>JAEIGQ010000012.1:3600000-4200000 GCA_018904275.1 Lordiphosa clarofinis | reverse complement strand
CAGCACCGCATTCAGCTCCTACTCCAGGTACAGAGTATGTTATAGTCGTGCTTGACCGACTTTGTCACTTGTTATTTAGTGTAAAAGATGGGAGTTTTAGACAGTAAGGTCCCCAGATACAGGGAGACAAAAACGCATATTTGACTCTTTTGGTCTGTTCCAAATCTTGTTGATTGCTTTTCCGAATTCTAAAAATCGACAAGAATTGTCGTGGAATTAAAAGTAATTTTACATTTAAATAAATAAATCCCCTAAAGTATAAAATAGAATTGATTAACATACCTACTCAACATTTTTAAAGTTTTATTTTTTAAAAACATTTCTAAATTATTGCTTAAAAAGCAAAACCGAGCGGTCGTAACTAACCCGAGCTGTACTGAATAAAAATGTAAATTAATGTATTCGGACAGAACATTTTCTATTTTATTTAGCTATATTTAATTATTTTTGATATGATATATTTAAAGCTCATAAATAAATCTTCAGTTCCCTCTGTTCTCTTCTCTCGGGCTCCCCTCAACTCATTGTGAGCTGTAATTTCGCTCACTGTTCAGTGGATGTGGTTGAACACACACAACTGATCGGTCTAAGAGCAACCCCATACCAGGCCTAATTCAGTCAATCGGTCATAAAATCAACACTTGTCGAAGACCTTACTGTAAAAATATTAGTTGAAAACGTTGCAGACACAAGATATCGACAGAGCTCAGCATAAACCAGCGATGGCCTCTGGTTCCCCCCTGGGTGAAAACATTTCGCTATTCACACGTACCCAACCCGAACGAATGCCGAAGCTGAGACCAATAGAGTAGCGATAGTTGGAAGCGATAGGGTCGAAGCAAATTCACTGAGCTTTTTTTCGCACACTTATACACTTTCAAATCTTGGCCCCGCTGAGATCGAGTCAGTATTAGAGAGAACAAGAGAGAGCATATAGTTTTTCGCAAATATACATATTCGTAAGCCAAGCCTAGTTTGTAAGCTTACACACCGATGCACCGAGAGCGAGAATTTTGCCAAAAGGTCCTAAACAGACCTGTCAGGAAAAAAAATGTATTTCTCTCTACAAGCAAAGAGAGCGTAGTTAAAGGTTGTTTCGGTGCCTGTATTCAATGTGGTAGCGCCAAAGCGACCTCTGGATATATTCAAATGTAACATTTAAATACTGCTTCAAATAAAACTAAGTGGACTTAAAGAGTAAATAAGAGCTTTGTAAATAGAAACGAGAAGACCAAGCTAACTTCGTCTGTGCCGAAGTTTTTACACCCTTGCATATGCTTTAACATATCAGAGTTTTTTATACCCGTTACTCCTACTGTAAAAAGGGTATACTGAAGACTTCCGACTATATAAAGTAGGAGTATTTCTATGCGTTGCAAACTTCCGGGCAAAATTATAATACCCTTTGCAAGGGTATAATTATAGAGATAGTGGCAACTCTGGCTGCCGTCGATATACACAAACACGTGGGCAGGCCAGCAAGTCAGCTGTTTATAAGACCGATTTCGAACCCGAGTTTGAAAAGTCAAAACGTAATCAAATCGTTCGGAATTGGGAACGGGAAATAGTAAATCGTTCGATTTAGTTTCGTTCGGAATTCCAAGCAGGCCGGACTATGACAAGCAACGTGAAATATGTTATGTGACAAACTAGTCTCTAACGCCGTACTTCTAATGCATCTTTATTAACGATCCGAGTAAAACTAAAGGAGCTACAGCGTTTCAAACGACCGGCTGTGCTACCAGATTGCTACCGTATGAAAAACTTTAAATCGATTTTCCCGAAAACGTCTTTTTTGAAATTCGTGTGCATCAGAACTCAAAATCTACTGAACCGATGCAAAAAAAATTGATACGCATTTTAAAGGTGATGAATTTCTCGAGGTAATCAAGAAGAGTTTTATTTTTTTTTTAATCTTTTTCAAAACAAATTAACCGCGATTTTTTTTTAGCTAAAGTCGCGTTTTTCATTTCCAAGTGCTGTAAAATAAAAAAAAAAAAAAAAACTCTTCCTTTCTTTAAAATGCGTATCAATTAATTTTTAACCGCAAAACCACTTTTTTCAAGGCACCTCTGGAGATTCACCGTCACCGGCTTATTTATCAATATTTTTCTTTGAAAATTTAAAAGTTTAAAAGTTGTACAATAATATGTAATCAAATTTAATAAAATTATATTATTGATGTCGCCGCAAAAAAAAATTAATTTTGGTAGAGGTATTTTAGTGCGAAAGGTAGGTTCAGTCGATTTTACGTTTAAAATATACTTAATAAAAATCATGGGATTTATCACGCGACAAAAAATGGAAGTCGTTTTTGACTGCATTTAATAAAATTCATAAATCTTCAAATAGTAAGCAAGATTTTTAAAGCAGTTAACTTTTAAATAAAGGGGAATAAAGCAGCTTCTTATCGAGTGAAATGATATTTAATTATTTACATTAGTTTGGTTTTTATGAGCTTTAATATTATAAAGAACGCGACATTTAGCATGGTAAACGCTAACAATCGATCTTTTAATTTTCGATGGAATTGAATCTTTATTATTTTGTAGTTTGGCAAGCAGTTTCAAATCGAGTTTGAAGAGTTATCCGTTATGTTTTCAATAATGTTTTGAATTTTGTTATATATTACCTTTTTCCTTCTTCTGATAGCAGGTTTGATTCCTGAAATCTAAGAAGAAGAGTTTCTAGAATAGGCTGAGCTCTTACTTCCAATGTTTTGACAAATACTTAGCTATGTCTTCTCACACTGTGTCACTCACACTCATTTTCTATTTCAAGCCAATCTCAATTAGAGATAAAAAGTAAACGTTCAAAGGATAACAGAATCAAAATTTTGTTTTTTCTAATTATGTGTCCTTAGCAAATTTAATAAGGTTAGTGTTAGCTAGATTAGAAAACGTATAGCTAAATTTTTAATATTTGTATCCTTGTAAAGGCAGGATCCCATGCCAGCTCCCGAAAACAATAGTTTTTTGTTTCACATGCGTCATCTATAATATCTATAAATCTTTGTCAATTCCTAGCTGAAGTGAACGGAACCGAACCATTTTATTTTCCGGTTTTTGGTTCGGTTCAGCATTTTTTTTAAAACACAGGGCTGTTTCGCGGGCGCAAACTGGTTCGGTTCGGTTCAGAACCGTTTTGCATCCCTGCTTGTATTGATATATGTGCAGTGCACATTGTACACTCATCGAAATTCAACTAAACCCACTTATATTTTGTTCAGTAAAAAATGTGGCACTAATCAAGAATTCGACCTATGTATCCGGTATTTTGGCCCATTCGTAAGTAACGTCTTTTCGAAGCTCTTCAGTCGAGTTGAACTTTCGTCCGCCAGCATAATCACGATGTGCAAGGTTACCACACATGTTTTCAATTGGATTCATGTGCGAAGAACGCGCAGGCCATACTAAAAGCTGGATATTCTTATCTTAAAATGGGAGTTGGCGCATTATCTTGTCCGGATTATCTTGTCCCACCTATGAATTTACTTTCTTACTTCTACCAGAAAACTCAGATGGTGTCTTAATCCAAGCTTTTCGTTAAGTTACCATGCAGAGCTTTAGGCCGTAGGTGTTCCTGCTTGGTTACTTGATCTTTGTACAAATGTAAGCAGAAAATGAGAATGCATTCTAATGCCCCTAGTTCCGTCAAGACAATCCAATTGTTGATTCTAAAACGCCTGTTGCCAACTCTTTCTGGAAAAAGTGAAACAAAATACAGCACCACCAACGCCTGTTGCCTCTTTAAAAATAAATGCACGCAAAGTTACACAAAGACCGTGCAAAATATTCCACTTCACACCCACCTAAACGCCACCAAGCAAAGGCCCCAGCGCAGGGGCAACGGGGAGGGGAGATCAGCCAACGAATGTCTATTTCCATTTAACCTCCAAATGTACAAAAAAAAAACGTCACTTGGGCAATAAAACTATAACTAAATTTACAATTAAACTGTCGTACATATATACGTATACGAGGGGGTTTCTGTGCCTGATTGAATTTTACTTATCATTGCCCATGACTAAATACCCCCGCTGGAATGCTGATAACATGTGGGAAAGTGGTCTTAGGAGATACCAAAAGCTCCTACAAATTGGCACAGTTTTGACCGATAACAGAAAAACAATCAATGAAGCAATTGACATTGACAAGTTGGCCATAAAAACTACAAATCTACAAGTACATGGGAGACTCACCTAAACTAATGGCGGTCTTAAAATACTCTGGGGACACGGAACGTCTACCCATGCGCAAATACGTCTCACAATCGGAAACATTGCTGGGACACTCCTGTGGGCAAGGGCAGGCTGAAATGGTCGGAGCCGTGAAGCCGGGTACGGAGGCCAATGGCGTAAACATATTGGCTGCTGTCGGTAACAGATGATCCGTAGTTCCCATTAGTATGGGAGGAGAAATGGAGTTCTGAGCCGACGACTGCTTCACTTGATGCTGCAGCTTAAACACCGCCAGCCAGAATTTCTTAAGTTCGCCGAAGGTCAACTTGTAGCCCAGTTTATAGCGCATTTCGCGCACATCGTCCTCAGAAAGAGAGAGCAGCACCTCGCCGTCAATGGCTTCCGAGCGCAGGCAATCTAGTAGGGCGCGAGAAAAGTGCTCCATATTGCTGGCCCAGTTGTTTACATCGTCCACCTGCCATTCGGCCACCTTGGGGAGATCCAGCTCCAGCAATGGAATTGCGGTGGACAATTTGATAACCCTTGAGGTTTTTGATTGAAGTTTCTCAGCTTCCGTCTCGCCTGCTTCCTCTCTTGAAGAGGTCTGTCCCGCCTGCTGAGTCACTGGCTCACAAATTTCACCGTCGCACATTGCTAAAGCTTTCTATTCTGTGGTGGTTGTTGTTGTTTGATAATTTTGTTGTTGCTTGTATTCCGTTATTTCACTTTTTGTTGTTGTTCAAACTAAATTGATACTTATGACCAAACAAAATGCATCATCATCAGTTGCTTCATTACTGTGAGGCGGCACATAATTTCACGTCCCGTTTATTGCGCCTCCAACATTTGTTGTTATGCGAGCACATTTAATTTAGAGTAACTTTGTAAATTTAATTTAAAGCGACTACTGAGACCGCAGCACTGCCCGAGAGTGAGAGCGAGAGCGTGAGAACAGCTGTGGGTGTTAGAGATGGGCGAAAGTAGCGGAAGACGGTCACACTGCCGCACGATATCGGATACGATAAAATGTTTACGCTGAGCTTCTCATTTTAGAGGCATTTCCACTGAAATAAAAAAGCGATGTCTTATGTTTGGATAAAGCACGGCGTAGAGTTATCTTTGGCCATAAGAATCTTATGAAATCCTCTGCCCAAATAATTTGTGTATAATCGAGACGAAATAAACTACTAATTGACGTCCTAAACAATGGAATATTTAGTATTGCTCCGAAATTAAATTTATTTAAAATCGAAGTCTAAATTTTTGCATATTGAAATTAAATTTCGTTTTTCAGCGACAGCACTTTAAAATTATATATAAAATTTACTAAATGTGTCTCATTTTTTTAAAATTTAAAAAATAAAACTAGAAGAGTTCATTCAAATAATTATTCTTATTTCTTATCAATTTTTCTTATAATTTGTTATAATCTATCGAAGCACCTCACACTTTTCACATTCGAAACGCGACCACGTCTAAACGCAACCAAGTGGAAACACAACTTTAGTGTGTGCAAGTGGAGCCTAGAAGAAGAGGCAGCGGCGTCGTTTTGCATTTTGTACGAGCGGGTAAAGTGAAATTATTCTCGTGTGGGGGTTTTGGATTTTATTTAATCCACACAGAATATGAAGAAGGTCAAGCCTCTATTGCACGACCACCTGATAACGATACGAGTGAAAAAGGTAAGAGCTTGCACAACAAATTAATTAGCAGTGTTTGATTCAGTTGGCAGACAGCCGGCATGAGTTTGCCGCCAGATGCAGCCGCCGCCGTCGCAAAAGAATGAAACCAAAAAAAAAAAACACAAAACAAGGTTAGGGACGCATTCGCTATGTGAAATCTACAATTTCGTTGTTGTTGCAGTATCTGGAGGAGCATATTGGCGAAACATATTTGGATGTGAAGCAGATGACCAAGGAGTTGATGCACAAATATCCAGAATATTCGCGTCGCAAATTTGGCCCCTTCAGACAACTGGTGCATCAAGGTAGGCGATGCGCATGACGCCAGGCACAGATACTTTCGCATATTTATATATGTACGTGTAACTGAACTTAATTACCTTCCTCCCTGTTTAGCATTTTCCATTATTTCGGATAGCTACAATTTGGACAAGGTAAGCAGCTCCGAGGAGGAGGAGTATCTGAGCGAAGAGTTGGAATCGAGCGCACGCAATAGTGTCATGAACAACATGTTGAACAGCCTGTATACCCAACCTCGGAAGCCGTTGGCAGCCAAACCCACCTCCAATGAGCCCATTGACATTTCGAGTGGCGACGAAAACGATGATGAGTCGCCCAATAGCACATTAAATGGTGGTGGAGCGGCCCCAGCATCAGCAGCAGTATCTAGCAACATAGCGCACACACTTAAGCGTCAGCTGGAGACACTGCCACAGGAAATCACAGTCTTAAGCAAAAAATGTAAGTGCACTGCATTTCTCATTTATTTAAAATAAAACAAGCAACTTTTTTTGATTTGTTTAGCAGCCAAACCGAATGTCATTCAGAGCCCATTTCAAGGCGCGCGCCAAGAGAGTCGATCGAGCAGCTCCAACTCTGGATCGGGTATATCCAATCCCAAGAAATGTAAGTTGCAACTACAAATGGTGGTCAAGATAATCAAAAAGGAGATACAAATCTTCAGCTGGTGTTAGATAAAACAAAAGAAGGAGTTCTCTTTATGATTGGGTTATGGCTGAAATATTTACTAACGCTTCAGGTTATCATCGCTTGAAAAAACAGTTTTCTTTATAAAAACCCAGCAAAAAATATATGACTTTCTATGAACTTCATAGATATTATTCTGAAAGATCTTTGATGACAAACCAATGTCTGATAGATGTATATAAACAAAACTTAAAGAAACAGAGCTAGAAACTGCTCGGATTTAGGCAGGATCTAGAGGTAATGGTTCATAATTCCTTCCCACAAAAAGGAAGTAAGTTCACAATCGAGTACCATGTATCGGCTTTATCAAAAACTAACTATATTCTCCGTGTCGTTCGGGTCCTAAGAATTGAGTTGACATGTTTGATTTGAAATACCATTACACTCTACCTTTATAACTAAGTTTGAACTAAGAATCGCTGTCCACGTTTGATCTAATTCAAACTTGTTTCGAACCGTTAAAGCTGAGTTCCCCAGCGATAGACCCGGGAGCCCGAACTTACTTGCCAAATGCTTGACGAAGTAATACTTCATTGTGTGTTGGGTAGAGACACAGTCACGTTTTAGCGCTCTCCCCTTGGGGAACCCTGTGTTAAAGCATTTTTATTCGTTGAGCAAAGATGCTTCGGAGTTTTGTCAGCTCTCATGTTTTCCAACTTCTTTAATGTCAGAAATATTACAATAATTTTCATTTGAACAATTCCATATTCAAAGCAGGGAAGAATTGTAGGGGAACATTTTTTTCATCGGATTGACTCGATATTTCATTTGTAAGCCAAGAATGCAAAATAATTGGACATTTATGTTGCTACAACATGATTTTTTTCTTCTTTTGCTTTCGATCAGCGCTTGGTTGTTGTTATATATTATATATTGCGTTGTGGACTTAAGCTCAATTGGCACGACCTGATCACTCAGCTGTGTTTTCGTCTGAGTTGGTGTCAGACCGTGTAAAAAGGCATCTGAGTATACATGAAGCTACTCAGATGAGCGATCAAATGAAATAGCCCCAGGCTTCGGAATTAGGGTAGATAAATAGCTATTAAATCCTTCAATAGCACTTGTGGTTCTATTGGACCGACCATATACTGAAAATCCAGATGGAGTGTTCTAGTTATAAAATTCTTAAATTAAACTGTTTTTCTATGTTGCCTTAAATACAAGTTTACCTTCTGTATCCATTGTTTTTGAATATATGAAAAAAGGGCTCAAATACTTGCTTTCCATTTTCTGATATAAAAAGGGGCTCGGCAAATGCATCTAGTTCCTTCCACTATATCCGATGCTTTAAGTAACGGTAAAGCCAAACTTTTTTTCTTAACACGTCGTCTTATAGCCTGGCAGAAATGAAACCAGCAACCAGTCATCATTGTATTTAGATCAGTGGTGCACAAACTCACATTATCATGATTTGCGCTGGTGTGCGTAGCAGTGCAACACGAAGTAAACGTTGTTATGTCAAATATAGGCTACAAACAAACACACATATGTGTGTGCGTGCATTTTATAGAGCACACGTATTCTCTCTCTATGCGTGTGTCGGCTGCGACGCTGGCAGAATTATGACTTCGTATCCCACGGGGTACGAAAAATAAAATGTGTGCACCACTGATTTAGATATATGTACTTTTAAAACTGGATTTCTCATTGCCTTCTCATAATCAGTTTTCGGTTGAAGTTGAAATATGTTTGCATTTATATAGCACAGAATATGGGTATATGCTGCTGTATTCTTATTGGACATTAATTAATATCCATTAATATCATGTTATGTCGATATTCTGGATTAAGGGGGTATTCCTCACGTCGAGGCTGTTTTTTGGACCTTTTTTAAAAAAAATCTTATTTGAAAACGCAGAGATTTTCCAATTTTCTTTTTTTTTATTTTGTTACAAACAGATTAAAGTAAAAACAAGAGAGAAAGTCGGTCAAGCCCGACTATAACATACTCTGTACCTGGAGTAGCAGTTGAATGCAATGCTGGTGCTGCGCTCATCTCAAAGTCTCTCTCTTTTTTCCTTTCTCTTTCGCTCTCTCTCTCTCTCTAAGATTGTGTGGAGTTAGTTGTGAACGGGTGGGAGGGGGTGGGGCGAGGGCGATGTACTTTTTTTCTCATAACTTGAGAGCCGCTGATCCGATTTTTATCATTTCTTCGGCAAATCGATACATTTTGCTAATTACTAACTATCTCTCTAGAAGGTACGAAACGTCTATCTGTAGGAGATAAAACGATTTTTCCGAATTGCGGGGGCGGGAGGGGGCGTGGCAAAAATTGAAAATAAACTTGATCGGCCTGCAGCTATAAGAAACATTTGTCCCATACATGTCAAACCTCTATCTCTTACCATCTCCGAGATCTGTTTGTTCATACGGACGGACGGACAGACGGACGGACAGGCGGACATGGCTATATCGACTCGACTGTTGATGCTGATCAAGAATATATATACTTTATATAGTCGGAAATGATTCCTTCTCCCTGTTACATACTTTTGCACAAACTTAATATACTCTATGTACCTTCGGTAGAGAGTATAAAAATTTTTTACTGCTTCGATGCGAGGGCTGTTCCAAAAGTCATCGGCCGCTAAAGTGGGTGTCCAAAAACAAAGTTATGGTGCTGGCTGCCGTGATTCCAGGTCTCCAGGATGTCTGAAATAAAAAGTAAAAACGGGGTTATAATTATAATAGATGTAATTCTGGTGTGAACATCGAAAAAAATTTTGTGATTTTTTTTTGACAAAATGGCGGCCATTAAAAAATGAAAAATCGATTTTGGCGCTTTTTTTGTAGTTTAGTGTAAAAAAAATTAGTATAAAATTTTTTAAAACTATGATTGAGGTTCAGACCAGAGTTGTGACAATTCTGCGTCGATTTCAGTATTAATCATTAAAATCGGTTCAGTGTAACTGGAGAAATCATGACCGCCAGTTCGACAAACGTGGTTTCGAGATTAACGCGTTTTAAGTTTGAAGTTTTTTTTTTTTTTGGGAAAAAAAATCAAAAATTTCAAAATGCAGTTCTAGAATGGTAACAATTCTTCGTCGATTGCATATTATTTCATACATATTAGCAGCGAGTTTTTTTTTACTTCTTTGGAGAGTTTTTCCTCTGTTTCATTGCGCTTCATTGCAATATTCTCTTTGGAAGTCAAAACCGACTTTTTTTAAAGTGGGTCACAACCCCCCATATCTCACTTTTTTTTGGTGACGTCACATAAACAAAATACAAATTTTTTTTTAGATATATTTCTATCAAAAAGGCAATTGACCAAAGATATTTCCCTCATATTTACTTTTGGCAATAAGAATAAAATTTTGTATAATTAATACAAGTCAAAAATGAAAAAAAAAACTTTATTTTTGGAAAAAAATCGAGTTCTGGTTCACAAACTTGAAGAACGTGTTGACTGATCAGTTGCTAAACAAAAGATATGTAATAAGAAGGGAGACACTTGACATAAACAAAAAGTTTAAATTTATTTTTTTTGTGGCCAATATTCGAGTGGCTCACAACCCCCAGCGGCGCATCCCCTACAGATTTTATTCGGCGATGCAAGCTGCATACAGCGGACCTTCCTCATCTTCAAAAATGCTGTTTTCAGCAGCAGCTCTTTTTGCTCGGCGTGCAATTCTGCCTTCTTTAGATACAGCCGCGGTTTAGTCTGTCTGAGCATTGTGTAGGATAGCCTTTGATAATAATCTACTAAAAGTCGATTAATAATCGATATCGATGTGGGGCGATCGCATGTAACACCTCAGATTAAAAAACCAGCCGTTATTTCACAGCTTTATTTACTCAAAAATTTCTCGTTTTACCGAAATCATTGTTCGAATAAAAAGGCTGTTCCCGTTTCCGATTTCGATCAAATCATGCGGAATCGGAATAGTCACATGTTCTCGCTTCCAGAAACCGACTGTGTTTTTTGGCTTTTGACTTCAAATTATCATTTATAATCATTTGACACTTTTGATGGCACAAGGTTTTCTGGAATATCACCACTCTAATTAATTCCGATCAATCGGATTTGGAAATGAGAACAGGCCTGTATATCTTCTAAAGAATTTCGAATTTCAAAAAATCCTTTTGGGGCGATATTATCAAATACCCAAGCTATAAAAAAATGCATAAATGCAAAATATAAAAAAATCGAAAAAAACCCTTAAGAGGGCGTACAACAGGCTTTAGTAACTAATCGAACCGCGGTTTTCGTGCGCCTCAGTATATTAAATAATTAAATTTTTTTAGCTTCCCAATTGAATTCCTGTAAAACATTTTAACTACTTCTAAGTCTTGTTTAAATATCTTGACTGCTCAAAATCGGTGCGTATTTATTGTATTTTTATGCTCAAGGGCATCTAGCAAAGCAACCGTCGGATTATCTCTAAAGCGTGGACTGTCCCTACCATTTGAAATAAAAACTATTTTAAAAAATAATTTTTTTTTAAGAAATGGAAGACTTATCTAATCAAGAAATGAGAGAAATATTAATCAAATTTCCTTTGCTTACAGTCCTTGGTGGCTCATCTTCGACGAGCAAATTGCACAGCGAAGGGCGTAAAGACCAACATGCTCCACCCCCACCAGCCCATTCATATCAGCAGCAACAACAGCAGCTGCACCACCAGCAACAGCAGCAGCAACATCATCAACAACAACAGCAACAGCAGCATCACCGCGAATATATGGACCGTGCTGCTCCTGGCTTACGTCAGCGCAAATACAAAAAGGATTTGGAAGTACAACGTCCAACCGAAAGTTTTCGGGATATTGGCGGCTTGGATAGCACATTGAAGGAGCTCTGCGAGATGTTGATTCATATTAAATCGCCCGAGTTTTATTTCCAATTGGGTCTAATGCCCTCACGTGGCCTGTTGCTGCATGGACCTCCGGGCTGTGGTAAAACCTACCTGGCTCGTGCCATTGGCGGCCAATTGAAGATGCCGCTGCTGGAGGTGCCCGCTACGGAGCTGATTGGTGGCATTTCGGGCGAGAGTGAGGAACGCATTCGAGATGTCTTCGATCAGGCCATCGATAACTCACCTTGCGTGCTCTTCATAGATGAGATCGATGCCATTGGTGGCAATCGGCAGAACGCGGCAAAGGATATGGAACGTCGTATGGTCTCGCAGCTGATTAGCAGTCTGGACAATCTGAAGGCAATCGAATTTGGCCAGTCGGTGGTGGTGATTGGCGCTACCACGAGACCGGATGTGCTCGATCCTGGACTAAGGCGGGTAGGACGATTCGATCATGAGATTGCCATACGCATACCCTCTCGCAAAGAGCGTCGAGAGATTTTGCGCATTCAATGCGAGGGTCTGGCCATTGATTCCAAGCTGAACTATGACAAGATTGCTGAATTGACGCCTGGCTATGTGGGTGCTGATCTCATGGCCTTGGTCTCTCGGGCCGCAGGCATAGCCGTGAAGCGTAGGTCGATGAAAAAATTCCGAGAACTGCATGCTGCAAGCGAAATGAATATGACCACAGTCACACTGGACGATGATGAACCCGCCGACGAAGCCACAGCTGGAGACAAAGCCCAATCCGAAGTGAACAAGGATCAGGAGAAGACGGCAGAAAAACCACAGGAGGAGCCAAAAGAGGCCACAAATGGAACAACTGAAACTACTGAACCAACCGAAAGCGCCATGGAAGTAGAAGAGAAGACCACTGAAGACGAGGTCCAGAAAGAGAAGGAGTCGGATTTAGAGCCGGAAAAGGACAAAATGGAGTCGGAACCTAAGAAGCCAAGACTAGACATCGCCCCTGAAAACGAACACTATGAGCCCACCTTGGCGGAGCTGACCAATTTTTTGGATAATCCACCAGAAGAGTTCTCTGATCCAAATTTCTGTTTAACCCTCGAAGACTTTACGTCCGCAATTTCGGTGATGCAACCATCGGCCAAGCGTGAGGGCTTTGTAACAGTTCCAGACACAACCTGGGACGACATTGGTGCCCTGCAGGATATACGCGATGAGCTTAAGCTAGCTGTACTGGCTCCAGTCAAGTATCCAGAGAAATTGGAACGCTTAGGCCTAACAGCGCCTTCGGGTGTGTTGCTCTGTGGTCCACCTGGTTGTGGCAAAACTCTGCTGGCCAAGGCCATTGCCAATGAGGCTGGCATTAATTTCATCTCGGTCAAGGGACCAGAGCTGATGAATATGGTAAGAAAAGCAATTCGCAATCTATTCAAATGCTCCTTAACCCCAACTCTGCTTTCAGTACGTGGGCGAGAGCGAACGTGCCGTGCGCGCTTGCTTCCAGCGAGCCCGAAACTCGGCCCCCTGTGTTATCTTCTTCGATGAGTTTGACTCGCTGTGCCCCAAGCGCTCCGATGGCGGCGATGGCAACAACTCGGGCACTCGCATTGTCAACCAGCTGCTTACCGAAATGGATGGCGTGGAGGAACGCAAGGGTGTTTATATTTTAGCGGCCACAAATCGTCCGGACATTATAGATCCAGCCATTTTGCGTCCAGGACGTTTGGATACCATTCTGTATGTGGGATTGCCAGAAAAGAGTGAGCGTGCGGAAATACTCAAGGCTACCACCAAGGTAAGAGATCTTTCTTGCGATTTTGATTCACTTGATTCTGATTTACGTTCTCTGCAGGATGGTAAACGTCCTGTTTTGGCCGATGATGTGGACCTCGATGTCGTGGCTACACAAACTGAGGGATACACGGGAGCCGATTTGGCTGGCCTGGTGAAACAAGCTTCAATGTTTGCTCTCCGTCAATCTCTGAATGAGGAGAACGACAGCTTGGATGATTTATGTGTGCGAAATCAACACTTCAAGGAGGCTTTGCAGCAACTACGTCCCTCAGTTAGCGAACAGGTAAGCCAACGAAACATGAGTAGATCAGACTAGATCTAGGGATGGATTTTTAACAGTACAGTAACATTGCTTTTGCACAAAAACAAAATACAGGTAAAATATTACGCTGAATATCTTCCAAAAATAATCATATTGGGGTCACTGAATAAGAAGACTTTATGGCATAGAAGTAAGAAAACAGAGTCTTGTTAGAGCGACAAATGCTTGCCTTAGTCCATATCAAACATAAGAATTTAGGCCCGTTTTTTGACCTCATCTTTAACCCTTAACTTTGAGCAAATCATGCGGAATCGACTGTGTTATACGGCAATCGACTGTGTTGAAGGTAAAAACAGTCTCTCGAATTCCTTGATATTTTCTTAGAAATTTTTCTCACCAATTTCGATCAATCGAAATGGGAACAGGCCTCTTTTTGAAGGTATTGCCAAGTTCGCTGAAATATTACTAAAAATACACAGAAAACTACGAGTACCTTCTCCGAATTTCAAAGCGATAGCGCAATTCTGCCTATTATGTGGTTTATGTGATTGAAATAGAGACAATCTTATCATTGGCATTTCTTAAAAAAAAATCGTTATCTCGTTATTGTGATTTCCCATACATGTGTCTCTTGAGAAAATATCTTGATTTAAATTCAATTGTTATTAGGCTGGAAAGACAAATTCAATTTTTACAAAAAACAAACTTTGGTCACTTTTTTGCACAAATCTATAAAGGGCAATACACTTTAAGGAACAAATCGTACCACGTTGAGGGTGTGTGCAATCAGAGCCACTTAAGTGTCACCGCCCGATAAATTGTGAAAACTAATACTAATCTAAATCAAAATCCTTTGTGGACCGCGTACTTAGAAAAATGTTCATGTATGTATGACATAGACTACATTTACACCACGATGTTTCTCTTATAAACTTCCTCATTAAGTCTTAATTTGAAGGGAAGATAAAGCAAATTCCGCATTTTTATTTAATTGTTTCAGTGTAATTCTAATAATCCTATTTACCCGCCATTTCCTAACTTTGGAATATTTTGGACTGTTTAATCTTTCGTATGTAAATACGCAAATAAAAATTTGAATTATTTCGCTTTGTTTGGCCTAGAAAATTTTGGAAATATCGGGTTTTGGCTGACCGTTAGATCAACAACTTCTACTTACCGTTGGACCGTTTATTCTACTACTCGTATACCCGTCTATTAAAACTTTATAGTAATCTTAGCCCTTATGAGGCATATGACAAACTCTTTTCAAATTTCGCGGTTTTTGGTCTAGCTCTCTTATAAAAAGTTGTTGACCGTGACTGCGCCTTAAATGGTCCATCCGCTTAGTCCAATTTTGGCATACTCTTTCCAACATTTCGGTCGTTATCTCACGAATAAATGCTTCAATGTTGTCTTCTAATGCGTCAATTGAAGCGGGCTTGTCTGTATAGACATGAGCTTTAACATAGCCCCACAAAAAATAGTCTAAAGGCGTTAAATCGCACGATCTAGGCGGCCAACTGACCGGTTGTTGAGTAACAGAGGCCCAATTGCTGCGAACGGCGACGAATCGATAATTGATGGCCATCATTAACACTGGCCGATACAGCTGCGATATTTTCTTTAATTCGCACTCGACTTAAGCGTGTTGGTGGTTTAATGTCCAACAATGTAAATTTGGTGCGAAATTAAGTCAGAATAGCCCGAATAGCCGCTTCAGTGGGTCGATTAAACTGACCATAAAATGGAAGAAGCGCGCGATGAACTTTCTCAACAGAGCACGGATTTTGATAATAAAATTCAATAATTTGCAAGCGTTGTTCGTTTGTAAGACGATTCATGGTTAAATTATAGACCAAACTGATGATGTTTGACAGTGAAACAAAACACGAAACGTGAGTGAGCTGTTTAAACCAGTGTTGCCAAAAAGATAATAGCTAAAAAAAATTACCCTTTATATGTATCATCAATTACACTAGTTTACAAAATAATAAAAATTTCGCGATCCCGAACATTTGGTAGCAATTCCTTGTGTAAGTCCTTCCGCTGAATCCAAAAATCCAATCCGCAAATTTTTTTATGGGGCCGTTTTCGAGAAATCGCGGAAAAGCTAGATTTTCGATTGGAGAAAAAGGTACCTTAAGAAAAATGGGTATATCTTCAGTTTCGTGTCTTTCATTATGAAAAGGTAATGCTCTCTTGGAAGGAAATTGAACGCCCTATCATTCATTCATACACCACTTCTTAATCCGGTGCTGGACTTCGGCGTTATAAAGGCTTTTATCTGCAACTTTGCACTAAATTCATAAATTTTTTTAAAAAAGCTAAATTTGAAGCGCGATTTTAACCACGAAAAAAATTGTGTAAAATTTATTTTATTGCTGGTCACTAAAGATTTATCTATTAAAAATACAACGCCATATAACTCATTAAAATCCGATGAAGAATAAAGAAGTTATTGGCATTTTAGTAAAAAATGGAAGGTTTCAACTTCAAGCAAATTGACTTGGTTTGATTGTTTTATGTTCGTCACAGGAGGCATAGTTAAAATTCAAACAATTCTACTTAAGGGCTACTATGACCTGACAAATTTATTTTGTACCTGGTAAGGTTATTTTGTGATTGACTTAGGTTAAAAAATGAACGTAAGGCGTTAAATTAAATGCAAGTAGCAAATGATTATTTTTTAATATTCCTCTAAAAATGTTTATAAGTTTTGATTGTGTATCTTATATAACACAGTTAACACTCAAAATAGCCTGGGAACGGGACCAACAAATTGCGAAACAAGAGGCCTCAGATAGAAACACCTCATACCCAGTTTTTACTGATCACGTCAAGTTCGCGTTTAAAGGTGAATGGAGTCACCACATTTGTTATACCCAATTCCCGACTTCAATAGACAAGCGATTAGTACCCCGCCCATAGAAGTCTAACTTAGAAAATAGAATTAATGGAAACAATTCGATAGAAATTGTTAGCGGAGTCGAAAATATGTTTTGCCCGCAAGCATATCAAGATCATTTTTGCATTAATTTTTCCACCTAAGTCAATCATAAAATAACTTAACCAGGTACAAAATAAATTTTGCAGGTCATAGCAGCCCTTAAATAGAATAGTTCGAATGGTTACAATGCCTCCTAAGACGAACATAAAACAATCAAACTAAGTCAATTTGCTTGAAGTTGAAACCTTCCATTTTTTACAAAAATGCCAATAACTTCTTTATTCTTCATCGGATTTTAATGAGTTATATGGCGTTGTATTTTTAATAGATAAATCTTTAGTGACCAGCCATAAAATAAATTTTACACAATTTTTTTCGTGGTTAAAATCGCGCTTAAAATCTAGCTTTTTTTAAAAAATTGATCAATTTAGTGCAAAGTTGCAGATAAAAGCCTTTATAACGCCGAAGTCGAGAACCGGACTAAGAAGTGGTATATGAATGAATGTTAGGGCGTTCAATTACCTTCTGAGAGAGCATTACATTTTCATAATGAAAGACACGAAACTGAAGATATACCCATATTTCTGAAGGTACTTTTTTCTCCAATCGAAAATCTAGCTTTCCCGCGATTTCTCGAAAACGGCCCCATAAAAAAATATTTGGACTGCAGATTTGGACTCAGCAAATGGATTTACATACGAAATGACTGCCAGATGGTCGGGATCGGAAATGCTGTAAACTAGTGTTATCATCTATCCAATCTTCACAATTCTTAGGTCCATTAAAACTTTTTCCAAATTTCGCAATTTTCTCTTGACCATTTCATCTACTCCTCCTATTTACCCGTCTTTACGATAACCAAATGAGAATTTTTGAAATTTCTCTATTCTTTGGTCTGTAATTTGCAAGTTTCGCCATATATTTTGGTCCCTTCAATCTACACCTCTTATTTACCAATGTCTGCGCTTTCGTTAATACTTAAACGATAATTTGGCAAATTAGCGGTTTTTGGTCCACACTTCTACTATGTACGTCTTCAATTACAATTTATTCAATATTCAGAATAATTTTAGGCCCTATGAAAATTTTGCAATTATCGCAATAGTTTTTTATCATTGGATCTACACCTTTTATTTACCAACTCCTACATCTTTATCAAAAATATAATATAATAAGTAATCATATTTCCCGGTTTTTTTACCTTTCAAATAAAAGCTATATAGAATACTAGCACATAACCCGTCCGCTTCGCTGCGCCTTTAACAGTATAGAACCAATATCAGCCCACATACCACCCAAATCCCACCCACTTACCGCCCTCATCCCTCCCGCTTCCCGCAACACCCAAAAAACTTCCAATTAACCAATTCCAATAACCACCAATTTCAAAAAAAATTTTCCTCCCACCGCAATACCACCCAAGTCCCACCCAACTATCACTCACATCCCGCCCACATCCCATCCACTTCCAAACCTCTTCCCATGTTTTATGGGTTCGGTTCTGGACAAACAACATAGTCTCTAGCCAGTCACACATTATAATATTATTCAATGGTTAATTTTTTTAAACATCTTACTCTCTTTACAGGATCGCAAAGTTTACGAGAAGCTGCGCCAGAAGTATGCCGCGCCGAGGGTGCCGCTGTTCGAGGCCAAGTAAATCTCAACAAAAGCAGATCTGTTGTAATTAGTAAATAGGATTAACATACTGGCATAAAGAAAGCCAGAAATGATTACAATAAGGCCCAAGCTAAATGCGTTTTGGGACCAAACCCAGACAAATTGGTGTACACATTTAATTTACTCTTAGATACTGAAATACACATAATTACATAAAAACATACACTCACAAACAGACACAGACACTAAAGGAACACTCCCAGTGGCATGTAAGAGGCGGGTGCCGGCTTCCCACGCATTGACAGCAAGGGCCCATCACCATGGCCATCACGTGTGACTGCACGTACCGGGGGTGCCGAGAGTGTAGTCAGTACCCGTTTAGCTCCGCCTGCCGCCATCTTACTACGCTGCTGCATTGCAACGATGGCTTCGTGTTGGGCTATGCGTGAGCGTTTCACTCGTTTCTTGGTCTTCTTTGGTGTGGTATTCATCTTGAGATCAGTACCATCTCCTCCAGCAGCGATCTCAGTGCTAATTTTTCCTTCAACCTTCTTCTCCACTGCGGCTCGTTCTGGTTGTATCAGTTTGGGTTCAGTCTCGCGTTTAATCTGAGTTCGCAAATCGTAAGCACGCTTGCACATCTCGCGTATGCCATACCAGCTTTCGTGTCCAATCTGACTGATCATTTCCACCGGCGGCTGGAAGCCGAGATCACGAGATGGTAACTCCATGACTAGGGCCATGGGCACGCGAAGTACACCATACACATAGTCCACCACAGATCCGGCAATTGTGCGTTTTGTTAGGCAGCTAATACTGCCGGTCCGATATTCGCGTCCATTGTAGGATTTGATGGCATTCCGCCCTGAAACGGCCAACGTGTGCAACTCTCGCCAGAATAAGGCGGGCTCACGCGAATAGCCCCAAGGATACATTAGGCTTTGCCCATGCGAGTGCAGCGAAAGGAAGAACAGCAAATTGGTTTCCAAGCGATCCAAAATATTCCGCATGGCGCGCGTTTCAGGTTCGGAGAAGGGTTGCTCACCCTTAAATGTGTTGCGATTGATCTTGCTGGGACCAGTGTCCCAGAATATGTCGTAGTTGCGATTGCAATCGGTGCCCACAAACTTTGAGGCCTTGTGGGGACGACGATTCTTCCGCCAGTTGGGATTCTGTGGAAGAAAAATGATTAACTGGTATCTAAGATGAAGATTGGAAGTAAGTACAGTGCACCCAAATCAACGGTTATTTTCTTTAACAGTGTGCATAAAGTGTGAGTTTGCTTGCATAGTCCGTACTAGGGTTGTCAATATTTTATCGATATATCGATATTTTTATTGTACGATAAGGGTTATTCCGATATGATATTTTGTATGCCGATATTGGCGATTATCGATATTATATTATTATATTATATAAACAAATGCATAGTATGTCTCGCTTGTCGACTCGGCACCCAATACAAAGTAAATTACATGACTAATAGAAACAAGTGAGAAAGTCGGTCAAGCCCGACTATAACATACTCTGTACCAAGAGAAGCCGGACACTATACGCGCTGCCCCGCCCGCGTCGTGCGCGTTTTAACCGAAGTCGGGAGGAAGGGTTTTTGGATCGACGTCGGACGTTCGCCTTCATGAAACAACCTCCGGTAACGGAGAGGCTAATAGACTCGCTGCGGGCCGGAACTGGTCGTGTAGTCCAGATTTGACACCTCGACTCCTAAGGCGACCTGGAGTCCCTGGTCCGAACCGAATCAGATTGATCACGTTGTGATCGACGGAGGCTTCATCGGTGTGCTAGACGTCGTGCGTTCGAGGAGCCAACATAGACTCGGATCTTACTGGTTGCACCAAGGTACGCACGCGGCTGTGTGGCCCTCCGCTCGGCACGTCGAGCTAAACGTCGAGAAGCTACAATCACGGGACCTGAAGCCGACTCAGCTAACTCGCCCAACTCTCGGGAAACCTCCCCATCCCTTCCATATTGCGAACGTGGCACGTATATCCATCCTGTACGGCTCCAAGGAGTACTCGGGTACGAGCCCCTCGAAGCGGTCTTGGTACGCGGGGTGCCGACGCGCTCTGCAGAGAAAATGCTGCCTACAGGAGAACTCGCGTCGGTACCGGGCTGCTAAAGAGCGATCCTGGAGAAAAGAAGAGGAGAAACGCCTTTTAGAAGAAAAAAGTTTGAGCAGGAAAGGCGAATCGGAGGAAGTCGAGATGTTATCGGCGGTGAGACTCGAAAATTTACCAAAAGATTAACAATTAACAGAAGGTTTCAAGCCCAGGTCGCACAATCAAAGCGAACAGGGAATTGGTCACAGATCCCGTGGCGCTAACAATGGGAGTTATTTTCCAACCTACTAGGAGGCGATGACGAACATGATCCCCTCTAGAGAAGTAACGATGCCACACGACATTGGTGCCCCCGACCCAAAGGAAGTCTTTTACCGAGGCTGATAAAAGCGCGGCTCCGTGTTCGGCTGAGCGTGTGTCCACTCCCGTATGGGTTGCGCCCGACGTTAAGTTTCTCTCATCTTAAAAAGGAGACCCTCGTTCCCACTACCGCGGGTCGTCTCCTCCCATCCTAGGTTCTGTCCCTATTGTGAACGTCTAAACGTTTATATATGATTGATTCAGTGTGCTTAGACCTGTATCACCACAGACCAGATTTCACCCAACCGGAGACCTGAGAGAAACATCGAAATCACATCTTATCGATACGCTCGCCCGATAAGTCAAGTTTTCGAAGCCCTGTCTACTAGGTTCACGTACGTCGACTCTGATGACGTGAGAGCACTCACTCCGTCAGGACGCCTCCCGACCTTATACAAAAGAGGTTTAGGCAGGGTGAACCTTATCGTGTGATCTAACTCTGGGAGTTCCCTGCCCACATCTTTAAAGATGTCTCGTCACGAAAGTCGTCAGAGATTGAGAAGCAGTCTGAGCTAAGGGTTAGGGTGAGGACAAGACGAAGTGTCCTCGAAACGAGTAACAAAGGGGTGAGTCAACTAAAGTGTAGAGGATGTCTACCTAACGACGGAAACAATCACTGAAGAAGAAGCTAAACGATACGGCTAGTGGAGCTCAAGACAGAACCCAACGAGAACAAAAACCTTAGCCTACAAGTCCACGCAGAGCGGCCACCGGGGGCGCGCCCGAGCGAGATTCCCAGGATTTGGACCTGGGGGCAGGAGCTAGAATGACGAACTTATAGCCTCTGCTGCAGCTCCAGCTGGTCTAGAGGAATCGAGAGGGATCTCTAAGTGGGGGACGAGGGGGGAAAAGACATTCTCTAACTTCGTGAAAACTGTCCACTGAGGGCGGTACGGTTGTGATGCACGGGCCAAAAAGAAAAAAGAAGAAGCTGAATGCAACGCCTCTGCTGTGCTCATCTCTCACTTCCCCCCCACAACACGTTGTTGAATGAAATGCGGTTTTGGTTGTGAGTGCGTGGGAGGGGATGGGGGAGGGGGGATTTTATTTATTGGTCATAACTTGAGAACCACTCATCCGATCCTTATCATTTCTCGTTTTGCTAATTACTAACTATCTCTAGAAGGTACGAATAGTCTATCTTTAAAAATATAGGAGATATAACGTTTTTTCCGAATTGCGGGGGCGGGAAAGGGCGTGGCAAAAATTTGAAATAAAATAAAATACAATAAATAAATTTGCCGAAGATATGATAAGGATAGGATGAGCGGTTCTCAAGTTATGAGCAAAAAGAGCCGAGTTAAAAAAGTGGTGCATACTTTTCAGATGTTCACCCTGAGGAAAGCAGGAACACTGTTAAACAAGTATTTTTCATGAGTAACGGGTATATCGAAGTCGGTTAGAGCCGACTTTTATTCTAAAGTCAGCTTTATACTATAGAAGTCCGATTGAACAAACATTACTAAGAAATACTATTTCATTTCTGACTGTTGCATTTCTTGGTAAAAGCTGCCTTATCATTCAGGGGTCGATCAACAGATCTTGTCGCGAGAATTGTTGAGCTTTTGCTTATCAGGGCGAACAAAGTTATGCATAAAACCCTGGCACTTGTCCAGTTGTCAGTTCAAATCTAACTCAGTGCTGGGCAAGATGTATTTAAATTATTCCCCATTTCTATTACTCCTGCTGTTGTTGGTTGTTGTGAGTCGGATTCAAGGCTATGACTTGACGGAAAACGAGGTAAATATAAAAGAAATTATTATCTTCGGTAAACTTAAGCTTTATATTGGCTTTACCATAGATTACCGACAACCAGATCGATGAGCCACTTAGTCAAAATGATAAATATTTGATAAATGATATGAAATTATTGGACCACAAAATAGACCATCTACTGGAGAATCAGATTCAACAGAAATTTTACAGACTGAATACCACGGAAATACTTAAAAATCAACTCGATCTCTCTAATCTCTGGCAAACGTACAAAGCAAACATCTCTCAACAGGAAGCCACTATTAATGATCAAGCCAAGAGTATAGAATCGCTACAAATGCAACTTAAGCAACTTCAAGAAGATCTTGAAACTAAACGAAGTTTATTGAAAGATAAGGATGAATTAATACAAATCCAATCGGTTAATTTTGAGACCACTGAACAGAAGCTGAAAGCTTACGATGAAATCATCGACAAGTTGCCAAAATCTCAAAGTTGCCTAAAATCTGGTATTTTACTGATTAAAGTTGATCCTCTAAGACCCTTCTTGGCACAATGCAGTGATGATGGATGGATGGTGATACAAAGGCGATTCAATGGTAGCCAAGATATTTTCTGGAACGAGTATTGGAACGGATTCGGCCAAGTAGATGGTGAACATTTTATAGGCCTGGAGAGGTTATATCGTCTGACCCAATTGCAACAGCATGAGCTAAATGTGCGTTTCGAGCATTTTAATGGTTTGGTCATCTATGCCAGTTATAATGATTTTCCATTGGGCAGCCTGACAGAGCTACACAAAATCAGGTCACTGGGTTCATTCCCAGGAATCGTCCAAAATAATCTAAAGTACAAATACAATCGGGATAACGATGAATCATACAGGGGCTTTTGTGCGAGTAGGCAGAGCATACAAGGAGTTTGGTGGTACAAGGATTGTAGGGTACTTCTGTAAGTAGCGAAACTGCGATAGTAAGAGTATGAAATTTTTAATACCAACACATACTCTTTTCAGAAATCCCGATGGCTCTTATGAATACGACTGGGGTCAGGAAAACCTGAAATCTGTGGAAATATCAATTCGTCCCAAGGCAACCATTTAATTGAAGGGCTCTGGTGTGGAAGACAATGTACTGGAATATGATAATTCAGAATTTTTAAATTAAAATATGTGCTCAGAATTTATTGCACAATTAATAACAACTTAAGATTTTAAATAAAAATAATTTAATTCTTAAGCTGCTTAAATATTAATAAAGACAATTTTGGTTGGTTGCAAAATAACAAAATTTTAATACTAACAAAAAGCTTGCAGTAGACAATCAAATATGTAACACAATAAGCAGTTAAATTTAAAGGTTTTAAAAGGCAAAGATAATTGGTAAATTGATTACCGAACAATAATAATAAATCGTAAAATTTTCTTTTCTGAAAAGTTTTAATATAAAACTGTTCAAAATTAAAAGATTTATCACGATTTGGATTTGAGACCTATGGTTTCTTGTGGAGATTCCGGAACTAAGATTGATATATCGAAAAATCTGTATTTTGGTTTAAAAAGATGATATATTGTTATCGAATATTTTTCTCAGCTGATACCGAATACATATTGGTGATTTTTTTCGTCGGTATTTTTGTTGGTTTTGGCCATAAAAAGTGACGATTACTATTTACATTCTATTGGATATTAGTGTGCTTTAAATTACCTTATCCAAAAAGTTTAAGAGCTACGTTCGATACATATAACGTTGTGATATCACACCGTTGAAGTTCCAAAGCACTTATTTGGCGACCTGTTGATTTAAATACTGAACTTTACAAGTGGTTGGAGTATAGTGGCGAGACACAAATCATGACTGTTTTTACGTACTTTATAATAATCAAACTAACAAGTCTTAGTCGGCTCGAGGTCATGTAATGTTTCTACATAACTTAAAACAGCAACACACATCACCAAAAAGGAGGCTGGTCTACTATACAGCTGTTTCAAAAATTGCACGGTTTCATATTTAATAGTACTTGCCCATCGACTGTAAATCAGCAGACAGTTTTTCTATGACTGTTTGAATATTACAATTCCAATTAAAATCATGTGGAAAAATAATATGATCTTGAGCCGGCTAAAACTTGCTTTGAATTATATATCTATTGTTAAACTTACTCAAATAAATTTAGAACCGATTTCACTAGAGCTATGTTTCAGAAAAAGTAACAAATAAGTAAATTGTAGGTGCTCATCGCGGCTATCTGAAAGAAAATAAACCATTCCTAAGTCTTTACTTTTACCGCATTTTAAAGCTCCGATCTCTAGATTTTAAGCAAATGACACCTTTATTGCCTCAACAGACCAGCTTAATGTAAAGAGTCTATTTATTGAAAATATCAATAATAAATATAGTTTGATATCGAAGTGATACTTCTTTCAATATCGAACAAAACTTCGATATACATAGATATTTTCTAAATAACCGCACTTAGAGAAAAATCAAGAACTTTCAAGAATTTTCAGTATCAAAACTTCAATAAGCCAGAAAATTCTTGATTTAAGTACGATATTTCTTGATTTATGAGCGTTTTCAAAAATCCTTCAATTCTGATTTCAAGAATTTTTGGATATAAGCTCAAAATAAGCACACTCAGAGAAAAAAGTAGAGAATTTCACTCTTGAATCAAGAGCATTTGTTTTCAAAAGTAAGGTAAGAGTGTTGATTAGAGGCACGACCGACCCAACAGAGCGTCGCGACGCTCACCATTAATCTCTCATAGTTTGGTTGCTCTTTCTCAAATTGCCTCTAAAAACCTAATTGAGCACGAATCTATCTCGATTCCAAGGGCAAAATTCTTAAAAATCTATTTTTGAACTTTAAACGGTCAATTTCGGATAAAAGAGCGAAATGGTCTTTAATTAGACCTTTTTTTTCCTGATTCGTGACAAATGGGAATTAATCAAGAACCACACGAACATGCCAAAAAAACGTTAATTTTAGCTGGCTCAAGGTCGTTCCAGAAAAAACTATTTCTGGAAGCGTTAACTTTTTGTATAAACGAGAACCGATAATTCAAGTTTGAAGAAAAACTGCGTCACCAATTATAGCTGATATAGTCATGGAAGAAGTTCTTAAAAGGGTTAAAACCACCAGACTCTTGTCTAAATATGTTGACGATCTCTTTGCGATAGTCAGAGAAGAGGACATCCAAACAACTCTACAGGTGCTAAATTCTTATCACAAGGACAAACAATTTACCATAGAATCAGAAGCTGACAACAAACTTAAAAAAAAAATAAACTGACCAAGAACGATTTTCCTCAAAGGATCATAAGTAGATAATCATAGGTATTGGAAAAGAATCCACAACAACACGAGCTGAACAGACAAAAACATATAAATCAGTAACATATATTCTCCAGTACTCTGAAAGACTCGCCAAAGCTGACCTTTACGACAGGGATCAAATCGCAATAGCCCACCAGCTAGCATTCACCTTGGTGGCTCTGTTTAACAATATGAAGAGTAATGTTGCAAAGTTGGACAAAAATAATTTAATACCATGCTCTGAAGACGGGACCAACATATGTAACCAAATATATGTTGGAACGACAAAATCAAAGCTTAAGACGATACTATCTGGACTCAGGTCTGATATCAAAAGACGTATAGGTTCGAATGTTGTTTCCTTTTAGTGAGCTAAAATCTTGTTATTTATATGTTCAATGTTGTTTATTAGCTCCCTGAAGACGGATCCCGATGTGGGCTCGAAATTTATTGGGAAACAAAAAAGAATCCACCGTTTTTCATTCCTTGGATGGGACGGATGAATTTGGGCCGGAACAACCAACCATTTGAATTCAGAATTTTATTTCTTCTGTTTCTGAATTTTTAAAGGTGAAGAGTAGCGAATCGTTCTTAAAGAATTCTAGACCGAAACAGGATAAAATCAAGAGCGATTTTTTGAAGACCGAATCGTAGTGCTTTTTTTGAGTGCGGCAACCCTAGTTCCGTGGTCAAATTGTGTTAGTTTAAATAATAAAAAGTTTGTAAAATAAGTATGAGTATAAGTATACTTATTGCAACAAGCCGTAGATTACGTTTAGGAATAGGGAAGATTTTCACACTTTTTAGATCTTTGTGATCCGGTTCAGGTTTTGTTAATTTACTCCGGCTGAGGTTCGAATCTACCCGAAAATTTTTCAGTCTTACTTTCCACTAGGTTTATCGCTTTATAAGTGTCGCCTGTGCTCAGTTCCATAATAAGGTTTTCTTTTGTACTTACCTTGGTGCGTGAATACTCATAGCCATCGGGATTAACAAGGGGAACAATGATGAATCGCAGTTTGCGTAGCACTTCAATGTTGCGCGTATAACGCTCTGTGAGCTGATACATACAATTGAGAGCGGTGGTAATGCCGATCCATTCTCGGGCATGAGTTCCCGCCTCAATGAAGACCGTGTTTCGGCAATGGTCACCTTTGTGAACCACCGGCCCGGGTACTCTGCTGCCGTTTATGATTTCCGTTTGTGGTGGGGAGTTCTGACGTAATTGTGGCGGTAGCTCGACATTCTCCGAATTCATCCAGTTGATCTCCAGAGCACGCACCTCCCGACGCTCGTGTGTCAGTCCCAGCGTGTATTGCTTAACAAAGTGCGGATAACGATGGGCCAGGTACTCCATGTACTGATTAATCTGCTTGTACTCCAGATAGTTGTGAAGCACATCTGGACGTGGGATGATGATTCTGCGCTGGGGTGTAGTCAGGCCAGGCACAGCGGCAGTTAGAGCTCTTTTGGCATCGCGACCCTTTCCTTTGGTCGTTTTGGTGGTATGCTTCGTTTTGGTAGTTGGCATAATGCGGGCAAAGAAGGATTTCCAGAAATAATACAATTATACAGTTACAAAAAATTTGCTGTTTACGCAGTAGAAACTCAATTGAAAATTGAATAGTGATGAGGCTGTAAACTCGAACTGAAGGAGCGCCGCCTGCTTGAGATCTCTTACCTGGCATTCGATTTTCAGGAATTCCTCGACCACGACTAGAGCAAGACGTGCGCGCTGCTTGGGTTTGGCTTCCATTGTGCGGGCCAATGGCACTGGCAACCAGAGTTTTGTACCAAAAACTGGCACAGTCCCCGGCACTAGCGTGGGAGTTGCTCCTCCACCTCCTCCTCGTTTATTAGGCTGGCGGGAAAAGAGTTCGCATTCGGTAAATGGGACAGCGACAATGTTTAATAAGTTGGGCACGGTAGCATGTAATATGGAATTGGATTTGGATTCCGACGCTGATTCCCTTTTCCTGGCTGCAACTGCTGCTCTGTTGCTGCCGGCATAAAACGCAAATATGCTAAATGTCAGACAGAGTGAGGGGATAGAAACGGGGCAGGGAATAGAAAGGCTAAAAGCGCAGGCACGTACTATGCAAATAAATGGGAATGTGACAAGCCAACTCCCACCCTGGCGTGCGGCTTGAAAACGGAGCTAAAACAGCCTTTAAGTCTTTTACAAAGGAATTCATTTGGAGATTTTTAGTCCTGCCTCTAATAACACTAAGCTACAATGCATGGATTTCGTCCATAAGACCTGAAAATAGGATTTCCTGTGGACAGAAACGCAGCCCACCAAGATTTCAATAGGAAATTTTTTAACAAATTTTATATGACTACATACCAATCTTTCAGAAATTCACCCGCTTGGGTAAAAATGAAAGATCTAAGTTGTTTGAACAAAAACTTAGTTTCTTGCGATTAGCTCAAATCAATCAGCCCCAAACTTATTTTCAAAGTTTCGCATTACAAAATATTACCAAATAAATTTTTAAATTTTGTAAAATCCGGAAAATTGGCAAAAAACTGTTACAAAAAACTTTTTGTTTTCCATTTAATCGAGATTTACACCATTTTCAGAGCTCTTTATGGATGGTAAAGGTTATTTGGCGAGATTTTAGCTTACACTCTTAAAAAAACCAAGAACTTTGAACTCAAATGTAAAATGTAAAAAATACTTGATTCCGGTGCAAAATTTTTATTTCAAGTACGATTTTTTTAATCTCGAAATACTTGTTTTGAGATATTTCGAACTATTATAATATCTGTATGGTCATACTATTAATTTGCTAGTCTTAAGTATAGCCTGATTTACTCTCAAGTGCAAAAAAAATGTTCGTTATCGAAGTGTAATAAATTCTAAAGTCAGCCCAAAAACATTTTTGAAACAAAATAGTACTTAAAAAAATTAGTGCAAAACTATAAGCTCTCCCAATTTGTCTTTGAATTTAGGTCTCTGTATAATATCAAAATGACGGGGAATCCTGTAGGTCAGAAATCTACTCTCACTCCATTACCAAAGGGTTAAAGCCAGGAGGGGATATTTTTTCCGTAGCACAATTTTGGAGCATGCGTTGTAAGTCTATTTTGTCCTTAATCCAAAACATTTTGTACTTAAACTGAACTTAATTTTTTTTTAAATTTATATGGTAACTGTAAGTATGAAAATCCTGATTTAAAAACTCTTGTTCTTTTTTGAATAATATTAATTCGTTTATATTATTCGTTTTCTATCCTAGAATGTTTCGTACTTCGAACATCCACTTAAGAACATACTTAGGAACATCCAAGAACAAAACATTTTATGTAAAAAACGGTTTAAATTCTTTCTTCATCGATCTTGAACTGTGCCTGTCATTTGTTTTCTAAGTATACGCACGATTAGCTCCAAGCTCAATTTCGAAATAATATATTTTGTGGCCGTAGGGCCCAGGTTAGGGCCGATTTCGTTCTCCGATAGTGTATGTGTCAGATAGTCATCGATTTTACATGTTATATTAGTTTATGCAGATAGCTCTAGTAGAAGATGAAATCGCCTTAGGTGCGGACCGGGCTGGGTCGGGGTTCGTCCCGCCGGAAATAAAAAAATTTTCTTCAGAAAATAGCTTTACACATACGGTTACCTTCACACTATTGCGCCAGCTGTGAAGTAACTAGCATGAAAAACAAATTAAATTTGCCGTTCGGATCGCGTTAAACGTAGGTCCCTTTCGTGCGAAAAATTAAAGCACACAGCCAAGGATCGGAGAGCTTGCCCCGTGGTGCTGTGCCATTTAACATTATATTTTGTAAATCTACCCCCAAAGGAAAAGGAGCGTAAACTGTTGTATAGTTACCAATGTGTTATTCAAAATGAAGAAAATTTGACGGAATATTGTCTCTTCCTGCCTTCTTTCTCAAAGCCTTTCGCTTTTCAATTGTACACCTTTTACATCCGTACGGGTAACGTGTGTTGTCCAGCGCACCCGCTGTATTTTTATGTACTTGGTTGGATTGGTTTCCGAATGCCAATATTATCGTCAACTTTTAAAGTTCCATAAATCCTAACACAACAAACTAGTTTAATACCACAATTTTCCTACCTTTTTCCGACTTTGGAATATTTTCTGTGTGTAAAAGAGTAAATGTCGTACAGCAAAATTATCTTCTATAATATTACAAATCTCGCCCCGTAGAGGAAATGGGATACACACACAAATCAAATAGCAAGTTTCAAGGATGATAACAGGTACATTAAGAAGATGTACTGGATCGCCTATTTTAAAATGGTTGAAGAATTATCCTTTAAAGCTAAATCAATCTGGCGATTTAAAGGATCAATTCGGTTTATGGGTGGTCTCATCATTCTGAACCGATCTAAACCGTTTTGCTCTCCAGTTTTCTGTTTGGTTCGGCATTTTGGAAAGGACATATGTTCGGTTCGCAGTTCGGTTTATCAGTTTGAATAACCTGTTAAGATTCGGACGGGTTCGGCTTAGATCAGGTTTGTATCGCTTCATCTATGGTTCCGAAAATATGGAAATGGAAAAGAACTCAAGACCAATATCTCAAAACCGAGCACCTATTCCAATCGTACGTCTTTGTTATTACTCATATCAAACCCACTAAAAACTAAATTTAAAGTCTGTTCAAAAATCCGGCTTCAAGAAAAACCCTTTTTTAAATGAATCCCCTATCTAACTATCAGGCCTGTTCTCAAGTCCACTTTGGATTTCGTATAAGCGTTTGTACGTTAAACTCTGTGTTAATAGGGTTATATGGAAGTTGACACTCATATCTACGGTTACTAGATTGCAACTAGATACTAGAATAGAGAAACCGACATCTCAATGTCAAGTGGATTCAATTCGTAGAAAAAGGAAGCCTTTATCTAGTACACCTTCTATTTAAATTCCTAAGTGTAAAATAACCAATTCGATCGTTTATAAAGAAAATCCAAGTGGAATTGATAACAGACCTGTATATCTCCTACACACATTCGATCTTTCTTAAAAGTCGTTTTAGGAATATTTTTTTAAATTTTCAAGCTATAAATAAATTGAAAAAAGGAGCAATCTTTCCGTAAGCCGAATCTAAACCTTCTAAACGAACTTCTACAAACATTTTGAGGTTTCCAGTAGAATTACTTTCTCACTGAAATTAAAGAGCACGATGTTTATGTTTTTAAAAAAGATGATTTTAGGTAATTTTGTTCGAGCCGAACCTTTCTACAAATAGATGTGTTACGGTTGGGTTGGGGATGCTCAGCGCTCCTTGTTGGAAAAAGTTTAAAAAGGAATTTAGATGAACTCATCTTAATTCGATTTAAAGAGATTAACCAACTGCTGGATTTTAAATAAGAGAATAACTTTAAATTATCATGCCTTAGCTACCTTTCAAATATCCTTCAATGAACTTTGTAGTTAAATAGTTTACATCTTTGTTGCATAGTGTAAGCATTTTATAGCCTGGCAAATGTCATGTCAACGCAAAAGTCAAAAGTGCGGGGTCGGCAAAGACATATGTATATCCAAACACATAACATTGGTGTATACTCTCATACTCGTGTATATGCAAAGCGTCAGCAACGCAACCAGTTGATTTATACAGAACAATGTTCGTGTTGATTTTCATTTAACGGTCTTTTAGTCAACTTCCTGACACAGTGACTTCCATATATTTACGTCTGCCAACGTCTACATAATGCACAGTTACGGCTTTTTAAATCCTTGAACTATGAAATGCTGCCAGGAGGTATTTTAGCTGAATGGAAGCGTTTGTCACCAAATGGGAAAATTATTGAAAAATGAAAATACTTTTGACATTAGACATTAAGAGCACGACTTAATACTTTCACAAATACCTTAATACCTTTCTTAACAAAATCTTGAAAATCTGCTTAAAATCGATCAGTAAAATTTTTGCCAGAAACTAAAAAGATGGTAATCATTTTCTAAAATATGGTTAAGTAATCCAAGCACTCCGAAAATGAAAGTTTTACAAAAAGAGTAAAAAATTCGATAAAAAATTAAAATCAGAGAAAAAACCAAGCCCATCGTGCTTGATATGAAGCAGTTTAGATGTCAAAAGTGCGATAAGACGGGTTTTTTTGGATCCAAGCCAAGACCAATATATATTAAAGTCTAGTGTCACAAACTTTGTTAGCAAACTCCTCCGAAACGGCTTGACCGATTTTAATAAAATTTTTTCTTTCACAGATTATAATTGAAACGAATAACGGATTGGGGTACGGTTACTGTTTCGCGAAACGTGAATAAAAACTGTTCATTCCTCTCTTCCATCCACTGTCAAGATCACAGGCCAACTTGTCAAATTGCCAAGCTGTCAAGATAATGGCTTGCCAAAGGCATTTTTCTCTTATACATACACATCTTCATTCACATTCAGGGGGAGAAAGTAAGGCTGCCATTACATTGTACATTGACCGGACTTTTTTCCATACGATTTTCAACATGTGAAGATCTTTGCACAACATGGCTCAAAAAATTCAGTACATTTTATAGAAAATTTATCGAAAATCCAAGATCAGATATATTGAGGTTGGAAGGCCTCGCCAAGGCTTTAAATGTTCCAATTTCCCCTTAATTTATCTTTGTCAGTCAATGAAGCTAAGACCTTTTACAAAAGTGTCGAACAAATAAATTAAATATGTCATGTTAAATTAAGTGTTCTATAGTGTTGTGGTAAAAATTCTGGACTTTGAATCCGACGAATTCTCGGTAGAACCTTAAATTTTTTTTAAGGCCTGCATTTTATCATGATTCTACTAATAAAAATAAACAAATAAACAAACAAAGCAACAAGCAAAAGTACTAGATTATCATGGTTTATTTAGGCTTACTGATATTATGTTTTGATAAAGATAAGGAAAGTAAAGATTTTGGTTAGCTGCTTTGTTCTTTTCCCTTAGCAAAAATTCTGCGAATAATAAATAAGCAGCCAATTTTTGTCAATAAAGTGTGAAAAAGTGTTAGTCGAGAATAAAAACTAGAGGATTAAAAACCGAAACTAACCCTGTTCATTTGTTTTCGTTTCGGTATTGATAACCGGTTATGTTTATAAAGTTTATATGGTTATAAAAATTTTTTTTTCGGTTACGACTTCGGTTATAAATTTTAAAGTGTTACGGTTACGGTTAAGCGTTCGGGGAAAGGCTTTATATATAAAAACAGAAAACTTCCCGTCCGTTTCTTGGTCCCGAAGGCGTGTACTTAGCATACAAATTAGGGACGATTTCTCCTAAAAAAATTTAAAAAAAACTAACAGCATCAGGTGTTGTTTTCTTTTTTATTTCGCTAATACTAAAAAATTTACACAAAAATGTTCATCTGGTGTATTGTAAGAGCATCTGCTAGTCGAATCCTCTTCAAATAAATGTTCCAATATTTTACCCGTTGCAGACACGCAAAGCCTAGTAAAAGGTAGCTCCTTTCCCAGTCAGCCATTCAGTTTATTTGGTTGGGGGCATTTTTGAAGTATGCCCATTATGTCATTAGCATGTTGGCAAATACAAAAGGCCAAACTTTTTGTTTAAGCATGGGGGAATTTTCCCAAATGTCAGTTGTCTCTTTCGGGATACGAATTGTAATGTAGCATAAAACTGGCTACAAATTAACAAAATTCCAACACAATTATGCCCAAACAAATAAACGAAAGGGGAGCAACAATTTGGTTTTTGGAAAGTTCTTCCGGACCTGCCTCAACAACAACAATAACAACAAATTGGTAGCATGGCAATTTAACTTTGTTGTGCAATTTGACATAGTTATGGAAATTTCACCTGATGACACACTGCCTTGGGGGCATTGAAAGAGCAGCTGCCCAATTGGATATACATAACTAATAAACACTCCATTAAGATATGGTGCAAACAAATCCGATCTTTTATATATATACGAGTAGAGATTAGTTCCAGTGCGTACAAATTTCATGGTTAAGGTCGTACGCATTGGTTTTCATATGCTAATTGCAACGTTTAAATAACAAAATCCATGAGATAAAAAAAACACAAACATATCAAATAAACATGCCTTGGGCTGAATATTTAGATTCATACGTATGCAAGCCAATATGCGATAGTTGGTAAATAATTCTCTGGGATTTTGGTTTTTTTGAAAGTTGAATGCCCTGTGGTTGGAGTTAATTAAAATGATTTAGAACACAAATCAAAAGATAGCATTAAGCCAGACAAAGTCATTAAGCAGATGAGTAGATTTAAATAGTAAATTTGGTAGAAAAACAAGTTTTTCGGTCCACCGGAAATATAGCATTGATTTTTAATAGCTTGGGCCACGAGTCTTCAATGAGGCGCATTTGTTCTACAAGACACAGTGGCCCATTTTGAAAACACACTACAACAAACTTAAAAGTGCTTAAAATTTTTTAACAAATTATGCATGTTAGCTTATCTTTTTTTTCAACACTTTTTGTTTTAATTCTTATATTTCTATAACCAAATGTAGACAAAGGGTATCATGACCTCACAAAATTTTTTATACTAATTTTTGATCAGCATCAACAACCGTTTATTGCTAAAAATAGTAATCGAGTAGTACTCGCCGATGTATGATCACAAATCGTAAGGAAAAAAAAAAAAAAACCGCACCGTTTTACTCATTTTACTCGTTTTTACTTAAATCAAATTTAGTTTTCGATTTATTTTTACATCGTGCCGTTCGCATAAAATTTGTAAAGAAATAATACGGACGTACGTAGAAAGCTAGAGTCGGGAGAGTACAAGCGGATTGAAGCAACTGGTTCCAGCGATGTGTGGAAATTCTACGATAGAATTGCGGAGGCCAATACTTCTGAATTTGTTGGCTAAGTGTTGTGCAAGAGATGAGAAAAAGCTTTTAAATTTCCAAAAGGATCTAGTCCAGGGGTGCCCAGAACGAGTTTACCAGCGCGTCAAAAACAATACACATACGCCAAATATATTACAAGGAATAACAACAAAATGAGATAAAGAGAGGGAACCGATTTTTGTTTGTGTGTATGTGTGGTCGTTGCTACGCAAATCATACTCGATAGCACGACAAGCGTTCAGCCGTACGCATAAGCAATTTGTGGTTGGGTTCGAGTTTTCGAAAGACACATGAGAGAGAAGAGAGACTCATATGACGTTGTTGTTGCAGGACAGAGCGTGACAACAACAAAACACAGAGCAGGCATAAGAATTGTTTTTGTTTTTTGCTGGCTTACGGCGTGCGCAAAATGTATACGCGCAGGCTATTCCTTTGCGTAGAACAACAACACATGCGTGTCTTGCGCAATTTGGCATGGGCGCCCCTGATTTAGTCTATCAAATCTGCGAAAACATGTTTGTTAAAAACGCTCAAGCACCAGCGAAGTACCAAGTACGAGAGGAAGTGACAAAGAGCTGCGTTAAATTTGTCGCTCAAAACATTCGTCCGTTTGAGACCGTAAATGGTTCGGGATTTAAGGATCTTGCTCGTTGTTTAGTAGGCTAATCGTGTCTTGGAAGATCGGCGCAACAATCTTAAGGCCGGAAACTTGGATGATGTTTTATTTTTACATTCACAACGCAAGGCTCAAAGCCAATTGTAACAATTTTTTACAAATTCACACAGCTATTAATAAAGAATATAACAAAATACTTTTGTACTAATTTTTTATTATGTTTGTAATGTAAAGTCCCTCTGCAATTGGATGCGCAAACTAACTCCCTTAGTTTATTGCTTTAGCTAACTTCACACAGGCAAATAAATTGAACAAATTTTTCGGAAATTTTGAAGAAAATTTCTTCCTCTTAGTTCTTCATTAATGGTCATCCATGGTATTTATCGAGGTTCAGCATTATCATAATGATGGTAATGTAGTGATCATGTGTGCACAGAGAAAAAAAGGATAGTTTCTAATGATCCTCAGGATATTATCGGTATCCATTTGGACTGGATAGTTAACTATCCTTTTTTGGGATCCATTGGATATTTTCGAAATCGATTTATTTTCGCTTAAAAAGGATATATCAGAGAAAAAATATTTTATTGATCTTTTTTCTCCATCCAAAGGAGCTGAAAATGTGAAAAGGATATTTAAAAAAATGGATCTTAAGTGGATATTTTGAATATCCATTCTACGGGGATCTTTTTTTTTTCTCTGTGTTCACATTTTAGGCCTCGAAAAACCGTTTTTTTTAAGCACTTATTGCTTAATTGCACGAATTGCTTTTATGCATTAATCCTTGCATGGTTTTTTACTTGGATGGGAGCAAATTTTGTTTGACATTATAACTATTTTTAATCCTCAACGGTATATTTCCGCGATTTGATGATTAGTCAGTCACGGAAAATGGTTTGAAACATTCCTTATGATCTTCACTATATTCTTTACAATTGGTCATCCATTGCATTAACCGCGGTTGGGCATTATCATAATCATGGTAATGCAGTTGTGTCTGGTAATTTTTGGCTTTGAAAATCAGTTTCTTAAGAATTTATCGGTCTTATTACCACGGAGAACCCTTAGCTGCGGACCGCGCTTGGGAGTAAAGTTTGTTTGACAATATAAGTTTGTTTGATCCGCATAGGAATTTGGTCCGCGATTTAATAAGTCTTCAGCCGAGTGCCGTCTGTTGGATCACAAACTTTGCTTCCCATCAGAGAGTTGTTAATGCAACTTATTTGCGTGTTTCTTAAGCACACATCGACAATTCAGTTGTTCTTTAATGGTGTTAACAGAAATAACTTGAGTTAACAACATTTATTATATTTCCTACGGTTCTACGATTATAATCGTACGATGCCACGGTGCCGATTACTACTCGTACTCATGAAAATGATTACCTGTTACAAAAAAAAGTAACTATACTCGTAAAAATGAGTATTTTTATACCCTTGGAGAGGGTATATTAAAATAGTTCAGATGTTTGTAACGCATAGAAGGAAGCATCTCCGACAACATAAATATGTATATTCTTAATCAGCATGACGAGCTGAGTTGATTTAGCCATGTCCGTCTGTCCGTCGGTCCGTCTGTTTCTATGCTATCTCCTCCGTCAGTTTAAAAGCTATCTTAACCAAACCTTGCACGAAGTCTTTTGGTACAAATGCGCAGTACATTTGTCGGAATCGGCCGGATCATATAGCTGCCATAAAAATGATCGGTCGAAAAAGTAGTTCTAGTGAGAAAAACTTTTTTGTCTTCAACGCAATCGTCCCCAAACCTCGAATTTATAAGTTTTCTATGCCTTCACATAATTTCACCAAATTTTATGAAAATCGGACATCTATAAAGTATAGCTGCCATACAAAAGATATTTTTGAAAAAACGTCTTAGTAGGAAAAACATTTTTGTTTTCAATGCAATCGCTCCCAAACATGTTACTGATCAATATTATATGCTAACACACAATTCCGCCAAGTTTGATTCAAATCGGATGACTATAGCATATAGCTGCCATAGAAACGATCGGTCGAAAAAGTAATTCTAGTGGGAAAAACCTTTTTGTTTTCAAAATTTTATCAAAATTGTGGTGCCATATAACAAACTGACAGGCAGATATCATGCTATCATGCTAAGGGTATATAAAATTCGGTCGAGCAGAAGTTAGCTTGCCTCTATTTTTTTTTTACTCATGATTCTGGCATCGTGTAATCACTCGTGCTTTCATTATTTCCATTTACACATGGGCTTTTCTGAGTGATCCTTTGTCTTCTATTTTTACTGATTGAAAACGCGACAGCTATTGACGCTTCTAAGTTCGTCCACTTATGAGCAGAAGTATACAGGCATGTTCTCAATTCCACTTTCACGGCATCCTTTCGAAAGTGAAATTGATTCATGTTCTCGCAAAAACAAAATTAATTTTTTTGATTTGCATATACCAAATAGTTCCCCAATTGTTCAATATTTCGCTGATAAACCAAGCAAGTAAAGAGCTTTGGCTATTTGCTTATCCAGTGCGATTGCAAGCCGGAAAGGATTGTCTTGCTTCGCCAGCCGAGGCAAAAGTTGGAGTAACATCTCTAATGTTTGCCTCTCCACACGAAAACATTCCTTAAAAATAGAGGCAAGCTAACTTCGGCTCGACCGAAGTTTATATACCCTTGGAGCTTGATATATGCCTGACAGTTTGTATGGCAGGTATACTATATAGTGGTCCGATTTCGAAAAATCTTGTTGAAATTATGTAAAATCATTGAAAACTTATAAATACGAGCGTTGGGAGCGATATCTTTGAAAACAAAAAAGTTTTTCTCAATAATACTTTTTTCAGACCTAACTTTTGTATGGCAGCTATACTATATAGTAGTCCGATTTCGAAAAATTTGGATGAAATTATGTAAAATCTGTGAAAACTTATAAATACGGGCGTTGGGAGCTATAACATTGAAAACAAAAAAGTTTTTCTCACTAAGACTTTTTTTTGACCTAACTTTTGTATGGCAGCTATACTATATAGTTGTCCGATTTTGACAAGGCTTGGTGAAATTATGTGAAATTATTAAAAACTTATTAATACGAGCGTTGGGAGCGATAGCACTAAAAACAAAAAAGTTTTTCTCACTAAAACTAGTTTTTCAACCGATCGTTCCTATGGCAGCTATATGCTATAGTCATCCGATCCGGCCGGTTCCGACAAATGTGCAGCGTATTTATACCAAAAGACTTCGTGCAAAGTTTGGTTACGACAGCTTTAAAACTGACGGAGGAGATAGCATAGAAACAGACGGACGGACAGACGGACAGACGGATATGGCTATATCAACTCAGCTCGTCATGCTGATCAAGAATATATATACTTTATGTGGTCGGAGATGCTTTCCATCTATGCGTTACAAACATCCGGACAATTTTAATATACCCTCTCCAAGGGTATAAAAATGCGTCTGTATGTTTACGCACGTCGGTCTCCCAAAAGCAACCATATCGACTGGGAAACAAATAAATTATTTATAACTAATTAAATTTCTTGTGACTTACAAACGCTACGTAGCAAAGTAATCAGTTGCAAAAGATCATTATTTAACTGCATTAGCTGCAGTTGTTGCTTTTCAACGTCACTCAAATTCATTTTGATCGATGCACAAAGGTAAACAAACAGACCAGATCAGCTGTTGTGGACTCGGAATTGGACACCGAACGCAGTGGAAACGCCTTTTGGAATTTATCGAAAAATCGTGGAATCGATAACAGAACACGCGTAAGTGGAAATCGGCTATTAGCTAAATGTGTTTCGTCGAAAGTATGCATTACGCCTGACAAAACAGTAGTGCACTACAACCGCTGCTTTGCGTTAGAGAGATAGTAATCGAAAACAAACATTTGTGCCGTTCCGTAACGGTATGTAGTACAATCAGAGTTTCGTGCTTGAGCATCCGTGATCCGTGCGTGTTTCGTAAGTGAGCCAAAGTCCAATATCGTGAATATAAGATAAGTAGTACTTACAAAATTTTTGAAATTTATTTTACCTATAGAAAATTTCTCTGGAATTTTTTTTAATTTTATTTTGAAATATATACGTGTAAAAAAATTAAAAATTACATGAAGTTTCCTAAAGAAATTGTATCTAGAATTTTGGAGTTTTTGAAAAATATATCGTGCTTTCCATATTTTAGAAAAAAGGCGAACACGGCTATTAAGCAATAATATTGAAAGCTTATGTTTTTTTTTTAAATATATGGATCTTATATAGTATATGTATTATCGCTATATTTTTAACTGTATATGTAGGAATAACAAGTAAGAGTGTTGCGGTCGAGTGCACCGACAGCAAAATACCCTGTCCCAAGTAATGTGGTTCCTATAGCTTTGAATTCCATTTATTTTAAAATTTATTTCAATAAATGGGCAGGCGCACTTAAGTACATATCTTCGGTGTTTTTGCTCGGATCGTATTGTGTTACACAGAATAGATAGATGTTGGGCCTAACTGCTGTGCAATTGAAATGAAACTCTGACAGTTTTTCGCGGTTAGAAGAAAATGGAGGAGGACTTTGCTCAACCTGGGGGAAACTTGATCTGGGTACGGTATACACCTACATGCACCTACATGCAAAAATTTGTGTCCTTACTTCTAATGGTCTGTGAGATCAACGCGTTTATACATAGAGAGTGACAGTTTTTCGCTGCTAAATGATGGAGGATGTGGAGTTTTCCAAATCTGAAACAAACTCGATGTGGCTGCAGTATACACCTACATACATGCAAAAATTTGTGGGTCCATCAATTAAAGTCTCTGAGATCGACGCATTCATACAGACAGACAGACGGACAGACAGACAACGGACAGACGGACATGGCTAAATCGACTCTGCTGTTGATGCTGATCAAGAATATATATACTTTATAGGTTCGGAAATGCTTCCTTCTTTCTGTTACATACATTTGCACAACTTCATGATGCCCTTTTTCCCATTTTTAATGGGAACGGGGTATAAAAAGCACCTTATCTAATTTGTACATACATAGCTGAATTTTCAGTAGAAGCATTTTAATCGTGCGTGAATCGTGAGTGACGCGAAACGCTCAAAAAATTCCGTGCGTAACTGAAATCGCATGTTACAACGCTGCGATTATCCAAATGAGTACTTTTGATGTGAACGCTTCTTGTCGAACTGTTCGTGATCTTTGTTCCAGATCCGGATACATTAACCCATTTTACGCCGCTGCTCGACTAGTCGAACAGCAAAGTTGCTTTCTTTAAAAAAATTTTCTGTAGGATCTAGTAAAACCAATTGCTTACGTAATTAAATTATACTATAGTAAATTTTATTGGCTTTCAGATAAAAATTAGTGCGGACACCCCCCACCTTGCAGGTAGGGTCCAAGTGTTGGTTGAAAAAAACTTGACAAAAAGATGAATATTGAACAAAAAAATAAAAAAATTAAAACATGTAAGTTACATGATGTAACCATAAATATTTTATTCCGAAAGTCATGTAAAATTTTAAGAAAAGGTCGAAAATAGTCCGTAACGAGAAGGCCAAGCTAACTTCGTCTTTGCCGAAGTTTTAATACCCTTGCAAATGTTTTAATACGACAGAATTTACGAACGTCAGCATTAAATCAAACCATTTTTCTGATAAAACCCACTTTTTGACCGATAGTTTCTATGGCAGATATAAGATATAGTCATCCGATTTTGACCAAAACTTCCACATCTGTGTAAAAGCGTATTAAACTAATAATTGGCGAAGCGGAAGGCGTTTACATTAAAAATAAAAAGTTTTCTCACAAAGACCCACTTTTCGACCGATAGTTCCTATGGCAGCTATAAGATATAGTCATCCGATTTTGACAAAAACTTTCAAATCTGTGTAAAAGCGTATAAAACTAATAATTGGCGAAGCGGAAGGCGTTTACATTAAAAACAAAAAAGTTTTCTCACAAAAACCCACTTTTCGACCGATAGTTCCTATGGCAGCTATAAGATATAGTCATCCGATTTTGACCAAAACTTCCAAATCTGAGTAAAAGCGTATGAAATTAATAATTGCTGAAGCGGAAGGCGTTTACATTAAAAACAAAAAAGTTTTCTCACAAAAACCCACTTTTCGACCGATAGTTCCTATGGCAGCTATAAGATATAGTCATCCGATTTTGACCAAAACTTCCAAATCTGAGTAAAAGCGTATAAAAGTAATAATTGCTGAAGCGGAAGGCGTTTACATTAAAAACAAAAAAGTTTTCTCACAAAAACCCACTTTTCAACCGATAGTTCCTATGGCAGCTATAAGATATAGTTATCCGATCCGGTCGGTTCCGACATATTAGCAGTGTGCAGCAAAAAGAAGACTCTGTGCAAAGTTTCAGCTCGATAGCTTTAAAACTGAGAGACTAGTTTGCGTAGAAACAGACAGACGGACAGACAGACAGACGGACAGACAGACGGACGGACAAAGCTCAATCGACTCAGCTCGTCGCCCTGATCAAGAATATATATAGTTTATAGGGTCGGAAATGAATATTTCTATGCGTTGCAAACTTCTGGGCAAAATTATAATACCCTCTGCAAGGGTATAATAATAAAACCCGTAGAAAAAGTAGTACCAGGAGACTTTAATACACCTGGGAATGTGACTTTTCGAGTAATTAAACCATCTTACCTGGCGAAACTATCATAGGTAGAATTTTTTCGACTTCGGATTCGTGTTTACTTGGTCCTAATTACCCAAGAAAAGTTGCTTTAAATAAAAAACTTCGTATAGCGCGGCGTAAAATGGGTTAAGCAAAACGCGATCACCGTGTGGTCATGCAGTGGAATACCGATTCGATAAAATTTGGAAACATTGAATAGAGCGTTGTTTTAGGTTTTATTTTAAATTATAAGTTTAAAATCAATAAATACAAATGATTAACATGAGTGTTTGCGGCCCACCCCTGGCTACTGGGCCTGGTGAGCAGATATGACACTTTAGTAATAATTAAATTCTAATATTTACAGTTTAAATTTGGTTAAAGTCTTACGGTGTTTTGTAGTTTGTTTTGAATATATGCGCTTAATCAATGATGGGAAAATTATTCATATTTCTGCCGATTAAGCATATTTGCTACGCTATCGATAAGAGTATAAAAAATACGGATCTAGTATTTGATCGGTATTTAATTGAGGACTTTTTGTTGGCAGTGTGGACCGCCAACAAAGAGAGCACCAAAGGGCTTTGGCGCAATAAATTTTATGAGTTTTTTTATCTGGAGATTTTTGTTTTGGCAAGTGTATACTACGCTGAAATCAGTAATGGCTCATTTATTCCCATCACCAATTTATCGATAGCCCCGATTGAACTTATCGTTTCGCAACCCTGTTTCTACACCGATAAGTTCTGAGAGTTCTGTTTTCTGACAAGGAAGCATCAGACGTGAAAATGGGGAATTACGAAAATCTGCTCGATTTACCCTTGGACGATCTTCAATTAATATTTGCTGAAATCACCAGTCTCAGGGATCAAGCAAATTTTGCTCGAGCCCATCAAACCCTAAGCAATGCAGTTTCCTTTCAATGGGGCATAAAATTTAAGAAAATTTTGTTTGACGAAATGCCTATTGAAGACAGGACGTTTATCCTTTCCGTGTGCGGTTCCTCTGTTGAGACCATGGTTTCTCAGAGTGAAGACAATACCGTGCCCATGTTGAAGCTGGCAGATAAGTTTTGCCCAAAATTGAAATCAATCTTATTTATCATAAGTTTCGGTACGAATACATTGATGAGGTCATTGCTGGTGAAATTGAAGACTCTAAATAACGTGGGACTGATCAGTAAACCCGGAACAGGAAAAATACTTGATGTTCTTCCAGAATTGCCAAATCTGAGAAATTTGATTTTACATTTCTTTCCCAACACTGAGTGTAAGTTCTAAAGTATTCACTAATGCAATTTGAATAAATTAATTTTATTTTTAGTAATTCATATTAAAAATCTGGTAAATCTGGAAAAATTGGAAATATGTAATTCAGAGCCGTTGGATATTTTTGCTGAATTCTCTTCACTGAAAAATCTGAGCTGGTTGGAAGTAAAAGCTGGCATCGTAAAATTCAATCCGAATCAAATTAAGGAACCTTTATGGCCGAAATTGGGAGGGCTCCGTCTTGGTTTTGGCAAATTTGAAACCCCACTGCCTTACTTTCCGAAATTGGAATTTCTATCCATAAAAAATCCACATCCTGGCGTTCAACCGAAGTACGTCTTTGGCAAATCAGCTTCTAATTATGGAAAGAGCCTGAAATCCTTTCGATTCGGTTCCGCAACATTAAGAGCGATTAACAAAGAGGATGCCCAATTCGTTTCAAGCTTAGCAGCACTTACCTCGCTCAATATAAGAGTGCTTTCTGATAGCTGCTTGGAGTACATCAGTAAATTGAAAGAGCTGAAGTTTCTTATGCTCCGAAATTCAAGAACCATAACGAACGCAGTTCTGCTGGAAGTGATAAGCGGTTGCCCGAAACTACGTTACGTAGACATATTTGAATGCTGTAAGATAACCCAGGCTGTATTGGTCCCAATGCTGAAAATATTGCAAAGGAATGGAGTAAAGGAAGTTAATCCATTGGTGCTTATAGTACACACTTATTTCGGGGATGTTGGACAAGAGGTGAGTTATTGTCTAAAAGAGGAATAAAATACAGATTTAGCCATTTTATTACAGGTTCGTTTAAATCCGAATTTCATGTTATTAAATATTAAACAGCACGAAAACTACGGCGTGCTTTCATTGTAAAAACAATCTTAAATAAATTTTGCATCTTTTACTTGGAGACCAAATATGCTAGAGAAGAAAGAGAAATTTCTACAAGATTACAAATATTTCAAAAATTCACTTTTAAAAATGTTCAATAATAAATTAAATAACCTTAGACCCAAATTTATCCATAAAAAAGTAGCAAAATCAACTAACTACGCTTGTTACTTATCCTTGATCTTCAATGGTTCATTAACTATCAAATTCATTCATATTCAAAAACTGGTAAACTTTGAAAAAATTATTGATAGAAAAATAGTAGTTATAAATAAACAAAAAAGGGACAAGCTAACTTCGGCTCGACCGAAGTTTATATACGCTTGGAGCTTGATATGTGCCTGACAGTTTGTATGGCAGCTATACTATATAGTGGTCCGATTTCGAAAAATTTTGGTGAAATGATGTAAAATCATTAAAAACTTATAAATACGGGCGTTGGGAGCGATAACATTGAAAACAAAAAAGTTTTTCTCACTAAGACTTTTTTTCAGACCTAACTTTTGTATGGCAGCTATACTATATAGTTGTCCGATTTCAAAATGTCTTGGTGAAATTATGTGAAATCACTAAAAACTTATAAATACGAGCGTTGGGAGCGATAACATTGAAAACAAAAAAGTTTTTCTCACTAAGACTTTTTTTCAGACCTAACTTTTGTATGGCAGCTATACTATATAGTTGTCCGATTTCGACAAGTTTAGGTGAAATTATGTGAAATCATTGAAAACTTATAAATACGAGCGTTGGGAGCAATAACATTGAAAACAAAAAAGTTTTTCTCACTAAAACTAGTTTTTCAACCGATCGTTCCTATGGCAGCTATATGCTATAGTCATCCGATCCGGCCGGTTCCGACAAATGTGCAGCGTATTTATACCAAAAAACTTCCTGCAAAGTTTGGTTACGATAGCTTTAAAACTGACGGAGGAGATAGGATAGAAACAGACGGACGGACAGACGGACGGACGGACAGACGGATATGGCTATATCAACTCAGCTCGTCATGCTGATCAAGAATATATATACTTTATGTGGTCGGAGATGCTTCCTTCAATGCGTTACAAACATCCGGACAATTTTAATATACCCTCTCCAAGGGTATAAAAAAAATAAAAGTCAAAACATAATAAAATGATTGACTTTAGAACAAAAATCCAACATAAATTAAAAAATAAATATATATTTCAAGGAGCTACAAAAATACTTAAATTGTGTTCCGCAAAAGAACTCTAGTCGGAATCTTTAGCTATTTTGTGAATCACAGTACAAACAAACAAATCAACTGGCTAGTTTCAATATTTAGTTGAACTGAAGATAAGTCTGTGATTTCGTCATAAGCTGCAAAAGAAATCTTCGTCAATTTTTGGCTCTTTTTTAACAGCTTTCGGATTTGATTAAAAATAATACTTAAAGTTTAGAAAAATGTATGGAATCTTTATTTGTGTCGATAAAGCGATCTATATAATTTTATTTTTAAAGATGAAATCATGTAAATGTTGACCGCGGCTGACCCTTAAATGGTTAAATGGTATTAACATATAGCTGCCATAGGAACGATCAGTCGAAAAAGTAGTTCTAGTGAGAAAAACCTTTTTGTTTTCCATGATGCCGTCTTTATACTTTCCAGCTATGACCACACATGACTACACAGGCACGATTTTGACACCTAACCTTGGATGACCAGTACTTAAAATCATAGATAAAGCATAAAGAATGTATCAGTTTGAGGTGGCACTCTCCATGCGAGGCTGTTTTTCTGACTTTTTTTTTTTAAAAATCTTATTTGAAAACCCAAAGTGTTTTTCCAATTCTGTTTTTTTTTTTTTATTATGCTTCAAACAGATTAAAGTAAACACAAACAATGTTGCTGCTTCAAAAGGAAGGCTGATCAAAAAGTTCTCGGCCGTTAAAGTGGGGGCTCCACAAAAAAAGTTCAGAGCTGGCGTCCACGATTTGTCGTCTCCAGGTTGTTTGAAATTAAAACTAAAAACGGGGTTATAATCAGTATAGCTTCTCGGTCTAACCCTCGGAAAAATTTTGTGATTTTTTTTCCCCAAATTGCCGACCATGGTAAATTTAAATTTGATTTTGCGTACTTTTTTTCTAGTTTAGTGTATTAAAAAAACGGTAAACAATTTTTCAAAATTATGATTGAGGGTCTCAACACAATGGTGACAACTCTGCGTCGATTTCTTGATGAATAATCAAAATCGGTTCAATGGAACTGGGGATATCATGGCTGCCAGTTCGAAAAACGTGGTTTCGAGATAAAGTTTGAACTTATTGAAAAATTGCTTGTTTCATCAAAGACATTGGTCGACAAAAAAAATATATTTTTTGTAGTAAAGAATTTCCAAAAATCTTAAATATCCAAGCTATTATTTAGTGCAAGAGCCTGCCAGATGTAGTCCATAAGCCTTATTCCATAATAATATCTGCAAACGTCATTTACTAAGTAGTAAGTAGTAATTTTTAATTTCAGAAGCTTTTTACAAAATGTAAGAGTTCGCTTTGGCTTGGCATTTGCCATCAGCCCAATTAAAGCGAGTAATAGTTTAGAGCAATTCGTTTCTTAGTTTTAGAGTAGTAGAATTTGTATTACTTAATAGTAGTTATAATTATTAATTTAAATTATCAGTTCTTCTTTTCCCAAGATGTCGGATCTTATTTCTTTTAGAATGGGGCACCTTCCCAAAAAATGGCAAACATCTTTTTTTTGTCTACTGTTACAAATTGTACAGTTTGTTTCGTGCTCCGAGATGTGGGGTATAAAATGCAGCCTGATACACTCGCTCCTGACTAGTAATATGTTTTTAATCGTCTCCTGACTGTGAGCATCATTAAAATAGTTTAGACTTGCTAAGTTTAGCTCTAATTTTTTGTATATCAACCTTGATGTACTTGCTTCCGTTTCAGCTCTCCATTTGTTTCTATGCGATTGATCAATTTTAATTATAATCCTGTTTCTCTATTCACCAATTCTGTGGGTACTTGATAGGTCCAGTGTTTCGTTGTGCTCTGTTGCTAAAGTCGTCCAGCCCTCAAAGAATTGTTTTTGCTGGTTTAAAAGGAGTGTAGCGACTTTATTTGGAATGCGGTAGCTTGGCATGTTGAGTGCTTTTATTATAAAGTTGATATTCGTGTCGAGTGTATATGTGTAGAGCGGTGACAGTCCAATTTCTAGCATCAAGATACGATTAGGGATATATTGTGGGAGTCGAAATATTTTTTTTAACAAAAAATCTTAAGAGTTTTTCAACCTTTTCGTATTCTACGTCCTCCAAGACTTTCTCCAATGCTTCTAAAAATACTAGCTTTTTTGATTTCGATATGTAAATTGTCAAGGCCCAAGCATTACAATAGCTCTGTATTGCGTTTATCATATTTTGAAGCGAGCTTGGAGACTCCGCCATAACGACAATGTCATCTGCGTACATCAGAGCCTTTATTTTAAAGTTGTTGAAGTTAATGCCGCCTGGTAAGTTTTCTGTGAGATCACCTAAGTATAACGCGAACAGTAAAGGGCTCAATACGACCTTGCTTTTCCCCCGATTCCGTGCTGAACATTGGAGAAATTGTATTGCAATCCCATACCGAGGCGGTGTTGCCGGTATACAAGAGGTGCAATCTCCGCAACGCATGCGCCAAATTGCATGTGGTTTATTTTTAAATGAGTTTAATTTCGATGAATTCCTAAACATAAAATTCATTTAGTATGCAACGAAGCGAGCGGATCTGCTAGTATAATATATTTCAACACAATTTTGGAGAGTTTGACCCTTTTAACTGATGTCTCGGCTATCATGTTGCTAGCGATCCTCGTAAGTGTCGCTATTAATTTTTAATGGTATTGCTAAAAGTGACATATTTATGACATATTCAGAATGAACTAAATTTGAAATAAAGACTAGGGGTGGGCCGAGTTGAATATCATGTTTAAGCTTGAGCATTCTCCGGGAGCCTAAAATGAGACAGCCTTTTAACTCAACGTCAGGATCGTGGTCGTGTCTCATGCTTAAGTTTGAACACCTTTACATGACCAATTCAAATTAAAGCGAGTTCATCTGATTAACCTAATCCATTTTATACAACAGCTAACAAATTCGAAATCCACAATTTTTGTTGAATGTGAAAACGGAAACAGGCCTGTTAAATTTAAGAATGAAATAATTTTTTCAACAGCGTTTGTACGTTTTCTTAGATTTTCTATTAACTTCTAATCGCATGTCTGCTGTTGAATCGTTTAATATATTTAAAATCAGGGATGCAGACCGGTTCTGAACCGAACCGGTTTTGAGCCGAAGCGAACCGCTTTTTCGCTCGAGAACCGCACCGTTCGTGTTTTCAAAAATGCTGAACCGAACCAAAAACCGAAAAATAAAATGGTTCGGTTCGGTTCACTTCAGCTAGGTATTGAGTTAGTGGCGAATCGTAAGCGAAATCCGCAATTAGCTTTAAAATATAGCGAAAATACTTGGAAAAGCAGAGGCAGAGTTGTTGTAAAAAAGCTACACAGAGAAAACGAAATTGGCTACACGGCGCGTGTAGAAACGTCAAACCTAAACGCAACGTATTTCGCCCTGTTAAATTGCACACGCTGCGTGTAGAATTTAGAAAGCCACACGGACGTGTGGAAAAGCTACACTCGACGTGTAGGAATTAAAAATCTAAATGCAAATGTAGAAAAGTTAAATGCTGCATGTGCAAAAGCAAAGTCTACACGACATTTGAAAATCAGCTTGTTTCCCTTAATAATTCTAAATTTTTCATGCAGCAATCTGATTACCACACGAACGTTTAGATTTTCTACATTGACGTTTGGATATTGAAATGCTACACGCGCGTGTGGAAATTCTAAACAAAAAATGTAGCTCTACATCAGTACTGAATTCTTATATTTTTCGTTTAGCACACGTGGCGTGTGGGATTTCTACATGTACGTTTAGATTTACAAAGCCTTAACGCAGCGTGTAAAAAATCTAAACGAATCGTGCGCGAATTTCTGTTTCCTGTATATAAATAGCGATTGCGTTGAGTTAGAACTTGAGAATTACAAGCAAGCAAATATTGGATTGTGCCTTTAGCAGATTCAATACAAGTAACGTCTAAAAGGCCTTGCCTTACACGCGTGACGTGGCGGAGACGTCTAAGCCATCACTCCAATCGTGTTTAAGTCCAAGGGGCCGGGATTTCAAATCGGTCGGTTCCGACATATTAGCAGCGTGTAGACAAAAGAAGACTCTGTGCAAAATTTCAGCTCGCTAGCTTCAAAACTGAGGGACTAGTTCGCGTAGAAACAGACAGACGGACGGACGGACAGACGGACGGACAAAGCTTAATCGACTCAGCTCGTCACGCTGATCAAAAATATATATACTTTATGTGGTCGGAGATGATTCCTTCTATGCGTTGCAAACTTCTGGGCAAAAATAAAATACACTTTTCAAGTGTATAAAAATATAAATTTGTTAAAAAAAAAAAATGAAAAAGCTACACGAAAATGTAGGATTTATACACGTTTCGACCGGGATTTTCAACCCATTACTTTCGTGTAGCTTTTTTGCACGCCGCGTGTTGAAATGACAAAGCCACACGCGCGTGTGGAAAACCTAAACGCGCCGTGTAGAATTCAGTAAGCCACACGCGGCGTGTAGAAAAGCTACACAAAAATAGTGGGTTGAAAAACCCGGTCGAAACGTGTAGAAATTCTACATTTCCGTGTAGCTTTTGAATTTTTTTTCTCTGTGTAAGAACATCAACCTAATTAAATTTGCTAAGGACTCAAAATTGTAGTAAGCCTAGTCTTGATTGTATTATCTGTTGGGGGTCAACTTACTTAAAACTCAAACGTTTACTTTTTATCTTTAATTGAGATTGGCCTGAAATAGAAAATGCTGAAAAAAAGGCAGGACGATATAGCTCAGTAATTGTCAACTCTTTGGAAAAAAGAGCTCCGCCTGTTTTTGAATTCGATTTCTTAGATTCCAGGAATCGAACTTGCTATCAGAAGAAGGAAAAAAGGTAGCTAAATTGCATTTAATGTTAATATACAAGAAAATTCAAAACGTTAATGAAAACATAACGGATAATTCTTTGAACTCGATAAGTAAAGAGGAGTTTGAAATGTTTGCCAAACTATTCAATAATAGGGATTCAATTCCATGAAAACGTAAAATATCGTTTGTTAGCGTTTACCTAAAGATTATTAGATGTTGGAATATTTATCAGAAAAATTAAATTAAGCATAGCTCGAATAGTTTTAGAAGTGTCAGTAGAATGAACGTTTTCCACATTGGAGTTTTTTTTGGTCAGACGCTCTGAAGTCTTTCAGTATCATTGAAAATATACTAGGAGATATATTATTATTAGGTCTTAACTAAAATTCCATCATATTGAAGTTAATTAAAGTTTTTCTATGATCTATATTATTCCCTGTTATTTTGAAAATCTCATAAACAAGTATAATAAAAGTATTCAAATGGATATGTCTTAATGAAATAAACCAATCTTAAAGATCTGAAATTAGAATTTATTAAAAATAAAATGTTTATTGTATAATAGGTTGTGTTCCACATATCGGTGTCGATTTCCGAATGGACTTATGGATTTCGAATTAAAACTGATTAAGTTCATATGTGAAGTGCCAAATATGTCAGAGATTACTTGATCAGATCAAAAGAAAATTGTAATTATGTGAGGATTTTGATACGATTGGTTTTTAAGTATTCGAAAGTTTCTAAACAATATCAAGTGACCAAAGATGTTTTCGTCACTTGTATAAGTAAAGTTGTAGGATTTCAAAATGAAATGAGAACGCTCATACGGAAATTGCCGTCGAAATTTTGTACAAACCCGATTAACTGAAAACCCAAGTTTTTGTTTATGAATAATCCGAATATTATTTAGTTAATTAAATGAATAAAGAGCATACCGAACCGAACCGTGACCGCGGTTCAGTAAGCCCCTAAAACCATGCAATGAACCGAACCGGCGGTTCAAAAAATGTGTGAACCACTGAACCGAACCAATACTTATTTCCAAGTTGCCTGCATCCGTTTAAAATTTTTGGTACCAAACTGCGAGTATAAGCCCACTGTATGATGTGCTCTCAGCTGGCTGATGCAGTCAAAAGTTATATTAATATTTGAAGACTGTCGGATCGGTCAAGCGGAAGTGCCCCCAGCGACAGCCCAAGTGTCATAATTACATACAAAAGGCGAACCGAAAGCAAAGTCAAACATAAATATATCATCAAAGCGTTCGAAGCGATCAGTGATAAGTGATGTTTTTTTCAAAGTTTAAAACGCTCTTCGGGCTTCTGTTAAGTGAATGGAGATCATCTCATGAACAAACTCTTGATGTTTTAATGAACTTAAGCCACGCACATGCCCATGTGGATGGAAACTGCCTTTCTGGGCTAACTGTGGTTTGAAGAGGAGCATTGAAGAGCCTACATTTGCTTCCGTCTAGTTTGATGGGCTGACCTTGTCTTTGTGCCAAATCGAAAGTTCAGTGCCCAAATGGAGCAGCATGAACTTTCAAATCGAGTTCACAGAACCTTACTCATAGTTATTCCCACTCTTTGGTTTCATCAACGTGACATTAGGAAGCATACAAAAAAACACAATACAAGTTCCTCTATAAAAACCAGAAAATAAACAAGTAACGGCTTCAGAATCGTTTTAATGCCTGCGATATGCGGATGCAAAACACGAAAAAGAGAAAAAGTGAGACATTTTGTATTGAAAAAAAGCCGAAAACTAGTTTTGACCAATTAATAAAAATAATCCCCAATAAAATTAAATAAAAAGAAAAAAATGGGACTAAGAAACTTCTTAAAACATAGCATCATGCGTAAATTATGCCAAATTAATTAGGCAAAATCAAGTTCTAATCCAAATTATATATAGAATATAGAAGACGCGTGCCGCGTTTATCGTTGTAGCTAGCCGCCTGTAGTCTCGTGACGCGTTAACAATCGTTCGTTCGTTGGTTCGTAAACTGGTAGCTGGGCCCTGACCTTGACACTCACTTTTCTAAACAATAAGCGGTCCGAAACCATTTATTCGGTTTTCTGTGTTTTTTTGGCCAACGTCTTCTTTCTCAGCCGCATCTCAAGCTGTTCGACAGTCTTCGGCCGAAACGGGGAGGAAACGCACGCGTTATAACTCACTGATTAAACTGATTTTGTGTGCACTCGTAATCGTCTTTCGGATTGCATAACGTCGTAGTGCAAGTGCAACGTGCAACTAAATATAAATTGAAAACAAAGTGAACAACACAAAATCTTTTGCATGTCCATGCAGCTGCATATTTTAATACATAATTGGCCAGACAAACATTGAATATAACAAAACAATAGTACAAGTCCCAGTGAGGCCAAGCTGAGTGCAAAAAATGGGCTGTAAAATCGTGTGCAGTTGGCTGATGCTATGTCTCGTCACTTTGGCGTGCTCCAGCTGCTTTGCCAACAACCTGGCCGGCTATGAAGGGTAATAAACATTCATTCGCTTTAATTATAATTATGATAAACCATCTCAAGCGGTCAGAAATTAAGTTTTGTCTGGTAGCAAACTGGTTTAGCAGCGCCGCCTCTTGTTTTCACTACGTGGCTCTGTACTTACCCATAGGGAACATCCTCCTTTAGTGGACAAAATCGCGTTCAATCAAATTGGCAGCACCCAAAATGACAGCTCCATACATTATGCAGCTATCCAGAGTGGACCAGTTATCTTGCTTGCTCTTTAATGTCAGATACGGTATGGCTACCACGGATAGGACCCACATGTAACGATACCATTTATAAGCCATTGAGCAAAAGTCTTGAATTCTTCCAGGCATATTTGATTTTAGTTAGATCAAAACGGTGTGTACTACGGAAATATAGAATAATCAATCAAAGTCTATTGAGTTTGTAAAAAAGCTCAGGACAGAATACAAAAAATTACTCGTGACAGCGAGATTCACCTCAGAGAAGGGATTACTTAGATCAAAAACCATCACATAAGTATTATTAACTGTTTTGGTAATTGTTTAGTAGAGCCACCCCTCACCAAAAAATTCGAAAAAAAAAATCCCTCCATAGACCTTGAATTTACAAGAATTATGGTGTCTTCAGATCGCCTGGGACTTTCGCGGTTCAATGGTAAAAATTACTTAAAGTTGAGTTATTTTGATTAAAAAACGTATTTGTCTTTGTCTTAACTGTCATTAATGAAATGGTACATTATGATACATTATTAATTAGGTGGCACTGAGTGCTTCTTAAACATTATCATAGTCCTCAACATCATCTTCGTCATCGTCATCAGGATCCTGTGAATAAAAAAAAATTAAAAAAGAAGCACAGAAAATAATTAAAGGAGGCTTATTTTACGTGAGCCCAAGAGAGTCCTTGTATGTAGAGGGGCCTACTCCTCTGTAGTCCTCCTCGTGACTATCCTCCTCCTATAAATTAATCATTTGTGAAGTGAAAGTTTTTTTTAAAAAATCGCGCGATTTTTTAAAAAAAATTTTCGCCTGCGGCGCTTTTCAAAAAAAAAACCCTTTAAGCTAACATTGACTTACCTCGGCAAATTGCACATTGTTAATTATTTTATTATTATTAGGATTATATAAATATCCAATTTCCAAAAATAGTTGATGGATTCTTTTTGTGTGGTCCGGGAATTTCTTCAACAACTAAAACTTTGACAGGTATCCAATAAAGTGTTTTTTTTTCTTCCAAGTCTTGGTAACTGTGACCTCATGTCCCTCCATAGTTTTTCAATATACTGCGTTTGCGCTTTTGTGTCAGGATCAACAAAGTTTTTAGAGTGATTTACTGATTGATGTCTAAGTCCCTCTTCCTCGGTCCCTCCAGGCTGAGCGCAGATTCCGCAAAGAATGTGTTTTTGCGCACACTTTACATGTACTCGCACTTGACTTTTTGTTTTTTCTGGTGGCCTTTCTGCACTGTCATCGTTTTCCTGCATCGAAACAAGCCATTGTCCAACTTGCAGTCTCCCCCGCACTTTGGACATTCTTTTGCCCTCAAAATGCAGCCATGATTTTGGACAAATTGGAAAACCTCCTCATCATTTAAGGCGAAAATTTTTATTAAAGAGTTTTCACAATTTTGACAATTAATTTTTCAAACAAAAGTCCAGAAACCATCAATATTAATTATATATATTAGTTTATTATGACGTATTAAACGTTTTTGCACTAACAAAAATGACAGTTAATGCAGAGAAAAATATATTTCTTAATCAAAAAAACTCAACTTTAAATAATTTTTACCATTGAACCGCGAAAGTCCCAGGCGATCTGAAAACACCATAATTCTTGTAAATTCGCGGTCCATGGAGGGATTTTTTTTCGAATTTTTTGGTGAGGGGTGGCTCTACTAAACAATTACCACTGTTTTGAACTTAGGGATCTATTCTTTGATCAATTTAAAATAAAAAATAAAGGCTATTTTTTTGTACCAGAGAAGACAGGAATTTTTTTCACATGCATTTTTTAGCGCTGATTTCAAATCTATTCTCCACGAAGAGAACTTTTTGAGTTCTATCTTGTTAAAAAGATGAGAGCCAAATCAGGAAAGGGAATGAAAATCCCAATCGATTAAGCTTAAAGAGAAGAAGATCTTAGTTCTCAGAGTCAAATGCTTTACTAAAATTGGTGTAAATGAAATCCGTTTAATGTTTGCTAAAGAACCAATCATTGTGCAATGAATTATATCAAGCAAATTGTTTGGTGATGAAGTCCATTTGCATTAATGCTGCAAGGTGGAGGTTATAATTTCCTCAAATAATTTAGGAATAAGTATAGCTCTGTAATAGGAAATGTGTATCAGATTTTACTCCCTATTTAATGAAATATAATAATATAGTATTATTTCCACTGGAAAATCAATTTATAGATTTAAAAGCTAAAGTTAAGTTTGACATAATAAACTACTGCACTCTTTGGGAACACAAGTAAGAATCTGTCTTATAAGGTTAAGAAGTGTTAGCAAAACGGTCAAAAAATAAGTTGATTGAAAGAAGTACGCTAATAAGTCAACGGCTGTGCAATATTTTATAATTTTTATTTATCAAATAATACATTAAATTTGTAGAAAGAATGTGTGTGTAAGGGGCTATCTCCGCAACGCGAGCACAACATTTCATCTAAATTGCATTTTTTTTATTGATAGCCGGAGTATGTAGCTGGGCTTAGAATAATTTTTTTTTACTTTTTTATAAATAGGTGCCTTAAAAATTAAAAATTAGTCAAAAAATCTCTTTGTACAAAAAAATTGTGTTGAAACCTCTATTTCAGTTCATTTTGTGTTATTCTGTAGAACGGAACATTTTTCGATAGATTTTGTTTTATATCTTTTTGTGTTTGAAATTTTCGTAAATATATTTGCTGCTTTTTAAAATGTATGTGTTTCAAATCAATTTGTGTGGTTTTTAAAATTAAAGTTTTTAAGTAAATACGTTCAAATTTGGGCCTGCAAATCTCTCAAAAAAAAATCATCTACGCACAGAAAGCTACTGTTCAGATCAACGGAACAATGATGCAACAACAACTGCAAATTAACGTAGTGAAATACAAAGTCTACAAAGTGTTGCGATCACCTACAATAGTGTTACCGATTACGCTTCTCATAGGCATATTATAATTGGTCCAACAAACGAGCGTTGTCGCCATTGTCAGGCATATTAATTTAAAGGTGAAGGTAAAGTGAAAGTGCCTGAATTGGGGAGACCACCACAACCAATGAGCACATTACTTTATTTATTGACACCTTAGTCTAGTAATTTTTTGAACAATATTCAAAAGTATTAAATTCATTTAGTAAGCAGCGCGGGTCTGCTAGTAATCTATAAATAACACAAGTTTACAAAAAAAGGCCATTTTTTGCAACAGAGAACTTTGCAACCGTTCCTTATGTATTTTTGGCCACTGAACTCAGATAAATTGTCCGTTTTCTTCCAGCACGTCAGGTTCACGAGATATTTGCATTAGAGAGGTATTCTTACATTTGTTGGTCGTGTGGCCACATTAAGTGTCCTATTCGAACCAACTTTGTTTTAATGTAAGCTGCATTGAATGACGTTAAAGAAAAACCAAACACGAAGTTTTGATTTTGCTGATAAGGTACCAATTTTTGGATTTGAACATTAAAAATGTGAGTTTTTTTGAAAAAATTGATTTTTTTTTTGCAAGTTTAAGAAATTCTGTAAATTTTTCTGCTAATACTAAAAATCTTAGAAAAAAAAAGTTGGTAGCCTTTTGTTTCTTCTTATTTCAATTATTTTCAGTTTTCCAATATCATTGCGCTTTTAGAAGTTATAGCCCAAAAACTATACAAATTTTCGACTTTTTTTGGACAACATTTACCGCCAAAATTTCTTGTAGCTTGAAAATAACATGGTAGTTATTTTTAAACCAAAGAATGGATATTAAAAAATTATTAAAGATCGATTTTTGAAAATTTTTAGACATTTTAAGGCTTAATATTGATAAAAAAATGGAAAAATATTACAAAATTTTTTAAGGTTTTTGGACGCGCCGTGATGACCACTTCGTCAACTAGCCAAAAAATGGTCGACTATCGAATAGAAACTATCAAAGAATCGAATGGCAAACGAGTAATGCGACTACATTTTCTCAAAATGCACTTTTTTGGCATCTCTTGTGGCAATACCAAATTGTGGCAATACCGTCTGTACGTCCGTCCGTCTGCTATGCTATCTCCTCCGTCAGTTTTAAAGCTATCTTAACCAAACTTTGCACAAAGTCTTTTGGTACAAATACGCTGCACATTTGTCGGAACCGGCCGGATCGGATGACTATAGCATATAGCTGCCATAGGAACGATCGGTTGAAAAACTAGTTTTAGTGAGAAAAACTTTTTTGTTTTCAATGGTATCGCTCCCAACGCTCGTATTTATAAGGTTTTAATGATTTCACATAATTTCACCAAGCCTTGTCGAAATCGGACAACTATATAGTATAGCTGCCATACAAAAGTTAGGTCTGAAAAATAGTCCAAGTGAGAAAAACTTTTTTGTTTTCAATGTTATCGCTCCCAACGCTCGTATTTATAAGTTTTTAATGATTTCACTTAATTTCAATAAGCCTTGTTGAAATCGGACTACTATATAGTATAGCTGCCATACAAAAGTTAGGTCTGAAAAAAAGTCTTAGTAAGAAAAACTTTTTTGTTTTCAATGTTATCGCTCCCAACGCTCGTATTTATAAGTTTTCAATGATTTTACATAATTTCAACAAGATTTGTCGAAATTGGACCACTATATAGTATAGCTGCCATACAAACTGTCAGGCATATATCAAGCTCCAAGGGTATATAAACTTCGGTCGAGCCGAAGTTAGCTTCCCCTCTATTTTTTGTTTTCAAAGCTATCGCTCCCAACGCTCGTATTTATAAGTTTTTAATGATTTTACATAATTTCACCAAGACTTGTCAAAATCGGACAACTGTATAGTACAGCTGCCATACAAAAGTTAGGTCTGAAAAAAAGTCTTAAGCTAAGTTCACACTGTCAAATTAATTTACACAAACTGTCATGGCGGAGTTTGACTGATTCGAGTTCGAATTTGTCTGGGTGTTCACACACACGTCAAATAAATTTTAATCGAAATTTGTCGAAATTTCGGAAGTTTCGATTAAATTCGGCTTAGTGTTCACACTTGGAAATTTGGTGTGCGTCAAATTTGTGTTTCACAGAAACTATTGTGGAATGTCGATAGCCGCAGTCAAATTATCGGCTTTTAAAAACAAAGGCATTCCAAATTGCTGGGTGCTTTTCCTCCAGAGATATCAATTTCAAGGTGTCCTCTTCGTTTAAGGGACTGGACACTCGTGGGCGACTGCGTGCTTGCTTTGCCGGAGGCTCGTCGTAAAGTACTTTTAAAAATGATTCGGCCATCTGATCAAAGACATGTATTAAATTAAAGTCAAATTCTTGTTTATTATTTATGTACTTACAATTAAAACGCAATCGTCACCTTCAAGACAATTTCTGCGGGACTGTTTTATTAGAGATGACAAGTCCCACATATATGGACAACATTGCGATAATTCTTTTGCAATTTTTGTGATAATTTAATAAAAAAAATATATTATTCTACTCTATCTAGTTCCATTATGCTAATTCTTATCCAAATTAGTTATCCAAACTGACTTACAAAAGTCCTAGCAATTAAAATACTCGGACTATCATCACAAGTTTGCCAAAGTTTGTTCTTACATTTGACTTGCCAGATCAAACTCGGCAAATGCGATAACAGTTTGACAAACAGTGTTCAGTGAACACATTGCGTTCAGACAGCGCACAAACTTATCGAAAGCATGCTTGGTGAAACTCGTCAAATCGGTCGTCAAATGAGTTTGACTGCAAATAAATATGGCGTTCACACACAACTCAAACTTATTTTGTCAAATTTTCGCCATATTTGACAAATTAATTTGACTGACTTTCAGCTAAGTTCACACAGGCAAATAATTTGACAAATTTTTATGAAAATTTGGTTAAATTATCCAAATTGGCGAACTTTTCGGCAATATTTGATCAAATTACACTGTGCAACAGCCAAAAAAACTACCAAACTACACTATGCGGAATCGATAGTGCTACCCGAACTGAGTAAAACCATTTCAGCGTTTGGCTAGATTGGTAGCACTTTTTTTTTTATGGACCCTCAAAGTTTTTGAAATTGGGTGTGATAACAAAAAAAAGGAGTCATCAGATTTGGGAATACAGCTCATTCAGTTTTAGTGATAGCTGCAAACAGTCTTCGGCAAAGTTGTAGCTGACAGTCCGCAGAATAAATTTTTCTTACAAAGATTTTCAAAAAAATTATATTTTCCGGGAGTTTTTCTTAAAAAACTTTTTTGAAAAATCTATTTTTTTTACTTTTTCGAGTATAACTTTTAAAAAATCAAAATTTTTGGCATACATTCTTTGGGAAAAATGAAGCTTTTGAGATAACAAACATCTGTTCTGAACAAGGTTTTACAATCTGAACACTTCCACATCCTCTAAATCGGCCCCAAAAGTGTGTATATCCAATAAAAATCACTTTTTTGTTATCATTCTTCAATATGTTCTCAAGTTTTTTTTACCAAAATAGCAGCTAATTAATTTTTTCAAGCTGTTAGAGCAAAACACTACGCGTTTTACTTGTTGTAGTCCATGAATAAAGAAAAAAATAATTTTTTGGACGGTATTTTGAAAATTCTCCAATTTATTATTCAGGCCTTTTCCGAATTCCGAACGTTTTCAAAAAGTAAAAACGAAACGAAAACGAACGTTTTACTATTTGCTGTTCCCAATTCCGAACGATTTGGCTACGTTTTGACTTTTCGAACTCGGTTTCGAAGTCAGCTGGCTGACTGGCCTGCGCGCGTGTTTGTGTATATCGACAGCAGCCAGAGTTGGCATCATCGCTATAATTTTAATTTACAAAGCTTTTATTTACACTTTAAGTCAATTTATTTTTATTTAAAACAGTTTTTAATTCTTTCATTTGAATATGTGATGTCAAATTTGGTTAAATATAGCTAAATAAAATAGAAAAAGTGCTGACCAAATAAATTAATTTAAATAAAGCAACCCTAGCAGCTATCGATTGACGATTGAATTCGACTAAAACGTAAAGTGGAATTCAGAACAGCTCGGTTTGAAAACGACCGCTCGGTTTTGCTGTTCACGCAATATTTTATAAATGTTTATAAAAAAATGATTTTAAAATACACTTAAACCGTAAACATTTTAAGTAGAGATGCTAAACGATTCTACAAATGTTCAACATTATTAAATTGATAAGGTTATAATTTTTGCGATTACTTTTCATTCTGCTGATTCTGCAGCACAACTTTTGAAAACGACAATTCTGGTCGATTTGCGGAATTCGGAACAGCAATCAACTCGATTTTCGACAATTCCACTCGTTTTCGGAATTCGGAACAGGCCTGATTATTTTATTATATTATTATGTTATTGTTATCGTTGTTATTATAATTATGTTATTATTTTAACAAGCTAATACATTTTTTAACAAACTGAGATCATATTAGAGTTAATCTTTTTATTTTATTTTAATTTTTTTTTATTTAATTATAAATATTTTTATTATTTTATTTTAATTTGTTGTATTTTATTATTAATTATTATTAAAAATATTAAATATTAACTCTAATATGATCTCAGCTTGTTAAAAAATGTATTAGCTTGTTAAAATATTTTTTACAGTATTAAATTGGCAACATTTTTGCTGATAAATTGGAGAATTTCCAAAAAACCGTCCAAAAATTATTTTTTTCTATATTCATGGACTACAACAAGTAAAACACGTAGTGTTTTGCTCTAAAAGCTTAAAAAAATTAATTAGCTGCTATTTTGGTAAAAAAACTTGAGAACATAATGAAGAATGACAACAAAAAAGTGATTTTTATTGGATATACACACTTTTGGGGCCGATTTAGAGGATGTGGAAGTGTTCAGATTGTAAAACCTTGTTCAGAACAGATGTTTGTTATCTCAAAAGCTTCATTTTTCCCAAAGAATGTATGCCAAAAATTTTGATTTTTTAAAAGTTATACTCGAAAAAGTAAAAAAAATTCGATTTTTCAAAAAAAGTTTTTTAAGAAAAACTCCCGGAAAATATAATTTTTTTGAAAATCTTTGTAAGAAAAATTTATTCTGCGGACTGTCAGCTACAACTTTGCCGAAGACTGTTTGCAGCTATCACTAAAACTGAATGAGCTGTATTCCCAAATCTGATGACTCCTTTTTTTTGTTATCACACCCAATTTCAAAAACTTTGAGGGTCCATAAAAAAAAAAGTGCTACCAATCTAGCCAAACGCTGAAATGGTTTTACTCAGTTCGGGTAGCACTATCGATTCCGCATAGTGTTGCATGGTAGTTTTTAAAAAAGTTGAAATTTGTTGCACTGTGTTATTAGTGAATAGATCCATAGTTAATGATTTAAGTCCTGCAAAATCTGCAATCATGGCTATTTAGCCAAATATTTATCAAAATTTCCTAAAAATTTGTCAAATTATTTGCCTGTGTGAACTTAGCTTAAGACTTTTTATACATATTACTCAAAAAATAAAATTGAATGCGTGTGTTTTATTATTAAAAAAAAACAAAATAAAACTCAATTTCTAATATTTCCGTCTCATATTTCATTTCTATTTTTGAAAGGCATGTCAAAACGAAGAATAAGCGTTTGAAGCGCCGAGTCTCAAGCGTTAGCGAAATTTTAATTATTTTATTAGTTTCAAAATTATTTTATTTGCTCGCAAATCAGTTAGCTATAAATATCGGTTGTCAAAATTCTATTAAGAAAAACTCTTATTCATTAAAAAAATTCATTTTCAAGGCATTTATAAATGTTGGATTTGATATTACAATACCGTCAAAGAGAGACAAGTATAAATGCAGCTTTAGTTATTTAAAATATTCTATTTTCCACAGTTTGTGTGTAGGACTTGTAAACTGTAAGCTTTATCAAGTTCAAGGTGCATTTGATTGCCATATCTCCAAGTAATTATGGTCAATACAAAGTGATTGTGATTAGAGGCTGGCACAGCGATTATCACATTTGTTAAGCGTTTTGTCGTTGGTCAAGGGTGTTAAACAAAACTGGAAACACACCCATGACAAACAACATCTTGTTGTCAGTACGTAGTACGTATGTCGGTTGTGCAAATAGCAATTCCATTAATGATTTGGCGATGTAATTGCCAAACGAACACCGTACAAATGTTTGCCAAACTAGCTAACAAATTGCATGCCGCCAGCTTTGACTGCTCGACTGTCACGGGCCCAGGCGGCGTATGAGTGATGGATGAGTGCGTTGTGGTCAGTTTTAGTGCTGGAAACTAGCGAGAGGCAAGCCAAATTGTTGCTTCCTTCCGCTGGGGCTGGGACTATTGGGGCAGATGCTAATGATCCAAAATAGATGCATACTTGTACAAGGCCGCCTAGCACCGTCACAATGGCTTCTCATTTGCTAATAATTTTAAGTTAATTATCAAAACAAAAACTTAATCGCATGTTAACAGTTTCTTTATGTAAAAATGAAAAATGAGCTCTTTTAATGCCTTTTAATTTTGGTTTCTTGTCTATCTTCATTTGGCTGCCGGGGGTTTAATTAAATTATTATTGTATTGGACTGACTGCCGCACGTGATTAGCCACTTCGACTGCGCCTTGGTCTTTGTCTTCTGTTTTGCTAGCCATCTCCGTGTCCGCCCCCAACCATCCAACAGATGAATATGCATAGATTTTCAAGTATTTGTAGCAAGCTTGTTGCTTCATTATATCCATTCCGTGGTGGAATTTTACGAAATGATAAATTGGTCACAAATTCATGCGAGGTGGCAAACTGCCAACTGGCGACGATGGGAACGAGGCGCTCTGCATAAATTTATGAATCAACAACTCATTTTGACGCCAGGCGAGGGTGCGCCAGAAATTAATTTGTTGTCCAATTAGCAAAAAAAACATGTCGAACAATTTTTTGGGATTTTCTAATCACTTTCTTAATAAGCTATCAATTATCCAATAGTTCATATCGAACTTTGTTGATTAGATTGGTTGACTATGAGAATTTGTGCAGATTGTACACTATACGGTAGCGTTAAATGAGCTGTTAAATGGGAGGCCGTAATGAATCTAAATTTTGTTTGACAAGGAATTTCCTAACTGTCGGCTAAAATTGGTATGTTTCTTTAAATTTTTATTTTAATTTAGGCACTTCGCAGATCTCTGCCTGAACCACTGTACACAAGTTTGGTAGACGGAATGAAAAATCTACCAACTCCTGTACCCTCTTTAAACTTTGTAGATGGTAAAATCTTTCATGCTGATGGGAGTTTCTAGCTTATTGTGTTCTTTTTCTTCAGTATTTAGTCCTATTTCAATAGGATGTTGCTGTGGGCTGGGCTAGATGCTTTTAGAAGTTTCAGATCCGTTATTTTCACTTTAGGAAAATGTCTACTGCTTTCAGGTTGGAGCCCTGTTATACCTAGGCAAGCTGCTCTTTGTATCAACGGTGCATTGGTTAGGATAGGTCTTACGACCACTGTGTATAGTCAGTGAATGATTAAGGTTTCTCCTTGCTCTGGGGGTTTAGTAGGCAATCACTGTCTTCTTCATTATTTCCCCGCTGTTTCTCTTTCAAAAAACCCTAGCGTACTGAACGATACGCAGATACTTAGCTTCCATAACAATAAAAAAGGGTTGGAGACAGATGTCTTCTGGACAATCAGTTCATTAAAAATATCGCTGTTCATGGCAGACGCATTATTCTCCTTCTATGACTGACTAGTCGTAAAAATATTTGCCTTTAGCACAAATGATAAAATTATGAGAATTTGTTCTCAGTATTCAGTCTGAAACTTTACCCATTGCACGCTTCATTTCGTAAAAGTATTTCTCGTTATATTTTTCCGCAAAAAAAAAACTTTTATAGAGTTTCTTTAATAAGCACCTTAAGAATTGTTACATAAGTTACTAAAACTTAAGAGAGGAATCTTTTATCAGGAGGAAAACAGATTGAAAAAAATGGAAAAATAACAACATAAAATGTGTTTTAGCTTATAAGCATTTATGAGAGATAGAACGATTTCAAATGCTGTTCAAACGGGGGGCTGAGCCTCCTAAAAATAGGGAGGCGTTTACTCTGGGGCTCGAACCCGTAAAATTTTTATGAACATAGGTTTGGGTTCAAAGCAGGATTAAAATATAAACTGCAAATCCTGTGGACTGCACCGCATAATTGACAAGGCATATTTATTTTTTCAAAAGTTTTGATATGTAAGGCATTTGTTTTCGAATAATTTTTTTTTTATATTTCCTCCAAACTCCAATTTTTTTATTCGTCTGAAAGTTTATGGCCTCATTTTCTTAGTTTTTTTAACCACCAAATAAGGAGAACTTTTTTACGATTTAACCGTCTTCATGACAATCTAAACTCATTATAAATTTGAAAAATTTTGCTATTCTTTGGACCGATTGGCCAAAACCTCACGATTATCTAAATCCATAATAAAATTGAGCAAATTATGCATATTTTTGAACATTCGATTAACACCTTACCCGTCAATTTACCCCTCTGTTTGTCCGTCTATTTAGCCGTCTTTATGACAATCTAAACCAGAGTCCGGCACGTTTCCAATTTCAAGCAGTGACGACTATCCTCTGTAGCAGCGACGTCGATACACCGACACTATACGAGCTTACACTGCTGTCTTTTGCAATAATAAACAAGCGTTAAATGAAAGCGTTCTCAATGCCAAAATAAGCATGTGTACTTTGCCTGACTGATCTAAACAGATATATAAAAATTGCAATTTTCGAGATTTTTTTTACCTTTTAATGTACGCCTTCTAGATCCGCAAATATATTCCCGTCTTCACGATCATCTAAACTGTTCAAACGAGAGCGCATGTTAAAGTCGGCTCTAACCGACTTCGATATACCTGTCACTTATGAAAAAACATGTTTAACAGTGTTCCTGCGTTCCTTAGGGTGAACATCTGAAAAGTATGCAACACTTTTTAACTCGGCTATTTTTCACATTTTTGCTCATAACTTGAGAACCACTCATCTGTTCCTTATCATTTCTTCGGCAAATTTGCTAATTACTTACTATCTCTAGAAGGTACGAATCGTCTATCTTTAAAACTGTAGGAGATATAACGTTTTTTCCGAATTGCGGGGGCGGGAGGGGGCGTGGCCAAAATAAACTTGATCTGCCTGCAAGTATAAGAAGCATTTGTCTCATTCATGTCAAACCTATCTCTTACCATCTCTGAGATCTAGGTGTTCATACAGACGGACGGACAGAAGGAACATGTCTATATCGACTCGGCTGTTGATGTATCAAGAATATATATACTTTATATGGTCGGAAATGATTCCTTCTGCCTGTTACATAGATTTGCACGACTTTAGTATACCCTTTTTACTCTACGAGTAACGGGTATTAAAATTACATGGTGTACAAGGTGCTTTTTTAGGGCAATGGAAGGCGGCCCCTTAACGTATTCCGTTTTTTCTTTATTTTTCAAAATTGATCAAATTATTTATATGTTAGTTTTCTTAAATTATTTCAAATTTTTTAAGTGAGTTGACAGCTTCTCTGCACTCGCCAGTTCATTGGTACATATGGGCATTTCCAAAAATAGGTCCACCAGTGCCAAAAAATAAAAATGTTTAAAAAACACTATATTTTATCGAATTTTCATAGGGAAACAATCAAATTAAACTAATGTATGCTAATCTTACGTTTACTGATAACACAATTGGATATATTCGGCCTTACGGCCGTGCTAGCGCGATTTTTCTCATTTTGACATTAAATTTGCTTAATTTTTTGGAAAAAAGTGACTATAGATTACATGTACTTTCGCTATCTAAAATCTTTCTGATAGTAAAAAGCTCTATACAAGAAAGCATAAGAAACCATGAGAAACTATGCCAATGCAATTAACTGTAAGTTTTTGCTTCGCATTATAGCAGAAACCACATAAATATGATGATGGAAAAAATGTCACGTTCGACATGTCACGTATCGACAGAGATAAATATTTTTTTTACAAAAAAATGCACTTACGATTTTTAAATCAAATAATATACATTTCAAAGAACTATTTATTTATAAGATTTTAAAACTATTTGGGCTTAGTTATTGTGTTAGGTTTCGCTCAAAGTTGTCTTTATATAGCTGCTCCCCAAAACCACTTCTGTTTTTGTCACGTTCGAATAGCTTCCAATTTTGCCATTATTTTGGAAACCGAATTTCACTTTAACACTTTAACATTAATTAAAGTGCTTGCTGAGAGCTACATTATACAGTAAAAAAAGAATTAAAAATTCGATTTATTTTGCCTTTTTATACGCTTGAAAAGTGTATTATAATTTTGCCCAGAAGTTTGCAACGCATAGAAGGAATCATCTCCGACCACATAAAGTATATATATTCTTGATCAGCGTGACGAGCTGAGTCGATTAAGCTTTGTCCGTCCGTCTGTCCGTCCGTCCGTCTGTCTGTCTGTTTCTACGCGAACTAGTCCTTCAGTTTTGAAGCTATCGAGCTGAAATTTTGCATAGAGTCTTCTTTTGTCTGCACGCTGCTATGTGTCAGATAGTCATCGATATATAAGTTTATGTGACAGATAGCTCTATGTAGAAGATGTGAAATCAGCCTTTAATTTTGCTTTATCTCCCAAAGAATAACCATTCTACTACTATGTAAAATGCATGCTCAATTTTTTTAAATTGGCGTGCAATAGACATATGGGCATTTCCATTCTGTCGAACTGTGACCGTCGTACACATTGAAAATCAAAACGAGAAAGGCAAAGCTAACTTCGTCTGTGCCGAAGTTTGGATACACTTGAAAAAGCTTGTCTCAACGGTTAGCGACTTCGACCAAACTTCGCAGATCAGCTTAAAAACATTTAATATTACCCATGACCGTGATTGAGAGCGGTAATATTGAGGAAAATGCCGTTTTTCTCATAAAAATCATTTTTCGACCGATCATTTGTATGGCAGCTACAAGAAGTAGCCATCCGATTCGGTCGGTTCCGACATATTAGCAACTATCTGGGAGAACAGATATCGGCCCTAAGTTCACAAATGCAAAAGACTTGGACAAAAAATTTTGATAAAAATTCGGGTATAATTGATCAAATTATTTGCGTATGAAACTTTAGTTTTAGTTTAAATCCTGTAAAATCTTTAATCATTGCTATTTTAATAAAAATTTGGATAAATTATATGTCAGTGCGATCTTTGCTTAAGAAATGAACTAAATGTCAATTTCTGCGGGTGTCTTGCATATACAAGGCTCATCCAATATTTTCCATTGTTGGTTTACTTATTAACAATTTAGACTTAACTGTTTCAGCAGCAGTTGTTTTCTCGATTCCAAATATTCCAAATGTATAACCCAACTGTCATAAAAAACGTTTTTTAAAGAGTATAACTAAAAATCTCCATTCAACTACCTATTTTTCTCTTTCACAGATTTACCAAATACACTGTGGAACACGGGAACGAAGAGGCCTTTCGCTATATGGTCGATTTGCAGACAACCGATACTGACCTAGACTTTTGGCTACTGACCCGCAACAAATCCGTTTTAACAGTCGGCCCCAAGCGTAAAACCCAGTTCGAGTCGCGTCTTTTAAATTTGGGAGTCAATTATCAAATGCAACCGCTGATGGAATTGATGGCTTCGCTGGAGGGCAATAGTACGTATGGCGAAGACGATGCGGATGAGTTCTTGGAGGAGTCGGAGCGTCCGCGACGCCGTTCGCGTCGCCAGGCACGAGGCTTCTTTTCGCGCTATCCACGGTATCATGAGATTCTTAGCTTTATGAGTGGACTGGCATCGCGTTATCCACAGTATTGCCGCTATGAGTCGCTTGGTCGCTCAAACGAAGGTCGGCATATAGCCGCTTTATCTATTTCGCTGAATACACGTACTCGTCCACGTCGAGTGGCCTATATTCAGGCTGCAGCTCATGGTAGAGAATGGATCACCACCCAGACAGTATTGTACTTGGCCTATGAGCTGTTAAATAATTTGAGAGCTTTTCAACGTGTTTTATCTGATGTGGAGGTGTTCCTGGTACCGCTTGTCAATCCCGATGGTTATGAATATACACATTCGACGGTGAGTAAAGCTCTAATAAGCTTAATTTTTTTCTTGCACACTATTGGGGATTGTTGAAATAAATAAAATTCAGAAAATGTCAATACTAAATAAAATTTTTGTTTCAAAGAACTATAAATGCCTCCGTTTTCACATTTGCAATATCACATTCGCTTTGAAATCCGGTTTGAAAACGGAAAATTGTAATAAATTTCTATATAGAATATTCTGAATATTCGGGTCCGAACTTTTTAGAACCCATTCTGTCATGGCCTTAAAACTTCAAATCGAACTAGAACCTATTTGTGACCTTCCGAACTGAACCACCCTTTTCAGAAATCAGTTCGATTTAAAAAAGGACTTGAATTAACTTCTTTAACAAATTCTCATGACATTTCATTCAAACTTTTTACAGGATCGTTTCTGGCGCAAAAATCGTCATCGTTATGCTGGTCATGCCTGCACCGGTGTGGATATCAATCGTAATTTTGGCAATCACTGGAATTATCAGGGCGCCAGTCAGAATGTAAGTGCACACATATAAACTTGTTGTCCCTTTCAATTCGTAACATTGACTTTGACCTTCTGCACACTGCCAGCTCTGCTCGGAGGTCTACTCGGGCACAGCACCCCATTCGGAGCCGGAAACATCGGCCGTGGTTCGTTATTTGGAATTCAATCGTAATCGTGTGAAACTCAGCCTGGATGTTCACTCATTCGGCAAATACATTTTTTATCCCTACGGATATGCGAGGTGAGTATGGGAGGCTGGGCCCCAAAAAAGAAATTCAATTTACTTTTCAATTATTTGCTAAAAGCAATTAAAAGCGAATATTTCTGCCACTGTATCCATTTAAATTTTCACCCCTTGTTTCGCATTCGCCCAGAAATACGGTGCCACCCACCGTGGGAACGTTGCGTTCAGTGGCATTGAGGGCTGCCAACCAAATCGGAAAATATCGCGGCACCCGCTACACCATCGGCACCTCCGCTTCCATTCTGTACGAGGCTTCTGGCAGTCTGGACGACTTTGCTTATGGTAACCTGGGCATACCCTTGTCCTATACGCTTGAGCTGCCCGGTGACGAGTTCCATGTGCCCTCGTCGGACATCATTCACGTCTGCAAGGAAACATTTGCCGGCTTCATCGAATTTATACGGCACGTTAGTCTTTATTGAGAAACTGCGTTGACATTTTTAGAGTTTAAGAAATTGAATTTATTTTTTGTTAACTAAACTAATTAGTGTTGTCGTTGTTAAGGATTAAATAAAAAAAATATTGTGTGAAAAAGGCCGCATTACAGTTTTAAGGTGAATGTGTTTCAGCTGGAAAATGGGTAAATGGTTTTGTTCAAAACACAAAACAATTAGTTCCTTAATTCCACAGGTTAAAATTATTTTCAGATTTTAAAAAATACTAAACGGTTTAACATCTTTAAAAAAATAGATTTGTAAATAAATTGTAATGTAAAATCATACTCTTGACTTGGCTCTCTTTGATAATGTCGTATAGCACTACTTCTTAGTTCTAAATTAAAGTTTCTCAAATAATTCTAAGATTTTTTTTAAGTGAAGATATACCATTTTCAATACATGCGCTAGAAATGATATGTCATTTTGTACAGCCCATAATTATAATTTCATACAAATTACTGTTTTTTCATTGCATACCTGTGGACAGTAGACAATTTTAGTATTTCGACGATTGAACGTTCAACAAAATTAAAAAATGTTTAATAACGAAGAGAGTCAAAACCAAATAATAGGTGCCACACGAGCCTAAATAGAGTCAAAATTGGCATTTCCAGAATAGTGTTGGGTAAAGGTTGTTAATTTCACAGAACATGTTCACTTGTTCTTTTATTTAAAGTGAGTCAACTTAGTAAAATTGCTCAGATTCAATCTGACTCATCAGCATGTTACTTAAAACAGTGTGGTTGTGCGATTACGAAAGGTCTCAATATTAAGATAAGTACGAAAATACTTGATTCAAGTACAAAATCCTTGTTTCAAGCACGATTTTTCAACCCCGAAATACTTGTTTAAATGTGGTTTTGGGATATTTTAAGTAAGTTTCGACAAACTATTATTACGAACTATTATAATATCTTTTAGGTCATACTATTTGTTTTTAATGGTCTTAAGTACAGACCGATTTACTCTCAAAATAAGTGCAAAAAGGTTCTTCATCGATGTCTAATTAATTCATCCCCAAACCACTTTTGAAGCAAAATAATCCTTCAAAATATATGGTCAAAATGTTCTTGGATTAAGCCTATAAAATTCTAAGCAATTTGTCCATTAAAATTAGGAATCTGGTATTATATCATAGTCTAAAGGAAATGAACTAACCAAATACCATATTGCTTATACTGGAGGTCAGAAATCGATCAACACTCCATAACCAACGTGTTAGAACCAGGAGGGAATTTCAAGAACAGATTCAGCTTAAAATAATTCGAGTTATTGCATTGTAAGTCCACTCTGTACTTAATCCAAGAAATTGTGCACTAATACTAAGAACGGTATGAATTATATTAAAAAAGATCTAGAACTCTGGCGGTCGTTTTTTTTTGAGTGTAGTAAGTGAACATAGCAGTGAGCAATTGATTGAGCACGGAGAATTAACACACTCTCACTGAACAACTGACTGATCAAGAAAAACTGGAAAACTCACACTAAAAGAAATCTAGAACGAATAATGTGAGTACGTACACTCTCTAAACGAGAGCGTAAGTTAAAGTCGGCTTAAACCGACTTCGATATACCCGTTACTCATAAAAAAAAACATGTTTAACAGAGTTTCTGCGTTCCTGAGGGTGAATATCCGAAAAGTATGCAACGTTTTTTTAACTCGGCTATATATTATCCGATCTTGCTGTAAATTTCAGGAATTATAGTTATTGCTAATATAAACTTAAGTTATCAATTTGAACTCGATATCTTAAAAAGAGTTCTGAAATACTTGATTTAGACTTTAATGGTCTTAAAATATATTAAGTACATTTCAAACTGTTTTAAAATATTTTCTTATTCTTCATTGAAGTCTATTCAAGTCTAAAATCTCTTGAGTTAAAATTAAAATTTATAATATAATATAATAAGTACACAATTTGTTTTCTAAAGTAGGTCTCTGTATTAAGTCGGAAGAGTCAAAGAGTCAAAGAACATAGTGTTTTTACTGTAGGTAAAAAAGAGGTCTGTTGGAATATTGATATCGAATATTTTTTGAATAAATTTTTGGTGGATGTTTTTGTAAGTTATGGCCACAAAAAGATAGGGTTCCTGAGGGCATTTTTTGTTGGTATTATTGATATTATTAATATCCAAGAGGAAACCTCTATTTTTGTAGCCGAACCCAAAAAATGTATTCACAAAAATACCGTCAAAAGTCTTTCGAAATCGATATTCCGACATGTTTAGTCAGCAATGTATACTCATTCCATAGGCAAAGTTTTAAAACATGGAGCAAGCTTTAAGAACAGATTTGATTTTGAATTTTTCGTTTACGCTCTTTTAAGAGCTTGCATTTAAGTCTATTTTGTCCCCGATCCAAGATATTTTATAGTTGAACTAAGAATAAGATTTCATTAAAGTTTCTGGCTTACTGTAGGTACGTAATGTTCTGAATTCAGGAAAGCTGGCTCTTATTCTAAACAAAAATTAACATTCTTTTTTTAGATTCCTCAATGTTTCAAACTTAATTTAAGTGTATTTTAGAACAGAACGTACTTCATATATTAAGTGCAGAGAGGAAAAAAACGAGTGACATTATGAGTTTATAAGCTGTGGATACGAGTTTATGCTATCCAGCCCTGAGCACAGAAATTTTAAGAACTTTATATTATATACATACTTAAGACATGCCATATACGGAGGCAGATAAACAGTGACCATTTATCGGCGGTGCCACCAATAAAGCAATAAGTTGATACTTGTTCTTAGCAAGTATATCGCAAATTTGGTTGGGTCAGTCTTAAAATAATTTTGGAGCACAAATGACATCGTCTGTTGGTTGTGCGGTTCTGTTGCTGCTTTTGCAGTCCATTGGTCTGCTCGCTTGGGAAAACTACAAGGATTATAAGATCCTTGAACTGCAGCCAAGCGACATTCAAGAGCAGCAACTGTTGCTTAAGCTGGCGAGGACTATGCCATTTTTAGATATTCTAGGTCCACGTCGCAGTCATAATGATACCAATTTGCGGGTTATGGTGTCACCCAAGGAAATAGTCAACCTTATTGAGCTTTTGGATAGCCACCATATACAACACCAACTACTAATTGATGATTTGTCGCCATTGCTGCAGGCGCAAAAAGCGGAGAATATGCTTAGTAAGTCACGCTTCCACCTGCCACACATTGATGTTCTGGGTGGTTTTTATACGCACGAAGAAATCAATGTGTATCTGGACAGTCTGCCTGAACGTTACCCCAAACGTGCACAGGTCAAGAACTTTGGTTGGAGCTATGAACGACGCGTTTTAAAAGTTTTAACCATAAGCAATGGCGATGGACGGAGAAATAAGCCAGTGATTCTGATCGATGGAACGGTACATGCGCGAGAGTGGATTTCCCCCTCAATGGCGTTGTACATAATCCAACAGTTATTGGACAACTTTGCTCAAAATGAGGAACTGTTGCAGGACTACGACTGGGTCATAATGCCGGTGGTCAATGCCGATGGCTATGAGTACACGCATTCAGACTCCCGATACTGGCGCAAGACCCGAAAACCCACAGTTAATGCCGAATGTGTGGGCACCGATTTAAATAGAAACTTTGGTTTTGAGTGGGGACGTAATGAGGGTTCATCGTCGGATCCCTGCGAGGAAACCTATCGCGGTGAACGACCGTTCGATCAGCCAGAGTCTCAGGTGTTACGTGATGTGATTCTCAGCTACAGCGGACGATTGACTTGGTATTTGACGCTGCACTCATATGGCAACTATTTTCTACTGCCCTGGGGATATACGAGGTGAGTTTACTGTTTGGTGGTTGTGGAAATATTTCGTTCAGTGCATTTTTATTACATATTATCTTAGTATACGAGGATGTATAATTTAGTATACAAAACAAATTTTCTATTTGAATTGAAAAAAAAAGAGAAGGCCAAGCTAACTTCGTCTTTGCCGAAGTTTTTATACCCTTGCAAATGTTTTAATACATCATAGTTTACGAACGTTAGCATTAAACAAACAATTTTTCTAAATAAAACCCACCTTTCGACCGATAGTTTCTATGGCAGCTATAAGATATGGTCATCCGATTTTGACCAAAACTTCCAAATCTGTGTAAAAGCGTATAAAACTAATAATTGCTAAAGCGGGAGGCGTTTACATTCAAAATAAATAATTTTTCTCACAAAGACCCACTTTTCGACCGAAAGTTCCTATGGCAGCTATAGGATATAGTCATCCGATCCGGTCGGTTCCGACATATTAGCAGTTTGCAGTAAAAAGAAGACTCTGGGCAAAGTTTCAGCCCGATAGCTTTAAAACTGAGAGACTAGTTTGCGTAGAAACACACAGACGGACAGACAGACGAACGGACAAAGCTCAATCGACTCAGCTCGTCGCCCTGATCAAGAATATATATAGTTCATAGGGTCGGAAATGAATATTTCTATGCGTTGCAAACTTCTGGGCAAAATTATAATACCCTTTGCACGGGTATAAACATGAGCCGAACGGATGCACCAACTAAAACCCTCACTCAAAAAGCTAGAAACCAATGGTAAATTTTGGTTCGAACCCGCGAACTGGAACTCCACAAAAAATCTTGTAGGTTGGCAGCCCTGATGAAAATCGGCTTGGCTCTATTTTTGTTGAAGAGACTTTTTGATATATCAATCAAGGCTGCAGACCTCTACAATTTTTCAGAAGGTTCGGTCCGGGGGTTCGAACTCGTTTTAAAGTCCAGAATCCCCGAACCCAAGGTTTTGTTTCGAACCTCGGTTCAGCATTATATCATCTAGAAGCTGTTCATCTATAGCAGATCTGCGTCACACAGTCTAAGATTTTTTTTCTATTTTTCTTTATTCAGTAGATTTTATATAATAAGAACGGTAGAAGTTTATTCCAGTTTTGGCTTGGTTAATTTACCGTTAGTCTTCTATTTTAACAAAATATAATTATTAGGGAAAAACTGGTATGATTTTGCGCAATTCATTAATGATATAATAAGGTACAGGAAAAATATTATACTAAAAAACTTTTAAATTTAAAATATAAATATGGAAAATTTGTTAAATATAGTTAAGAAAAACCATAATAATTATATTTTGTTAAAATAGAAGGCTAACGGTAAATAAACCAAGCCAAAACTGGAACAAACTATACTACTACTGCTATAATAAGTACGGAGTTGCTTACAAAGTGTCTCAGTCAACTAATGTCAAATTGAACTTCCTTAAAAATCATTAACTACAAAATTTAGAGCTTGTGCAGCATAACGAGCTGAAATTAAGGTTATCTATTAAGGTAACTTGGTCATCATCCAAATCAAGAAAAGCCTTGATTCACATGAGCAACCTTCATCAGCAACCTATTTATAGTTGCATTACTTTTCTGTTCTGCAGTTGTCATTTAAAAGCTGTCCTGCTCGAACCATATTCTCTTCACTATCGACCGTGATAGTATAAATCTGACCTAATGGATTGGAAAACTTCTGGAGTGATAGCAGTTAGATTTGAATTTCTATATTTTCCTCTATGTATCCTTGGAAAAGCTGGAAAAGGAAATCCCTTTAATCTTCCAACCCAAAGACGAAATGGTGGCCGAGTATCAATTTGACAGGAATTTCATTGTACACCAAAGTAATAAGAGAGAATGGATCTCACTAGAAGAGACACATAAAATGAATCCACACACAATTATGTGGTATACAGACGGGTCCCTAACGACCCAAGGAACCGGACTTGGGGTAGGAGGACCAGGAGCATATACTAGCACACTGCGATGCCCTAGCGAGGCGCAGACTCAGCAGTTTTGGGAAACTCATTCTACACCCAAGCGATATCAGTAACTTAGAACCCACAAAAATCCTGGCTTTTGTACAGGAACTAGGGCTACTAGGAGAGTTGTAAATTCAGTAGGGGGACAAAATAGACCAAAATTGGTCGCGGTGCACCACTTCCCCAACAACAATAATAATAATCGTTGGAAATACTACTTCATTTTGTGAACCGAAACTAATTTTTCGAATAAGTGTTCCGGTTCGGGTTCAGGTTCGAGAAGAAAAATATATTAGGTGTTAGGTTCATGGTCCGAACCGTTTTTAAGAGATTTGGTTCCGACCGGCTTGCAGCCTTGATAAAAGGTATTATACTGTACCGTTGAAAATGGGTAAAGGGGATCATGAAGTTGTGCAAATGTATGTAACGGGAGAAGGAAACATTCGACCCTATAAAGTATATCTTGATCAGCATCAACAGCGAGTCGATTTAGCATGTCCGTCTGTCCGTCTGTCCGTCGTCCGTCCGTCCGTCTGTCCGTCTGTCCGTCTGTCCGTCTGTCTGTATGAACGCGTAGATCTCCGAGACTATAAGAGATAGAGATACAAATTTTGCATGTACATAGGTATAGGCCGTACGCAGATCAAGTTTGTTTCAGATTTGCAAAATTTCCCCCTCCCCCTTAAACCGAAAAAACTGTCAGAGCCACAATTTTAAAGTTACAACACGTCGCTTAATATATATATCTAGGCCTATAATCTTCTATTCTGAAAAGCACATTGAAACTGAGCAAAACACAGAAGTTATTAACAACAATTCCCCCTCCCCACGCTTGCTATTATTGTTCTCTGGCGTGTGGAGGGCGTTTGTGTGTTGTGTCGTGTGTGTTTGTTTGTGTGTGTGTGTTTGTCATTTGTCAGGTTTTTGAGTCGAGTAACTCGACGAAGGTCTTACTTGTTTACTACTGTCGAATATGGATATTTCCAGGAGAACAGTCAACCGAGACCAAAATATGAAAAGTACTTAAAAACACTATTTAATCATATTTTCATGGAAAAGCAATCAAAATGATCCAATTGAAGCCAACCTTGAATTTATTTATAGCCCGTTTCCAGATTGTCAAATATTTATAAAACAGTGAGCAATTCGCAGTGTTTTTGCATTATTCTAAAACAAATCCAATTCCACTTCCGTTTTTTGTAACGTCACGCCAGTACGTTTTTTTTGCTTATGTCTTCAACTCTTTATTTATCCATTGATGTTATTGATTTATCTAAATGTAGTCCCAGCGGCGCAAAAGCCCATTACAAGTTCGATGTTCTCTTAAACACTTTGAGGCTTGCAGCCTTCAAGTATCGGTTACTACTCTGTATACATTTAGATAAGCTTGGCCGATTTCGTTGGCTTACTGTTTTTAAAGCAAAATACTATCTAATCGGAAAAGTGGGCGTATAACAGAAAACACTTCGGCTTTAGATTACAACTCAATACCATTTAAATAAAGGTTGGCGAGGAAGTATGCGTTCAGTTCACAAAACGATACACCATTTTGAAACTTGTGTGTGGATTTATGGACTAGCTGTGCGCGCGTCCACACACTAGGTGTATTGGATTGTAATGGGGATCAAAATTAAAAACTTAAAAAAAAATCTTGTATGAGAATAGGAAGGAATTGAACTCGGGACCCGTAACACAGAAACACAGGGACTATTGGGCATATAGAAGAACTGGCGACAAAATCATAATTAAGAATGTAAACAATTGGCACTTTGGCGACCGAGTTGCCTTTATTTCGAAAGTTAATTGACACAAACATGGCACAACTGTTATATAAAACGACAAAGTTAAATTTACAAAAATCTCTAACACAACTGTGTATCGGCGCGTGAGATTCTTACTACTGGGCACCTAACGATTGGGCATATGGAGGATACTTTGTTGAGCGACAAAATTATAATTAAACGTAACGTCACGTCAATTTGAAATGCATATAAGTTCAACCAAAATTCTGGACCTTCTTCATTGGCCGTTACCGAAATTCTGGTTGCCTTTAGTAGATACCGATATTAGTAACATTTTTAAAAATCTTAAAAATTAGATCAATGTTACTTTTTTTAACCGAACCGTTTCCAAACATAGGGGATAAGGTTTGGGTTGAGATTCCAAAGGTCGGAGGAGGGCTCGGATTGAGGCATTAAAAAAACATAAACAGATCCGTTACTGTTGTGTTCGGTTCTGGACCGGGTTTCAGCCTGGAGTTTATTACCTGCAAAATTTTTAGTTTCATGGATCCCAAAAAATATTGATGTTAAAATCGTAATTGCTTATGAAGTCCGAAATCATTTGTCGAAATACTTCGAAATTAAGAACATTTTCCTAAATTAGTAAATATAAATATTAAAATATAAGTGCGGTGCACACTTTTATAAAATTTTTTGGCTAAATGATTATATAAAGAACAATAACAGGTGTAACAAGTTAAACAAGAGCTAACGCTTACCGAAGCATTACAAATTTTAAGTTTAAAAGAAGTACACTCGAGTAGCGAACCAATGGATTTAAAACGTAGTCAATTTATTGTGGCTAATTTTATTTGCGTTTCACAATTAATATTTTTTGCAGCAATTTTCCGGGCAACTACTATGACATGATGGAGGTGGCCGACGCTGGCGCTATGGCTATTGTCCACGCCACCAATGGTATCTACACCTATGGTAATAGCCATAGTATTCTTTATCCCACCTCTGGAGACACTGTTGACTTTGCCAAGGCTAAAGCTAATGCCACAGTGGCCATATGTATGGAGCTACCTGCTGGCGGATTTCTTGGTTTCGATCCATGGATATCACACATTGAGGGCATAGTGACAGAGAGTTGGGTGGGAGTGCGTGCCATGGCTATGGAGGTGATAAGACGTTACCATTTATAATCAGAGTCGTAAATAAAGACACAATTGAGCGTTGAATTGCTACCATGAATTTGTATTATTTTTAGATCTGTCCGAAGATTAGATATAGCTTTGCTGGTATTATCGGATGCCTATAAACTATTGTGTAGTGGCACGCTGCTGCTTAGTCAAAATGTTACGATTGGGATTGCTAGTTCTTTTCGTCGGATTAGTAGCCGCTGCCGATGATCAAGGCTATGAGGGGTGAGTGAAAGAAAAAGAGGATAACAAGTTAGACGTCCATCAATAAATAACTTGCAGTTACCGCCTTTACGACGTCACCCCAGTCAACACTGCCCAGGGACAGTTGTTGCATAAGCTCAGCCAAAATGGTTATGATTTTATCAGGGAAAGCCGTCTACTCGGACATCCTTCAAGAGTGGTCGTAAGTCCCGCCCAACTGGAGGACTTTGAGAAACTGATGAAGAGTCTGCAGTTTGATTACACAATTTTCAATGATAATCTGGGGGCCAGCATTGCTGAAGAGTTTGCTCTGCGTGAAATGCAGCGCCGCCTGATGCCCATCACGGGTAAAGGTCGCCTGAGCACCGAACGCTACTATACCCATGAGGAAATCATGAACTATATTGACGATCTGGCCGAGCGTTATCCGCGTCATGTTTTTGTCAAGACTGTTGGTTGGTCCTACGAGAAGCGTCCTCTTAAGACCATCAAAATCACTAACGGCGATGGTAAGACCAACAAAAAGATTGTCTTCATGGACGGTGGCTTCCATGCACGTGAATGGATCTCTCCGGCTGCAGTTCTCTATGTCATTGATCAGCTAGTGGAGCACTTTGAGCAGAATACAGATCTATTAAAGGACTACGATTGGGTTATCTTGCCGATGGTCAATCCCGATGGCTATGAACACACCCAGAAGGGCACTGTAGCACGCATGTGGCGCAAGACTCGTCAGCCCTACACTTTGGCGGGTGTTACCTGTTATGGTGCTGATCCCAATCGTAATTTCGATTTTCACTGGAATGAGGAGGGAGCCTCATCTACGCCCTGTGCAGACACATATGCTGGTCCCAAAGCTTTCTCCGAGCCAGAAACGATTGTTGTGCGCGATCTGATGCATTCGTTGTCGGATCGTGGCATTATGTATCTGACTATTCACTCCTATGGCAACTACTTGCTGTATCCCTGGGGCTGGACGAGGTGGGTTACAAGAATTTGTATGCCTTTACTATACTTAATATATCATATTGCAGTGATTTACCCGAAACTTGGAAGGATTTGGATGAAGTGGCGGCTGCTGGCGCTGAAGCCATAAAGGAAGCCACTGGCACCGTTTACACATATGGCTCGTCTACCAATGTTCTGTATATTGCAGCCGGAGCTAGCGATGATTATGGTTTCTATGCGGGCTTTAATATTTCCATTACAATGGAGTTGACTGGAGGTGGATCCATTGGGTTTAATCCACCACCGAGCAAAATCGATGAGTTTGTAACAGAGACTTGGATTGGTATTCGTGCCATGGCCGAAAAGATCATCGAGAAGTATTAGAATGTTTTATTTCAATTTAGCAGAAATAAAAAAAATATTTTGTTTTAACATGTGTGTGCTTTAACATGATAATCAAACCTTTAATCCTTGCACATAACTTAAAAAACAATAAAACAACAACACCACCAAGGAGGATAGTTGATCGTACAGCTATTGCCGTTTGACCGTCTCGGCCGCTGCTACTAACCACTGCTGGATTTGACACCAGTTTTTCACACCAAGCTTGGAAATGTCTTTGCGTCAACGTTTGCGGCTGGCAGCTAAGTGGAAAGACCGCGGTGCACAGTACTAGTTGATCGATTGTTGTCCCAATGAATTTGGATACCGTTTGACGAAGTTATTCGCGCAAATCGTGAAACGTGGAAGTTTATATTTATATCAGGGAATCAAACCGAAACGAATTTAGGTTCCGGTTCCGGTACGAACCGAAACTAACGTTTCGGTAAAAGGTTCTGTTTTGGTTCTGCTACTGTTTCGGTATTCGGTTCCGGTTCCGGTACCCTTTTATTTCGGTATCGTACCGGTATGGACCGATAAAACTTACAGAAATTTTAAAACTTAAGTTTAATCAAAGTGGGTAAGCAACAGTACACATGTATGTGGGATGGGAATGCGATGGGGGATGTTATTCCATTTAGACACTCTCCAGATTTCACCAACAAATAATATAATTGTTTATTTTAACGAATATTAAACTTAAAAGTGAATTACATATGTAGAACTTAAAGCGTACGTGTGCCTTCTTCGGCTTGCTGCAATCGACTCTCTCACTTAGGTGTACATACAAAAAGCAATCAAAATGGAAATGAAACATAGGGATGCAAACTTAACTTAAATGAACATAGCCCTTAGCACCAATATTCCTATTCCTACAATCGGCCGTCCTGACCTTTCATTCGTCCCGAATGACCTTTTTCCATTTTTTCATGAACTTAACTACAGTTTTAATCTTACTTGGTCTCTCTTGCTCACCAACTTTTCCACAACATATCTTTTATTGCTGACCACTTCAATAACTTTCTTTATCTAAAATCATCTTCCAAATCTGCTATCTCATAAACCTTTCCTACTTTTATATTTTTTTTTCATTTCCTGTCTTTCGATTTTACTCTTATGTTTTTCTTTCTATGTTTTTTCGAGCTTCTTTTCTTCAATCTTTTCTGGCAGTATTCCCTTGGATAAAACATGTGCTCTTCTAAAAACTTCTCCGTTAACACTCTTCCATAGCAATGCTTAGAGGCAACTGTATGGAATTCTGTAATTACAATCGGGTTGAATAATTTCGAAAGTGGTAGTTTAGCTAACGTCTGTTTTAGCTGCTCAAGGATAACAATCTCCTCATCTGTCATATCAATCTTAACGTTTCTATTTTGATTTGATTCTTTTTTCAGAATATCCGTATGTGGTTTCGCTACCAAGGAATATCCCTTCATTTTCTCTCCAACAATCTGATATTTCTCGTCCATGCAAGTCAAATTCTTGCCACCTTTATTACCACACTTTCCTGGTGTCAACTCTACCGGAGCCGCAATTTCTGGATCGCTAGAAACATTTGTCCCTTCATCTAACCATTCACTGGCTTGCTTCTCGACCAAACATTTCTCTGCATAGGAACATTTTCGCGGATGTTGCCATGCGGGAGCATCTTTCATCTTCATTTCAATTGGTGACTCTATACTCTTCTCTGAACTGTAGTTTTTTACGAGTGTCGCAACCCCTTCTTTGTTCCTCTTTGGCTCTAACTTTTCGGCTGGTTGTATCTCACTCAAACAAAGTGCCTTAAACTCCACACATGATTGTACTTTTGGAACATCTTTCTTCCAAAAAGTTGCTCCGTTTTCGTCTAAGATCATATTAATTGATTTTAATATGTCATTGCTTCATACTTTAGATCTTTCTGTTTCACTACATGAAAGACCACTGAGAATTCCACTTGATCTGCCACAATGATCAACTCTAAACTGCCTGTAGTTGAAATTTGTCCATCTCCGATTCCATATAAGCGACGAATATCTCCTTGGTTTATTTTTAAACTACCAAACTTCTTCCAACTATCCTCCCTTATGAGGCACAGATCACACCCAGTATCTACCAGAACATTTATCGAATTTTCTTTGTAGCTGATCTTCTTAAACATTCCTTTCTGAAATTGATCCCTCTGGCATCCAATATAACCACTGTCTTTCTGCTGCTTACTGTAAACACTCATGTTCTTGCAGCCACTAGCAATATGTCCTTCTTGTTGACATTTGTAGCAAATGATAGATTTTCTACAATCTGCTGCTAAATGCTCTTCGCTTCCACACTTAAAACATTTTTTCACCAAAGTTTCGTCTTTTTTCTTTCTGTACTTAACTTCATCATCTTTTCTACTTTCTTGGCCTCTAATCTTTTCATAGATCTTAATTTGAATCTTTAACTCCTTCAAATTTGTTGCTGAATACAAGCATGCCTTATTCAGTCTGGCGTCTGGTATTCCCTCTACAAAATATGAGATTATGCTTCTATCCTCCAATTCAATTTGCTTGCCAATTTGAATTAAATTGTAAAGGTACTCGGTCAAAGTTTCTTTACCTTGCTTGCGACGGTTCTTTAAAATATTGTGCACATCAGCTGAGCATAATTGTTTCCCAAATTCCGAGACTAATTCCGACTTGAGCTCTTTCCATTTACGCACACCAGTTAAACTTTTGACAAACAACCTAGCTGCTCCTGCTAACAACTGCTTTGCATACACAAATTTTTGCAATTGATTCCAACCTACTGTATCTGCTACGTCTTCAAATTCTGATATCCAGTGATTAACGTCTTGGGAATCAGAGCCCGAAAACGGAGACAGACTTTCTTGTATATCTCTCAACGTAAAATGTGTATTACCTCTTGGAACTATATCGTTGCAGCTTGAATCTTCAGATTCATTATCGCTTTCATTTTCCTCAGTATTTTTCCTTTCAGATACTTTTAATAAATTGAAGTGTTGAAGTACCCTCTGCTGTAAATCTGACTTTCTACCTTCTGTACACAAATCTGCTGCTAACAATATTTCTTTCAAGCCATCGACTGATTGTTTCATAACAGTATCGAAATCCATCTTAAAGTATTTTTAAATACAAGCTTAAATAACGAAATCAGTAATTCAATCTTAATCAATATCGATCGTCAAATATTTCAGGTTCTTCTTCTACTTTACAAGCTTCTTTTACACTTTTAATTGTTTGCGTATTTAGATCGTTTAACTTCTCCGCCAACTTAGCCTTTTCCCACCAACTTAGCTATTTTGTAGACTTAGCCTTTTTCTCGCAAACTTAGCCTTTTTCTCGCAAGCTTAGCCTCTCTGCCGGCCACACGCTGCTCTCTCTGCTCTCTTCTTCCTCTTGGGACGCTCTGGATTGCCGCCTTTTTTTTTCGTCTATGCCGAATACTGCCGCCAATTATTCTCGAATTTTCGTTTTCAGCTCCGTCTTGTAGCTTGCCTCCGCCTGCGCCTGTGTTGACCACCAATGCTTCTGTGTACGTCTCTGTTGTCCGTAGATTCTGCTTCTTCTCCACTCCTGCTGACCACCAATGTCAACTCCTAAATTTCGCTTTCTCACCGCTTCTGTAGATCTCGTTGCCTTTTGTCTCTGCGCCTTTCAACCGTCTATGTCGAATTTCCACGCTCGCCAACCTTCAACGACGACGCTACTTTTCTCTCTGATGCTGACGCTCTGCTTCTATTTGATAGCCATTGACCACCTATGTCAACTCCTGCACAAAATTCCGCTTCATCACCGCTTCTGTAGATCTCGTTGCCTTTTGTCTCTGCGCCTTTCAACCGTCTATGTCGAATTTCAACGCTCGCCAACCTTCAACGACGATGCTACTTTGCTCTCTGATGCTGACGCTCTGCTTTTATTGGACAGCCATTGACCACCTATGTCAACCAGCGAGCACTTTCACCTCTATCCAACTCTGGGTCGATCGCCTTCATCCACTTTGTCACTTCCACGTACCAATCAACTTTATTTTCCGATGCGCATTTGTTCAATTCTGCTGCGCACTTTTTCCTTTCGCGTCTGTCTGGCGCCTTCAAAGTTCTTAGTAATTTCACTTCACGTTTGGACGAGCTCCCAATTTGTGGGATGGGAATGCGATGGGGGATGTTATTCCATTTAGACACTCTCCAGATTTCACCAACAAATAATATAATTGTTTATTTTAACGAATATTAAACTTAAAAGTGAATTACATATGTAGAACTTAAAGCGTACGTGTGTCTTCTTCGGCTTGCTGCAATCGACTCTCTCACTTAGGTGTACATACAAAAAGCAATCAAAATGCAAATGAAACATAGGGATGCAAACTTAACTTAAATGAACATAGCCCTTAGCACCAATATTCCTATTCCTACATGTATGTGTACATAAATTACACAGGCCAACAAAATGACCACTTTTGTGAGGTCCAGCCGTATATGTATTAAATTCTGATTCCGTTTTGTGCACTGATTCCAAAACTGGTCTCGGTTTTTCTCCATCAGCTCTTGTTTTCAAGATATCGCGGAAAAACCATTTTGCAGCATTTTTCGCTTTTAAAAAATTATGGAGGTTACACCGAGCAGCAATATCTGTATTTATGAGCTCTATGCGAGAGTATACATATTAAGGTCGCCTAAAAAAATCAATGGAGCATCATCAGCAAACCCAAATGCGCCTAAATTGGCCTTTGAAGAGAAATATTCATCAAATTATAGCAAATTTTTCAAACTTAATCGCCGTGTACCAGCCATTTGGGGTGCTTGCATTTTAATGAAAACCACTTTAGCGTGTAGACCAATGGATCTTCTAGTTTCACAAATTTTGTTGCATTCAAATTTTCTTGATGGACAAAGTTACAAGCGTTTAATCCCGAAAAAATGAATTAAAATTTATGGGAGGATAACTAGATTGATACACAAAATCTGTATAGGAAATATTAAAAGACTACTTGATCTAACATAGGCCTTACATTAATTGTCAAGCAAATGTACAATAACATTCAATCAGTACTAGATTCAAACAATTTTCCCCAAATTAATTTTTGCTGAACCTTGCGAGAACAACATAAAAATTTAATGAATTGGGATACAAATGAGCCAAATGGGTTCCGCACTCACTATAATCTACGGATTAAGCCCCATGTGACTATTATTATTTTACAAGTTTCAACAAATGCCTGGCGGAAGAAGATTGTAGTAAAGACTCTATCTGTGAAGCGAATGTATATGTCGAGGAAGTTGACCATTCTTATTATTTGGAGAAATGCTCGTTCACGCAAGGTAGTGCAAAAACTCGTTCCATTTCGCAAGCGAATAACTTTGTGAATCTGTCACGTCATTTGACGAATTTTTCATAGGAAAACCTCTAAATTACACATTACACTAAATTAAACACACATTTTTAATTTTGTATATTTTTAATGAATTGTGCAACCAAATACAAAAAACACAATATGCTGTTCTTATGCCGATGTTTCTTGGCAATAAATAAAAAACAAGTTGTTGGAAAATGTGTTTTTTGGTTTTTTCAAACTTTTTATTACAATATATCTTGCAGTCAGAACTGGTATGACAAAAATCCGTTTTTATGGCCCGTTAACACATTCGCTTGACGGTTACCGGAATAATCAGCAAGCATATGACTGTCCCATCTTCCGCGATACCGAGCTTCCATAGTTCGTAAATCCTGGTGAAAACGTTCTCCGTGCTCCTCACTTAGATCTCAAAAACTCTCAGGAAATTTATTTAAGTGACTGTATAAGAAATGCATTTTAATGCTCATATGGCATCAAACATTTTTAAAATTTAGTACGAATTCCAAGTCTTTGCACTACTTTGCATGAATGAGCATTTCTCCAAATAATAAGAATGGTCAACTTCCTCGACATATACATTCGCTTCACAGATAGAGTCTTTACTACAATCTCCTTCCGCCAGGCGTTTGTTGAAACTTGTAAAATAATAAAAGTCACATGGGGCTTAATCCGTAGATTATAGTGAGTGCGGAACCCATTTGGCTCATTTGTATCCCAATTCATTAAATTTTTATGTTGTTCTCGCAAGGTTCAGCAAAAATTAATTTGGGGAAAATTGTTTGAATCTAGTACTGATTGAATGTTATTGTACATTTGCTTGACAATTAATGTAAGGCCTATGTTAGATCAAGTAGTCTTTTAATATTTCCTATACAGATTTTGTGTATCAATCTAGTTATCCTCCCATAAATTTTAATTCATTTTTTCGGGATTAAACGCTTGTAACTTTGTCCATCAAGAAAATTTGAATGCAACAAAATTTGTGAAACTAGAAGATCCATTGGTCTACACGCTAAAGTGGTTTTCATTAAAATGCAAGCACCCCAAATGGCTGGTACACGGCGATTAAGTTTGAAAAATTTGGTATAATTTGATGAATATTTCTCTTCAAAGGCCAATTTAGGCGCATTTGGGTTTGCTGATGATGCTCCATTGATTTTTTTAGGCGACCTTAATATGTATACTCTCGCATAGAGCTCATAAATACAGATATTGCTGCTCGGTGTAACCTCCATAATTTTTTAAAAGCGAAAAATGCTGCAAAATGGTTTTTCCGCGATATCTTGAAAACAAGAGCTGATGGAGAAAAACCGAGACCAGTTTTGGAATCAGTGCACAAAACGGTTTCAGAATTTGTCATCAATAGGGCTGGACCAAAATGGCTGTTGGCCAGTGTTATCAATTTACTTTAAACTACTTTGAAATTAGTTACAAAGAAGTTAAATTAATGATTATTTCTTCGAAGCATGATAGCGGTCATTGTATTTCCGACCATCGGATTTCTAGCGGAGTCATAATAAACTTCACGCCGGAAAATAAATGTTCTACGCAGCAAGAATAACTTTTGATAGTTCATACAATTCCGGAAACTTTGTCGAATTTTCTGACCACCATTTAAGTACATTATCTTTATTTTGTAAACGTTTTAGGCTCAGGAAACCCTTGATCAGGCATCATACGATAAACTGTCTTGTGAAAATACTAAACTATTTGTATTGTCCTGATTCTTTCTTAGAAATTCATATATAAATCGACTTCATCTCCACTTTCAGACAAATTGGTTGGGTCAAAGCTGCATTAGTTTCAATTGAAGAGAAATGTATAAAATTCTTGAAAATATACATATCAGTCGAAGCAGTTACACATGTACTTTTCTGTTCAGAGGTTAGCCTGACATTATAACGAGGGTCTAAGAAAATACCACATAGGAATGCAGGGACTGGTTTCGCGATTTTGTATTTCACTGAACAAAAGTTTTGCTAAGCCAGAATCATTTTTAATTTGAAAATAACAATTCAGCCAAATTGCGTAAAAATCCACCAAATCTAACTGCTCGTTTCGCAGTCTAGCGGTAGCACTCAGAACCGAAACCGTACCGGTACAACGTTTAGGTTCTATTCGGTCTTTTCGGTTCTAAAAATATCGGTTCTCGGATACCGGTACACAAAAAATTAAGAATATCGGTTCCGGTTCCGGTACCGGTTCTGAGTTTCAATCGGTTCTTTTCGGTATACGGTTCCGGTTTGACTCCCTGATTTATATAAGTATTTATAAATATTTTTTGAATCTGGCGCCAAGGAAAATAGAGCATACTTGTGGGAGGCACTTATGTTAAATTTGACACTAATATGTAAACAGACTAAAAAAAAATACTAGATTGTCGAGGTGTACTTAGAAATGCGCGAATAACTTCGTCAAACGGTATCCAAATTCATTGGGACAGCAACCGTTCAACGGAGAATTAAATGGGCTTTTATAATAAGTTTTAAGAAAAAATCGCATAGAATAAAATAGTTAAGCCAGTGATGGTCAAAGTACAAATTTAAAAAAAAAAAATGGAAAAGGCCAGATCTGTAAGCCGCATTCCTCAGCCATCGCGTTAGATTAGTCAAACCATTGACTAAAATGTATTAGATTCCTCTCGTCGCTATCGTAATTGATAAGGTTATGAACAATCAGACGGTCCATTCGCGAGTTATAGCTATTTAAGTGAGTTAAAAACAAAAAGCGGTTTTTGGGCCTAAATTTCAGATTTTGGGGGTGTTAGGAGAAAACCAAGTATGAGGAAATGCTATACTTGACCTTGATTTTTTCGCTGTAACACTGTGTAATTAGATTTTGCTTAAACATTGAATTTCAAATCGTTTTTTCTAGCGAAGTACTAATTCACAACAAATACAAAAAAAAATCAACTAAGAAAGTCAGTCCCGCCAGATCATATCATACTTTGTACCTGGAGTAGAAGCTGAATGCAGCGCTGCTGCTGCGCTCATCTCTAAGTTTCTCTCTCTCACTCCCGCTTTGCTGAATGAAATGCGGTGTTAGTTGCTGGGAGGGGAAGTAAGAGGGGGATTTTTGATTTTTTTGCTCATAACTTGAGACGCTAATACGATCTTTATCATTTCTTTGGCAAATGGATACATTATCGATATATCTGGAAGGTACGAATTATCTATCCAGAAAACTGTGAGAGATATGACGATTTTTTTCAAATTGAGGGGGCGTGGCAAAAAAGTTCAGGTATGCGATTTTTCACGGTTTTTTGTTACAACATACCAAATATAAACAATTTTTGATTGCAATCTAATAATTAATATTTATGAAACTTTTTCAGAAACAAGAAAATGTTAATAACTAAAACAAACCACACAAAACACGGCGTAGGCTTTTGAAAATTAAATTTCATGCGACCTTGGGTTAGAGTTTCTTTGTGATGTGGCTTTTGTGCACTTATGTATGTTGACTTGGAATTCCCTAGTAGCTGCTGAATTAAAGTCGATGGTCCAAATCTATTGAAGATGGAACAGGTAGGTTCTTTAAAAACAGCGACCAGCCTCCATTATGGTGTTGTTTATGTTCGGTTTTTAAAGTTGTAGGCAAACAACTAATGACCTCGAGCCGGCTAGAACTTGCTAACTTTAAAATCAAAAAGGTCGTTATAAAAGTAGCATGGTGTTCAAATGGGATGTGTTTTTTTTTGTCAAAATGAGTTTAAATATCACGCATAAGTCCATTTTGGGCATTTTTGCAGCAATCCTTTATCGGATTGAATAGGGTTGAATTCAAATCAAATACGAATACGACCAAAGATGCTAGAAATCACAAATATAAGTACCGGTCGTACAAACGAATTTTTCAGAGAAATCTGAGGGGGAATTTGCGATGTGGACCTACGATTTGTTTAAAATGCATGCTGTCTGGGTGAAAAATGCGTTGGGCAAACTATACACATGCTAAAGGTGAGGGTCCGACACTTAGGAAAAATAATCCTTTCTTTGAAGTACATGAAAAGTAGTTTACTTGCTTCTCTTAACGTTTGCTTGACTTAAGTGACGACGCATTTTTCATAGCTCTTAGTGTGAAAACTGAAAATCTGTTTTATTATGACTACACAGAGAAAAATATCCGTTCGAATTGTAACGAAATCATGAACTTTTGTTGACGATAGTCTGCTAAGCACGCTTTTTCGATATTCATGAACATTCGTTCACAATATGCCATGAACATTTTGTTCTCACACATGAACGGTTAGGGCTTGTGTTATAAACATTTTGTGCTCGTTTCAAGAAGATATTGTTCTCGCTTTGCCGGCGACTAAGATCCAGAAAAAAAATTAACCATAGTTAGGTGAATGTGGAAGTCTCCTTCCTCCAGGGTGGTTGGTTACTCGGGAAGGGCACGGAAGGAAGGAAGAGACGGACCAACCCACACACCACCACACCCACCGCGTTGCAACCCACAACCTTTTCTAAGCTGTAGCTAAATTTTATTAGAATTATTAATTTGAAAATTTTTATGCTTCACCTAGTCTGGGACTTGAGACTTGAACTCAGGACCTCGAAGAGACTGAACGGACGACGTCATTTTAACTCACACGACCATCCAGCTCACGCGCGAGACAGCGACAAAATCAAATTAAGAAATTAATGCTTTCAGAATGAAGTGCTTAAGTAAGCATTGAGACTGCCGGACAGATCCAAGCCCTGTGGCTCAGCGGAAAGGCATTCGCTTAGCACGCCGAAGTCCTGGTTTCAAATCCCCGTCGTGTCCTGTTTTTTTTTTAATTTTATTTTTTTTTTTAAGTATTTTTAACATTGTCTATATTTTTTACAATGCACTCTGGTCCTATGATATAAATAAATGTTAATAAGCACTGAAATCATAAAATAGCTTAAATATTTATTTTTTCATGAACACTTTCTCGCATTTCATGACTACCGTTCATGTTTTATGAACGGAAAAAACAGACCACAATCATGACCATTTGGTTATGATTTTAGAACGGGATATTTTTCTCTGTGTAAGCAAGTGTATTTTATGCAAGTGGATATTTCTCAACTACTTTTCGGGCCATGGCTACGATACCAACCCAAGCCTCTTTGACCAGCTTGTCAATATCTGAGGCAGGCGGATCGAAACCGGATCCACCGGGCGACAATTCCATTGTGAATGATATGGGAAAGCCGGCATTAAACGCATAGTCATCACTGGCCCCAGCTGCCACATAGAGCACATTGGTGGAGGAGCCAATTTCGTACTCAACCTCCGTGGCTTCCACAATGGCATCATAGCCTGCCTTGGCTACCTCATGCAGATCATCAACGGTTTCGGGCAGTTCACTGCGAAAGAAGTTATCGTTAGTCTTTTGCTAGGACATCATTTCACTAAACTTACGAGGTCCAGCCCCAGGGATAGAGGATGTAGGGCCCAAAGGAATGAAGTGTGAGATACATTTTTCCACGATTGGCAAAACTGTGAATGAGATCACGTACCACCACGGTCTCTGGTTCTGAAAACGGCTTGGGGCCGGCATAGATCACACTGCAAGGATCCGAGGAGGCTCCCTTTTCATTCCAATGAAAGTCAAAGTTGCGATTGGGATCTGTGCCAATGCAGCTGTCGCTGCTTGGTTGTCGCGTTTTACGCCACATGCGCGTATCCTCTGACTGCTGAGAGTACTCGTAGCCATCGGCATTGACCACCGGCAGAATAACCCAGTCGTAGTCCTTCAGGAGATCTGCATAAGATGTGTGGTTTTCAACCAACTGGCCAATGGCATACACCACAGCGGCAGGAGAAATCCACTCGCGTGCGTGAAAGCCGCCGTCCATGAATATCACGTTTTTGTTGGAACGTCTGTCGCCGTTGGTTATGCGAATCGTTTTCAGCCACCTTCCCTCAAAGCTTTTGCCCACGGTCTTGAGAAACACGCGACTGGGATGGTGATGAGCCAAATTTTCAATATACTGATTGATCTCATCGTGGGTGTAATAGCGTTCAGTGCCCAGACGACCATTGTATGGAAACCAATTACGTAACATGCGATTTGTGTCAAACTGGCGCTTCAGTGTTAGACCCACATTGCGGTTAATAACCTTGTAGCTCAGCGTGTGCTCGTCCAAGAGCTCCACGAAGTTTGGCTGCGCCTCAGGATGCACCATAACGCGAGCGGGTGAACCATTGCTCGAGAATATGTCGTAGTAAGAAGAATTGCTAGCCAAGCGCTCTAAAACCAGTTTAGCAGTAGAACGGTTATACGTTGAAGTAAGCTCGTAAACCTTATAGCTAAAAAATAAACTTTTTTATACACAGTATCCTTATAGATTAAACTTTTACACACCCTTCATATTTATTTCCCTGAACCACAGCCAGCCAAAGGCAGCACACGGCAATCCACAAGTTGGACATGTTACCAATTTGAAAATTTGTGTGAAACTGACATCCATTTATATTGAAATACATAGCTCTACCAAAGTTATCATGAATAACCCATGGTGAAAATACTTTCAACTTGGCCAAACTAATCAGTTAAGTGGCAGTAAAATCGGAAAAATGGAATCGAATATGGGTGAGATTGTTGATATTAATTTTTATGGCATACTAAAACATAAACATAAGACTGACCTTATCAATTACCGTAAACAACACAAAATCAACTTTGTGAAGCACAGATGCAGTCTTCTAGCTAAATTTAAAGCCCATAGAATCTGTTTAAAACATTAACACAAGAAATAATAACAAACCAAGAAAGGTTGTACACAAAAACTGTAACCACATGTTAGCCTATATATGGTTAAAAACTATCTCTTTAAAACTTACCCGTACAGAGAAAGAATATCTAACCATAGCTCCTGTGTCACAAAATAAGGTCTCCTACATATTAGCTAAAAATAAAACTCAACTCATGAAAAACTCAACCACTGCAAGGAATCACAGGTGCGGCTGATCGAAGTAAAAGATAAAGAGTTGGATACTGAGTTATTGTTTAGCACCTATATCTACTGACTAAACAATAACTCAGTATCAAACTTCACGCCGAACGGAACAGACGACAGAAAAAATGTATGTAAAAAAGCATGTGGTTTTTGTATTAAGTCTATGTTACATTGTAATTGGAAATGATTGTTGTATATTGTATATTGGAAAAACAGCATACACATCTGTGTGTTTTATTTGACCTCGAGCCTGCAATACTCAACTTGTACGATTTAGAAAGGTCTCTAACTATCAACTGTGCTTTATTTAAGGTAAACCAACAATATCAAATATTTTTATCAGGGATGCAAACCGGTTCTGAACCGAACCGGTTTTAAACCGAACCGAACCGCTTTTTGCGCTTGTGAACCGAACCGTAAACCGAACCGGTGTGTTTTCAAAAATGTTGAACCGAACCAAAAACCGAAAAATAAAATGGTTCGGTTCGGTTCACTTCAGCTAGGTATTGAGTTACTGGCGAATAGAAATCAAAATCAGCAATTAGCTTTACAATTTTGCGAAAATACTTGGAAAAGCATAGTTTTTGTAAAAAAGCTACGAACATCAACCTTATTAAATTTGCTAAGGACCCAAAATGGTAATAAGCCAAGTCTTAATTGTATTATCGTGGGGGGGGGGTCAACTTACTTAAAACTCAAACGCTAACTTTTTATCTTTAATTGAGATTGGCGTGAAATAGACAATGAGTATGAGTATTTCTATGGCTGGTAGGCATGCAAAATTAAGGTTGAAAAAAGGGAGGACGACATAGCGCAGTATTTGTCAACTGTTTGGAAAAAAGAGCTCCGACTATTCTTCAATTCGATTTCTTAGATACCAGGAATCAAGCCTGCTATCAGAAGAGGGAATGAATGTAGCTAAATCTCATTTAATGTTAATATACAACAGAATTCAAAGCGTTAATGAAAACAAACCGAATACTCATTCAATTCCAAAAAAAAAAAAAATTTTAAATTGTTAGCGTTCACCAAAAGGTTATTAAATATTGGAATATTTATCAGGAAAGTCAACTTAAGCATAGCTCGCATAGTTTTGGCTGTTTACCCACACAAGTGTCAGTAAAATAAACATTTTTCACATTGGATATAAAAATATACTAGATTATTAAGTCTTAACTAAAATTCCATCATAGTGAACTTAATTTTAAAACCTATATTATTTCCTGTTATTTTGAAAACCACATATACAAGTATAATAAAACTAATCCAATAGAAATTTCAAATATTGAGTTTATTAAAAATGAAATATTTAGATATAATAAGGTGTGTTTCACATATCGACGAAGATTTCCGTATGAACTTATGGATTTCCAATTAGAATTGTGTAAGTTTATATGTGAAGTGCCAAATATGTCAGAAATTACTTGATCAGGTCAAAAGAAAATTGTAATTCTTTTACGATTTTGATCCGCTCGACTTTCAATAGTCGATTTCAAACCGTCAAAGTTTCTAAACAACTCAACAACAACATCAATTGATGTGTAAAGTTGTAGGATTTCAAAACGAAATGAGAACGTTTATACGGAAATTGCCGTCGAAATTTTGAACATACCCGATCAACTGAAAAATTAAGTCTTTGTTAATTAATAATCTGAATACTTGTATCAAAAATATAGTTAATTAAATGAATAACGAGCAAACCGAACCGAACCGAACCATAACCGCGGTTCAGTAAGCCCCAAAAACCATGCAATGAACCGAACCGGCGGTTCAAAAAACTGTGTAAACCACTGAACCGAACCATTCCTTATTTCCGAGTGGTTTGCATCCTGTTTAATTTTTACTGCGAAATTTAATTAACGCCAGTCTTGACAAAAAAGGATGCAGAATAAGGATAATAAAAAATCAATAAAAAAGGGATTTTACATCCAGGCTTATTTATGAGCTTAAAAATTCCTAACCGGATGGGGCTAATCATGAATTCGAACTCTGGATCCAGTATTTTGACCCATTTCTCCGTAACTGCTTTAAAAGCTCTTCAGTCGAGTTGAACTTTCATACGCCAGCAGTAACAAGTTTGGACGCCATAGCATTGAAAACAAAAAAGTTTTTCTCGCTAAGACTTTTTTTCATACCTATCTTCTGTATGGCAGCTATACTATATAGTAGTCCGATTTCGATAAATCTTGTGAAATTATGTGAATTCATTGAAAACTTATAAATGGTGACACGTCTATAAAACACACAGTCATTTCACCCAACACAACAATTCAACAATTCGTCAATTCAACACAAACAAATTTAACACAAAACAAAGTCTTCACAAAACAATTGACAACAATTACGTGTGCTGAGTCAATACATCACTAAGTCATTTTACCCAACACAACAATTCAACACACGTTAATTCAACACAAAAGAAAAAAAAGGCCACACACGTCTATAAGTCATTTCACCCAACACAACAATTTAACACTTCGTAGTTCAATACAAACAAGTTTATTGGTTTTGTGTTGAATTCGCGTGTGTTGAATTGACGTGTTGAAATTGTTTTGAGTTGAATAGAAGTGGAACCGTGTAGTATCAACATCAGTGATAGAAGGGAGACACTTTTGGAAAAAATTTTATTTGCGTCGCAATTTTACAACATTCGCAGCCTCCATCCCTCGCCGATTTAACCAATCAACTCAAACCAATTTTTAAAAGTCAATTAAACATACGTCATTTCGACACATTACAAATTAAACACAATCAAATTCATCTTGGGTAAGAAGGATGACATAAGAGGCAGAAAAAAGTTATTAAAATTCTGAACAAAAGAATGTTATCTCTGGTGCTTTTAAATGTGCATACACTCTTGGAGGATATTAAAGTCAGGTTTGATTGTCTTTGCTACTTGATGGATTGAAAACCTACTTTTTTTTAAATTGTTGTGTTCTATTTTCCAGTGTTAAAATTGTACTGTGTTGAAATTTGGCTATGTTAAGTTGCTTTGTGATGAAGTAAATTGTGTTGAAATTGTATCTGTGTTGAAATATCTTGTGTTATAATTGTACTGTGTTGAATTTGTTCGTGTTTAATTGGATTTGTTTTGAATAAACGTGTGTTGAATTGACGTGTTGAAATTGTTTTGTGTTGAATAGACGTGGAACCCTTATAAATAGGAGGGTTGGAAGCGATAGCATTGAAATCAAATAAGTTTTTCTCACAAAATCTACGGTTTTGAGGAGATAGCATAAAATCAGACAGACGGACGGACATGGCTATATCAACTCAGCTCGTCATGCTGATCAAGAATATATATTTTTTATATCATCCGGACAATTTCAATATACCCTCTCCAAGGGTATAAATGCCTCTCTACTCAGTCCACAATTTGCTGGAGTGCCGCTTGCTTGCTCTAAGTAATCATTTTGGGTTGAGCACCATTCTGGTATTTGTTTTCGCTCTTCACACCGAAACTAGCAGAATGCCTTCCGAGACTTGTGCCAAGAGAGCAACCAACATTTTAGTCGCTGGTCAGCAGTCATGGAATAATTAGTTCTCGAGATGAAATTTGTGCTGCCTCTCAATATTTAGTGGTTATAGTGCCAGTAGAAAATCACAGTGGTTAGCGCGAGCCGGACATATTCCTAAAAGTATCCAGAGAGCGTAAGTGAGAGCAAAAAGCTGACTAATTAATTTTTCAATCTAGATCAGTGCCGGCCAAATGGAGAAGACAGAAAAGTGTGCTTGTGTTGGTGAACAAGAGAGCTCTCTTCAGACTACAACCGTTTTACTTGCAATTCAGTGCTCACAGATTCACACAAGCATAAGTTCGGCTCCCTTTTGCAACAAAAACAAGATTGACTTCGGCTTCTGGTAGATATGGCTCTTCGGCTCTGATCTAGACATCTTCTATGCCGTTCTATTTTTCCTTGTTTCTGAAAAAAACTCTGGGGAAAAGCTACTTTAGGCAGTTACACAATAATAGTTTGCCTATTTATACCATAAACGATCAAAATAAGGACCAGTAACAAAAACGAAGGTCCTTTCCACACCCCTAAAGCTTTGCGCTATTCCAGAGGCTCACAGCCCCAATAAGTGGCATGTCATATCGGTGGCCAAATGAGGCAACCGTGTCATTGCTAGAGTTTCAATTCAAGTGATAGTGATAGGCTCTCCATGGGGAACCTCAAGCTCTTATCGTGCCTGTGTCAATAGGAAGTGGCATACCAAAGACAAGTTCCATTGCATACAAAATATCGCTTTATTTATGAAATTCGCTTAATACTTCTGAACGACCTTCTTGGCCATGGCATTGATACCCACCCAGGTCTCAGCGACAAACGGTTCAATTTGAGATGGGAGGGGATCGAAGCCCGAACCACCAGCCGGCAATTCCATGGTAATGGAAACGGGGAATCCGGCCACACCAAAGGCATAGTCATCGCTACCACCTGCAGCGGCGTATAGCACCCGAGTGGAGCTACCCACGGTGTACTTGGAACCAGTGGCACTCTTGATGGCAGCGGCTCCAGCCTGGGCTACCTCATCGTTATCGCGCCAGCTGGCGGGCAAATTGCTATAGGCAAATTAGTTAGTTAAGTGCTTCAATGAATAACCCGAAGTCGTTTACTCACGAGGTCCAGCCCCAGGGGTAGAGCAGGTAATTGCCATAGGAATGCAAAGTCAGGTAGAACTTGCCACGTCCCTTAAGATTGTGCATCAAATCGCGCACAGCTTGAGTCTCTGGCTCTGAGAAGGCAGTCTGACCCTTGAAGGTATCGGCGCACGAGAGACTTGAGGCTCCCACCTCACCCCAGTGGAAGTCAAAGTTACGATTGCCGTCGGTGCCGGCGCAAGTGTTGGTCACTGGTTTGCGGGTCTTGCGCCACATACGGGTGCTGGTGTGAGTATACTCATAACCGTCGGGATTAACCACGGGCAGTATAATCCAGTCGAAGTCCTTCAGCAGAGCCGAGTTGACGGCAAAGTTCTCCACCAGCTGAAAGATCACATACAGAGCTCCAGCGGGAGCGATCCATTCACGGGCATGAATACCCGCATCCATGAAGATGACATTTTTGCCCTTTCGGCCATCGCCATTGGTGATGGTAATGGTCTTAAGGTCACGCTTTTCGTACGACTTGCCCAATACCTGAACTGACACTCGGCTAGGATAGGTCTTGGCCAGCTCATCCAGGTAGGCATTGATCTCACCATGACGATGGAAGGCCTTGAAGCTAATGCTACGAGTGGCTGCACGCTGAACCATTAGGCGCTGGCTCTGATTCTCCAGCTCCTCTTGCTTTAGGGATACACCCAAATCCTCATTGATGATCAAGTACTCCATGCCATATTTCTGCAGGAAATCCTCAAGACCAGCCTGATCCTTGGGCTGCACCAGCACACGCGTGGCCGCATCCAGGGAGCGGGGCATATCAAAGAAGTCATAGTCCGGATTGTGGGCTAATCGCAGCAGCAATTGCTTCTCGAAGGCATTGCGGGCCGTGATGTCGTAGATCTTGTAGCTAAAATTGGGGCGTTCTCATTACTCACAATCTCAATCTGCCTTTTCCCCTTACTCACCCATCGTAGCTCTGGGCTGCCAGGGCAGCGCCGCACAGCAGCAAGAATGTAAAAACTTTCAACATTTTCTAACGCTCCGTTCCGTTGGGTTCTGGTGCAGGGCGTCCATTAAATTGTAATGCCGTCAAACGTTAGCTTTTATACTTGGCACGAATCACTTGACGTATGGCTCTTATCGGAGCCAGCTTGCTGGCAATTGATAAAATTTGATCAGACAAAGTTATCAATATAATCAGCAGGCCGTCAGGCGTGGCACACGCTGGTTGATGTTGTCGTCGTTTCTGTCAAATGCTTGAAAAATTAATTGGAAAATCTCTCAAAATTTACAATTGAATAGTAAACTCTAAGGTTGATATATGAATTGAGAACAAACAAAAAACCTAAAAGTCAGGTGTCTTGTGGTACGTCAGTCAATGGGAAATAATTCATTGGACTGTTTGGCCAGTGGAGGGACGCTTGTGAATGAAAGGTGATACGTTAATGATTGTCTTAAAATTAATAAACAAATTAATTAAATTTTTTAACTTAGAAACGAGCGGGATATATAATTCATAATGTTAACAGTTTTATGGAAAAATATTGAAAATTCAGCAATTTAATTTCGCAGACACCAGATGTAAGCAAGAATTCACAATTTTAGTAATATAAATTGGCCGAAAATTACTTTGTAAAACAAGTTGTGACCAAAGGGAACCTCAATCGGACTTAGAATATTTGTGTAAGAATTGCTGAAACAACAATTTAAGGAAAATAAATTAAGGATGCAAAAACAAAATAAGAAAACAAGTGAGAAAGTCGGTCAAGCCCGACTATAACATACGCTGTACCTGGAGTAGAAGCTGATTGCAATGCTAGTGCTCCGCTCATCTCTAAGTCTCTCTCTTTAAGATTGTGTGTGGGTGGGGGGAGGGTGATTTACTTTTTTGCTCATAACTTGAGAACCGCTCATCCGATCTTTATCATTTCGTCGGCAAATCGATACATTTTGCTGATTACTAACTATCTCTGTAAGGAATCGTCTATCTTCAAAACTGTAGAAGATATAAAGTTTTTTCCAAATTGCGGTGGCGGGAGGGGGCGTGGCCAAAATTTGAAAATAAACTTGATCTGCGTGCAGATAAAAGAAGCATTTTTCCCATACATGTCAATCCTCTATCTCTTACCACCTCTGAGATCTGTTTGTTCATACGGACGGACGGACGGACGAACAGACGGACAGACGGACGGACAGACGGTCATGGCTATGTCGACTCGGCTGTTGATGCTGATCAAGAATATATTTACTTTATATGGTCGGAAATGATTCCTTCTCCCTGTTACACTTTTTTGCACAAACTTAATATTGATTTTTTTTGACTGCGGTTGATTTTTACTCTCACATACTTACATTTATTTATTATCATTTTATCTATCATGGACTTCAACAGGAATATAGGAAACGCGCAGTTTTTGCCTAAAATATTGTTCAACATTACCGTACGAAAGGTTTAATTACCGTCTTATGTCTCTAATTAACCCCCTAAAGCTACTTTCTCTTGCGAATAACTAAGATATTTGGAAAAACAATTTTTGTTAATCACATAATCATTCGAAAATCCTCCTGGTTTCCTTATAATGGCAATATCATTTGACTGCTTTCAATTGGGGATATTCGCATTTTGGCACGCAGATCAAAGGCAATAAACTATAAAAACTGTCGAAATATTAAGTGTTTTTCTAACATACAACAACGCAGCACCTTCTATACTCTTGACTAGAAACCGGTATGCACATCCAAAATATCATATCCAGGTTTGTCCTTTTTCATCCGTTTGCTTTCATCACGCATTGAGAAATATGGCTTAATCAATTAAAATTGCAGTATCGTATGGGTTCAAACGCATTTCTTCCCCAGTAGCTTTTGAAATTTGGCCAAAGATACATTGGCATTTACAGGGTTTGTCCGGAAAGTAATAGGACTGATTTCTTTCGCCGCGTCTGTACTTCGGAGTGGGCGCGCACCGACTAGATTCGTTAGATGGCGTTCCTTGTTAACGAACGAGCGGTTGGTCAGTTGTCTCCGAGCACCTAGAGAGTCAGGAAAGGAATTTTCGCGCGACGTGTTGCTGTGATTGGTGCAAGCAAAAAATGCCGCAATGGAGTTTGGCGATCTATTCCTATCTATTCTATTCCATTCCTTCGACAATAGAATCGTACATGTCCAGAAATTGTTAATCATTCAAATTCGATAATTTGAAGCGTTTTCTCAGTTGAGACATTTTTATACGCATAGAAATATTCATTTCCGACCCTGTAAACTATAAATATTCTTGATCAGGGCGACGAGCTAAGTCGATTTAGCTTTGTCCGTCCGTCTTTCTGTCCGTTTGTCTGTCTGTCTGTTTCTACGCAATCTAGTCTCTCGGTTTTAATGCTATCGAGCTGAAATTTTGCACAGAGTCTTCTTTTTCTTCACACTGCTAATATGTCGGAACCGACCGGATCGGATGACTATATCTTATAGCTACTATAACTATCGGTGTGTTTTAATGACGCATTTGCATGAAGTACTGTAACCATTTTCATTGGAAACGTAAGGTTATTGACTTTTCAACGGTTCGTTTATTCTGTTTTGTTTAAGCTTCTTAGTTTGTTAATTTTCCTATATGTGGGCGCAACAGAAGTAGTCTAGTAATAAGAATCTCTGCTGCTTTAACTGAGGAACTAGCTTATCTATTCCAATTACCTCTTCTACACCTATTTAACGTTAGTACTTCGTTCTTCTGATCGACATCGGTACCCGTAACAAATATATTTTCAGTTAGTAATCACCTTCTTCTGCTTTTGGCCTGTTTTCAAGTCGAGTCGTTCATAAATTTGTCTCCGACTTTGCGCAATAAGTGATTGATTTATTTGGTCTCTGGCTTTGGAATGTTTTTGTAGTTTTGATTGTTCGCAAAATAACGTTTTATCAGTTCGTTTATCTGTTTGGCTGACTGCCTTACTGCCTGACTGACTGTGCACTGCACCAAGAAAAAGCAATGAAAATCTATTTGTGTTCACAAAAACAAAAACTCACGTCTCCTGCCGCGCACACAAAATATATTTGAAAATTTATTGCATTTCATGCGTTTTTCCATATTTGTCTGCATTTGTAGGCAGAGTTTTGGTCAAAAACTTTTGGCTGCTGCCGCACAAAACGACAACAAACAAACAGAAACAACAACAAAGGGGAAGTTGCTTACTTAAAACTGACAATGAGCGCATGGAAATGACAAAAAACACTGCGGAAACTGTTGGCTCGTAATTTTGAATGGCCCATTGGACGCGACAGCTACCAAAACTGCTGCCAGCCCGCCACCCGCCTAAGCCACAGTTTGGAAAAGTTTTGATATCTGATACGGTAATGTGGGGTATGATGGACTGGGCATGTTTTTTAAATTAATGTAAAATTTAAATTTCGTGTTAGTACAAAGTCGCGCAAAATTTGATATTGATTGCATCAGGTTTTTAAGAAAGCATCTTTCTCTGAATGATAATGAAAAAGATCGCCTTAAACATGCTCATTAGACCGGACCCCAAAACGGCAAAATGGAAAAACCAGCTCTTAGCATTCCCATAGCTAATATTTGGTTTATAATTAATAATTGTGAAAATCAAAAAATTATATTTTAATTTTAAATAGGCGTGACAGACTCTTAAAATTTTGAAAAAAAAATTACTCATACGATACATTCATTGAATTCAAATTTTAAGTTCGAAATTATTTGTTCATTTCATTAGCTGTCATCTTTTGAAATAACACATAGAAGTTGACTTTTATTATTTTTCACTTGAATAGTTTATAAATAAAATCACCGCCGACTATTTATAAATGAAAAAAATATGATAATAGGCAACACTGCGTGTGAGTTATATAAAAAAACTTTAGAGGCTGATCGAGCCCGTTTAAGCTCGACTTTTTTAACTTTTAATTTTTTTTAAGTACCAGAAAGATGGGTGAGAGCATGACCTTAAAATTTCACACTCATGGGGTCCAACCTAATGCTCATGTATGAAATACATACATTCAAACTATGTATATACGTGTGAGAGAAAAAGATTTCTGGCACATACTTTTTGCTTTGAGTACCTTCATGCTGGGTTTACATTGCGTAACAAAGTGCCACTTTCCCAAATCCCAAAGCTTTGAGTACTTTTACTGAATAAATGAGTTCCCAAACAGAGCCGCACTTTAACCGTACCTGAATCCCCAATTAGAAAAAGGTTAATAACCGCAACCGGCATTTACACGATGAAGCAAACTTCATGAAGTTATTTCAGTAGGCGAGACGTATACGTGTGGTTCTATACATATTGATTAACAAATCTAGTAGAACTCCTTAGATTTTCAAGCCTACTAAGAAAACTTCATGAAGTTCGCTTCATCGTGTAAGTCCCGACTAAGTCAGTACAAATTTTCATGCTAGAAGTTAGGCATCAATTCGGCACGGGTTATCGTTGTCCAATCTCAATAATATTTCATTTGTGAGTTAATGAGGTCAAATGGAATAAAAATAGAGGGTATGCGTATTTGATTTCGGTAAAAAAAATTGTTCCTTATGTTTTGGGACACTCTAATGCTCATGTATGAAATACATCCATACAAACTATGCACATATGTGTGAGAGAAAAATGTTCCTGGCACATTCTTTTTGTTTGAAGTGCCTTCATGGTTTACATAGCGTCACAAAGTGTCACTTTCACAAAGTGTCACTTTCACAAAGTGTCACCCAGCACAAAAACCCCAAAACTCTTAGTGCTTTAGTACTTCCCAAACAGAGCCGTTTGATTTGCCAAAGTGATATTTTGTACCATAAACCGTAACCGTTCCTGAATTCCCAAATAGAATAAGGTTAATAACCGCAACCCATATCCCACAACCGTGATTAAACCGTAACCGCAAAAAAGCTTTTGGACCCCTATCCTTTATTCGTTTCTGTTTTCATCTTTGTAAAATAGGCTTCTAAGCGAACATTTTATTGCATCCAAGCTTATTTTTCAATATTGGGAAATAAGTTACAGTAGATTTGCCTTCTTAGAGGCAGATGCTTTCGAAAATATGCACAGCCATTCTTAGGCCAGGCTACTAAATGTTATCTTTTCTATTAAAAAATTAAGGAAGTCCGAATCAAACCTTCAGCGACTGAAACACACACAGACGACGGGCAGCTTAGCCCACTCGGCTTTGATCCATAAGCTACACGTCGCGTTGAAACCGTACTTAAGAATTAACAACGACACCTTGCGCATGCGCTTTCGCTCTCTGAAAGTAAAACACGAACTGAACATTGATATCGATTCCAAGAGCAAAATTCCTGAAAATTGAACAACGAATAAATTTTCTTAAAGATTAAGTGGGTATTCCTCATGTCAAGGCTGTCTTTTGGACCTTTTTTTAAAAAAAAATCTTATTTGAAAACGCAAAGAGATTTTCCAATTCTGCTTTTTTATTTTGTTACAAACAGATAAAAGTAAAAAAAAAATGATTACTGCTTTGATGCGAGGGCTGTTCCAAAAGTTATCGGCCGTCAATGTGGGAGTTTCCAAAAAAAAAAAGGTATGGTGCTGGCGGCCATGATTCAAGGTCCCCAGGATGTCTGAAATGAAAAGTGAAAATGGGGTTATAATCAGAATAGATGTAATTCTGGTCTGAACCTCCAAAAAAATTTTGTGATTTTTTTTTGACAAAATGGCGGCCATTAAAATATGGAAAATCTGTTTTTGGCCCTTTTTTGTAGTTAAGTTTAAAAAAAAATAGTAAACATTTTTTTAATATTATGATTGAGGTTCAGACCAGAATGGTGACAATTCTGCGTCGATTTCAGTTTTGATCATCAAAATCGGTTCAGTGTAACTGGAGATATCATGGCCGCCAGTTCGAAAAACGTGGTTTCGAGATAAACGCTTTTAAAGTTTTAAGTTCGTTTTTTGGGGGAAAAAAAAGTCAAAAAATGCAGTTCTAGAATGGTGACAATTCTGCGTCGATTGCATATAACTTTATCAAAATCGGTTTAGTAGAACTGGAGAAAAAAAGTTGCTCTGAAAGTAACCAAAAATTTGACAAATATTATATACTTACAGATATTAGTCGGCGATGCCAGCTGCATACAGCGGACCTTCCTCATCTTCAAAAAAACTGTTTTTAGAAGCAGCTCTCTTTGCTTTGAGTGCCATTCTGCCTTCTTTAGATGCGGTCGCAGCTCTAGTTTCTGAGAGATTTAGTCGGTAGTAGCCATGATACAACTATAAGTATAAGGTAAGGTGCTCTCTGGGAGAGCTCTCTTTTCGGGACTCAAAATTTTCATTGTGTTGCTGTCATTTGATTGAAAAGTTTGTGTGCTCACGAATTTTTTTTTGATTTGCCGACGGGATTTATTTATAATTTGTAAAAATGTCGAGCCAAGACTGTTGCGTATGTCGATGTAAAGCAGTGCCGGGAATTTATGTCAGTCCTGGATTTATGCAAACGCGAGAAGAACTCTTGATTGTGCAAATCGGTGAACACTGAATTGCAAGTAAGACGCCTGTGGTCTGGAGTAGAGGCGGCCAAATGGAGAGGACAGAAAAGTGCGCTGGTGTTGGTGAACAAGAGAACTCCTTCCAGACTACAGTAGTATTTTATGACTAAAGGAAGGAAAGACAGCCGAACAACAACCCCAATCTACACCGCAAATAAACAACGAAAACGGCCTAGCAAAAAAATTCACACAGTAGTTTAACTTGCAATGAAATCTTCACCGATTCACACAACCATAAGTTCGGCACGCGTGTGCTTAAAAACACGACTAACAACGGCTCGTGTGAGCTATGGATCGCCGCCTCTGTTCTGAAGAGTGCTCTCTTGGCCGGCAATGAAGTATATGAGGTTTCCCCAAGAAGAGAGCCCGAGTTTGTGGCTGTGTGTTTCTCTGGTCATATTGTTACGGCACTGCATTTTGGGCTGACACCGGCTAGCAAGTCATTTCAGGGCGGGATCTTATCCCCAGACCGCATCGCGAACAATTACTACATATTCAAATCTTCACCAGCAAAAACGGTCACAAACTCAAAAAAGCCAACAGTTATTGGCCAAACAATCAAAATTCAGAACAAATCTCTAACGAAGAAGCAGCGCCATTAGCAGGCTAGAGTGTTCCAACCGGCAACGCTTCCAAGCAGCGATTTGGCTTTATCAGCTGCCCTAAAATAGGGAGCCATTTGAAAAGTGCCAAGCGAATACCAATAAAATTTAGTCATGTATTATGTGTTTGTAATTCTGAGGGTGCTTTGCTTTTTGTTTTATTTTCTCTCTCTCTCTCTCTCTTGATATTAGCAAAAGCTGTCTGTCCTCGATTAACTCTGAATGCCATACCTTATATAATTGTACCATGGTAGTAACATTGCGTAGGAGAGTTTTCGATAATTATCGATTAAAAGCCGATTAATAATCGATATCGATCTGGGAGACAATATCTTTCCATTTAAATTTAAGAACCAGCCGTTATATCACAGTTTTATTGACTGGAAAGGGTCTAGCCCGATAAGGGAAGGGGTGCGGCCTAAAGTCTGGGATTGTGAAATTTAGTTTATAATTGGATAAATAACTTCAAACCAAACTGATCTGGCCCAATGTTGGGTCATTTTGGTGCCATGTCCTTGAGATAGCGTCAAAAATCTTTTTTTTATTAGCTTTTCTTTAAATAGAAATATCTCGGGAACCAGAGTACCTAGAGACATGAAATAAACTGCCAGTGAAAGAAAATTGATCAAAGTTTTCGAAAATTGGACAATTTTTGACATACACTGAAAACATTTTTTGCTATAATTAAAAGAAAACTTGAATGTGAAAGTTTTGGCAGTTCGCGTTGGACCGGCACCTTTAAACTTTTCCTGGTATTTCCCCCAACCTTAGAGCCAATTATCAACCAGCTAACTTCGGCTCGACCGAAGTTTATATACCCTTGGAGCTTGATATGTGCCTAACAGTTTGTATGGCAGCTATACCATATAGTGGTCCGATTTCGTCACATCTTGTTGAAATTATGTAAAATCATTGAAAACTTATAAATACGAGCGTTGGGAGCGATAGTATTGAAAACAAAAAAGGGTTTTCTCACTAAGTCTTTTTTTCAGACCTAACTTTTGTATGACAGCTATACTATATAGTTGGCCGATTTCGATAAGCCTTGGTGAAATTATGTGAAACCATTAAAAACTTATAAATACGAGCGTTGAGAGCGATAACATTGAAAACAAAACAGTTTTTCTTACTAAGACTTTTTTTCAGACCTAACTTTTGTATGGCAGCTATACTATATAGTTGTCCGATTTCGATAAGCCTTAGTGAAATTATGTGAAATCATTGAAAACTTATAAATACGAGCGTTGAGAGCGATAGTATTGAAAACAAAAAAGTTTTTCTCACTAAGTCTTTTTTTCAGACCTAACTTTTGTATGACAGCTATACTATATAGTTGGCCGATTTCGATAAGCCTTGGTGAAATTATGTGAAACCATTAAAAACTTATAAATACGAGCGTTGAGAGCGATAGTATTGAAAACAAAAAAGTTTTTCTCACTAAGTCTTTTTTTCAGACCTAACTTTTGTATGACAGCTATACTATATAGTTGTCCGATTTCGATAAGCCTTGGTGAAATTATGTGAAACCATTAAAAACTTATAAATACGAGCGTTGAGAGCGATAGCACTAAAAACAAAAAAGTTTTTCTCACTAAAACTAGTTTTTCAACCGATAGTTCCTATGGCAGCTTTATGCTATAGTCATCCGATCCGGCCGGTTCCGACAAATGTGCAGCGTATTTGTACTAAAAGACTTCGTGCAAAGTTTGGTTAAGATAGCTTTAAAACTGACAGAGGAGATAGCATAGAAACAGACGGACGGACAGACGGACAGACGGACAGACGGACAGACGGACATGGCTATATCAACTCAGCTCGTCTTACTGATCAAGAATATATATACTTTATGTGGTCGGAGATGCTTCCTTCTATGCGTTACAAACATCCGGACAATTTTAATATACCCTCTCCAGGGGTATAAAAAGTTTGAAAAAATCGAAGATACGCTTCCTAATGAAAAATTCAAAAATATATATTTGCTTATTTTACTTACTCGTAGTCTTCACTATTTTCGTCTATTACAACATTCGCTTCATCCGCTTCAAAAATTCTTGATAAAATTGCTGCTGGACGGATAATGAGTGACTAGTATCTTGTAATAAATCACACTTGCAGCGTGAGAACAACAGCCAGCAGTTCTCTTTCCGTTGGGACAACTACAGCAATAACGTTGTACGCCATCTATGCTATTATTGTTTGGAATAAAATCGCCGTAGACAGGACTTGCTGTTAATATGCCTCGAGCGAACGTCGAATTTTATTCTTGAGGGACTCATTTTAACGAATGATGCATCAATCGTCCTGTCCTCATTCAGGATTTTTGCTAGGTATGAGACTGCTAGCGACAGTTGATAAGATCCAGAATATAATACCTTTAGCTCGTCTTCCGTGAGTCTTGGAAATTACAAAAGCGATGTTGTATTCAATGGACTTAATAAACTTCTTCTTCGGTTGTAACGCTCTTGCTCAACTTCTTCAGACAAAGTACTCGGAGCCATCAAACGATTTTTAAAATGAGAAAGTATTCTGCTTCCTAATTCTTTATCTTAGTTCAACCTCTGTCGAAACTTGTTGTTGAGATACCCAGCGATTCTGCATAGATCACCAACTTTGTTGTCCAGGTTGTGATGAAAAATTTTATATTTTTTAGCAATTGATCCATGAACGGCTTCGACAACCCACCTTACTTTGGTGATTTTTCGAGACTCATTTGCTTCTTCGGTGTCCAGTTGAGCTTTTTTCCCTTTAAATGCTGGCATCAGAACTCTAAAGCCTTTTCCTTCTGTCTCACCAACGACATCGCGAAAACCCCTATCCACAACGAATATATCATTAGGTCGCAAAAGCCTTATTAAATTAGTGTTGGCAAGAATTTTTTTCATAATCGAAGCATCGTTTTCTTTACCATAAAACGGACCGCATATGTCAAGAACGAAGCCATTTGTGGTACAAATGGTAAACGGCTTGCATAAATGAGTTTTCTTCTGTCCCGAATATGATTTACGTTTATATAAAAATAAGCGAATATATATTGTTGAATATTTCATAAGGAAGCGTATCTTCGATTTTTTTCAAACTTTTTGATAATTGGCTCTAAGGTTGGGGGAAATACCAGGAAAAGCTTTAAGGTGGCGGTCCAACGCGAACTGCCAAAACCATCACATTCAAGTTTTCTTTTAATTATAGCAAAAAATGTTTTCAGTGTATGTCAAAAATTTTCAAATTTTCGAAAACTTTGATCAATTCTCTTTCACTGGCAATTTATGTCATGTCTCTAGGTACTCTGGTTCCCGAGATATTTCTATTTAAAGAAAAGCTAATAAAAAAAAAATGATTCTTGACGCTATCTCAAGGACTTGGCTCCAAAATGACCTAACATTGGGCCAGATTAGTTTGGTTTGAAGTTATCTATCCAATTATATGCGATATTTCAAAATCCCAGACTTTAGGCCGCACCCCTTCCCTTATCGGGCTAGACCCTTTATTTACTCAAAAATTTCTCGTTTTAGCGAATACAGTGCTCCACTAAATAGGCTATATCTTCTGAAGTATTTCGAATTTCAAAAAATCCTTTTTTCCACATGAGGAATACCCCCTCAAAGATCGGGTTTTTTCTTATTGTAGGGGAAATTTGGTGTTCGTAGGCGGCAATTTACCGGTTTTGGGCTAGTAGGTCCTCAGCTTTCAGTGCTTTTCAGGTGAGTACCTGCAGCAGTTGTGGCCGTCTGTGGCCCAGCGGTTAGTGTGCTGGACTGCTGGGCGGGAGGTCGTGGGTTCGATCCCGCCCCTGAACATCTAATAATAAAAGTTTTTTTTTCCTTTTTTTTAGAAAATAGCTTTTACACATACGGTCACCTTCATCAGCTTTTGGCGCCAGCTGTGAAGTAGCTAGCCATGAAAAAGCAAGTTCTCAAACTTTGCCGTTCGGATCCGGCGTTAAACTGTAGGTCCCTTTCTCTTGTGCCAAAAATGTAAAGCACACACGCCTGGCTTGGCTTCGTTGGAGGAGCTGTGTAGCCAATTTTACATTTTACATTACCTGCAGCAGGCGACCGGGGGTCAGAAAATTACACATGCTCATTTTGGCGTTCCGTGTTCGTGTTTAGCCAAGCGAGATCGCGCTCACTTAGCACTTCATTGTTGATGCAAAAGAGAGCAGCATAAGCTTATATACTGTCGGTGTGTCGCCGTCGCTGCGACAGAGCAGCGTTGTGCACACAGCAGATAAGAACGTGCCGGACTCTGACCTACGATCTGAGGACACAGCAGAAGGGTGAAACTAATAATTCTCCGGTGTGACGAAAAATTTGCGAGTGCTTTTGCAGTAACCAAATTGCTTGGAACTTTTCTTGTTATGGCAAAGTCTATAAGGTCAGTTATTTTGTAATTGATTACTTTTAATTACGCTTTAAGAGTAAAAACGCACCGCGCGATGTTAAATTCAATATTGAAATCAATCTTTTGTATCCTTCCAATGCAGTGGGTATCTTATGGTCGATCCTGCTTTAGAAACTGATTTTTAATTTTTTGTGTTTTGTTTTTTGTTTTCCGTCTGCACGTGACTGCCCAGCAATGTTGTGTGCGCATGCATGTACGAGTGTGAGTGGTTTTCTTTTTTCCTTTTTTGGGGGTATTTTCTTTTTATTTTTGAAAAACTTTCGTAAAAGTTTTCAAGCTGGCTTTATTTGCATTGACAATACTCACAGACAAAGCGGTATTGTTTTGCCACATATTCGATTGTAAATTATGCAAAATTATTTGCTAAGCATTGGATGATGGCAACGGACCTACGCATAGTTAGATACATAGATATAGCTTAAAGTCATTAGCTTTAATTGAAATTGATGGCAATGGCTGGGGAGAAAATTTGCCAAATTACTTGTAAGTAGTTTCGACAATTCATTAATATGCGACAGCCAAAAAAGTTGTGCGGCGAATTCCTCTTTAATTTTCATTTTGCATAAATTAAAATGCCCTGGCAATGACTAAGCCCACAAAAGAGCCCGCTATCCATGCCATGAACTTGCGGCTTTTATTGCTCTATTATGGCCCCCAAACCCTTTGGGCAAAAGTTGAGTGTCAAAAACTTGGCGGGGGTGTCGAAGAGTTGCGGGGGTTGGCAAAGATTTTAATTAAAATTCATCTTCACATTTAATCAAATCATGGCCCAGGCATCCGCTTTGCCTGCCACTGACATCGACACTCGCTTCTAATTAAGTGCGAAAAATCATTAAATGTAAAATCAAATCGTGCAAAAAGTGAGAGAGGTGGGGAAGGAAGCTTCAATGAAAGTTGTAAATTGAGTAAAATGTTTTTGTGTTGCTGTTGTAATTGCTGTGGCTTGGCCCGGATTAAGGCCAGATCAAATTGCTGCGGAGGTGTCAAATATTTACAATCTATCACGTAGCATTTGTTGTTAGGTGTTAAGGCCAGCAAATGGCTAATTAAAACACCAACAATCACGCCGTTGCCACTTGGCAAAGCCAATTTTCTTAATTGCCAGACGGACGCACCCTCCCTGCGTAGTGTATTACTCGGTTGATTCAACAAAGTTTATGGTGGATGGAGTTCTTTATTTAAATTTAGAAGCACATCTACTTTTCCAGCTGTGCTTTGTTTTGGGGCCAGCTCAAGGCTGACTGGCCGAAACCTGGAAGTGCATGCGGCATCGTATAAATACCCCAACTCACACGTCATTTGCCAGTTATTTGCCTGGCGATGAAACTCACACTCGCAGTGCTTTGTTGGATGTTGATGTTGCCGCTGCTACTTGGCCAGAAGGTCGACACTCTGGATGATACTCGAAATGCTTGGTTGAAAACTCAAACGCCAGCAAAAAGCAGAAGTGAAAGATTTATGGAGGAGCAGGCAGGACAGGTCGGCGGACGTAATTTGAATAGTTTGCGCGGCTTGGGATGAAAACGGAATGCAATCAAGTGACCATTAATGTGATTATGGTTGCGTTAAAATTATGACTCAAAATAAAATGCTAATGGAGTAAAAGTGAATGTTTGTAGTTGTAAATGATTTCACAAAATATACGTAAGACGAACAGAACTAGTGCAAATTAAACCATCTTTTGAGTGTTCTAAGAGTTAAGTCAAGTGCTTGGTCGCACGTAAGAGAATAACGGGATACCATATGAGGTATATAAAAACGCACCGACTTGCTCTATAAACGCGTTAGTCACTGTGTACAATTGCATTCTGGATAGATGTCACATTGAGAAGTGTTGCATGAGTCTTAAAAATATTTATATGTGCATTAATTGTAGTTTCATTGTGTTTTATTCTTATAACTAAGAATATCCACTTTTTTTTATTTTTTATTTGTGTTAATTACAGCTTCGTCAAAAGACACAGTTACAATAAAATATAATAGAAAGATAGTATCTCTAAGGGGGTAGGAAAGAAAGACATTAAGAGCAAATAAAAGAAACGTCTTTGGATCCGCGGGGGGTATTTTATTTTGTCGGTACCAGCTACGCCCCTGCTCGCAGCATCAATGATCGGAAGGAGTTTCAAATAATTGTAGAAGCTATGCAAGTGCTAGATTATCACAATCTAAGTAAGTAAATAAGTAGTTAATCAGAAGAGGAGTCTTACGATAAAACGTCATAGATTTATATATGTCCCTGTTCAAATGCAACAAATTGTAAGAGCACCATATATACATAGAACTCAAATCAACCTAAAGCAAAGCAGAATCGTTGGGCGAGTTATGGCTCAAAAATATTTGTAAGTCATCTGCGTAAATAAATGCATGAGAATGCTTAGATTAGGTACATTAATAAAAAAAAAAATTATTACTAAACTTTAATAGAAAACCGGACAAGAAGTGCAACAATTAAAGACAACTTTCTGAGTTCTATACTGAAGATAAGATTTTATCAAATTTAGAAGCCTCAGCGGAAATCCCAACAGAATACTGTCGAAAGTCTTACTAAAATCTGTTTGTTTACCCTAAGTGAATCACTGAAGAAGTAAATTCTAGAAGGTTTGTCGTAATGGATCTGTTTTGAACGAATCCATGGTGGTTTGATGCTTTAAAAGGAGAACAGGAATGTTGTAACTGAGATGTGATAATTTGCTTAAAAAGTTAAGGTACTGCAGACAGTTTCGCAGTGCCCCTTTAGTTAGGAATATCAGAACGTGAACCCTTTTTATGTAAGGGAATAATAAAAGATTCTTTCCATGGAGCTGGAAACTTAAACTTAAGTGATTTGGAAAACGAGATGTGGATAGGGCAGGCAAGCAAGTCTGCGCATTGTTTTAAGTTACACGCTGGCACATCATCTGGGCCAGGAAAAAGGTTAGATTTTAATGAAAGAAAACCGTTTAGGATAGAAGAAAAAGAAATCGTCGGACGACGAGTAAGTTGATTGAAAGAATTTTGCGAAGAGATTTGCTATATCAATATCAGATAACACAGCAAAATAAAAGCATAGTATAATTTAATTTTTCATACTTCATATTAAATTTAAATATAAATGACTTAATTTTAAATAACAACATATTATCTTTATCTAGACAGTATGAAAATTATTAAAGTCGAAGTGTAATTTAAAGTTGGTCATTTGGAATTGTATGTTGCGTCATATTTTTTTATATTATGCACAGTGTGCATTGCACACACTTGAAGAAAACGTTGAAAAGTTAAATATGTTTCGTATTCAATTTGAATATTTTGTTCAACTTAAAATCAAAGGTGGATTTTGCCATACTTGAAGTACAATGTAATCATATTGAAACTAAAGTTTAAACACATTTCTTCAAAATATCCAATATTTAATATGAGAAATATTAAATTTAACTATGAAAAGCTTATAAATTAATGTTGAACATAATTAACAATTATCTGTGTTCTTAACTAAGACTTGCCGCACCGTCACGTGAGCCCTGAATAGTCGTGTAAGCTAAGACGCCGGCATTTGTGTTTAAGAGCCCGAAGTCCTGAGCTAAGACTACTTTTTGACCGATCGTTTCTATTGCAGCGAAACGATATAGTCATCCGATCCGGCCGATTCCGTAAAATGTGCTGCGTATTTGTACCAAACGACTTCGTGCAAAGTTTAGTTAAGATAGCTTTTAAACTGACGGAGGAGATAAAATAGAAACAGACGGACAGACGGACGGACATGGCTATGTCAATTCAGCTGGTCTTGCTGATCAAGAACATATTTACTTTATATGGTCGGAGATGCTTCCTTCTATGCGTTACAAACATCTGAACAATTTCAATATACCCTCTCCAAGGGTATAAAAACTGTTTTTTTCTCAATAAAAGTCTTGCGGTATTTTTTATTGAATTTTCAATTGTTCATAAAATTGGTTATAATAATGCGATTTAAGTCAAATATGCGTCGCTTTGTTCGATGAAGAGTTCCCAACGAGATGCCAACTTCATAATGCCCCTCTTATAGAAGCTCGCTTCCCTATTGGCAAAAAACTCGGAGAGCCAATTTTCACAGGACTCTCTTGTGGCCAACTTCCGACTACCATGCTCGTTCTTCACTTGGTGAGAGATCCGTACTATACGGTGGATGCAAAAGAACCTCCCATCCGAGCTCCCGGAGCTTCTGGCGCGTCGTTGGCAGTACAGGTCCGAATTGAGCGTTTGGTCATAGGGGAGCAGGTCATAGTGGATGATTCCCTGCCAATCCCACCAAATACACAGAAGAACCTTCCTGGCCGTCAATCCTGCACAAATTTTATTGGCAGCATGAGATGCATTTTTGCCTTTATCGTAGTAGTACTGTCAAATATGCCGTATTTTCTCTTTATTTTGCTCCATGTTTGCGACGCTTTAACTCACGAACGACTAAAAACAAACAACAATAAATCAAACACGTGTTAGAAAGAGCTTTCCAAAAAGCTCTAACGTGAACCGATGCGACGAATACAACTAGAACTACGCTTGCAAAGACAAGCTTGCGGAAATACCGCAAGACTTTTTTGACTCCCTTATATTACCGCTCTCAAAGACGCTCTTGGGTAATATTAAATGTTTTTATGCTGATGAGCGAAGTTTGGTCGAAGTCGCTTGCCGTTAAGACAAGCGTTTTCATGTGTATCAAGACTTCGGAACAGACGAATTTAGCTTTGCCTTTCTCGTTTTTAAAGTTAACGTAATGTCCCCCACTTCAGCGATTATTAATAATTTACGATTTTACACAGATTTGGAAGCTGGTCGAAATCGGATGACTCTTTTTAGTGACTATAAGGTAGTTAAACGCAAAAACGCAAAATGCTGCAGTGGGTCCTGCTGTTCGACAAAATAAAAGGTGGGCTTATAAGGCATCAAAGGATACCAGTTAGTTTAAACAATCCCCAAAGGATACCATGATTTGAACAACTAAGCATTTTAATTGCGCTGAGGTAAGGACAAGTTCCCTTACCTAAGACTGCAGTTGTACTGTAGGCCGATTTGCATCCTTGTAAAATAAAATACAAATATTTAAGAAATACTTGCGTTTTATTGGCCGAATATGTTATTTTTAATACATCGTTTGTACCTCTGTGTTTGTTTAATGGAAATTCGATATTTTTTAACACATTTTTGATCTTTTTTTATAGACAAAGGGTTTAAGGGTTTTTGACGTTATAATTTGACTGAAATGAAACTGAAATCAGATTTTAAAGCTCTAGACAAGTCACTTTCACTTAAATTCCAGGTACTGTTCTAAAAAAAATCGTTCAACAGTTTTTTGTAATTTTCAATTTCAGTTGCATTGCATTTCGCTATTCAAATCAACAACTACACAAAACAATTGTATCCATTTACCCTAGTCTGTCCATAGACTCGTGAATTTGCATTTGACACAGATTTCATCAGTGAACGCCACCTCCTTTCATCGCATGCATATTCATACTTCATCCATTGAACATATCTCTCCCAGTTCTCCGACAACCGGAAAGAGATTTCCGTATAAGTAATGCCTTCGCATATTTTGTGTCGTACATTGACAGTCGTAAGAGATTTTAATTGTCGCAGGCGGTTGGCTTCAATTTGAGTTTATTGATCGCCCTGCGAGCCACTTCAAAATGCCAGATAAGGCTCCCCCTCACTCTCCGTCTCCCTCTCTCAGCCACAAAACTCAATTAGCTTGTTTAAGCTTATTTGCAGTGGCAAATTTTATTTACAAAATTAAGCTTTAATTAAGCCAAGCCAAGTCCAAAGCTTGCAGGTAAAACCAAACAAAAGCTGCGGCAGTAATAACATTAAAACACAAAACAAAAAAACGGCGAGAAATGAAAGCAAACAACAAGAGAGCAAAGCAAATGCTCTCTCTTACACAAACACACACTCACATGTGCCAGCAACAAAGCCAAGTAAGTAGTATTAAATTTAATTGGATTTGAGTGTTTACCGGCGGCCCAAGCCGTTGGCAAAGCCACAGGCAGCAGCTGAAGCTGCTGGCAAAAATGCGACCCACTTTTTATTTGTGTTTGTGTAAGTGTGTGTGTGTGTGTGCTGCATTGTCGCCCATGTGTGCGTCCATGTGCCTGTCGAGAGGCAGCAAAAATTTCATACATATCACAGGTAGCAAGCGGCTTAAACCGGATTTCATAGACTTGCACGGGAAGGAGAGAAATGCGAGAGTGCAATAAAAAAAAAACGTGCACACAAAGCAAATATTGCGTATACGCCAAGGCAGCCGCAAGCCACGTGGCCAGGACTCAGTCTCGTTGTCAACGCAACGCTTCAACGCTAGTTGAGCAAAGAACCAATTAGCGCCATAAATATGGCTACGAATTCTTTTCCATTAAGTTCTGCACAAGCTGAGCATAGTTTTTGAAGGACATTCAAAGCTAGGTGGACAATTTTGGATGCACTTGTAGTTGACTTTTAAAAGAGCAGTTCCTTTGGAAAGTTGGACGTTTGCGAAACGTTGAAGCTCAACAAGTTCGATCCTATAAAATTTAAATATTCAACAGATTGAATTTAAAATGGGAAAAATATCTGATCGTGTAATTGCATAACATTTGTTTTCAATATTTCAGTGAAGGAATGATCCTCTTATTCAAAGCTCTCAAAATGTGGTCAAACAATTTTTTCTATGCTATCAGCTCATCGAAATGACAGGGACGAATTCAATGAAAATATCCTAACACCAAGACCTAAAGACTGCCTAAAAAAATGGCAATCAAATCGAGTGTGCACGGTGTGGTTAGAGTGAGACGGACATAGGCAAAAAATAACTCAGAGAGCCAAAATGACAGCGAACAGCTGACTCATATCCGAGTGTTAAGTTGTCAACGCAGCAAATTGTGCTTCAATGTTAAATATACTTTGAGGAAATCGTGCTAAGTGTCTTTTTTGTTGTTTGTGTAACACCCCACCTTGACATAGACTAGGACATCTAGACCAGAGTTCCCCAGCGATAGCCCCGGGAGCACGAACTTACTTGCCGAATGCTTGCCGAAATCATACTTCATTGTGTGTTAGAGAGGGACACAGTCACGTTTTAGCGCTCTCTTCTTGGGGAACTCTGATCTAGACTAAACGATTGTGCCGTGAACACCGCTTCTGTCAGAAATAAGTCAGCTGTTCGCTCTCACTTTAGCTCTCTGGATGAATATGGGAAAATGGGTATGTTGGGCACTATCGCTTAAAACCACTCAAAATTGAGGGGCAGCGCAAATTTTATCTTTAGTGTTCATTCTCCATGATCTTGGCGCACTAAAATCTGTTGGATTGTATTAATAAAATGTTTATTTTTAAATATTTCAGAAAGAAACACCTTTAAAGACACCTGGAAGGAAGCATTCTGACCACATAAAGTATATATCGCTCGCTTACTTCAATACTGGCATAACTCAAAAAATACGATTTTTGACTTATTGATGCAAAAATATAAGCTGTGTTGTGTACTATTTTGTGTACAAATTTTCGTATTGATATCTCTTATACTTTTCACGTGAGATCAAAATATGTCGATATATAATTTTAAAGGTTTATGTTATTGCAACAGCGTCATATCTGAGTTGTCCTGCAGTCGATATTGCGCAAACAGACTTCGGCTTTCAGTTAATGCATCATATTCAATATTGATTAAGGAGCATTTTGAATATCAAATATTTTACTAAATTAGCTCAACACTTTAAACGCGTTTTTCTCAAAATGGATTATTTTGAGTTATGCCAGTATTGAAGTAAGTGAGCGATATATTCTTCATCATCATGACGAGTTGAGTTGATATTGCCATGTCCGTTTTTCCGTCCGTCTGTCCGTCTGTTTCTATGCTATCTCCTCCGTCACAAATACGCTGCACGTTTGTCTGAAACGGCCGGAACGGATGACTATAGCAAAGAGCTGCCAACAGTCGAAATAGTGAGAAAAAAATGTTTGTCTTATACACAATTGTCCGCAAACCTCGAATTTATAAGGTTTCAATGCTTTCACGTAATACCACTAAGTTTTATGAAAATCTGACAACTACAATATAAAGCTGCCATACAAAAGCTAGGTCTGAAAAAAAGTTTAAGTAGGAAATACTTTTTTTTTTTTCTATGCTATCGCTCCGAAACTTGTTAATAATACATATTATTTACTACCACACAATTTTGCCACGTTAGATCCAAGTCGGATGACTTTTGCATATAACTGTTATAGGAAAGATCGGTCAGAAAATTAGTTCTTTCGGGAAAAACTTCTTTATACTTTCCAGTTATGAATATTATCGGATTTTACACAAATTTGTGGATTTTGGTCAAAATTTATTAAATAAAACGTATAGCTGCCATATTACAAACTGGCAATCAAATGATTGTGGCGGTCCCAGTTCATCCAGCTTCAATCACAGATCCAATTCATCTAACTAGTTCTCACATCAACACCAACAACTGTCGAAGCTCGACACTCCCGCCTTTTAATGTATCTCATCTCTTTAACTCACACACACTCTGACTTATCTCTCCGCCATTCTGTGACACTCAATCTTACCGGCAACACGCCGTCTCCAATAAACCGGACTTAAACCTTATTCCATCTACTGATGAGCTTGGGAAAAATCTCAGCTAAAAATGTTCGACGAAAATCAATTAAAACCTTAAGGGGGAATTCTCCATGTCGTGGCTGTTTTTTGAAATTTTTTAAAAAAACCTTTTTTTTTTTTTAAAAAAACCTTTTTTGAAAAAGTTAATTGTTTTTCCAATTCTGTTTTTATACCCGTTACTCGTAAGTGAGGTTTGGCGGTTGGGAGTAATTTATTTCACGCAGACAAGGTTTAAAATCCCCCCCCCCCCCCCCCCCTCAAAAAAAAAACATTTAAAAAAAATAAAAAAAATAAAAAAAAATTAAAAAAAAAAAAAAAAAACACCTTTTCCCCCCAAAAAAGTAACTAAAGTCGTGCAAATGTATGTAACAGGCAGAAGGAATCATTTCCGACCATATAAAGTATATATATTCTTGATCAGCATCAACAGCCGAGTCGATATAGACATGTCCGTCTGTCCTTCTGTCTGTATGAACACCTAGATCTCAGAGATGGTAAGAGATAGAGGTTTGGCATGTATGGGACAAATGCTTCTTTTATTTGCACGCAGATCAAGTTTGTTTAAAATTTTTGCCACGCCCCCTCCCGCCTCCGCAATTTGGAAAAAAAGTTAAATCTCCTACAGTTTTATATAGACGATTCGTACCTTCTAGAGATAGTTAGTTATAAGCAAAATGAATTGCCGAAGAAATTATAAAGATCGGATGAACGGTTCTCAAGTTATGAGCAAAAAAGTCAACCAAGCCCCCCGCTACCCACCCTAAAAAAAATGTTGCATACTTTTCGGATGGTCAAACTCAGAAACGCAGGAACACTGTTAAAATTGTTTTTTCATGAGTAACGGGTATCTCGAAGTCGGTTAGAGCCGACTTTAACTTACGCTCTTATTTTATTATGTTACAAACAGATTAAAATAAATAATCAAAATTTACTGCTTCGATACCCAGGGCAGGGTCCAAAAAATGGGTATAGTGCTGGCGGCCTATAAATCTACAGGCTGTGTGAAATGAAAACAAAAACGGGGTTAAATTCAGTATAATAAAAAATGGCTGCCATTGAAAAATTAAACTTTGAGTTTTTGGGCAAAAAATTGTTAATTTTTTTTAAAATTATGATGGGGGGTCCGTCCAGAATGGTAACACCCGCGTCGATTTCAGTTTGAATCATCAAAATCGGTTCAGTGGAACTGGAGAAAAAGTTTGAAGTATATTGAAAATTGCTTGTTTTAATAAAACATTGGTCGACAAAAAAATATACCTATCTTCTAAAAATCCCCAAGCTATTAAAAAATGCAACAAAAAAAAATCGAAATAAAAATTTTGCACATGGAGAATATCCCCTAAATTTATATAAACCATGCAATCTGGAAGGGTATATAAACTTCAGTCGAACCGAAGCACAGTGTGAGATTTTGCCAATCTAGGGGGACTTAATTAAAAAAAAAAAATATTTTTAAAGTCAATGAGCTTTTAGAAGTCAATTTAGATTTGTTCAAATGTTACGAAAACTAGCCCAAAACAAAACAAAAAATTTTTGTACAGAAGGTAATGGTACTTAAATCAGTGCATTTGAAATGCATGCAAAATTGCATTGCACAACGAGCATCAGTTGAAAAAGTTTAGTGTTCTCAATTGGAATGTGTGGCCACTGTGAGCGGTCGAACTTATTTTTCCCATAATTGTGGAAGCATTATTGATTTTTAGCGCTATAAAGGGACTTCATAAGTGGCATACAACATTTTTGTTATTTTTTGGAAATAAGTGCCAAAAAGTAGGTAAACTTTTAATTAAAAAAGAATAGAAAAAAAAACCCTTCTGATTACCTCGAGAAATTCATCACCTTTAAAATGCGTATCAACTTTTTTGGATCGGTTCAGTAGATTTTGAGTTCTGATGTACACCGCAAAACACCTTTTTTTCAAGACACCTCTGGTGATTCACCGTTACCGGCTTATTTATCCATATTTTTATTTGAAAATTTTGGCTGACATACTTCAAAAGTTGTACAATAATATGTAATAAAGTTTAATAAAATTATATTATTGATGTCGCCGCAAAAAATCTTAAAAATATGCGTTTTTCTCGCCTTTAAAATTTTAAGAAAAATCAACTTTGAACGGCTGCCAATGATCTATATGGAATAAACATGTAGTCGATGATCTTTTGTAACTGCCCTAGATCAGTAATAACAGTAATAAAACTTTTAAAGAACTATTTTCGACCTTTAAATACAATCAGTTTTTCCGAATTTTCCACCAAATGGAAACATTAACAAGTTTTTTTTTTATCTTAAGTTAATCTACAGTAATGGGTTAATGCGGAGTAAATTTCATAAAAATTTACAAAAAATGAACTTTTAATTAAACTGTCTGCTTGGATATTTCAACTGCAATTTTCAAGTGCAATGTACGCTGAAATGTTTGCATGCAAATATGATAAATCACCGCCATTATTGGGCCATCAATCAAAATTAGGCAGACTCTGTGAGTGCGTGCAGGAGCTTGGTTGTGTGGGTGTATACGTACGTATGTATGTGTGTTTGAGTGCAAAGTGTCTAATTGAATAACGAAGCGTGCAAATTGAGCCGCTCTCGTTTTCTGCACTGCTTTTCAAACTGTCTGGCTGTCGGTCTATCCGATTCCTTGTCCTTTGGCAAGTTTGAAAAACAAAAAAGGATAGCCAAAGGCAGTTTACAATACATCCGTAGAGATTTATAGAGACAGACGGGTGTTGCCTTTGCTCTGGCAGAGCGACACTTTCATTGTCTGCGGTTTGTCCCGGAGGCGTTTGAGCTTGTATGCCTTGTATTAAATTCGCTTAAATATTCTGGATAACACTCACACACACATTAACATACATATGTAGTTGTAAGCAGCAGGTATGCAAATGCCGCTGCGGGTTTACCAGCTTACTCCCCAACTTACAGACTGACAAACCGCAGAGACCCAGAATTGAGAGTAACAGTTACAGTTACACGTTGGTTTTTAATCCCGTTGCATTCTGATTGTATGCAGCCGGTTACAAAAAAGTAATTTAGTTCGGTAAGCGACCGAGTCTCCCTCTCTCTTTTCCTGTCTCTGGGTGTTTCTGTTTAATTTGCAGCATGTCAAAAAACATTGCCACGAGTCCTTGTGTGTGTGCTATTGTATGCATATAATTATTGCATTTCTAGCACGTACTGAGACCAAAACCAAACATGTAAGAAAATCGCCCAAACACGACTGTAATATAGCCTGTACCTGACAATGTTTATATACCCTTGCAGTTAGAACTACTATTGATAGAGACTATTGCTCATTTCTTAGTTGAATTTTTAGACTCAGAAAAATTTGCCTTCAAAATTGATGTTGCATTTCTACACACAAAAAAATAAGATCATTATAAATTTGATATGGGCTGGTTAATTTACCATTTTGACAAGTATCGTTTTTTTCATATCATTATCAAACTATAAATTACATAAATTTGACAATGATATTCGAAAAGATAAAAACGATATATTTTAATTTTCGAAACTCTCAAGATTGGAAAGGAGTGTGCAGAAAATGGGAAAAAGGCAAGAGTCAAATGGAGTTGCTAATCGAAATATTTAGCAACATAAAGAAATGTATAAGCCATGGGCCGATTTGTGACGTGCAAGTGGTCCCGGCCAAGAAATTATAAATTCGTTATTTTTTTGTTCCTATAATACATTTAATAATAGTACTTAGCTAAAAAAGAAAACATCAGCCTAGTGGCTGGTATTAAAGCCATTTGCAAATCTATTTATTATTCTTTGTGTTTAAAAATTAAAAAAAAAAATCAATTTGATCTTAAAAATATTATTTTAATATGAAGAAAATTATACTTTGATATCGTGTGATATCGGATTTATATTGATATGAAAGAAAATAGTATTGAGACCCAGATCACATCATTCTTTGTTTTTGTGTAGTCGAATTTCGTATAAACGTTAGAATTTGCAATTAATATTTTATCAATTTATTGGGTCTGTTCTAAATTCCACTTTGGTTTTTGGACAAACGTTTGAATATGTCATTTTACTTCTATTTATTTTATTTAAAACGAGAAAGGCAAAGCTAACTTCGTCTGTGCCGAAGTTTTGATACACTTGAAAACGCTTGTCTCAACGGTAAGCGAATTCAACCAAACTCGCAGATCAGCTTAAAAACATTTAATATTACAGACCGTGTTGAGAGCGGTAATATTGAGGAAAACCAGTTTTTCTCATCAAAATCCATTTTCGACCGATCATGGTATGCAGCGCCAAGGAAGTAGCCATCCGATCCGGTGCAAATTTCAGCTCGATAACTCAAAACTGAGGGACTAGTTCGCGTAGAAACAGACAGACGGACGGACGGACAAAGCTAATCGACTCAGCCGTCACGCTGATCAAGAATTATAACTTTATGTGGTCGGAGATGATTTCTTCAATGCGTTGCAAACTTCTGGTCAAAATTATAATACACTTTTCAAGTGTATAAAAATAAAGGCAAGCTAACTTCTAGAGTTGTGCCGATTTTGTTGAACTAGTTCAAATGAACTAATGAACTAGGTCTTGGTTTTGAACTATAGTTCATATTTTGAACTATGTATTTCTCTGTTTTTGAACTATAGTTCAAAAAATGAACTATAGTTCAAAAAATGAACTATAGTTCAAATGAACTATAGTTCAAAAAATGAACTATAGTTCAAATGAACTATAGTTCAAAAAATGAACTATAGTTCAAATAATGAACTATAGTTCAAAAAATGAACTATAGTTCAAATGAACTATAGTTCATGAAAAAATGAACTAATGAACTAGGTCATTAAAATGAACTAAAATTTCCAACTCTACTAACTTCGACTCGACCCTTGGAGCAAGATATATGCATGCCAGTTTGTTATATGGCAACTATACGATATTAATCCAATTTTGACAAAATTTTGAAAACAAAAAAGTTTTTCTCACTTGAACTACTTTTTCGACCGATCGTTTTTATGGCAGCTATACGATGTAGTCATCCGATCCGGCCGATTTCGACAAATGTGCTGCGTATTTGTACCAAAAGACTTCGTTTGGTTAAGGTAGCTTTTAAACTGACGTAGAAAAAGACGGACAGACGGACATGGCTACAGCAACTCAGCTCGTCATGCTGATCGAGAATATATGTACTTTATGTGGTCGGAGATGCTTCCTTCTATGCGTTACAAACATCTGAACGATTTCAATATACCCTCTCCAAGGGTATAAAAAGGCACCGATATGTATGGCTACTAGATTAATGTATCCTTTTTCTGCGAATTTTCCCTATTTGACTCATTTTAAAGCGCCCCATACATCTCACAAATTGTTGCACAAATCGTTATGTTTGTTAGTGAAATATGGGTGTATGCGTCTCACGCACGCATTTGTGCAAATCGAGACAAAAATCAAAAAGGCTTTGATTTTTTGTGTTATTTGAGCAAAATTTGTGTGGTTAGTGGGCACATTGTGCAAGCACAGAAGCAAATGAGGCATTTATTTTAAAATTCATTGAAGTTTTTCATTCCTGAACTGCTCTTGTAGATCAAAAAAAAGCAAAGGAGCACGCCAACAGAGAGGTAAAGAACTCCCAATATGCAATTTTGGTTAGAAAAATACAAAGAGCGCTACCCTGATGCCATCAACTTTACTCGTCGAGCGTTTGCTTTAAAATAAATATTGCGCAAATACTGGTGTGGTGAGTGGGCTAAGTGCGTGTAAATTTTGCGCAAAAATTTGTGAGATGTATGGGCCGCTTAAGTAAAACTACTACGTTAATTCAATAACTTCGTTAATTCGAACCCACCATAATTCGATGTGATTGTGAAAATAAATTTAAATCAAAGTAATTTAAGTCATTCAATGTCAGTAAAATTAGTTTTTTAAAAAAAAATTATATTTATAATTCGCGGTCTATCACGAAAAATTATTCCCAAATTTTCGGAGAGGAAGGACATACCCATTACCGTTTACAGTAATGCTCTATTGAAATATGTCTGGCACTGAGAAAATTGCAATTTAATAGAAATTCAACAAAAATTGCAAAATCTTATTTTTTTCCTCCAAATCTTATTCAACTAATGGATATGGGAATAATAAGATGTTTAAAAGTCCATTGAAGGAATGAGGTAGTGAGTGAGATGATGACAAAAATTACTCTTCTCGACTGCAAAAAACGTATTTCTTGTGCTTGGGACACCAAAGATTCATCTAACACTATTATGAATTGCTTTAGAATGATGATGATTGCTCCGATGATGGTTTTTTGCATCAGGATGACAACATTCCGTTAAGGAGTTTAGCCAAAGTAGTTGAAGGAATTTCGATTTGCTTAGAGCAGTGGTCGACAATTCAAAGGAGTTTTATGACTGTTTCGATTCTGATGTCGATTTATCACGTGGAAGTATCATGACGGATAAAAATATCATTGAGGATTTTCGGATAGAGGACGAAAAAAATGTTCGATTAGCGGTCGAAAATGAAATGTACGAGAACAGTGGAGATAATGACGCGGCTAATTATAATAATGTTAAAACCAAATGTGAAATGCGAGTCTTTCCAGACGGTGTATAATGGGTTGGTTCAACAATCATGAGTTTTCGTTTCTGTCTTTAACCCTTAATGAAATTGAGCAATTTTTGGAATCAATTTAATCAAGCAACGTTCTTTCTAATAAAAAATACATTTTTTAACATTTTATTCGATTAGCCCTTTGATTGTATTATTATTTTAAAGTCTCTTGATAGTTCAAATTAACGGGGTTCGACCCGTACTCAAATAATTTCGAGCTTTTCAAAACATGGTCAAGAAACAATTGATACACAGAAAAAAATTATGATATGATATGGGGCTCAATGTTCTATTTTTTCATATCATTAAAAAGCCGATATGACAAACTTGAAATTGACCTGTTCGAAAATATCTGATTGAACTTTTCGACCATTTCAAAATGATATTTTTAAGATCAAATTGATATTTAATTATTTCATTATTACAGAACGAAAACAAATCAATTACTAATGGCAGGTCGTACATCCAATATTACTACAAGGCGTTTATTTTTAGCTAAGAACTATTAGGGCCGATTTCAATCTTTAGAGTATTGTTAAATAACTTTAAATGGTATGTATATTTGGATAGAAACAGCAATTTTTGTTTTATAGAAAAAGAAAATGAACGAATTTATAACTCCTTGACTCCGCCTTGACTGGGGATCGAACTCGGGACTACTTGCACGTCACAAATTGGCATGGCGTTTTACCGCACTGCGCTATCGGGCATGTGTGTGCAGACACGGCTAAGAGCCTACTTATAGATTTCTTTTCGTTGCTTGAAGTTTCGATTTGCAAAACTATCTGTATCTTTCCCTTTTCGCATTTTCTATACAGTCCTTTCCTATTGTGAGAGTTTCGAAAATTAAAAAATATCTTTCTAATCTTTTCTAATATCATTTGACAAGTTAATATTATTTACTGTTAAAATGAAACGTTATAGTTTAGAAATGATATAAATATAAATATATTTCACAAAATATCAAATTAACCAGCCTATCAAATTGATATGGACCTTATTTTATTTCTGTGTATTTATATTTTTCACTTTCTACAAAAGTTATTCAAAGTGAGCCCAAAATATAAACATTTTTAGAGCTCATAGTTTACCCATTAAAAATGGATAAAACCGATATCTCTAAATTGTTAAAATATTTGTAAAAGTCATAAGGAAATAATCCATTATCCATCTATTCCGACAAAAAACACCAAAGTTACGTTGGAGTAGTGGAAACAGTGTCACGGCAGCTTCTTCAGCGAATAAATAAAGCGAGTGTTTGTGTACCAAAAAAAAAAAATCAATTAAGAAAGTCGGTCAATCCTGACTGTAATATACTCTGTACCTGTAGTTTCCGATTAAAGCAGCGCTGCTGCAGCGAACTTTCTTTTGAATCAAGAGTACACTATAAGCAGTCAATCGAGGCACGCAAAGTCCTTAATCGAGGCACAACAAAGTCCTCAACAGAGCCACTTCAACGCCCTCAAGCGAGGCATCACAAAGAAGACAAAGCTGGGCCACAAACCAATCACAAAATTGGAGACAAGCTACATCTGCACCACTGCAGCACATCTCTGCTGTCTTGAAATTGGAGATGCTTACGTATGTATGCCTGTTACATGCAATCGCACAAACGCATTTTACCTTTCCTACCTTTGGTACAGGGTATTAATAAACCATGCTAGCACCTTCCTCGCCTCGACTCTCGAGTGTTTGCCTAGCAGTTGGCAAATGGCACATTTCCCTCGCTTTGCATGGCTTTCATTATAGTCTGCTTCTTCCTTCGCTTGTTTTGTTTCGCTGTAAGTATTTTTTAATGATACATAAACTAAAAAGATACTCTACAATTGTGTGTGTGTGTCTATGTGTGTGTTGGCAACTCGTCTAAATTATTTACACATCCGTTTTGCATTTTCTCTGTTTGCGTTTTGCTGTGTGAGAGAATTTCCACGCGTGTCCTGCCCCTGCCACTTGAAGCATTTCCATTTTCCGTTTCGTTTTTTTTTCGTTGTTGTTTCTGCCGCATTGTTTCCTCATTTGCAGCTCAACACTTTCTGTGTCATTGTGGCGACTGTGTCTGTGGTGTTGGTGGTGGAACGCTCCATGCACTAGCCCCGTTTTCCGTAACCACTTTGTGCCACTGCCACATAATGAATGCAATTTTTAAGTTCCCGTTGTGTGTGTGGGGGAAGTGGTTTAGAATTGTTGCCTGTCTTAGGAAAATTAAATTTGATTAACTGCGACGAAAAGTCGTGTAATAACCAATTTACGTACACTTAGAAGTAAAGTACAGAAAACTTTAATTCAAATATTTTAATAATCTTACTAAATCAAAAGATTCAAAATAATATTTTCATGTAAGCTAGGTTTGCTCATTATAGATGGCTGGCAGGTTACCACAGTACTCCCTCTCTTGTGGAATCGTTACGAATCATGCTGCAATTTATAACGCCCAGAAATCGACTGTGGCATGTGTATTTTTGGAAGTAAGATTGATTCCACAGTTGCCTCCCGTTGAGGGCTTTGCGTTTGCCAGCCCCCGCTGTTTACCTAATATTTTTTAAGGTTTTAAAGGTTTGCAAAAAATGAAATTACACCATTAGTGAAATTCGAATTTTTAAGATTTTGCAGGCTCGAGGTCTCGTTATTTTTGCACAAAACTATAAAAACAAAAAAAAACAACACACCACAAAGAAGGCTAGTTGATCGTACAGCTTTTTCATTGGTATCTCTACCAAATCATCAGTGATCTTTGCCTGATTCTGCTATCAATATATATTAATTACTAGCTGACCCGGCACACGTTGTTCTGCCACACAAATTATTTCTGGTAAAGGCCTATTTCCAGAGAAATAAACCAATAATTTTTATGTAACTCCATATAAAAAAACACGTCGAACCTTCCCTTTATAGGCTTTATTCTGTTCAGAAATAAATAGTCCGGCGGCCGGGGGGGTGGGGGCCCCCCCCCGTGAACGAACAATTAAAATGGGCGCACCAAAGTCAAATATAAATTATTAGACATAAAATAACACTCTTTTTAATAGTTTTTATATATTTTAATTTTAAAAGCTTCTCACGAGGATACGAGTTCCAATATATTTTGAAGTGATAGCTATTTTAAGATTCCTAAGGGGTTATTCGTTAGGATTTTCAAAAAACGATTTTTTTTTGCATTTTCTAATATAACGGTTACACACAAAATCAACGAGCGATTTCGAAGTTATAGACACATAGTGAAAAAATTAACTACAGTAAAGTGCTTTCAAAACTTTAACCGTTTTCTCGAAACAGTGTTTTCAAAGTCGGTGACAAGATTCTCAGAAACGCTGAACCGATCGGTCTCGATTTTACACAAGCTTAACTATATTTAGTAATTAATCGAAGGATTTCCCGATCCGATGAAAATTCAATTTTTTAAACAATTAAAGAGCCGAATTTGGTCGAAAATAGAACCTTTCTTGAGTAGCCCCCATTTTGTCAAAAAATTTTTTTCACCTTCGATTAACACTAGATTATCATTATTAAGAATTTATTTTCCATTTAGTTGAGCCATCAGAGATTCGTGCTAGGGCCTTTTTTGCGGACCTCGCAAATGCAATACTGTTTTCAAAAAAAATGTGAATAAGTTAAGGTTGTCATAATACTGAATTCAATCAACAAAATTCTAGAAGAAATTCTGAAAAACTTTTTCGACTCTAACTCCCCTTAAACTAAAATTTAATAAACTCTTTTGTGGTTTTTTATGTTTTTTGGACATTGTGACAACATCTCCAACATATAAAGGCAATTTCGTGCGTGTTCTGGTTCGGTTGAATATATTCTTCCGCACGCAGTTTCTGTTAATTTTGTCGTCGGAATCGCAGTAATCTGTAAAACCATATTTTTATAAATATTAACTAAAATGAGTAATGATGTTCATATAAATGAACTACCGGTGGCGGGATCACGTGGCTCGTTTGGCAGTAATGATCTCCATTTATGGTACACTTGGACTTTGATTTTGAAGGTGGAATTAAATTTCTGACCATTTGCCGCTGTATTTTGCATTATTTCTGTTGCTGCGAACAAAGTCATTTAAAAGCATGAATCAAATCTGTGAAGGGATTTCAGAAACAGGTATGAATCTGGATCCGTGCCGATGTGCAAGCCGTTGAATGATTCTGGTGGCGCCTCAACGTCCGGTAGTGGCGCTTTTCCTGATGCTCAACTCATCCCGGCGGAACCATTTGTGAATTTGAGCGGAATATTCGATATCTGGATCACCGTCGAATGCAAGATGAAGCAACGAAGCAGACGTTGTCGGTCAATTCTTCTACGTGTGTTAATATTTGTCCGGTGCGCTTGACTCTGCTCAAGCTGTTGTTATTGTTGACTTCGGAAAGCTCGTGCCTCTTGTGAATGAGAAGAACGCAATTCCGTTTCATGTAATTGTTGATCTGCTCTTGCTGCATTCGTTCGACGGCTCAAACATCCACCTCTACGTGTTGCTGCCATTGTTTACTATGACACACACACACACAGACAGGCAAAATTGAAAGATCTACTGCCAAGTCAACCGTGGAGGTCAATTAACCGAAATTGTTTTTCATAAATAAATGACATGAACCAACCTATCAAGACCTTCTTTTTTAATAGCCAAATTAAATTCCCATTTTGAAATGGACCACCCTGTAAATGGTTTCACATTTAAAGTACAATTAAATAGACTTCATATTTCGTATTATTTACGTAGTTTACAGGTAAGAAACTAATGATTACATTAAATGCTCATAAATATTATATTAGATATCATTAGTTTTCGAATTTAACTTCGAATTTTATACGTCTACTATATAGCATACTGGTGATTTGCTCGCAGTAACATAATTGCATTCAATTTGGTTGCTATTACCCACAAAAAAAGAATGAGCCTCTAGGATATCGATCAATATTTTTTAATACGCTCATCTCTTAGTTTCTCTCTCTCTATCTGAAATTGTCTATGTTATATGGAACGCCGCGTTCAGGGGTGTAAGCTGATTCGGCACCTGCTACATTGGATTTTACTTTACTCTTCTTTCTTTTCTTCATTTATCATTCGTTTTCATTCCTTGGTGGCGGGGCGAAATTTGAAATGAACTTGTTTTGCCAGGAAGTATAAGAAGTAAATGTCCTATACATGTCAAACCTGTATCTAATATCATCTTTGAAATTTGTTAGTTTATACGGACAGACAGAGAAACAGCCAGACGAACTTGGCTATACTTTATAAAATCGTAAATGATTTCTCTCTGTTTCATACTCTTGCACAAGTATAATATAATAAGGTACAGCGAATAAAAAAAACCTGAATCTGTACCAGTACCAAAGATTCAGTCTCGTTCCGGTACTATCGGTTTCAATAATAACGATAAAAATAAAAAAGTTTTGTATCGGTTCCGGTTCCGGTACACGATTTGAAACGGTTTATTTCGGTTAATGGTTACGTTTTCGGTTCAGGTATTGATCCCTGCTCGAATCCACGTTTTTCGAAAAGATTCATTCGTACCGTTTAGATATAGTAATTAGCATTAGTTATCTAATCGAAAAGATAAAGATCGGATGAACGGTTCTCGTGTCTTAAACAAAAAAGACCAGACAGCCAAAATCGCATGTTAAGGAAAAAGCTTTAGGACTTTTTGAAATGACCTTTAGTCCATCTCTGTCATTATTATTTTATTTGAAATCAAGACTAAAAGACCTTCAGGTACTTATGGGAATTTGAACAAATTTGAGCATTAATTTTTCTATTACAATTAATCTTATCTTTTCTTAAATCAAAGAATTCTCGGTTTTTTCTACTGATGGCGCTATGTTGTTTACATACGGATCGACCATTACTTCAAGACGAAGGCGAAACTTGAAATTATGTGTCATCGACTTTACATCCTCGTATTTTAGCATTAAATGGTTAAAGTCCTTGAGAATGAAATCGTAACAGTGCTGACTCTGCGAGGTGTTTCTCACGCTGATAGTGCGGCTTCTCGATTCGCTCATGAGTTTGTCAAATGCAGTCAGAGTGATATACAAAGGCCGCACAAGCTCCGCCGTTAACATCCAAAAAATCCAAATATCATCTTCTTCACTTCGCTCAATGGCCATTGCTTTTTCAAACTCTCGATTGCCCAGACAAGCGGCCCACGATGTACGGCATCCCATTAGTAAAATCGGCGAGTGGTAGCTATAAGCATTATATCGCCCAAGCATCTTAACATTGGGAAGTGCGAGTTTGCGACTAATTAACGATCGTTGTGGCTTTCCTTCAAGCCCACCGTAAGCATACAGTGTTAGGGCATTATTTTTACTAAACTTCATCTCAATTGGGCTTATCTTATCAACAAAACGTTGACCCTCATATAACTCCACAAGGCGCACAGGACCAAATTCGATATGTTGGGTAACGAAATGCTGCATAATGGCAGATGGACTTATAATGTTGTGACACTGTGGACAGTTTATAGGCAATCTGGAGATTTCCAAGACACAACGCGGCTCTCGTTCGTAGAAAATCTCAATGTTACTGCAGGACCTCTTCAGTGGAGTGTAGGCTGTTGTGGGAATCGATCGCAAGTTTTTATTGGTAGATAATAGTTGACAATATTTGTCAAAGTTGCGCTGATTTCGTTGCTCTTCAGCAGCTGTAAAAAGGGATAAATTAAGGGATTATTAAAGAACAATCAAATTATTACCTCTCTTCTCGTCTGCCATGACGTCGTAAGTAATTCTGCTCAATTGACTTTAAATGTAATTTCTTTAAGCTCGTTGGCTTAAAATATTGCAAATGCAAATAAAAGCAGACAACTGCACATAAAAATTTGGAAATAAAATTTTATTTGTTAGTAGAGTGACAAAATGTTCGTTTACTAATGTATGACGACAAAAGAGAATTACAAATATTTCTTTCCAAGCTAATGAATGATAAAGAATAGCTATACTAGATGCAAAAAAAAATGTATATTTTAGTATTAACTTAAAGCTGTTAAGGCTGTTTTTAGTGCAACTAAAAGTTAATTTCGGCACAATACTTTGTAGATAGAATAGAATAAATAGGAAGTAAAGATCAAATGGTGTGTTTCGTGTGTTTCAGTTGGTTTGACCACGACTTTGTAGTCATCATTTAGCATGTGCTACAACGCAGGCAATATCAGTTCAAATGATTACCAACTTTGAAATAGAAATTCATTAGTAATGTTTAGTTAGGTATAGTTAGGTTTAGTTGGAGATTAGGTTAGGTTAGTAGATACTATCTACTAGATAGGTTAGGTTTAGAGTAGTTAGGTTAACTGAGGTAGTAGTAGTTAGTAGTAGTAACAATTTTGAGACCAAAATTGAACCAGAACCCAAAAGGGCACCTGAGCCCAAAAGTGAACCTGAGCCCAAGAGTGACCCAGAACCCAAGAGTGAACCTTACTAATTAGTTATAGGTTAATATGACGCGACTTCGTCCGCGACTTAATTTTAAGACAGTTTCGAACTTACGGTTGATTAAAATAAATCAATCTGGGAAAAGAGGATCAAGTAAAGCGTGGAAAATGCAGTGGCCTGTACACATATTAAATTCTATCCCATCCCGTCGAAAGGGACACAACCAAATTTTCAAGTCGTGTTAAAGTTCCACAATTAAAAATTATTCCCTTCCCTGTCTTGTGAATGCTGAACAAACTTTAGTATATTCTTCTTCAGAAGGACTATGTAGTTAATTTAGGGTCAAGGGACATTTTATTTATAAGTGCACACCTTTATACATATGTTTTATATTAGATCTCCAGAATATTCTTTTCTGATCTACTAACTATTTAAACCAGGGACCGTTACAGTTATAACATTTATTTTAAAAGTCCTCAACTTAACTGTTATTTTCTGATTTTTATTAAAAAAGTCCGAAATTAACAGTTATTCAGAGACTTATATTTATACACTTAAAAAGTGTATTATAATTTTGCCCAGAAGTTTGCAACGCATAGAAGGAATCATCTCCGACCACATAAAGTATATATATTCTTGATCAGCGTGACGAGCTGAGTCGATTCAGCTTTGTCCGTCCGTCAGTTTTGAAGCTAGCGAGCTGAAATTTTGCACAGACTCTTCTTTTGTCTGCACGCTGCTAATATGTCGGAACCGACCGGATCGGATGTCTACTTCTTGTAGCTGCCATACAAATGATCGGTCGAAAAATGGATTTTAATGAGAAAAACTGGTTTTTTCTCAATATTACCGCTCTCAATCAGGGTCATGGGTAATATTAAATGTTTTTAAGCTGATCTGCGAAGTTTGGTCGAAGTCGCTAACCGTTGAGACAAGCGATTTCAAGTGTATAAAAACTTCGGCACGGACGAAGTTAGCCTTGCCTTTCTCGTTTTTCAGTCACACAATAAAAGTCTTTTGCTTATACCGCAGTAAAGGAACCATTGACGAACAAAAGACAAAGATATTCTTAATCAGCTCGAGAAGAGTAATCAAAAAAGCCAAAGAAGATGATTCTTCTTCTTCTTTATTCGCCATCACAACCGTTTGACGGTCTGGGCCTCTGCGATTAACGATCTCCATTCGCTTCTGTTCTGTGCGAGCTGGAACCAGTTGGTCACACCAAACTTGGCAATGCCTTCCCGCACCTGGTCTTCCCATCTTAGTGGTGGTCTTCCCTTCTTGCGGCCTCCATAGTCAGCCGCCTTCGATTTATACGCCTTTTCGCTGGAGCTTCTTCCTTAATTCTGGCGACATGTCCTAGCCAGCGCAGTCGCTCTTAGACTTAAGGCAAAATATTTTAATATTAGTATTATCTGTGCTCACGCGCCAACAGAAGACAAGAAAGACCCGATCCGATCCATTTGATACCAAAGGAGGTTCTAGGCAGGGCGATTCCTTATCATGTGACTTCTTTAATCTACCGATGATATACTGCGCCGGTGCCAACATGCCAACAGAACCGGCGGGGGCGCTTGGTTCACTTTTTTGCTTATAACTTGAGAACCGTTCATCTGATCTTCATCATTTCTTCGGCAAATCGATTCATTTTGCTAATTACTAACTATATCTAGAGGGTACGAATCGTCTATCTTCAAAACTGTAGGAGATATAACGTTTTTTTCAAATTGCGGGAGCGGTAGTGGGCGTGGCCAAAATGAAACAAACTTGATCTTCGTGAAGATTAAAGAAGCATTTGTCCCATACATGTCAAACCTCTATCTCTTACTATCTCTGAGATCTAGGTGTTCATACAGACGGACGGACGGGCGGTCATGTCTATATCGACTCGGCTGTTGATGCTGATCAAGAATATATATACTTTATATGGTCGGAAATTATTCCTTCTGCCTGTTACATACATTTGCACGACTTTAGTAAACCCTTTTTACTCCACGAGTAACGGGTATAATTAGCCCTTTACAAGTCGCTTATCATCGCAGTCCTGCAATATGGCGCAGAAGCATGGATGATGGCGATGATATCCTTATTCAAAAAAGGCGTATAGATCGAAGGCGGCTGACTATGGAGGCGGCGAGAAGGGAAGACCACCACTAAGATGGGAAGACCAGGTGCGGGAATTCATTGCCAAATTTTGGTGTGACCAACTGGTTCCAGCTCGCACAGAACAGAAGCGAATAATCGCAGAGGCCCAGACCGTCAAACGATTGTGATGGCCAATAAAGAAGAAGAAGAATCATCTTCTTTGGCTTTTTTGATTACTCTTGTCGAGCTGATTAAGAATATCTTTGTCCTTTGTTCGTCAATGGTTCCTTTACTGCGGTATTAGCAAAAGACTTTTAATGTGTGACTGAAAAAATAAGTCTCTGAATAACTGTTATTGTGTGACTGAAAAAATATTAGTCTCTGAATAACTGTTAATTTCTGACTTTTTTAATAAAAGTCACAAAATAACAGTTAATTTGAGGACTTTTAAAATAAAAGTGTTAACTGTTACGGTCCCTGATTAAAACATGTGGTTCTAAGTTTAAGGAAAATTTATTTCTTAAAAATAGAATAAATTAGATGCAAATTTTACTTTTCCCTTTTTAAAACGGAAAATGATTATATATATTTTTAATAAACGTATCAATTCCCGCTGCCCTCTGATTTTTTATCTGCAAAAAGCTAAATTAATAATAGGGGCAAGCTAGTTTCGGCTCGACCGAAGTTTATATACCCTTGGAGCTTGATATATGCCTGACAGTTTGTATGACAGCTATACTATATAGTAGTCCGATTTCGAAAAGTTTTGGTGAAATTATGTGAAATCATTAAAAACTTATAAATAGGAGCGTTGGGAGCGATAACATTAAAAACAAACAAATCTTTCTTACTAAGATTTTTTTTCAGACCTAAGTTTTGTATGGCAGCTATACTATATCGTTGTCCGATTTCGACAAGTCTTGGTGAAATTATGTGAAATCATTGAAAAGTTATAAATACGAGCGTTGAGAGCGATAGCACTAAAAACAAAAAAGTTTTTCTCACTAAAACTAGTTTTTCAACCGATCGTTCTTATGGCAGCTATATGCTATAGTCATCCGATCCGGCCGGTTCCGACAAATGTGCAGCGTATTTATACCAAAAGACTTCGTGCAAAGTTTGGTTAAGATAGCTTTAAAACTGACGGAGGAGATAGCATAGAAACTGACGGACGGACAGACGGACATGCCTATATCAACTCAGCTCGTCGTGCTGATCAAGTATATATATACTTTATATGGTCGGAGATGCTTCCTTCTCTGCGTTACAAACATCCGGACAATTTTAATATACCTTTCCAAGGCACAGTGGGTCGAATTCCCAAATAATTGTCATAAAGTCGTGTGTTGCAGGTATCGAGTTAAAACTTGGTACTTTTAATAGATATAACACCTATAATATTTAAACAAAATGTTAAGTTAATTTGACCACGCCTACCCGACCGCCCTTATATGGCAACACTGCGTATACGTAGTTTGAAAACAAAGTTTTGAGAACTGTGAATAAAAAGCTAAAATGTAAATTAAAGTTAAATTTTTAGTAATTTATAGTAAAATTTTAAGCGTACATTCCTTCAGTTGGGCAAATATCCAGTTTGTATTAGCTGAAGAGTTGCCATTCGTACGACCAACAGCGTTGGATGATAGAGTTCAAGCTCATCTTTAAGTTTAAAGCACCGCAAAAGCCGCAAAAAGCCGCAAGCGGGATAACTATTATCTTTTAATACATACTTTCTTCTTTATTTTGACATATATTACAGAACACACAAAGACGCACAAGGTTAGTTTTGCTCCACAGAAGACTTGCACTTTGGTTAAGATTTTTCTGTTTAAGCTTAGTATACACTTCCACCAAAGACTCGCCAAAAACAAAAAACTCCATATAAAAAAAACTCACAAAAATGTTTGTGCCAAAATCCTTTGGCAGTCTCTTTGGTGGCAGTCCACACTCAAAACAAAAAGGCCTCGATTAAATACCGATAAAATACTAGATCCGTAGTTTTTGTATTTTTATCGATAGCTCCCTGAATAATTAATTTTAATTATTTCAAGAGCTATCGGACATTGCCGATACACAAATATGCGTAATCGGGTGAAATTTGGATAATTTTCCCATAAATGATTGAGCGCCATATTCAAAGTAAGGTACAAAACACCATGAGACTTCAATCATACCTAAGCTGGGTTATAATTATGAATTTAATCATTGCAAAAGTGTCATATGTGCTCATCAGGCCCAGTAGCCAGGGTTGGGCCATGAAGAACGCATGTTAATAACTTGTATTTATTGACTGTAAAAAATTAAAACTAGTTTAAAATTAAACCAAAAGCTACGGTCTTGGCAAAGTGACCATTTTACATGCATACATCTTAATATCTGGTCACATTGTCCCAATACAAAAGAATTGTCACTTTTGGTATTTTTGTTTTGGCGAGTCTTTGGTGGAAGTGTATACTAAGCTTTAGGGACAACACGAAACAACACACTTTAAAGCAACATATTGAACATTATCAAGAAATGCTTCCATTTATTTATTCTACATACCCTGGCCTTTATTATCCATAATTTGGCAAAATTTTTTGTGCAACTTTACACGACGTGCAAGTCCTCAAAGTTAACAAATAGTTGTCGCCTATTTTATCGCAACAATCACTGCACTCAACACCTGACTTCGATAATCGATAACAATTTCAGGGTTGCCAAACTATCGAAAATATTATTCGATTCTTTGTACATAGACTATGTATTTTTGAGGTGTATTATCAAAAATGAGTTTTGTTTCCATGAAATTTTCGACTTTATGCCAATTATTTGGGAATTCGACCCACAGTGCAAGGGTATAAAAAAATTTGATTTATCCATAATTAACTTGAATAAAATTCGAATATTATTTGAAAAATATAAAAAAAAAAAAACGAAGGTCTATGCCAAATCTCAACCCTCTAGTATAAATTGTTTAGGCTGTGGTTTGATAATAAGTCAGTCAGTCCGGCCCGAAGAATTATAAGTATAGATTACTACTTATATTTACCGGCTAAAACCCCCAGCATAGAAAACATAGGTCACTAACCTAACTTAACCTACCTAAACCTAACTAATCCAAACTGAACCTAACTAATTCTAACTAAACCTAACTAAATTACTTCTATGTTAAAGTTGGTAAACATTTGGATTTTAGTGCTAAAGTCTTTACATTTTCTTAGTACTCTTATACATGAACTAATTTTCCACAATTTTGTTGGTGTATTTGATTCATTTTTTTTTTTAAAATTAGTAATTAATTGTTATTAAAAAATAGAGGCAAGCTAACTTCGGCTCGACCGAAAGTTATATACCCTTGGAGCATAATATCTGCATGCCAGTTTGTTATTTGGCACCACAATTTTGACAAAATTTTGAAAACAAAAAAGTTTTTCTCACTAGAACTATTTTTTCGACCGATCGTTTCTATGGCAGCTATACAATACAGTCATCCAATCCGGCCGATTCCGACAAATGTACAGCGCATTTGTACCAAAAGACTTCGTGCAAAGTTTCGTTAAGATAGCTTTAAAACTGACGAAGGAGATAGCATAGAAACAGACGGACGGACGGACAGACGGACATGGCTATATGGTAATTGTTTAGTAGAGCTACCCCTCACCAAAAAATTCGAAAAAAAATTCCTCCATGGACCGCGAATTTACAAGAATTATGGTGTCTTTAGATCGCCTAGGACTTTCGCGGTTCAATGGTAAAAAAGATGTAAAGTTGAGTTTTTTTGATTAAGAAACATATTTTTCTCTGCATTAACTGTCATTTTTGTTAGTGTGGCCGTTTCATATTCGGTGTCCACTCATTGCGAAAACATTTTATACGTCATAATACGTTTGCCAATACGTTATGTTAAGAAAAAAGGCTGATTTATGTGCTGTTAACGCCTCTTTTTTTGTTGCGAAAGATCGAAAAATGAATTGTCTAAATTGTGAAAACACTCTAATAAAATGTTTCGATTTTAAAGATGAGGAGGTTTTCCAATTTGTTCAGAATCATGGCTGCATTTTGAGGGCAAAAGCATGTCCAAAGTGCGGGGGAGACTGCAAGTTGGAGAATGCCTTTTTACGATGCAGGAAAACGATGACAGTGCAGAAAGGCCCCACAGTGGTTTTTTTTGGCCTTTTTCTGGCATAAACCCCGAAATTTTTTTTTTCAGATTTCAAATATTAACTGGTTATTTTTTTATTTCCATACTCATATTAGTTTAAAAAACAAACCCATTCAACCTTAGTGGCAACACTCCTTTTTTGACGGGCTCTCGAAGTCAGCTGTTTGTGTGCCACGTATTTTTTGTGAAACTGGCAGCAAATATTTGCCAACTTTAAGTGTGTCTGTTTAAAAAGTTAGAAGCAAAATAAAAAATGTAAAAACGCAAACTGTTAGTTCAGGTATGGTATGTTAAAATTTGATAACTGGTTTGCCATTGTTGTGTGCTTTTGTCCAATTTTGCCGTGTGTTGCTTGTGTGTAATTTTATGTTGGCCCTAACAAGTGTAGCAATGTTTTTTGGATGATTAGTTGTGCATGGCACAGCATGGCACAAAGTCTTAAATGCAAAGTTGTTAACGAAAGAGTGTAGATTAAAAAGTAACTAACACTTCTTGCTACAACGTGCGACTTTTCGAGTAAATTGGCTTTATTGCAGCTGAATTCATGCTTAAGTTGAAGATATTTCTCAAGAGAGACAGAAAAATTTTTTTTCGTTTGGTTGCGTCAAACACAAAAAAAGTTTTTTAAGACGTATTTAGTGCCATAAATAAAAGTACGAACCGAATTTCAGTTCAATAGTGTAAAATACAAAAAAAATGGAGCAAATCGGATGTATCAGTTATATGGCAGCTATATGAAATATCATTCCGAATCAAACCATATTTCATAAGTCGCTAAAGAAGCTTAAAATACGTGCTCAAAGCGAATTTCAGATCAACATCTTTAAAACCAACGAAGTTGGTGCATATCGGCCAAATCGGTTATATGGCAGCTATATCAAATAGTTGTCCAAACCAAACAAGATTTGGTAAAACGTATAAGAAGCTTAAAATACGTGTACAAACCGAATTTCAGCTCAATAGCGTAAAAAACAACATAGTTGGATATCGGCCAGATCGGTTATATGGCAGCTATATCAAATAGCGGTCCAAGCCTAACAAGATTTGGTACAACGTATTAGGAGCTTAAAATACGTGTGCAAACCGAATTTCAGTTCAATAGCGTGAAAAACAACAAAGTTTAAGCAAATCGGCCAGATCTGTTATATGGCAGCTATATCAAATATTGATCTAAACTGAGTAAAATTTTCCAAGTCGTCCTTAGGGCCCAAAATATGATTATATTCCAAATTTGGGGTCAATAACGTAAAAACTAGAGTTTATGCCAAAAAAAGGCAAAAAAAAACCACTGTGGGCCCCCAGAAAAAAAAATGAACAGCGAGTACGTGGAAAGTGTGAATAATAATAATAACATAATTAACAATGTGGAATTTGCCGGGGTAAGTCAATATTAGCTTAAAGGGTTTTTTTTTAAAAGCGCCGCAGGCAAAATTGTTTTTTTAAAAAATCGCGCGCAAATTAAAAATTGCCCTTAGAGACTTACTTAAACCTTATACTATTTCAATCGGATCAAAACTAATTTTTGTCTTTTAAGTTTTAAAATCTTCGAGGTAATTTAGTCGATTTTAACGTGCCTAAACTATTTTGATTTTTCGCTCTGTATATGAATTTGTGTCTTTTAAGCGATGCGATCCGACCGCAAGTTTATGGTACAGATTCTTTTTGTCTTAGCCCCGTCAAGCAGCGCAAATTGAATAACGAAAACCCGCAATGATGACGTCTCCTCGCTTACAGTGTTGACAGCGTCGCTGGTGTCGCAAGCCATAAACACGGCCAATGCCAGAGGCTGCCAGAAGGCAGCTCCGGCAGCCATGTCCCAAGAGTCGGGTTTTGTGTGTTGCCGCCAGCGTTAAACCGCAAAATTTAATTCCCTTATCAAAAAGTGACAAGCGTGCGTATTTAATGCAATTTTGCAGCGCATTTAACATGACGTATAAAGGATTGGGTTGGCTGTCCGTCTGGCATTTGCCATTATCTGGCGGAAGTTGTTTTCTTTACGTTTTTTTCAGTTTGAGCCAACTAGAAAAACCTCAATTTGCTCTGCCGCAACTTCCTTTTATGCTAAATTACAATTCCGCTGATTGCATTCCCGCTTTGCCGGAGCAGGAGCAGGAGCCGGAGTCAAACCGTCCTCAGCTCATTCACATTGCTACGCGTTATTCACACTTTACGCCTAGATTTTCGAGCGCCATGAATCCTTTAACTGTTTTGCATATTTGTGTGCCAGCTCCGAGTCCGAGTTGCTGTTGCTGTTTTTGTTTTGTTCCGTAGTTTTGCATTCATTGCGAAAGATAAAAATAATGAACATACCAAAGGCAAAACTCGAAAGGCGAAAAAAGCACGAGCAACGTTTTGTCTGTGCGTGCAACGGAGCTGCGATTCAGTGCAAAAAAAAAAACACGTTTTTTGTCGGCGTAGATTTATGTGTGTACGTATGCATGTACATGCAAGTCCGACTTCGTCTTCCCGTGTGAGTGTGTGTGAGTGAGGAATGGGCGGCGCAGAGGGATTCCTGCTCCTGTTCCTGCTCCCTTCCACTCGGTAATGCATAAGGCAAATTGCTTGTAAGTTCAACTCGTATTTTGCATTGTGCTTCACTTCCGACAGTTAAATTAAAGCCATTGTCTGCCCTGTTTGGTGTTAGTTTTGTGCGCCTAACGTAACAATTGCCGGGCGAGCTCGCGCTTTTTTATCTGCAACTAACCGCAACAACAGCCGAAACAGTTGAATTACGACAGCGAAAATAATTTGTTAGCCTAAAAGTGTGCTACAAATCTTTGTCTTGAATTGTTAGAGGAGGGCAATCGCCTTTAATTGCATAAACAACACTTCATTTGAGGTCTTAGAAGCCATACCAAGACAGGTTTTAATTATTAAAGCACTTGTTGAAATGAATGGGTGTTTTTTTATTTGACGCAGCACCAAAACTGTGTTAAGCTGTGTTGCTATGATGAATCTTACGAAAATAAAAAAAATCCAAATGATTTTGGTATGGTTTTTCTTTTTAATAAACATTTGTCGTTTCCTAACTTTGCAGCTTTGCACTGTGGGCCAGAAATCTCATTGTTTGGCCAAAAATCTGGCAGTTCTACACCAGCCTAACTAGGAAGGTGAGGGTAAAAGAGTGAACGCACAACTTAAACAGCAACCACAAATTTTAATGGGATACAAATATTCCAAAAAAAATTGCATAGAACTTGTTTTTGGATTTTACCCAATTCCTAAAGAGAAGTATATGTAAGTACCAAATAACTAAAAATAATTGATATGTCATGATATGTTTATCTTACTTCCCTCACCGATTTTTCCATCTATTTTACCTACAGTTTGGATTCAAACTTAAAACTACAAAATGAAAATAAAAAAAATTAAATTAATTAAATATTAACATTTTTTTGATATATTACAATTTACCTTCAGTGCTTTTAAGAGTATGCTGCATATTTTTACACAGTTGAATCGAATTCGTAGAAATTAGTTTACCCCAGAGTGCATGGTGCTGACTGTTTAAAAGTACTTTTAAAAACGATTTAATGAAAACTAAAAGCAAAAGTGCATTCCTTCAGCTACAGTACATTATGCAAAGAAAATAAGCACTATTACAACAAAATTAAGAGGGGTAGTTTTGGGCACTTTCAATGCAAAGTTGCCCAATCTAAAAAGGGTATTATAATTTTGCCCAGAAGTTTACAACGCATAGAAATATTCAAAATATTCCAACTCTATAAACTATATATATTCTTGATCAGGACGACAAGCTGAGCTTTGTCTGTCCGTTTTCTACGCAAACTAGTCTCTTAGTTTTAAAGCTATCGAGCTGAAACTTTGCACAGAGTCTTCTTTTACTGCACGCTGCTAATGTGTCGGAACCGACCGGATTGGATGACTATATCTTATAGCTGCGATTTTAATTTTTGCTTTAAGTGCTGGCGTTCTTAAACTCTGATATATTGAAACATTTGCAAGGGAATAAAAACTTTGGCACAGACGAAGTTAGCTTGGCGTTCTCGTTCTTTCTGCCCTAATGTATTCAACCACCTTGATCGAGACGGATCGGAAAATGTCGAACTTAAAATTCTTGTTATTTAAATTTTTGAAAATGTTCAATGTAACTAATAGTTGTACTTTATTGTAATTAAAAGTAATATAAAGGTTTGATACATCGAATAAGTCACAACTTGAAAACAGCTTTAAGCAAATTGATAGCGACTTCACCTTCGTTTGATTTCCACGCCTCGTTGGCGCCCGAAATCACTCACACCTCTGCTGCACACGTCTTACTTCATGAAACGATCGAACAACACTTCATCTGACCTTGTCTAAGGCTTGTTCTCGACTCTCAGCTCGCCACCCGTCTTGGCGCCTTTGCTGTTCTGCTTTTGTCGACTTCTGCTACCTTGTCTCGCTCGTACTTCCTTTTGTTCTTACGCATTTCGGTTAACGTTTGAAATACTTATCGTTGTCTTGATCATTTGGCTCGTCGGTATTTCGGTTGACGTTTGAAATACTTCTCGTTGTCTTGATCATTTGGCTCGTCGGTATTTCGGTTAACGTTTTAAATACTTCTCGTTGTCTTGATCATTTGGCTCGTCGGTATTTCGGTTGACGTTTGAAATACTTCTCGTTGGCTTCATCGTGATGTTGTCTAGGTTTGTATGGTGCAGCATCTCTATAACAGTGGAATTGGGAACACACAGCATAATTCCAACCCACATATATATAGCATTTTGAGCTGGGTAAGCAATGTGCACAATGTGCACATGGGTGATAAAACGATGCACCAATTCGCAAGAACATCTTATGCATCGTACTTCAAATTGATGCGGTGAATATTAAACGGGTCGAATATTCGATAATTACATTCCGAACCGCGATGTGAATCCTTTAATAAGTTCCAAATGTAAAGATATTATTTTATTATTAAACACTTGAAAAGTGTATTATAATTTTGCCCAGAAGTTTGCAACGCATAGAAGGAATCATCTCCGACCACATAAAGTATATATATTCTTGATCAGCATGACGAGCTGAGTCGATTAAGCTTTGTCCGTCCGTCTGTCCGTCTGTCCGTCCGTCCGTCCGTCCGTCTGTCCGTCTGTCTGTTTCTACGCGAACTAGTCCCTCAGTTTTAAAGCTAGCGAGCTGAAATTTTGCACAGAGTCTTCATTTGTCTGCACGCTGCTAATATGTCGGAACCGACCGGATCGGATGACTACTTCTTGTAGCGGCCATACAAATGATCGGTCGAAAAATGGGTTTTATTGAGAAACACTGGTTTGTCGTCAATATTACCGCTCTCAATCACTGTCATGGGTAATATTTAATGTTTTTAAGCTGACCTGCTAAGTTTGGTCGAAGTCGCTAACCGTTGAGACAAGCGTTTTCAAGTGTATAAAAATTTCGGCACGGACGAAGTTAGCCTTGCCTTTCTCGTTTTATTTCAATTTTTACCAGATGTTGATGGCATTTCATTTAATTTAATGTGATGTCAAAGCAATTTGTCCAGGCTTAGTAGACAACAAATCAAGACACCTGCGATTAAGGATGACTCAACAATTTTTTCAAGATATTTGCTAGATATTGGGCGTATTCAGCAGATAATTCCGATTAGCGATTTGCGATTGCTGATGAGTCTCTGCTGAATAGATTTGATTGCAGGCTTTAAGAATTCCGTCGGCTTTAGTACTTTTTATCAATGGAAAACACTTTTACAAAATCTCCAACATTTATGGATTTGTTAAATTAAAAATTTTATATGAATATCTTAACAAAGGTAGGCTGACCCCGCAATCGTTAACCAATCATACGTTTTGAACGATTTCTATTCAGAAAACTTGGTTGTCAGTTTTCCCAATCCCAATCGGCAATTACTGTATTCAGCAGGTAAAATCGGCAATCATAAATCACAAATCGTAAATCGGAATTATCTGCTGAATACGCCCATTCATTTGGTAAATTGTAACTAAACAGCAAGTTATTACTTGAATGTATACCCTATCATAAGAAATTTATCCATTCAATGCAAAATGCCCAGGTGGTCAACGACAGTTTTAAAGCTAGTTGTAATTAGGGTTATCGGAAATATTATCGACACATCGAAATATCATTATCGTATATTTTTCTAAAGAGATATATCGAAAATCGAATACTTTCGGCGTTCGGTCACACTCTTGCAAATAACTGTTTCTTGTGCACTAGACATTAGACTGGCCCTTATATTAACTTTTTTTTTTTGATTTCAAAATACCGGGCGAAAAAAGGGTTCGTTTTGGTCCCAATAGATATGAAAAAAAGTTTGGCAGCGATCGGACTTCAATTAGTGGACGCGCGTTCGCCCTCAAAATCGAAAATTTGAAATGTATGGGAAATGAGGGGGATGAGATTCGAGTTTAATTTCTAAAAACTCCAAAAAAATTTTTATGTGTTAATTCTTTTTACATCCTTTTAGGGGAATATCATAGCAACATTTTAAATATAAATGTGTCTTATTTTGAGAGTCAGCCTGGCCAGAATCATATCAAAAGTGTCAATTTTTCAAATTTTTTTTTGGTATTTTTTTCGGAAAATTTTTAATACATATGAGATTTTGATTTTTGCTTTTGCCCGGGCGGCAAAACTATCGTTTTGGTCCCAAAAGATATAATAAAAAGTTTGGCTGCGATCGGACTATATTTAGTGGACGCGCTCTCGCCCTAGAAACCAAAAATTTTAAATATGCTACCAATATATGGGATGAGATACGGATTAAATCTGCAAAATTTGAAAAAAAAATTTTTTGTGATTTTGCTCTTTAAATCCTTTAAGGGGAATACCATAGCAACATTTTACATATTTTTGTTGGATATTTCGAGCGTAAACTTGGTCGGAAACATATCAAATCGGCCAATTTAAAAAAAAAAAAAACAATTTTTTTCTGAGATTAATTTCGGATTTAATTTCTAAAAGTTTTTAGTTTTTGTTTAAGTGTTTATTCTTTTTAAATACTTTAAGCGGAATATCTAAGCAACATTTTAAATATTTTTGTTGGATATTTCGAGCGTAAACTTGGTCAAAATCATATGAGAACTCCAATTTTTGTAATTTTTTTGGGGTTTTTTTTAATGACAAATTAATTTATGCGAGACTATGATTTTTGCTCTTGCCTGGGCGGAAGAAGTTTCGTTTTAATCCCAATATATATAATAAAAAGTTTGGCAGCGATCGGACTTCAGTTGGTGGAAGCGTACTCGCCCTCAAAATCGAATATTTGAAATATATGCGCAATATTTGGGGTGAGTTTTGGGCTTAATATCTCAAATTTTTAATAAAAAATGTTTATGTGTTATTTCTCTTTATATTCTTTTAGAAGAATATCATAGCAACATTTTAAATGTAAATGTCCGATATTTAGAGCATATCTCGTATATATTATTTTATCTTAAAAAAATAAATAAAAAATATTATAAGAAAAATGTGAAAAATGTGCTTTTGATTCTTACCAAATTTATTCTCAAAATATCTAACATTAATATTCAAAATGTTGCTATGATATTCCGCAAAAGGTATTTAAAGAGAATTAACACTTTAACAAAAATTTGAAAATTTTAGAGATTAAATCCGAAATTAATCTCAAAAAAATTTTTTTTTTTTAAAAATTGGCCGATTTCATATGATTCCGACCAAGTTTACGCTCGAAATATCCAACAAAAATATGTAAAATGTTGCTATGGTATTCCCCTAAAAGGATTTAAAGAGCAAAATCACAAAAAAAAATTTTTTTTCAAATTTTGCAGATTTAATCCGTATCTCATCCCATATATTGGTAGCATATTTAAAATTTTTGGTTTCTAGGGCGAGAGCGCGTCCACTAAATATAGTCCGATCGCAGCCAAACTTTTTATTATATCTTTTGGGACCAAAACGATAGTTTTGCCGCCCGGGCAAAAGCAAAAATCAAAATCTCATATGTATTAAAAATTTTCCGAAAAAAATACCAAAAAAAAATTTGAAAAATTGACACTTTTGATATGATTCTGGCCAGGCTGACTCTCAAAATAAGACACATTTATATTTAAAATGTTGCTATGATATTCCCCTAAAAGGATGTAAAAAGAAATAACACATAAAAATTTTTTTGGAGTTTTTAGAAATTAAACTCGAATCTCATCCCCCTCATTTCCCATACATTTCAAATTTTCGATTTTGAGGGCGAACGCGCGTCCACTAATTGAAGTCCGATCGCTGCCAAACTTTTTTTCATATCTATTGGGACCAAAACGAACCCTTTTCCGCCCGGTATTTTGAAATCTATTTTTAAGGGCCAGTCTACTAGACATTTAAGGCAAAATGTTTAAAAGTTATTTTATTAAAGTTGATGCGCAGAAATCGCAGTGCAAACTGTTCAATAAAGTTTTAAGAACCAGTGGAAACTCAACAAACTCAGCAAAGCATGGAGATGCTTGGCTGAAATGCAGCTCATCAACGGCAAATGTTGGTATAAATGATTTAAAATTTTGGGAATTTGTGTTTATTGTGTGTCAAATTGCCGGCTATTAATGCATTTTTGTATATTGTGGATATTTATATCGTGATGTACATTAAATGTACTAGTTTGGTATATTTAAATGTCCGACGACAAAACTCAACGGGTCTTCCTTAAATCTCTGTCTAACGACTATTGGTAAAATCAGAAATTTTTACGTTTCTTAGATTTAACTAAGTACGTTTTTTTAAGGTTTGTAGTTTGAATGTTCTATTTTGAATGATGATACATTTAAGAAGTAAACAGTTTATAAAAGTAATTCCGAACTAATTTTACGCGAAATTGTAGACACGAAACAAAAAACTTGAAACATTTTTGCGTAATTACTTTCGAAAAGTAAGTGGAATTGTGAACAAGACTAAATATACCCTTGCAGCTCGTAGAGTATATATAATGGTTTTAGGTTACTTTCATTTAGGTTACTAAGTTCCAAAACTTTGCAATAGATGGCGCCACCAATTTGATTATTAGTTTGATATTAGTTTATTAGCCATTTAGTTTAAAACACAGATAGGTTTATTGGAGACGGCGCTTTTCCGGTAAGATTGAATGTAACACCATGGCGGAGAGATAAGTAAGAGTGTGTGTGAGTTAGAGATGTTAGATATATAAAAAGGGGGAGGATCGTGCATTGATAGTTGTTAGGGATGTGGGAATCAGATAGATGAACTGGATCTGTGATTGGAGCTGGATATATTGGAACCGCCACTGCCACTCCCTCTTTGAATGATGCGTTAAGTTGACTGGCTTATTAGGTAAGTTGACGCTGAATCCTAGTTTCATATCCATGATATGTTGTGTGTGGTTCCAACTGTACGGATGATCGTTTTGTTCGCGGCAAATAGGTTTATCGTATATATTACAGGACCCCACCACTTTGACGAGATGCCGATTTGGCGGCACCCGTTGTATGTGAGTATAAAAAGCCACAGATTTTCGTCGAAATTACACAATTTGTATTGAATAGTGTTCAATTGTTTTCAGAAGGGTTTATCATATGTGGATAGGCCACGTTAACTATTTAGTTTAAAACACAGATTAGGTTTAAGATTGGTTTATTGGAGGCAGCGTGTTGCCGGTAAGAATGAGTGTAACACAATGGCTGAGGGTTAAGTAAGAGTTTTTTGAACTTGAAAAAATTGACAAAAATTAAAGTTAAAATATAAAACATCGATTGTGGACTAATATGAACGGAAATTTCATCTTATAGAATTTACATAATTAAACAAGTAAGACCGTTGCAGTTGAGCAGCCCGACTTCCAAATACCCTGTTCAATTGACAAACAAGCGCACTCACACACACACGCTCGCGCATACAGCAAAAATGTTCGCAATAAGCAAATCGCGTTGGGGGAGGGGCAAAATTTGTTTCGTGAAAAAGTTCGGTGTTTTTGCTCAGATCTCATTATGCGTTTCAGAATAGATAGATTAAGGGCCTTAGATAATATATATTAAGCGATGATGTTGTAACTTTAAAATTGTGGCTCTGACAGTTTTTTGCGGTTTTGGGTGGGAGTGGGAAAATTTTGCAAATCTGAAACAAACTTGATCTGCGTTGATGCTGATCAAGAATATATATACTTTATAGGGTCGGAAGTATTTCCTTCTCCCTGTTACATACATTTGCACAACTTTATGATCCCCTTTTACCCATTTTCAATGGGTACAGGGTATAAAAAAATAATTGGAATTGTGTTTTGAATAACCACATATTTTCTTGTCAGTAAATGTTGTGAACTTCACGCTTACTCGATATATTTTTCCAAAGACATATAACGGGACAGTCTTCGTATATACCACAAATCGTTTTGCGCCTTATCGTCACATATGCACACTATCTGCCTGTTGGTTTTTCTATTTCGATTTCCAGTTTATTCACATAGAAACGCAATTGCACAAACTTGCTGACGGTGCATAATTACCGCAGGTCAGGTGCTACGAGTATAGACAGAGAAACCGCATCGCCCTAAGTGGGTCATCAACTTTACCCAGCGCCAAGTAGTAAACTTTTTGCAGAATTAATGTACATATGGCACGCACAAATGTCAAAAGATAGAGAAGGAACAGAAATGGGTCTATCTATTTCTGGGTGCCATTTAAAAAGGCGTTGCTGCACTGCGACAAAGTTTAATGGAAATTTGATTAATTTGATTAATTGGCCAGGGCTAAGAACTCATTAATTATATGCAGCATATTATTGGTTTCATTGAGGCAGACCACATGCTTACGGGCGCACGCACACGCACACACGCAGATAGGTGGTGTCAACCCAAGCCCAAAACCAAAGAAATCTCTCTCCAGTACTCCGCTTGACAAATGGCATTTTGGTGCCCGGCATGCCGCTGAGCTTTGGCTAAATATTTTCGTAATTACATTTCCACGTAGAGTAATTAATTTTGTCTCGGTTTGGCTGCCTTTTGTCGCTGCTTCGACCCAGACACCCCGCTGCTGCCGTTGACATCTGCCATTATATGTGTTGCATACTTTTGCGCGCTCTCCTCACATATTACAAAACGTTTTTCTTCACTTCGGCATTTGGGATTTGTTGCAGGCCCCGCATTATTATTATAATGTTTTATTATTTTATGAGGCTTTCAATATAAGAACAAGGAAAATGTCGTTGCCTTGAATCTGTTTTATTGCCTCCGCCTGAGGAACCACACACGTAGACTCAGGCACATTAAAAACTTTTGCAGGCTACTTAAGCCGTTTGCCTACTAAAACTGTGGCTTAAATTATGCAACCAGGTGGCCATAAAAGGTGGCCGAGAGTCCATGGCATGTCAAGTGGCCGAAGGGGCGTATGTGTAATTAAGCATATAATGAACGGCCCACATAAAAGATGACAGAGTAATGCCACAAATTTAAATAAATATGGGGGAAAGGAGCTAAGAAAGTAAAGTACAGCCAATTAAGAGAAGTGTGTGTTTTCAACCTATTTTGTTTTAATTGATAAATTCTGGAAAAGTCACTATTTGTACAACAAATATTCAAATATTCAAGAAAAAAAATTTTGTTTTGGTTCAAATAGAAATTAGAAAAAGTTTGGTGCTGATCGGGCAACATTTATTGGACGCGCGCTCACCCTAAATCGAAATTTTGAATGCAGGGGAAATATATGTGATGAGTTTTGGATTTCCTCTCTTAAATTTTCAAACTTTTATTTTAATTATTAATTTAATTATTAATTTATTAATTAATGCTATTTAATTTAGTTTGGAAAATATCATAGCAACATTCTAAATATTATATAAATACTGAATATTTTCAGCGTAGATTTGGGTCTTAATTTTACAGATTTTGTGACAGTTAATCAATCAGCTAAAGCTACGGTTAGTTATTTAATATTATAGACTATTTTTGCACTACAAATAATTTTGGATTTATTTTATTATTATATTATATTTTATAACACCAATTTCCGGTGAATCGTGTTCCCCAATCAAAAAAGTACACAATTGTGCCGATTTTAGAGTTTTTTGAAAAAAGCAGGGACAAGAGACAACATTCACCAATTAAAATGGGAAAATGAAGAAAATATTTTAAGATTTTGGACCGAGGTAAAAAAACTCTTGGGGCAGCGCAGGTAACATCATCTTTTTGGACCTGGTAGCTGTCGCCTTGACTCTGCTTTCGTTGCCATGGTCGAATGCGGAAGTAGAGAGGGTATTTAGCCAAGAAAATTTGGATAACTCCAAAACCAGAAGTCATTGAAGAGGACTTAAAATCATTAAAGAAATAAATATATTTAGAAAAAACTTTTTTCCTTTTTTCCGACTATTTTTTAGTTTTCTGTCCATTTTTTACGGAAAAATATTGGCATCGCTGCCACATGCCAACAGAACGGGCTCATTTCTTTGTAAAGATCTAATTCTAAAAACGAACGGGCGGTAAGCGGTCGTTTTCAGAGATTGAGAGGCAGAGGTCAGACTGGAAACCCGACGAAGAATACCCCTTGCAAACCGATGCTACTATGGGCTCAGTAGGGAGTTCAAGAGCAGAGCCCTCTGTCGAAGAACGAAAATAGTGCTATACAAGTAGCTTTTCATGCCAGTCCTGCATGGACAATGACAGCAGTGGATAAAGCGGCGATTGCCGTGTTCGAGCGAAAAATTCTTCGGAGTATTTATGGACCTTTAAAAGTTGGCGCTGATTTCCGCATTCGAATGAATAGCGAACTATATGATCTCTATGGACGGATGGATGGATGAAGAAGCTCCAGCAAAAAGTGCGAAGAAGGTAGGCGAAGGCATTTTCAAGCTTGGTTTGAACAACAGGTGCCAGCCCCCACAGAGCAGTAGCGACTGGAGGGCATAAATATCAGAGGCCGAAACCGCCAAGCGTTTATGATGCACACATCGGGCCAATAAAGAAGAATATATATAATATGGCTTTGTTTATACTGATTTCAGTAATGCGTTCGATTTTCTACTACACTTCTAGGGCCGCATCTATTTATATTGTTCATTAATATTAATGACTCATTAATGACTCTACGGTAACATTTAAGAAGATTTGTTAATTTTTTGGCTTAAGCTTAGTATTAAAGCAAACATTACCGTCTGCTTGAGGAATTGACTTTAGGTGGGAGGGTACCTACTAGAGACCTGCACGATAGGGCTGCAAAACTATCGATAGTGGGTACATCGATAGTTTTTAACTTCGATGTTTCAAAACCTCGATGTTTTCCAAAAAAACATCGATATATCGTTAAAACATCGACAATTTTTCAAATATTTTAGATTGCGGTAAATACCATATATCTTATGCTATATTAAGAAAAATATAGAAAAGGCAAACATTAATTTTGTTTGTGTAAAATAATGTTATTAATTTCTTAATAATAAACGAACAAAATTTATATTTTCATTTTTTTTTAATTCAAAAAAACAAAAATTAGGTCTTCACAATTTAAAGCTTTTTTATTCATCTTTTTTTTTCTTAAAATTAAAAAAACAAATATTAAATGCTCATTTCATAAAATAAAATATCAAATATAATGTCTTCACAAGTTAAAGCTTAGTTATTCACATTTATTTCTTAATATTAAAAAAAAACAAATATAAAGGCTCATTTCTTAAAATTAAAAATCAAAAATTATGTCTTCATAATTCAAATCTCACTCATTAATATTCATATCTTAAAATTAGAAGAACAAAAACAATTGCTTCATTAATGGGTTCTTAAAACTAAATAAACATAAAATGTAAGTCTTTTCAATTCACAGATAATTATTTTTTAACATTAAAATTAAGTCTTTTCCATTCACATTTGGGCATTTCCACAGTCGCGAACGCGACATTCGTACGACTTTAAAGTGCAAAAAAATATAGAAAACAAAAAAAAATTTTTTTGTTTGTTTTTGTTTTTTGGTAGAGTTTTGGTAGCAGAATATTTAGTGCAAAAGATAGGTTCAGTCGATTTGACGATTAAAATATAAATTGAAAAAGTTATGTGATTTATCACGCGACAAAAATGGAAGTCGTTTTCGGCTGCATCTAATAAAATTCATAAATCTGGAAATAGTTAACAACAATTTTAAAGCAGTTAACTCCTAAATAAAGGTGAATAATGCAGCTTTTTATTCCGTGCAATTATATTCAGTTATTTACATTAGCTTTGTTTTTATAAGCTTTAATATTATGAAGAACGCGACATTTAGCACGCGACATATTAAAAAAAACTGACAATGAAATTCACTAATCTTCAGCGTTCAGGCCGTTTTTTTTTTTTAAATGGAATCAGAAAGAGTTTAAATGAATTATGTTATTTATTTTGATATTTGTTTTACATGTCATGTTAAGAAAAATAATTTTTTAAAAAACTGTTTTGTCGATCTTTGTGGACCTTTCTGTGGAAATGCCCATATTTGATTTTTGATGGTAAATATTATTTGCCAACTCAGCCACTTTGTGGCTAGAACTAGCCACTTTTTGAGCGGGTTAGCTTTTTTTTTTCAAAATGATCTAGCCACTTCTAGCCATTTCGTTTATTTGCACTTTGGAACACAAATTTCGGTTTGATAATGCTGCGTTTAACCAAATTTACCTTTTTTTTTTTTTGCTTATTAATCAAATTTTGTCGTATTTCAACTAATAATAATTGTAAAAATGGACCCAAAAAATCTGGCAGCACTGATGCAGTGATGCATCCGATATATCGATGTTCAATTTTTAACATCGATACATCGGACCATTTTGAAAACCTCGATACTATCGATAGTAACATCGATAGTTTTGCAGCCCTACTGCACGAGTAAATAAAAAAGTAATCGATAATTACTCGCCGAGTATGATTACAAATGAGTACGATTACCTAGCTGTCAATTTGGCACCGTAGCATCGTAGGAACCGCACCGTTTTACTCTTTTTTACTCATTTTTACTTTTCAGGGTTAGGAATCGCCCTTTACCTGTAGCTCTCGAGACTGACGGCTTATTAAATCGCGAAATAATACCAAAGAGGATAAAAAATAGTAATAAAAAAAAGACAGTGCAAAAAAGTGATAAGTCATGGCGGTTCATTGCATAAGCGCAATTCCCAGCTAAGGGTTCTCCGTGGTAATAAAAACGCTTACTACTTAAGAAACTGCTTTTCATGGCCAAGAATGACCACACATAACAGCATTACCATGATTATGACAATGCCGAACCGCGGTAAATACCATGGATGACCAATGGTCAAAAATACAGTTAAGATCATAAGGAATGTTTCAAACCACTTTTCGTGACTGACAAATCATCAAATCGCGGAAAAATACCGTTTTGAATCAAAAATAGTAATAATGTCAAACAAACAGGAAAAAACCATCTTAGGATCATTGCATACGCGCAGTTCGCAAATATGGGTTATCCGTGGAATTAAAACCGCTAAATACTTAAGAAACTGGTTTCAAGGCCACAATAGATCTCATATAACTACATTACCATGATTATGACTAACCTCTTGTGACTAACCGCGATACATACCATGGATGACTATTAACAAAGAACTTAGAAGAATTAATTACCGGTGTGGTCATCCATGGATTGGTCATCCATGGTGTTTATCGTGGTTCAGTATTATCATAATCATGGTAATGTAGTGCTCATGTGTGCTCATTTTTAGCCTCGAAAATCAATTTCTTAAGCACTTAGCGGTTTGATTACCATGGAGATCCCTTAGATGTGAATTGCTTTTATGCATCCTGCAATCCAGCCTTGATTTTTTTACTTGGTTGAAAGTAAAGTTAGTTTGACATTATTTATATTTTTGAACCGCAATTATGCATTATTTCAGGCATGATTTTTTACTTGGTTGAGCATAAAGTTTTTTTTGGCATTATTAATATTTTTATCCTCTTTGGTATTATTTCGCGATTTAATAAGTCGTCAGCCGAGTGCCGGATGCTGGCTCCAAACTGTGCCGCCAAAATAAACCTAGCTAATATTTGTATTATTATTATTTTGATTTTATTTTATTTTTTTACGGTTTGTACTCGGACTGCGCTCGCGCGTCTCAAATACACACCAATACAATTGAAATGTTAAATAAAAAACGTGGAAAAATAAAATTACTTATTTTATTAATGCTTATTATCATGCCAGAAAAATATCTTTTGAGCATTTTACGAACCTTGCATTTCATTTATACAAACAGAGAGAGAGAGAGAGAGAAACTTAGAGATGAGCACAGCGGCAGCTCCTACAGAGTATGTTATAGTCGGGCTTGACCGACTTTATCACTGGATTTATTTGGAGTAGACACCCAGCGGAAGGGATTTAGTTTGTCTAAGTACTTAGATCTAAATACATATACAGGCAGACGATCATTAAATACCTAACAGATAATGATTAATCACCTTTGAATTTTTTGGTAAAAAACGACGTGAAGCCTTGTCCATTGCACAAAACTTGGAAACTAAGCCCAAGCGATTTTGCTTATTTTTTTAAAACGAAAGCGCCAACAAATTCCTGAAAGTCCTAAAGACTCAAGCCTGATGTGCGCTGTTTTAGCTCAGTCAAAAGTAAACATTGTTGTGACCTAAGGGAACACAAAAAGGTGAGAACTGACGGAAAATTGCCAACATAAAGAACAATTTTTTTACACTAGCGCTAAATATTATAAATAATTAACTAATTCTATAAAATATAAGTTAATGCCAAGAATATCCTTATTCTACCAATTGATTTTTTCGATGTTTGAAACAGGGATGCTAACTCAACAGAAATAAAGTACTTATGGATGCATTCTTTACAACATCATACATAGGTGCTTCTAGTGCATATGCTGTGGGCAAATCTGGTAAGATTATCATCACTAATTTTAATGCAAACTGGAGACAAATTGTGATTTTTTTAACCTCCGGAATTAGACTTCAAGTGTCAATCCCAGGCGCCCCGATTTAGTAGTCCGAATTGCCTTCTACTACATTAGTACAACTTGCCCAGACATCACTTTAAATTAAGTTGAACAGCCAGCAACATCAAGAGAAAATTTAAAAAATTTAAATAAAAAGTAAAATTTCGTATTTAAATTTGGAAATAAACAAAGGATTTTCCATGGCGCATTTTGTCAATCCCATCGCTGATACGCAAAACCCAGAAGCGCCCATGCCGCTTATTCTAAAAATGGACGATTATTGCTTGGAGAAAGTGCTGAGTCATCTTTCGCTGGCGGATCAACTCAAGTTTGCACGCACCTGTGTTCGCATTTGGAGCGTGTATGAATGCGCTACTAAGAGGATGCACAAGAGTATCGACCTGGAGGAGTTGGATGGAGTTTCTACGTTGGATTTAAGTGATTTTTTCTCTTTAAGTGGGCCAGGGGTTCAGAAAATTCGTGGCGTCCTCCCGCCAGCACGCTCCGAAAAAGTATGTGAACTGTTTGGTATTCACTGCATCAATTTGAAATCCCTTGAATTAATGGCCAGTGTAATGAATAAAGGAAATATGCGTAAGATGTTCTTGCGGACTACCAACCTGGAGGAATTGGTACTGGGCAACTGCTCGCTCACCGATTCCGATCTCTGTGCTTTGAGAAAATTGAAGAACCTGAAGAAACTGAATATAGCGGGCAACGACTTGCTGACTGGTTGCAATCGGACACTGTTGCCGGTGTCTATTGAGTTGCTGAACCTGGCGTGCTGTAACTTATTAGGGCATAGTTTTATAACCCGCATGTGCACGGTGCTCACCCAGCTCAAAGAACTCAATGTCAAGGGTATCGACTCCATGAGGTACAATGCGTTTGAATTCTGTAACCGCCCGGGCTGCTGTCCGGCTCTCGAAGTGCTGCATCTAAGTGGTTGCGAGAACACCAATTATGAGCATATAACCAAGCTGCCAAGTCTGAAGACCATTAGCCTGACCACGCTGCCGTCGCGCACTGTACGTTCCGAGTTCCTCACTAAGCTGGTTGAGCTCAAAAGCCAGCAACTGGAGCATTTGGAAATACACGGAGCCTTGCGCCTGTCCACTGAGTTGCTGCTCAAGATTCCTCAGCTAATTGGGTTACGTACTCTGGTTCTACCAAATATCGATGCCATTAATGATCAAGTGCTCCAGGAGTTTGCCAAGCTGAAGCAGCTTGAGGTTATCAGTCTGAGACAGTGTAAAAATATCAGCAACAATGCGATACTGAATCTTATCTTGAGCTGTCCCAAATTGAGGGAGCTGAACCTGGAGGAATGCCTGGAAATTACCAAAAGTCTGGTGACGAATGCAATAGTCAAAGTGCAACAGCAGATACAAATTAAGAAAAATCAGCGAGAGTTGCCCCTTAAGCTTTTTGTAATGGGCTCCAAAATTCCTGAACCATTTCAGTATGAGCCAGATATTGTCGTGCCTATACTACATCTGATTTTTGTCTCATCCCATGCCCCAGATCTAATGCGGGCAGAATTTGAATACGATTACGATTCGTATGAGAGTGAACTGGATTACGATGAAAGAGAGGACATTTTTTGACCGACGAGTTTGAAGAAGATGATAATGAACTCCGCTATATATACAATGAAGGCTGGGGTGGTTAATGTCAATCTGTTGAAAGCGCATTATACCTAACTTTGATTTATTAAAATGTAATTCCTTAAATAGAACAAAAAGGGGAATTATCTGAACATAAATTTGTTATAAACAATTCCAGCCAATTAAAGATTTCGTTTATTTCATTTATTTAATTATTTTTCTTTTGACAAAATAAAGTCAAGTTTTCTAGATTTTTTGCTCAGTTCATGACATGAACTTCATGTATGACTTCGTCCCCTGTAAATCCAATTTCATGACACATAGCCACTGCAGCCAATCCATTTAAGCGGTTCTAAAATAAAAGAAGATTTACATTTGAATAATATTCGTATATTCAGAAGGTCATAAGAAACTCACTTCTTGTTGTTATTGTTATTGACAGTGTGGCTTATATACCACGTAGTTTAAATATATTTGGGAAATTTTCTTTTGAACTATTTGGTTGAGAACAGCCCTTTCGCATTAAATATTTTTTCCACATTTTTAGTTCGATGAGAACAGCAGGTGGTTCATTATCTAGAAATTCCTGTTATATTTCAATGGTGTTGACAAATTTATTGTTCTCTTCGTCAATAATGGCTGAGTCGTTCTTGAAAAGCGCCAAGCATCCTTCCAAAATATTACCATGATTGGTAAATCGCTCTTCAAGATCTGCAATGAAGACGTCCAGAAATGGATAAAATATCGTCACCCGAAAGTTAACTTCAGTGCTTTCAACTTCGGGATTCGCCCGATTTCTCTGGCTTCCTACAATCCTTATATGTTTTATCTCAATTTCAGCAGTTTCTGCAATTTGTTTGGAAGTTTCGTAGATTTTGGAAAACGCATCTTCATTTGCCTGAATTTGCGATAGCATTCTCTGCAAATCTTTGGCTAGATCTATGGCTTGAAGTAAATCTAAATTAACTTTTTGGAATTCCTGACTCATCGAAAGCGATATTATTATTATAATTCCAAGTCCATGGCGTTGGTTAAATTTTTAGAGTCTTTTTCCGTGGCTCTCATGTCAAAAGAAAATAATTCCTAAAAATCTTCTACCGCTTGTTATTTTGAAACCCATCTTGTGAGCTTCAATCTTTTTAAAGATTTTGTTCTAGGTGTTTCATTGGATTCTACGATAGATTTTTAAAAAATTGACTTCCTTTTAGGGGTGTTAAACAAATTGTAGACCACTTCTATAGTGCTAAGGCAAACTCGGATTGCTGGTACGCTGTTGGTGGTAGATATAGCCAGATTTAAAGAATGTGCGACACAGTGGATGTATAATGCATGCGGCGCATAATTAGAGCGTATGATTGCTTAAGCACCATTATATTCTCAGACATGTTCCTTGCCCCATCTTACCCTTGACCAATCAAATATAAAATATCAAGTCCAAAACATTGAAGAAATTCTACCACCAGCTTGGCAATAACATCACCTGTTCATAAGTACACAAACCCCAAAAAATCTTCGCGCAAAGTATACTTGCAGCCACGGTTGCCACTTGAGTATAAAATAATGCACCAAAAAAATTTAAAAAAAAGAACCATTTTTATAAAAAAAGAGCCAAAAATTTGTTTCTTCCTTATTCATGTTATAATTTCAATATATCTCTTTGTCAATAACGTAAAAACGCACATCTATTTCATTTCTTAAGTGTTCTTAATCATACAAATAAAAATTAAAAATTTTTCTTGTACCCTTTAATAATTTTGTTAACTTTTAAAATAACCAAAACAGTCAATATTCATTATTATGTCCAAAACAAATTTCTTCACTTATTCCTGTTATATTTTCATTTCATTGAATATAAAATATAAAATAAAATAAATTATGTTATATTTCTTCAGAATTCTTAAAAGTACAAGTAAATATAATCAATTTTTTTATACCCTGTACTCATTAAAAATTAGTGAAAGGGGATAATGAAATTGTGCAAATGTATGTAACAGCCAGAAGGAAGCACCTCCGACCCCATAAAGTATATGTAGAAGAATGGTGGTTTTCCATTTTTTTTATTGTTTTATTATTTTAGGAACCGTAAGGCAAATGTCTGTACTCTTCCAATGCCCGAGCTAGACTAACTACTCGGTTCACAATTCATTACCCCAAATCTCATATTTCACTTGACACTAGACACTTGACTTACTTGGCAGAAAACGATACATTCGTCCCACCATGTTCCCAACAAGAGTAGGCTTAGCAATATTCCATTATAGGACAATTTATTTCTCCAAGCTTACTTTCTATTTTACAATATTTGTGTTATCTACGACATATATATATTCTTGATCAGCATCAGCAGCCAAGTCGATTTAGCCATGTCCGTCAGTCTGTCTGTATGAACGCTTCGATCTCAGAGACTGTTATATATAGAGCCACAATTTTTGGCATGTAAGTAGGTGTATACTTTACCCACATCGAGATTGTATCAGATTTGGAAAACACCTCAATAAGATCCGAGCAAAAACACCGAAGATATGCAAGTGCGCCTCCCCATTTTGGTACTTTTTAGTACTTGGTACAGGGTATTTTGCTGTCGGGGCACTCGATCGAAACACTCTTACTTGTTTGTATTTACCCTGTTTTTCTATATTTGTAAGTCATTTTTAGACGACACATAACTTGGATATGTATTCTTACAGACCTGAATAAAATTCAAGTCTGTTTCTCAATCCAAGCAGTGTGGTATGTAAAATATATTTCTTATATAACCAACTAATTCCTTAAAAGATTTTAGTATTAACCCCATTTTTTACTTTTGCCATTTCCTCCCAAAATAAAGATATCCCCTTTTCTTTTTGTAACTGAGCTTCTGTCAACTTTAACATGGCCCATTGGCCCATAATTTCAACAGGATCCGATTAACATAAATTCCTCAAGTTTTCACTTAATGGCAATATTTCAGTTTCTTTGCCCAAATAACGTTGGCTGGTGCAATCATAAAGAGAGATTTAATATCCTCTCGTCTAAAATCAAAACGCTGCATTACTTTCAGAAGCAGCTCCAATAATACTCGAGTACCGTTTCCTTTACTTTTAGAGTTGTGGATTTCTCTATACACTGGCTATCAATATATGTATTGTTGGGCATTCAGACCATCAAAATTTTTGTCAACGCGCCATAAATAAGAATTTAAGTCGCTAACATTAAAGCTACTAAGTTCCATATTCCTTAAAAAATATGTATGTATGTAATATGTGTATTTTGAAAATATAGCTTTCATACTATAAAAATATATTTCAGATATTTACAACTATCAATTAGTGTTGACAGCGAAATATATCCAGGATCTAATTTCGGTGTCGAATAATGTTCCAACTTTTTCGCTTAAGCCAATTATTAGAAAAAAGAGCCAAAACGAGCCAATTCCAATAAAAAAGTGCCAGTGCACCAACAGGAAAAAAAACACCAGTTTTGGTGCAAAAACACCAAGTGTGGCAACCGTGCTTGCAGCCATGTTGCGTAAGCTTATAGAAAACTGCTCAATCGTAGCCACATCTTGCGTTTCATCTGTCAAAAGTGAGAAAAAGTTTGCCGCTTTGATATTAGCCACAACTTTTTGAGTCAGTATTTCATAGCATGCATCGATGATTTCATTTTGTTCGGAAGGACTCGTATACTTATTTCGTTTTCCTGGTCCTTCTAAATGACTTAGAAGTAGCAGGACTCCCCTGGCTCTATACTTCAATGAAGCTCTGAAATTTCCTTCTTTTGGTTCCGAGAAATCCTTTTGCAAAACAATTTTTCCACTATCACGATGACCACGCAAAGCCAACTCTTGTCGCCCAAGAACAATTATTGCTTCAATAACAGGAATAATATTTTATCGGGCTTTTAATATTTGCTGCGTCCTTGACTCGTCAACTAACGCGCAAAACATTTTCACAATCAGCTATGGCATTTCAGTGGTAACATTTTTTCTGATGCTCTTGAAAACTTTGAAAATATAATATACTAGCTGAACCCGCCGCGACTTCGTCCGCGTCCAACTTTTGAAAAAGTCGTAGTAAGCAAAAAAAATTGTATAGCTCTCTGAACACTGTATTTGTATATTATCTATTTGTTAAAAAGCAAATTCTTTTTTTATATCATTGGCTTCATTAGCTTAGTGTTTAGACAGTTTCGAATTTACGGTTGATTAAAATGAATCAATCTGGGAATAGAGGATTAAGCAAGGCGCGGAAAAAGCAGTGATCTGTACACATATTAAATTCTATCCCGTCCCGTCGTACCGGACAAAACCAAATTTTCAAGTAGCGTAAAAATTCCTGAATTAAAAATTATTCCCTTCCTGTCTTGTGAATGCTGAACAGTCAAGGGACATTTTATTTATAAGTGCGAAAAAATTAGAAGCAAATTTAACTTTTCTTTTTTAAAAGCGGAAAAAATAAATATATTTTCCATAAAGGTAACAGTTCCCGCTGCCCCCTGATTTTTATCTGCAAAATTGAAATATAAGCTGTTTTGGCAACACTGTTTAGTTTTTTCCTTCAAACACATTTTTCATTGCAAAATGTTTTTATGAAATTTTAGGTGTTTTAATCGATATAAATCTCTTACATTATCAGCTCACAGCCTAGTTAATTAACAAAAACTCGCAAATGAGATAAGGTGACAACTAATTTTTAGCAGACTGCTCACGTCATGTGTGCCATCACTTTTCCTGTAGAATAGTTGGAGTCACGTACCATCTCTAACAAAAGGCAGACGCCTATGGCTGTTTGTGCATATGAAAGCAAAAACCAAAGAAAATCTAACATAGAAGCACACTTTGAAACGCCTCTCTATTTTGAGTGATGTTAACTCAATCCTAACAAATAGAGCAATCATTCTGACAACTCAAAACTTTACTCAAAATTTTTGTCGACATAGGAAACCAATTTTGTTAAAAAGAGACGCACATAGTCACAAAAATTACTCAAATAGTCAAAAGATGACCAAGAGAGCCAAAAAGAAAACAAACAGCTGATTAATATCTGAGTGAAATATTGACGACGCAGCAGAGTGTGCTTCTATGTTAGATTTTCTTTGCAAAAACACAAACACACATTTTTTGGCTGTTAGTTTTGTGAATTTCAATTAAATTATTTTTAAACGCGATCAACATTTTGTTGAAGCTATCGATGTGTTTTGTCTGAGCCATAAGATTCAATGCAATTGGATGAGGCCATTCTCAATTTGATTTATTGCTTGTTAATGTGAAAAAAACACACATACATATACACGACCTCAGCGCGCTCTCACTCTCTCTCGCGTTCTCAGCGAAACAAATTTTCCTCAACATTGCCTGAGCGCAATAACCGTTAATTGCCCATACAAACGTTTCATTGGCTTTTTCAATAGATTGGAAAAAAATTTTCGAATTTCCTTTCTTAGTGAGCACCTGCATAACTAAACGAAGGTCTATGCCAAAAATCAGACCTGTACGATAAGCCGTTTTCGCTGTGGCTTGATAATATGTCAGTCTGTCAGTCGGGCGTACAGATTTATATATATAGATATGTATATATGATCAATTTTCATAGTCAGAAAATATTAGTATTGTCAAAGTAAGTACTTTTTTTGTCAAATTTAGTTTTTAAAAGTTGTCCCAACAGCTGCGATCCTCTGCCACCACTTTTGACACTTTTGACTCCATTGTAAATTTTTGAGTAAGCAATCCAATGAAATTCGTCTAGCCATTTATGGCAAAACTTTAACTTTCTTGTCACAAATTTTTGTAGAATTGGAAACTCAAAATTCTTTGGTTGAATCCAGACATTTGCTAGAAAGGCCAGCCTCTGCGATTCACTTAACTGTTTGTTAACGAAATTTCCAATATCATATTCATTTAACACTTCAACTTTCTTCTCTACAGTGGAGCTTTCATTGCCCATATATTCATCAGTCGATTACTGCAGGGTTTTTTTTGCAGGATCGAATGGTGGCAATTCATGTTACATCAGCAAAACATTAACTTGATATACTTGTAAACAAGTTTAAGATGTTATATGGGTTTCGTCAGTTAAAAAAAGGCATATTTTCAATAATTTTTTATCTATGTAAAAACTTATTTATTTCATGCAATCTTTTTTCTGTCTTATAGATACATATTTAACGAATAATTTCTGAAATTTAAAAAACAAAAAAAAAATAAAGCTTCTCCACTGTGACGTCATTTCCGGTGACCCCTCGAAAAAGTCGGTTGTCAAGTTTTCTCGAAAACTACTGAACCGATCTTGATGAAATTTTACACAGGTGTTCGACATACAATTTACTCGTGCTTGAACGAAAAAAAATATGGCCGAAATATTCATTTTTTTGGAAAAATGTCTGCCAAAATTCCAATTTTTACTTTTTTTCTTTCCTTCGTTCAAGCACGAGTTTATGGTCTTAACTAAAATACTTTTTTTGGTTTTTCATTTTCATGATCCTGTCAGGAGTTATGCTGACAACGCGGACGCACCTTTTTTCGAGGGCTCACCGAAAATGACGTCACAGTGGAGAAGCTTTAATTTTTTTTTTTTTAATTTCAGAAATTATTCTTTAACTATGTATCTATGTATAGAGTTGGTTTGACAATACCTTTGGTTGGTTTTAACTTCCAAAGAGGATATTGCAATGATACGCAATAAAACAGAGGAAAAACTCTCCAAAGAAGTTAAAAACCCATTAACATAGGCAAACAAAAGAACAGCCACCAGCAAAAAGTGCTCTTATATAAAAGAAAACAAGCCTGATGCCGTCAATCAATTTTCACTCTTCATTGATATTACTTAATTCAGAATATGAGAAAAAATTTTATTTTTTTCATTTAATAAAGAATATTTTCTTAAAAACACGAATTTTGAACTGTTAGAAGGGTGGCTCACAACCCCCCACAAATTTTTGAAATTTCAAAAAGTCACTTTTTTTTCAATACCAAATAAAAAAACCCCAAAAATTTATTTATTTAAACTAGTGATGAGGAAAGTGCATCTTTTATCTAAAATACAAAATTTACAGAATGAAAATATATTGATTTTTGGCTAAGTTATGTTCGAAAAACAAAACTATGATCACAACCCCCCACTCTCCCCTATTTATTTTAGCGCAATTCGGATATATATACACTGCCATGCACTTGAATAGGGACAAGCATTTTAAAGCGAATATGCAACTATTTGACTGAAACAATCATATTAAATCAAAAGGCAAATATTTTTTAGCATTTAGTACTTCATTCTATATTGAATTAAACAAAAAAGCTTTTTCAAATTAACGCAGTCTTTTGTTAAAAAATTTTTTTTCAGCGAGCTCTTCAAAAAAGGCATATCTTTAGCATGCACTTGAATAGGGACACAGGTGAATTTATCATTCTGAGTAAAACTCCGCTCAATGAAGCTTATATTTTGACATCATATAAAAGTTTTAAGCATAAAAAACTAAATTCGGTGGGCGTTCAAGCACTAACTGACGTAAAAAATGCAAAATAATGGCATTAAAGGAGTAAAAATTTACTTACAGGCAAATTGATGAAAAAAATTGGAAAAAACGAAAGTGTTGTATGCAATTTTCTTAAAAATCCATCAAATAAAGGGAATAACATGAAAGGCCGCACAAAAAAAATTGTTTCGTGTACTGCAGAGCATCAAATTGTTCAAAAAGCCTTAAATTTACATTTTTCAGATTTTAAAATTGATTCAAAACTACTATTAAATGAAAGTGTCGATACGGTACGGAGATTTGTACGTAAAGCTAAACATCTAAAAAGATTAAAACTAAAAAGTAAACCCCCACTTAATACCCAACGGTAAGATCCTCGTCAAGTTTTTGCTCGAAATTATATGACTCGGAAGAAGGAATGGCATACCGTGGAATTATCCGTTAAAAAACGCTTCCACTTGTATGGAAAGTGTGTTATTTTAATGATATTCGATAAGAAGAACACTTTCTGTCCCGTCGCCATAGCCGTAAGAAAGGTGTTATGGTACGGCGCGCCGCGACGTGCCATCTTATATTTTATTTTATTATTAATTTCGAGCAATAACTTGACGAAGATCTTTACGTTGGGTATTAAGTGGTGGGCTTTTTTTCAGTTTTAATCTTCTTAGATGTTTAGCTTTACGTACAAATCTCCGCACCGTATGGACACTTTCATTTAATAGTAGTTTTGAACTAATTTTTAAAGCTGAACAATGTGAATTTAATGCTTTTTGAACAATTTGATGCTCTGCAGTACACAAAACAAATTTTTTGTGCGGCCTTTCATGTTATTCCCTTTATTTGATGGATTTTTAAGAAAATTGCATACAACAATTTTGCTTTTTCAAATTTTTTTCATCAATTTGCCTGTAAGTAAATTTTTACTCCTTTTATGCCATTATTTTGCATTTTTTACGTAAGTCAATGCTTGAACGCCCACCGAATTTAGTTTTTTATGTTTAAAGCTTTTATATGATGTCAAAATATAAACTTCATTGAGCGGAGTTTTACTCAGAATGATGAAATCACCTGTGTCCCTATTCAAGTGCATGCTAAAGATATGCCTTTTTTGAAGAGCTCGTTGAAAAAAAATTTTTTAACAAAAGACTGCGTTAATTTGAAAAAGCTTTTTTGTTTAATTCAATAAAGAATGAAGTACTAAATGCTAAAAAATATTTGCCTTTTGATTTAATATGATTGTTTCAGTCAAATAGTTGCATATTCGCTTTAAAATGCTTGTCCCTATTCAAGTGCATGGCAGTGTATCTCTGATGTAAGTAAATTATTTTTCATAACTTTTCAGACCATAACCTAAATGCGAATTTTTCCAGTGACTAAATTAAGTCATCGGGCTGTAATCATTGCCCAAAACATTTATGCTGTCCCACCAGCTAAATTCAGACTCGCCACAAGTCGAATAGCTGGAGTACATAAGGTAAAATAAAACAAAATTCTAATGCAAATCGACAGAACGCTAAATTCGCTATTTTCTCAGAAATAAAGCCCTTTAATAATCAGCAAAAGACTAATGCGTAAGCTTGTCGTCTGATAACCTTTTTTTTGGTAAAAATTAGCGTCAGGAGCGGAGACGAGTCAATCAGAGGCAGACTATTTTCATACTAAAATACTCCCATATCAATTCACCTCCTTTGCGAATCCTACTATCCACACTTATGCAGCTTTCCAACAGTGAATACGAGCAAAACGCAAAACAGTCATTTAAAAGTCTCCAAAACTTGGAGGCATGCTTTTCTCGAAAATCGAGTCGGAATTCGGAACAGACCCCATTATTTTCTATCTTTCTTTTATGCTGTGAGTTTGCATCTATGTTAAAAAAGGCTTTTTAGGGATTCTTTTAATGTGTATTGTGGGAGTGTTAGTGGAGCAAAGAAGCCCCCGATCCGATTGCTTCGCTATGCGTTCTTTACAGAATCCCATAATGACGATTTCCCAAACACGTATCATCCACATCCGTTCACTCTATTCATGGCTTAGGAAGCTTCAGCGAATCGTATACCTAAGTCATCGGGTACAATCGGGACAGCTGTAGATCCCTCGCTATTAATAGGGGAACTCATTCGCCACGAGCTGACAACCTAATTTCCTGGAGAAGGTGTATGATTTTTTTGTCTGCAGATTCTTAGGATGAGATCGTTAGTCACTCGGGTGAATGATTGTGGTTTGCAGACTTGAGTTGCCATATCACTAGGACTATTCAGCATCAAAACTGACATGGATATACCACAAATTCTGGATAATGTTGGTATCAAAACTCACAGAAATTGTTCATCAAAAATTTATCCTCTGTCCAATCTGTTTAAGCTTTCATTTCGAAACCATTTCATTCTCATTTCATTTTATAATTAGATGCTACCTTGGAGACACACACGCACACACACACTCACTTCAGTTTCCATTCTCCGTCTTCTCATGTGCGACAACATAATTTGTTGTTAATGTACTCGCAACTCCTGTCCAGCGCGACGAGCTGACACCTACTCGTACTCTGCCGCCAGCTGACATTTTTAAGGTCCAGGCGACACATAATTAACCCAATTAGAATGTGTGTGTTTCAGCGCTAAGCTAAATTTATGTGAATTTTTAATTATGCCGGACAACAACAACAGAGCAGCAGCAGCAGCCAGGAGAAGGTGTCGTCGCTGTCCGTTGGCAACCACAAACCAAACAACAAACAGCAGCCAGGACAACCAGGACAAACGACCTGAACCTGAACACAAACCTGGCGTTGGTTAAATGAAAAACGTAGTAAACTGTGCGCAAAACACCTGAGGATTCACCATGACGACCAAGCGGCGACCAACAATGAGTGGCCAAGTGGCGTCTCCTGCTGCTCCTGTGGCTGCTGCCGCCTGATGGTTGTTGTAGTCAAGCAGCTTTGCCATTTCCGGGCGTGCCTTTTGTTTGCTCGTTTACCTTTTTGCAGTTGTTGGTTTAACTGCATTGTGCCCAGTGCCTGGTGCCTTGTGACTTTTTGTTGTTGTTGTGTGCCTGCAAACCGCAAATAGAAAGCAAAGCTAGAGCCGGAGCCAGATCCAGAGACGGACGTAAGTTTTAAGCAAATGTTGCCAAGTGTTTAACATTTTGTACGGTGTCAGTAGCTTCCTGTTCCTGTATGCGTGCGTGCTACCTGTGGGACCCAAGACCCCATCCAAATGAACTTGCCCGGCAGGCGGACCAAACAGGCTAAACGTGTGGATAAATGTAAATTAAACTATGCTTAAGGGTACGAGACCGGAATTGGGCTGCAATGGCAGACTTTGTCGGTTTTTAACTGGCGTTGATTTTTGGCATTCCCAGTAGACTTGGAGCAGGCAGCTGGAATCAAACCAATTGCAGCTCTGAAGGGATTTTGAAAAGAAATTCCTTAAATAAAACTCCACAACACAGCTGAGAACACACATTCCCAATACAATTTCAAATCATTTTGGGCAAGTCATTAAGATGAAAATTTTCATAGTTTAAAGCTAGGGACGATTTCTTATCTTCTAAATGTAAAGGTACAGCAAATTACTATGACATATGTATAACAGCTTGCCTGGAGTTAAGATACCGCCCCTAAGTTAATACAATTAAACACTTAAAAGATTAAAACTGTGAACAATTTTAAGGAAAAATTCTTTTAAAATTAAATATGTATATAAAGTTTTGCCCGTGCAAAACAGTTTTGAAGTATGTTTTTTTTCAAGATTGACGCTTTATTCATTTTTTAAAGTATTGTCCATCCCACAACACACGATACGTTCTTTGATGCGATCCACTAATCGATCCAATTTTTTAAGTTCTTCAAAAAAACAAAACGATGATCCTCAAGGGCATGCGTCCTCCACGAAAACATATAGTTGCCGTAAGGGGCAATGTTTGGGCTATACGGCGGATAAGTTTATTATTTGTAGTTGGGGAAGTGGTGCACCGCGACCAATTTTTGTCTATAGTGTCCCCCCTACTGAATTTATAACTCCCCTAGCAGCCCTAATTCCTGTACAAAAGCCAGAATTTTTTTGGGTGCTAAGTTACTGATATTGCTTGGGTGTAGAATGTGTTTCCCAAATCTGCTGAGTCTGCGCCTCGCTAGGGCATATATGCTCAGAGGACTCCTCCTTCTCTTCACAGTATCTGCAAAGCTGGGAGTTTGTTATTCCCAACTTGTACATGTGGCTCCGCAGTCTGCAGTGACCCGTGTAGAGCCCTGTCAGAATTCTGAGGGCATTCTTTCCTTGTTGGATTAACTTTTGGAACCTTTTGAGGTCGTGGTTCACTATTAATGCTTTAGCTTGTCTCATTCCCCTGGTGTTTACCCAGGAGGCTGTTCTAAGCGTATTCTCTTCCTTTCTTAGAAGTTCTTTTATTGTGTGTTGGCCTATGCCGCAGTAGGGTTCTGGCCCTACCATTGCGGTGGCTGCACCCTTGCGTGCCACTTCGTCGGCCAATTCGTTTCCCGGGATGTTGTTGTGTCCCGGTATCCATCGTAGGGTCAGGTTGTTCCTGCTGCCTAGTTGGTCCAATTTATTCTTTGTCTCTAAGACTAGTTTAGAGGTAAACTTATTGCTACTGAGTGCTTTAAGCGCTGCTTGGCTATCGGAGAGCATAGCTATTTCTCTATTATGGTAGTTCTTCCCCATATTACGGTCTGCACAACGGGAGATGGCACATACTTCAGCTTGAAATATGCTTGTGAATTCTCCCTGCTACCCCAAGTCCGGTTCCTTGGGGCGTAAGGGACCCGTCTGCGGATAAGTTAGGGTTTCCTATTTCAGACATTAAACATCTTCAAATAAAGAATTCGCAACTCAAAAAAAATTATATTACTCAAATTTTGTATATATTAATTTTTATACCCTTGGAGAGGGTATATTAAAATTGTCCGGATGTTTGTAACGCATATAAGGAAGCATCTCCGACCACATAAAGTATATATATTCTTGATCAGCATGACGAGCTGAGTTGATATAGCCATGTCCGTCCGTCCGTTTGTCCGTCTGTCCGTCTGTTTCTATGCTATCTCCTCCGTCAGTTTTAAAGCTATCTTAACCAAACTTTGCACGAAGTCTTTTTTTTTGGTACAAATACGCTGCACATTTGTCGGAACCGGCCGGATCGGATGACTATAGCATATAGCTGCCATAGGAACGATCGGTTGAAAAACTAGTTTTACACTCCAAGGGTATAAAAATTCTCTGTTTGGCCGTGGGCTCTGGAGGCTACGGAGGTTTGGACGCATACATTGGTTAAGTCCCTTACCAGCCATAACAACGGGTAAAGCGATGCAGCTGCCGGTATCGAAATGCTTTTTATTGACCAGATTCTAAAGAAAGTGTATCGACTCGCCCACTTTGATCAGCTCCACTTAATTGTCCATCTAGCAGCTCCCTAAATATTTGTAGAATTCTTAAGGACAAATTTCCTGACATATGTAATTAGACAAAATTTCCAGCGTCTGAGTACCTAGCTTTAACCAACGAGGGCGTAGGTCGAGTCGATATAGACTTGTCCGTCTGTCCGACTGTCTGTCCGTCCGTCCGCATGAACAAACAGATCTCAGAGATGGTAAGAGATAGAGGTTTGACATGTATGGAACAAATGTTGCTTATACTTGCAGGCAGATCAAGTTTATTTTCAATTTTTGCCACGCCCCCTCCCGCCCCCGCAATTTGAAAAAAATCGTTATATCTCCTACAGTTTGGAAGATAGACGAATTGTACCTTCTGAAGATAGTTAAAATGTATCGATTTTCTAAAGAAACTAAAAAGATCGGATGAGCGGTTCTCAAGTTATGAGCAAGTAAGTAAACTACCCTCCCGCCACCCACTCCCACCCTTAAAGAGAGAGTGAGAGAGAGAGAGAGAAGAGAGAGAGAGAATTAGAGATGAGCGCAGCGCCAGCATTTCATTCTGCTTCTACTCCAGGTACAGAGTATGTTATAGTCGGGCTTGACAGACTTTCTCACTTGTTACTCTACGAGTAACGGGTTGAAAAGTGGAAAATATTTGAAGTGCCTTTTTCATAGAAGACACGGCTAAAGACATTGCTGAAGACACAGATGCTACGAAACTAACTCTGTTTGTAATTAGGCCTTATAAATGAAATATGCTTGCAATTAGCTTACTAATTATCACTCAACTAAGAAACATATATTATCAGATGCCAGTTAAACTACGACCATTCACTGAGCATTACTAACCCAACACACGCCAAAAGAAGAAAAAAAATTAATGATTTCACACAGAGACCAGACCTAAGCATTGCAGCTTTAACAGAAATGCCTCTAATCGAATTAATGAAATTAATTTTTGATGATATTGAAATTAGTTGCAGACACCAACCGCAACCTTAGGGGGTGGCTTCCAAAAAAAAGGGGGTGGCTGTGGCTGGTATCGAGATCTCAGTAACTACAAAATACTTTTAGTTGGCCCGCATTCCGTGGTGGCGTGTGGGTGCATAAATTTACTTTGACAGTCGCAAGCGGCGCGTTTGACATTTGGCTTCGGTTTGGCTTGTCGATTGCCATTGTGATGTTGCGGGGTTTCCCTCCCCCACTTGACTCTGTCTGCGTCTACCTACATTATTAATGACTTTTCGACATGTGTGTCAGGTTCGCTAAGTTTTGTTGAAAAGCAATTTTATTTACTTTTGGTCGATTTCTGTTGATTTTCGATTTGTGCTTATAAATTACGGGCTGCTTTCATGTGTCATGTTATTATTTATTGTGTGTTGCAAATTAAATGCCAAAAAATATGTTAAATATTTAATGGGCAGGCTCCTTAAAGCCTGTTCCCCTCACGTGAGCTGGAGGTTGGCTACATTTCCTACATTGTCCTTGTCCTTGGGTGCCCGCAAGCAGCACACAGACAGGATACTGTGCCAAGTGTGGGAGTGGGCGAGAGAGCGGGCCGAGTGGTGTTTGCATGTCAGCGAGTAATAAGCACAAGGGCCATAATAGTTTTGCCAGTTATTCCTCCTTCTTTTTTATTTTTGCAAGTAAAAAGTATTTCGCCTAAAATGCCGCCGCGATTACTTCGCTGGGAAGCCACTTGGAGCCAGACGCCTCGTTCAGCGTCTTGCAAACCAGACACAAATGTTGGACATTAACGGGTAATTTTCTTGCAATTTTGTAGTCGTTAGCGTTTTGTGGCAAGGACGACGACGGCGACGACGACAACAACTGAAGGCGAAAATTTAATTTTCGCAACATTTCTGAGGCCGCATAAATTGCACTGCTAATTCCGCGCCCAGCTTCAACAGCTTTAACAAACAAGCCCCCAAAAAGCCAAAGCAATTTCAAATGAAAATCCATTAGCACCGGACAAATTTGTAATTTCCGCTCTTTAATAACAGAAAGCACACGCACGCACAGCTGGACATAGACGGGGTCCACTTTTGAGGTGTGTTCGCTTTAGTAATTTCATTTACCTTTCTCATTTAGCACGTTTTTTCCACTCTGGGTGTCAAGGGTTGTCCAGGCTGGCCGAGAGGGAGGGAGGGAGCGGGCAGGTGGCGGTCATTTTCCGGCTGTTTGCATGATAAAAATCACATACACTCCTTAAATTTCAACAGCACGCGATGTTAGATTATTATCCTTGAACGAAAAAAAGAAACAAAAATGGGAACAAGGAGAAAAGACTTCTTTGTCTGTTTGACTAACTGATCCACCCACCCACACAACCTTTTGACTTTCGCTTTATAGAAATTAATGCTCTGCTTTTTCGCCCAAGGATTTGTCTCGTAAAATTTTATTTCGTTGTCTGCTTTTAATTTGCGCTACACATGCAATAATCCAGGACACTACTTAAGCTGGACTCTGGTCAGTCCTCAAACTACAAGCATGGGGCAAAAATTTATTAAAATTCCTGAAGTGAAGAATTCAAAATCAACAACCAAAGGAATCCAAATTTGAACATATTTGTCAAAAGACCAACCGACCACTGAGGGGCAGAAATACATAAAAAATAATCTGTCACAAATGAACTAACACATTAAGGGCCGATTTCTGTCCTCTTAGATAAATGCTATGTGTCAGATAGTCATCGATTTTATACTGCTATTTGTTAGTTTATGTGACAAATAGCTCTATGCAGAAGATGTGAAATCGGCCCTAAATCGCCAAAACTAACCGAATTTCAACGTAACTGTTTCAAAACCAAAACGTTATTTAAAGTCGGTCCTGTTTGACTTCGACCCGTTATTCATAGGAAGATGTATATAAAAACCTTAGCTTATATCAATTAACATTACTCAGAGGAAGATGTATTTAAAATCCTTATTAGCATTAATGTAAACCATTGGTGCACAAGGTCAAATTGCCCTATCCCCTGGGATAAGAAGTAATAATTCTGCCAGCGTCGCAGCCGACACACGCATAGAAAGAGAGAATACGTGTGCTCTATAAATAGCACGCACACACATATGTGTGTTTGTTTGTAGCCTATATTTGACATACCCAGCAAACAATTTCATATAAAAATACACGTTTTGTAAGCGTTCAAATATAAGCAAAACGCTTATAAAACGCTGCTGTGACATTTATAAAACGCATCAAAGTAAGCGTTTTAGAATCGAAACGCACCCATCCTTATAAGCTTAAAAAAGACGATTGCAAAACATGTTTTATAATTCATTTTCATAAGCTTACAACAAGCTTTGTAAACACGGTTACAAAACACGTATTGTAAGTGAAATAATAAAGCGTTTTAAACATTTATTTTGTGAGTGTTCTGGTGGGTTATTTTTATTATTCAAAAATTTAAATTAAATTAGATTAGCGTTTTCCCTGCTTTCAAAGGAAATACAAAGTCCTCTTCCTTCTTTCATATCAGAGTGAAAGTCTCTGCAATAAAATTTATATATAAATGTAAATAGTTGACTTTAAACTGCAAGAAAGCATTGTTACTCACGACGAATGGCAGTGGCGAATGATGTGGACTGTCGTATATAATATGGTTTCTTAATTTTTTCCAAATATTATTGTTGCCGGCATTAAACAAAATTTAAACGCGCACTTATATTTAAAAAAAAAAAATTTTCACTTGTTCGCTCTTCAAAAAAGACAACAAGTATGAGGTACATACACAGTTTTTTTCATGCCTTTGCTTGAGGTAAATTTTTTTTTTTTTGCCTGTCCTGCCAGCTGCAGCTGCCTAGTACAGAGATCACAAGGGAGAGCGAGAGCGCCAAGAGAGAGGAGTGCCAAGAGAGCGAGAGAGAGTGAGACCGAAATCTCTCGGTCGCCGAAACGACATTTAAAAATCGAAGGCTGACACACGACAACGCATGAAAAAGTAAGCTTACTTTAAGCTTCTTTTGCATAACGTTTTCTCAATTGCTGGCTGGGTTGGCAGACAGCGGATGTTGAGTCAAAAGATATGACAATATTTGTGTTCCTAACGGAAACGCAAAGTTTTCTTTTATTAGAAGACATCGCCTGTAATATATGACAGAAGGTGAAATTCTTTATTGAAATTAACTCGGCTAATTATTATTACTTTTTATGAAAATTTTACACATTATAGATATATCGAATAGAAATGTGAGCTTTATACTTGAGATCGATATCCTGAAAGCATAACGTAAAGGTTGCTACTTCAATAAGATTAGACATCGGACTTAAGTGTTTTTATACCCTGTTCCCATTAGAAATGGGAAAAAGGGGATCATGAAGTTGTGCAAATGTATGTAACAGGGAGAAGGAAGCATCTCCGACCACATAAAATATATATATTCTTGATCGGCATCAACAGCCGAGTCGATTTAGCCATGTCCGTCTGTCTGCCTGTCCGTCTTTTTGTCTGTATGAACGCGTCGATCTCAGAGACTGTAATAGATAGAGCCACAAGTTTTGGAATGTATATAGGTGTATACTGTACCCACATCGAATTTGTTTCAGATTTCGAAAATTCCTCCTCCTTCATCTTTAAACAGCGAACATCTGAATTTTTCTCTTTATAAACGCGTTGCATGTATGTAGTTGTATACTGTAGCCACATCGAGTTTGTTTTAGATTTGGAAAACTCCACATCCTCCATCATTTAGCAGCGAAAAACTGTCACTCTCTATGTATAAACGCGTTGATCTTGCAGACTATAAGAAGAAGAGACACAAATTTTTGCATGTATATAGGTATACACCGTTCCCAGATAAAGTTTGATCCAGGTTTGGCAAATTCCTCCTCACAAAATAAATAAAAACAAATAAATAAAAAAATGCACAAAATATATATTTTCTGTAGGATAAGACATACAGGACTGTTCCCGTTTTCGATTTCGATCAAATCATGCGGAATCGGAATTGTTAAATGTTCTCGCTTCCAAAAACCGACTCAGTTATTTGACTTTAAACTTCAAAATTCCTATTACCTTCAATCGATCCTTTGAACGACCGAATTCCTTAATCGTTTCTTAGAAAATAACTTTTATCAATTCTGATTAATCGGAAGAGGAAACGGGAACAGGCCTGATTGACATATTTTCTACAAAAAACGAGAGCGCAAGTTAAAGTCGGCTCTAACCGACTTCGATATACCCGTTACTCATAAAAAAACATGTTTAACAGTGTTCCTGCGTTCCTTAGGGTGAACATCTGAAAAGTATGCAACACTTTTTGAACTCGTCTACTTTTCACATTTCTGCTCATAACTTGAGAACTGCTCATCTGATCCTTATCATTTCTTCGGCAAATTTATTCGTTTTACTAATTACTAACTATCTCTAAGAGGTACGATTCATCTATCTTTAAAACTAGGAGATATAACGTTTTTTCGAATTGCGGGGGCGGGAGGGGGCGTGGCCAAAATTTGAAATAAACTTGATCTGCCTGCAAGTATAAGAAGCATTTGTCTCATACATGTCAAACCTCTATCTCTTACCATCTCTGAGATCTAGGTGTTCATACAGACAGACGGACAGACGGACAGACGGTCAGACGGACAGACGGGCAGACGGACATGTCTATATCGACTCGGCTGTTGATACTGATCAAGAATATATATACTTTATATGGTCGAAAATGATTCCTTCTGCCTGTTACATACATTTGCACGACTTTAGTATACCCTTTTTACTCTACGAGTAACGGGTATAAAAAGAGAAAGTAATGTACTATTTTAAGGAAAGGGCGAAAATGGTCTTAAATAGGCAACCCGTGAAAACAGTAGCACTAGGAGTCTTTGAAACATCTGCAAAAGTCTCATCTAGCGAAACTGTCATAGGCAGGGTTTTTGACTTTGTGTTCATGATAACTGCAAGAGAAAAGCTACTACTGAAAAGTTAGTGCAGTGAGGCGAGAAATCGGTAAGCAAAGAAAGCAAATAGATTAGGTCTCTTCGTCGTTTTCAAACATCGAGGCTATTATATGTAACGAATGTTGCTGGTTTAAATATTTAATTTATTTAAATATTTAATTTAAATTGATTTTTTCAACTCACTGTAAACATCAAAATGTTGTGAGACCGTTTATGCTAAAAAATGTCAAACATTATTTTTGTATTACCAGATTTTAACAACTCAAATTAGTTAGTGGTATGAATATACCACATTTTCGTCAAGCTCTATCCTTGCCAGTACCTCTGAGCCGCTTCTATTTATGCTATCTGTTTGCACTATGCTATGTAGGTCCAGTTAGCAATCATTGTCAAACATGGCAGGTGCAGAGTGTACTACAAACAGGCATAAACGACTTTCAGAAGTGTTTTGAATGGAATTTTATACCGATCGAAACAATAAATGAAATTTTGTTTTGGATAATTCTAACTAACTTTTGCCAAGTCAAGTCCAAAAACAATTTGTGTTCACAGCTTGGCCGTATAAATTCATTAACAGTACTGCCAATTAGGAATTTAATCCATCCATCCCAGAGACCAAATAACTTACTCAGCAGTAATCCCATTTGGCAGTTTGACGAATGCCTAAATTTCCTACTTCCTTCCCTGGTTCATGCAAAGCATTCGTCCTTTCCGGGAATACTTGTGTATATACACATTGAATGCCTCGGAAATATCACTTCCCAGAGTCATTCAAAATAATTGCATAATGAATAGGCTTGTGGGAATCGAAGGAGGACGAAGGGAGAGCTGCGTGTGGTTAATCAGGTCGATTAATCTACGCAAGTTTAGTGCAAGTGTTTGGGACCAGGACCCACCCGGTGGTAGTCCTTGTGGATGATAATGTTAATTTGCACATAAGCTGCACGTGAAGCAAAAAGGAAAATGGGAGCAGGTCCCGCCGTAGAGGGTTCCTGCAATTAATTTACTTTGGCAGGACATGCGAGCGCATGCTGAGTAAGTTGAGTGACTTGTGCTGCCCAGGGGGCACGGGGCACGGTTAAGGTGCGTGTCCGTGTCTGCTCATTACCGTTGTTGTGGCATTGTCATATGGAAAGTCTTTGCCTTCGCCGGATGACAATGTGAAAGTCGCATTTAATTGGCAAGGAAAAGAAGGCCAAACAAATGGGCATATCCTGAGGCCCGTCGAGCCCAGTCACAGTAGGAGATTTTTGATTGGCATGTGGTAAGTGCAAGCGATTGCCGTGTACATGCCACAGAAATTTTCTTTTCTATATTTATGCGATACATTTCGCAAATTTTTTGTTGAGTCAACACTAACGGAAGTGAAAATCAAGAAAATGTATTTCTGATCATTAAGTGAATAATATCCAAAAATAGAACAAATAATTGGTCAGGTGCACAGCCCACAACAACAATGCCAAATAAATTTGCATTTCATACAAGAAAAACACATCAAGTAAATTTGCGGCTGGGAATGAAAATGCTTTGAGTGTAAAGATGCTGCTGCTTCCATTTAGGGAAAACGACGGCCATAAACGGCAACTGCCGCATACGTGTAGCTAAACAACCGTAAAATATATGCAGCACCCCACCAACCTCCCACCCTTTGGCACACGCCCTCGCACGCACGCACAGCAAAGACAATTAGTGAAAGGCAAACGCGCATTTGTTCCCTCCCCCGCCCACTACTCCGCCTTCGTGACTTTTGGCGCTTCATCTGGATATGTTTGGCTTCCCTTGCCTGTTTTATTTTTTACAAATTCGGAGCCCAAATGCCTTTTCACACATGAACATTTTTTATTTGCACAATGCGAGTTCTTTGTTTGCTCCCAACTGAAATGAGGTGCGGCAGCGACCATAAAACGAAATTAAATAAACAAAAAATTACACACAAATGTATTTACATATCTACACATGCATTGCATACTTTGCGGCGCGTCTTGGGGATAAGGATGAGCACAGTCTTTGACTTGAGATTTAATTTTCCAAAACGGGCAACGGGAATGACGCTCAAACGTTGTGCGTAATTTGCCATTTGCGTTTTGATGTCGACTGAAGTTCACTACGAGACCTAATTAAATGCCGAGCTGGGGTAAATGGCAGCGATGGCAGATGCTTTAAAATGGCGATTAGGTGGGGTGACAGGATGACTGGCTTAGCTTTGAGTTTTGAACAACAGCAAATTTAGATACAAATAAAATAAATTATTTTTTTTTACATATTTCTTCATATTTTTAAATTTTATATTCTGCATATAAGCCAAAGTTTGTTTTAGCCAGCTCGAGGTCAACACGGTTAATTATCAGAATATACAGAAATCAATAGAGATTTTGGTATGAGCGCTAGCATATCCAATTCAAATTGTAAGGTGAAAAATCAGAGCTGCAAACCTCCTAAAAACCGGCAGGGGTTCGAACCCCCGATTCTTTTTGGGTTCGGGTTCATGGAGCGGGTTCACAAGGTCGCTGAACCTAGGTTCGGGTTTGAGTTCGGGTTTATTCTTCGCTATTTGAGAAAAAATTTACGTCAATTGACACTAACTTAGTGCTTTTTCTAGATCATTGGTTAGAGCGAGACGGGCATACTCCCAAATGCACTCAGAGAGCGTAAGTGAGAGCTAATAATTTCTGACAGAATCGGTGTCTACTGCGCAATCATTCAGACTATATATTTATTTTTGTTAATATTGCTTAGAACAAGACACACACACACCACAAAGGAGAACGGCTGACTGTACAGCTGTCTCAAGAACCTTCGGTTCTATCATAAGCTGGATTTACCTATCTACTGCAAGTCGGCACTGACTGTTGTTGAATTCCAAAGGCAGCACAAGTGCAAATACAAAAAAAGACTCTTTGTACATGGGTGCACACCTATTTCTGCCCTTCTTTATTGGTGGACAAAATTCGATTCCCTCAGTTAACACACTTGGTAAAAGTTAATCATGATAGTGTCTTTCAGCAATCTTTCATTATTGCTGACTGTATCGCCGGATAAAACAAATATATAATTGGAACAAATAAGAGTGTTGCGGTGGAGTGCCCCGACAGCAAAATACCCTGTCCCAAGTAATGTGGTTCCTATAGCTTTGAATTCCATTTAGTTTAAAATTTATTTCAATAAAAGGGTTGGCGCACTTATGTACAATTTGGGGGGGCGGCAAAAAAAATAAAACTGACACCATTTAAAACATTTCCTTTTAGGGTGTACATAATGAATCGAAAATAAAAAATTTTATATCATGTTTTAACCTCTGGGAAAAAGCCTTTAAAGTTTCCACAAATATTACGTATACAACCCGTTCACCGAATCGAAATTCTGTCGACGAATTCTTCGTATCATTTTAAAAGTTGTCAAATTGAAATTTAATCGAGAAAAAAATAAAAATGGAGCAGGAATCGAATGTATTTTTGGTCGGTAAATTAAAACCTTATTTTGTAAAAGCGAGCCCATTTTCAGCGAAGAGATGCGATTTATCCACGCTCTTATATGAGACTATTTGTTTAAGACTGTCATAAAGTGCGACTGTGTGGCTCGCAAGTTGGAGTCAGCATGGTCCACGAGCGGGGTTTCACAGGACCTTGTCCTCATGAACGCACTGCCCTTTTAGTCAGATACTACAGACATAACGGTGGAAACCATTTTGAGTGTTAATTTTGGCTACCATGGGCAATTCGCTAAACTCAAGAGATCGCTCCGTGGACATTGTTTTGAATCGATAATGAGATAGAACCCCAAACGAAGCAGAAATTAAAGACTATACCAGAAGAAGACTTTGCAGCATGTTCTTAAAATTGTCCTACAAACACAAACAAAATTGCAAAAAACGTTGGCACAAGTGTAATGCAGTAGGGGGAGGTTACTTTCAAGGGAATGAAATGAATTGACAATATTAAATAAAGAGTTTTTGATTTATGAATAATTTGCCTGTTTTTTTTTTGCCCATAATAGTATAGTAATCCGCATTATTTTTCGATCCTGAAGAAGCTAATTTATAAGCAGCCCAGTAAAAGTAGACAATTCGCTGGAACGGCTGCAACCGTGATGCGCAGCACTTCAGTTCAGTGTGGGACCTGACTTCAAAGATATCTTGATAGCCTCTTGAAGAACGGCTAAAATTTGCTTTCATCTAGAAGTAATGAGCGCAAAATAGTAGAAATTTTTCCGTAATATAAAATTTTTACCAAATATATTAAGTACCAAATATATTTACCTACATATTGTGTTGGTTATATAAAAAAACATTTTTTATTAGTCATGGTACCTTTTTTTCAAATGTTATGACTTCAAACCAAGTCTACGCCAACTACTAAAAAATTAAAAATGTAGGCATGGGCAACAGTACGTATGAGTGATAAACTTTAAGTCCAAGTCACAGACCCTAAACCCTATTTTTTCTCAAAAATTATTTTTGCTATGCGTTTTATACACAAATATGCATCGTTTAATCGGGTATCAGTATGACGTTACATTTTTCCATATATAAAATGTCCGACCTAATGTACATATCTTCGGTGTTTTTGCTCGGATCTCATTGTAGTACACAGAATAGATAGATGTTGGGCCGCACTGAATATTTATTAAGTCACTAGGTTAAAACTTAAAAATTGAAGCTCTGACAGTTTTTCGCAGTTGGAAAAAGATGGAGGAGGAATTTGCCAAACCTGGAGCAAACTTTATCTTGGTACGGTGTACACCTACATACATGCAAAAATTTGTGGCTCTACTTCTTATAGTCTGTGAGATCAACGCGTTTATACACAGAGTGACAGTTTTTCGCTGCTAAATGATGGAGGATGTGGAGTTTTCCAAATCTGAAACAAACTCGATGTGGCTACAGTATACATCCACATACATGCAAAAATTTCTGGCTCTACCTTAGTCTGTGAGATCCACGCGTTTATACAGAGAAAAAGACAGACGGACAGACGGACGGACGGACAGACGGACATGGCTAAATCGACTCGGCTGTTGATGCCGATCAAGAATATATATATTTTATGTGGTCAGAGATGCTTCCTTTTCCCTGTTACATACATTTGCACAACTTCATGATCCCCTTTTCCCATTTTTAATGGGAACAGGATATAAAAAGTGCGCTAGACCGATAATTGTTTGTAGGAACATTTAATTCAACAAATGACATTCTTAAATTCTTTTCCGTGATAGTTTTTATAAATCTTTAAAGCACAAAGATTGCTGTTCATTTTCATCAGAAGAATAACAAGGTAAAGAATCATTAATTCATTTATTTATCTTTCTTAAAGCTTTTAATTATAATTTATCATAATAATAAATAATTAGTAGTCCCATTTGAATATAATACAATAAAGCAAAATGTTAATGTGAGCTGTTTTAATTCCAAGGCCTAAGATTAGAAAATGGCAAACTTGACTTTTATAGCAGGTAGAAAAAAGTTTAAAATAACATTTTTTTTTTTAATTGAATCCGGAGCCTCCGAATTTTGCAGCCCTGTGAAAAATATATCTTAGGTTTATTTATGAAAAGGGCATAGCCGGATTTTTAGGGGAACCGGCCCCAATACTTTTCATTTTTATAACCTTGGAGAGGGTATATTAAAATTGTCCGGATGTTTGTAACGCATAGAAGGAAGCATCTCCGACCACATAAAGTATATATATTCTTGATCAGCATGACGAGCTGAGTTGATATAGCCATGTCCGTCTGTCAGTCTGTCCATCTGTCCGTCCGTCCGTCCGTCTGTCCGTCTGTTTCTATGCTATCTCCTTCGTAAGTTTTAAATCTATCTTAACCAAACTTTGCACGAAGTCTTTTGGTACGAATACGCTGCACATTTGTCGGAACCGGCCGGATCGGATGACTATAGCATATAGCTGCCATAGGAACTATCGGATGAAAAACTAGTTTTAGTGGGAAAAACTTTTTGTTTTAGTGCTATCGCTCTCAACGCTCGTATTTATAAGTTTTTAATGATTTCACATAATTTCAACAAGGCTTATCAAAATCTGACAACTATATAGTATAGCTGTCATACAAAAGTTAGGTCTGAAAAAAAGACTGAGTAAGAAAAACTTTTTTGTTTTCAATGTTATGGCTTCCAACGCTCGTATTTATAAGTTTTCAATGATTTTACATAATTTCAACAAGATTTGTCGAAAACGGAGCAATATATAGTATAGCTGTCAAACCAACTGTCAGACACATATCAAGCTCCAAGGGTATATAAACTTCGGTCGAGCCGAAGTTAGCTTGGCTCTATTTTTTGAGTATGCAGTTTTAAGGTACATCAAGCAAAAGTAATTTAGCGATTTATTTTTTACTTCTAGTACCAACCCTGCATTTTTAACAGCGAATTTTATTTTCTTTTTATATTTTTATTCGCACACTAACAGCAATAGCACCGGATGTTCGGACATTAAGTGGAAGTGGAAGAATCGCATGGGCTGGATTATGCCTTGAAATATTGCCAAGTGAAGCGAACATTCATATCTTCTAAATAGTTCTAAAATATTCTTCCAACCCAAAAAAAAGTCGAATCTGCGTTTTTTGCAGACAACGCTTTCCAATTTTTGCTCCAGGCCATAGATCACCAACGCACAGTGGTTTTTTTTTTGCCTTTTTTTGGCATAAACTCTAGTTTTTACGTTATTGACCCCAAATTTGGACTATAATCATATTTTGGGCCCCAAGGACGACTTGGAAAATTTTACTCAGTTTAGATCAATACTTGATATAGCTGCCATATAACAGATCTGGCCGATTTGCTCAAACTTTGTTGTTTTTCACGCTATTGAACTGAAATTCGGTTTGTTCACGTATTTTAAGCTCCTAATACGTTGTACCAAATCTTGTTAGGCTTGGACTGTTATTTGATATAGCTGCCATATAACCGATTTGGCCGATATGCACCAACTTCTTTGGTTTTAAAGATGTTGATCTGAAATTCGCTTTGAGCACGTATTTTAAGCTTCTAAAGCGACTTATGTAATATAGCTTGATTCGGAATGCTATTTCATATAGCTGCCATATAACTGATACATCCGATTTGCTCCAACTTTGTTGTATTTTACACTATTGAACTGAAATTCGGTTCGTACTTTTATTTATGGCACTAAATACGACTTAAAAAACTTTTTTTGTGTTTGACGCAACCAAACGAAAAAAATTTTTTTCTGTCTCTCTTGAGAAATATTTTCAACTTAAGCATGAATTCAGCTGCAATAAGGCCAATTTTCTCGAAAAGTCGCACGTTGTGTACCAAGAATCTACACTCTTTCGTTAACAACTTTGCATTTAAGACTTTGTGCCATGCTGTGCCATGCACAACTAATCATCCAAAAAACATTGCTACACTTGTTAGGGCCAACATAAAATTACACACAAGCAACACACGGCAAAATTGGACAAAAGCACACAACAATGGCAAACCAGTTATCAAATCTTAACAAAACATACCTGAACTAACAGTTTGCGTTTTTACATTTTTTATTTTGCTTCTAACTTTTTAATCAGACACACTCAAAGTTGGCAAATATTTGCTGCCAGTTTCACAAAAAACACGTGGGACACAAACAGCTGACTTCAAGCCCCCGTCAAAAAAGCAGTGTTGCCACTAAGGTTGAATGGGTTTGTTTTTTAAACTAATATGAGTATGGAAATAAAAAAATAACCAGTTAATATTTGAAATCGAAAAAGAAAAATTTTGGGGTTTATGCCAGAAAAAGGCCAAAAAAACCACTGTGCAACGCCGAAAATTGTGGCTGTGAGAAAGCTCGATGGTACAAAGACCCGACACGGCTAGGAAAAGAATTGTTCTTCTTTTCATGCCATAGTGAATGGCCTGCATTGTGACTGCCTCCTAGGACAAGCAACATCTTGTTTAAAATTACCCCTTCGGTTCAGTCGATAATGCCACCTGAAGTTCTGGATTCGAGCTTTAGCGAGTTAGGAGATCTTGGGTGGGTGTTGTCGACGTTGGGGTGCAGTCTCCTGCGGTGCTTTTGGTTGACATCCAAGGATGCTTTGCCGGCTTTCAATTCGGATGGAGATTTTATTCCTATCGTGGTAGCCAGTGCATTCAGGTCGGCCGTAATACCATGCACAGTGCCTTCTCCCCCGCTGTCAGTGACTTAAAGTTGCAGACCTCAAGTGTCTTAAGATACTTCAGAGATGCTTTGTACGCGGACAGCTGTACGCGCCGTATAGCGTCATCTGTATATGTTTCCTTCAACGGAACCGTGCCCGATGTAGGCTATTTCTCCTTCGGTGACTTATTGTTGACAGGTATGCAACCACAAGTTACTGTCATTGACGGGCCGGTGAATCTGAATTCTCCATTTTCGACCTCTGATTCCACATTCACGACAATTAAACATATAAAAAACAAAAGTGAAACCTGAACTAGAAGTCTGAAATAAATGGTGTTAAAAATTTCGCGGAATTTTGTTGGTATCGGCTTCCATTTTAAAAGTCTGAAAAACTATCCCGAAAAAAAATTGGATTTTTTTAATAGATCAATATCTCGAAAATGGCTTTTGGTTGAAATGATAAAAATCGCTGTTAAAAATTCAGGGTTGGAACTAGAAGTATAAAATAAATCGCTAAATTACTTTCGGTTGATGTACTTTAAAACTGCATACTCAAAAAATTAATAGCATTGGGGACCAGTTCACCTACAAATCCGGCTATGCACTTTGTTCACGAAATTCAAAAGCTATAACTGGCTTTAACCAATTAACAATTTAATTCTGTTCTGTCATGAGGTACTCTCTGCCAGCGCATTGAAGATAGTCCAAGACTGCTGATGTTTGAATTGGGAAATGCATGAAATGGCGATATGCAGTCAACCACTCTTCTTTGTGTGGTTGTGCGTGTCTTGTTTTAGAAATTTTATGTACAAAATCATAACTTATTGGCCTAAAAAGTTCATTGATTGATAATATATATGGGTGATTCCATGAAAAATCGCCCACTGGGATTTTTTTTGGATCGAAATAGTTTTTTTCGTATTCCTCGTGGTAAAATAGTACATACGTATTTTCAGCATTTTGGCGAAATATACTTAATTCGCGGGTAAAGTCGATTTGAAAATTTACATATTTAAAAAATTTAATTATTTTCAATTGCTTTCTATCCAAAGCCATTGGTAATAAAAATATTTAAAAAATCTGAAAATTAACATCTGAATCCAAACTTTCAAATAACTCACACTTAAAAATTTTTTAAATTTTTCTTTGGTTTTCAAATCGCGAAAATAAGTAAACAAAAATTAATTGCCGCGAAAGGGATTTTTTTTGTCTTCATATGTTTCTCAAAATTTGGTCTTGTATCCAGTAATTTACTGTATTAAGCTGTAAATGGGAAATCCAATAGTTCCAGAGTTGCTGTTTTTGCTTGACGGTTGGTAGATTGTTGGTGATGGGGGGCGGATAGAGATGCAGAGAAGAGTTTTAGATCAAACACCCATACCCAACATTTCATTTTCAATTCTTTGCCTATGGCTCAGCCAAAAATTCAAAACAGAAAAAACTACCACAACAACAACGAAAAAACAATAAAGAGCGTATTCCCACAACTTTAACTGTAAACGCTGTAAAACTAAGTACTGAAAAGACTGGACACTGTGAGCAGCATCAAACCGTTTCGTTGTATCATGGTTTTCTTCTTCTGACATACTGCCATTGCTGATTTGTATACCAAGGTGGGAGCTGCTTTCGATGTGAAACATCATTAATTTCGGTACGGACGATTTTAGTAGGAGTAAAATTTGACTTCAGCATCACGTGACGCTGACGTTGTTCATATTTTGTGTTGTTGTTTTGCGGAGTTTCCCGGCAAACACATACACAAACACAATTGAATGGTCAGAGGGGGAAGCAAAGAGGTAGAAAAGATGCTGAAGAGGGGCAACTGGGTGGGGTTTTGGTAAGATCTTGGTGGGATCTGGTGGTATTTGAGATGGGTTTGGGTGGAGTCTGGGTGGTATAGGGGTGAGATCTGGGTAGGATTTGATTGGGATCTGACTGGGATCTGGGTGGGATCTGGGAGGGTTCTGGGTTAGATCTGGGTGGGATATATGTGTGGGATATGGGTAGTATCTGGGAGGGATCTGGAAGGGATCCTCGTGGGGGTCTGGTCTCACCATGAGTAAAACATCATCATTTATCTACGGATCAGCACAATAAACAAGACTACCTGAAAAAAAATTAAAGACCTCTGCAACAAGTGATCTTGTTGCTGGTATTTCAACTCTCTGTTAGTGTTTTCTTCTTTCGAAAGAGTGCCCTTGCTGATTTATATACCATTAAGCTAAGCATCATGTTTCACATCAAAGAGTCGAGAGTGTTACGACACTCACTTCTTTTTTTTTATACACTTGCAAAGTGTATTATAATTTTGCCCAGAAGTTTGCAACGCATAGAAGGAATCATCTCCGACCACATAAAGTATATATATTCTTGATCAGCGTGACGAGCTGAGTCGATTAAGCTTTGTCCGTCCGTCTGTCCGTCCGTCCGTCTGTCCGTCTGCCTGTTTCTACGCGAACTAGTCCCTCAGTTTTGAAGCTATCGAGCTGAAATTTTGCACAGAATCTTTATTTGTCTGCAAGCTAATACTTATGCTCTTAAAAAATCATGCAGCTGCATTTTTATTTTTAAATAAACAAATAGAAAAATAAAGTTTTTTCAATTTTTGATAAATTTCCTAGGCGTTTAAAAATTAATTTTCTTGCATTTTCGAGCAAAATAGATTTTTGTGAAATATTCTAGGTCGTTGAATTCAAACTACTAAACTAATTTAAAAATAATGTTCTATGCGATTATTAGCAGCTTAATTACCTTTCGATTCATATCTTGCTTGACTCCGACAATTATGAAGTGAGTTATGGCTTAAAATGTTAGAGCACCTACTGAAAAACATTTCAAAAACGGAGCCATGAAAAAATTTTTCAGATCACTATTCCAAACTACATTAAAAAAGATTTTCAGTAGAAATGGGTCACGGCTACACGATTAATCACTTTAAAGCAAAAACTTTACAAATATTACAAATATTTCTCTATTTTTGTTAAAAAATATGTATTTAGTACTTCAAAATAATAGCCATTAAAATTTTTTGACATGGAATGTCCAGCGGTAGGCACCCTCATAGCCCTTCTTACCAGCTCAATCCGAACCTACGACGCAATAGATTTTAAAACAAACACTCGATTGAACGCGATAATCGAAAGAATGAGACATAAAATGTAATGTCGTTATACCCTTTCCGTTATTTTTGCTGCCCACCGCTGATCTAGTCTAACACAACACAAGTTCTGTTCGAAGAATTTGATATAGTTCAAAATATAAACATCTTATCGAAATTTGGAATTCCCAACTGCTTAACAAAAACTTTTCTTGCTAAAAACCATTAATCTTTCATTGAACAAATTTTCATGATTAGCAACAAACGATTTACCCAAAGAATTAGCGAAAAATCGAAACATTAAAATTCATTTTATCATTCTGTAATTATGGTAATTAGGGCTCATATATATACACAATTCCGTAATATATCAGCCAAGGTGTCTGCAATTATAATTTATAATTGTAATAATTAAGCCTTCAAAATTGCTTCGCATAATTTTCTTAGCAACATAAAATACCGGCTACACGCTAGCAATTCTACCGACATAAATCTAGAAGAAGCGTTAAAAAAAGCAACAAACAAATTCGGAAAACGAATGGCCCGTTGGCGTGACGCCATGGCTCTGAGGGGCTGGCCAAGAGGTGAGTACAAAAACAATCCCTTGGGTAAGTCAAGGGGAGCCAAACGGAAGTCTCAAGTGAACAACGAATTGTTCTGAACGTATTAATTGATGCAAATAAAAGACAGATTTATGGCACGTAAGCTTGGACATAGATCGAACGCGGGGAGCCACAAAAGATGATGGAAAGAATATACTTTGTTTAATAAATATGAAATTTGTCTTTATATTAGTAACATTGTTATTTTTAAATTAAATCAATTGCAACTGAGGATTCAAAAGAATTCAGAACAACTAGAAACTAAATTTAAATTTTCAATGCTTAAAATAAATATGCTTTTGATAGCTATCAATTATTCATATTTTTTTCGGCCAGGCAAATATGTGTGTGGTTTGCAACCTTCTGGATTATCCCCTGATTCACCCACCTGTAGAGCGAATGTGATTAAACCTTCTTCCCTCCCTCTCAAGTGCCAAACTATTTATGCTCTCATGTGATATTTATGGGATATATTATGCTTGTTGTACTGGACTCTGTTCTTTCACTCTTCTTAGGTTTGGCCAGGTGTAAGTACTTTTTGTTGTTTTATTTAGACGCCAAAGCATAATGTAATTAACGGCCCAGAACAACAATAAACAGCAACAAAGAGGCCAAAAAGGCAACTAAATAAATTCTTGGGAATGTGCATAAAAAATTATTTGCTCGCACGCATGAACGCAGCCCAATGAAGACTTACATATGTATGTACATTTACGTAGATATGTATATTTTTGCATAGTCGGGGATACTCGTAGTTGCTGCTGTTCGACCATTTTGGCAATGAACCAAAATTTACTATAGCCAGCCAACAATAACAACAACTGACTTGTACAGGTGCGAAAACTCTGTGATCAATTCTGTGGCAATCTTAATCTGCCTTTAAAACTCTCTCCCTTGGGGGCGCCGCCTGTGTCTGACCTCCAAGTTCCGCCGAAAATTTTATTTATATTTTGAAACGCTTCGTTTTCGGAAGGCGCACGCAAACTAGGCGGCCAGTGGGCCAACTTTCCAATACTAAATTATATTCTGTTTTTTTTTCTTTTGCTGCTGGTTCTTATTGTGGTGCTTGTTTATTTGCTAAGCGTCTTTTGATTTCTTTTTTTCCATTGGGTCATTTTTGTTTTGTGGATATTTTTAGAGGGAAAAGCGACGTCTGTTTATGACGAGTATATCTGTTGTTCTATTTGTTGTTGTTCGATTTTACGCTTATTTGGTAATTAATTGCAAAATGAAAATATTTGTCTTTGTCCATCTCATTTGACGAAGCCAATAAAATATCTGACACATAAAGTGTGCCGACAACATGTGTGGTCGATCACCGGAAGCGGAAGGCCCCTTGGAAAAGTTTTGAAGGCCCCAACTAGCCAAGAATGTTTTAAGTTAGTGTTATTAAAGTTGATAATTCTATTGAATATAATGAAAATCGCTTAATAAATTCCATGTGCTTAGTCCTTTGGAAATATTTGCATTTCCCCTCTTATAAATTAGAAGTTTTGGGTATACTTTAGTAAAATATTTATATAAATTTCAAGTCATATGGTTGTGTTCCAGAAATCTCTAATGGTTTTGGTATAAACTCACTAAAACTTTTTGCCTTTACTATAAATGACGATAAATGTCAATCAATTTGAATTTGATTCAAAGGCAAGTAGATATCAATCGAGCAGTTTTGCTTCCTTATAATTTAGTGACCGAAACTTTTCTTGTCTCTACAGATTTCCCGCACACCTCTGAATATGTCTTTTGGTTGACAAGAAATTTGCAACCAATCTAGAGAAGAAATATTGATTTATTTACCATTAACGACTTTGATTCAAATAATAAAAGTTTATACTTCGAAAGCGAGCTATTTCTGAATAAAACGCAAACACAGTTTCGAGTAAATAGCTTCACTTTCAGAAGTTGAATGAATCTTTATTTGGAATTTTTGGGCGTATTCAGCAGATAATTTCGATGAGCGATTACCGATTTACCTGTCTGTCTGTATGAACGCGTCGATCTCAGAGGCTATAAGAGATAGAGATACAACTTTTTGCATGTACATAGGTATATACCGTACGCAGATCACGTTTGCTTCAGATTTGCTTTCTTGTGAGTGTTCTTTAAAATGTTAATTTTGTTGCATTTTTAGCCAGAAGTTAAAAAAAGTTGATTAACCAAAAAACATTGGCCGTATTCACCAGCACAAATCGATGCAACTATGAACGAATGTGATGTGCAATTATGATAGCTAATTTTTGTGATTTTGATTAAAATCAACACGATATCTTTCACGCATGCCATTTTTACCTTAAAATATCATCAAAGCGTTCAGCATAATCCAATCAACTTTTTTTAATGGATTCTCTTGACTCTATCCTTGCTGAAATGCGCATTTTGTCTCTTTCTGTTTTACGAATTTCGAATTCTAATTGATATTAAAGTCAAACCATTACAACATTTTTTGGATCATTCTGGAAATAAAAGATGATATTATTTTAGAAATTAAAGATAATTTCTTGCAACCAATTGATAAGAAATATAAATTATTTTTTAAAGTTCATTTTAACCGGAGGAAATCAATATGAACCTGATCATTTTTTTTCTGTGTACAATTCGGATAGGAATTCAAATAGAAGGGAGTCCCCAGGGCAGGAATACTAGGAGCTTAAAAGATTGAGAATACTCACGTACTCATTCCAGTGGCAAGCTGAGTTAACAAGACTGACAGGCGTTCACAGCGTTCAAGAGGATTATTACGCATCAAGAGACAATATACCATTAAACTATAATTAACATAAGCACCAACTGTACATCGTTATAAGCCATAAGCAATATAATCATAAACAATATCGTATATAATACAAATTCTACATTCGTAACAATGTCAATTGTCAATCAGTTCCTTACCTAACACTGTCAAAATTTCACAAGCAGCAAAACAATTCTTATTTTTTACAACTGCAAATTGTGATTTGGATAACCAATTTTATTTTCCGAACAGCTGCTCCTCCCATTTTCGGTGCTGCAAAAGCAATAGGGTTTGAAACATATAAGTTACACACATATGCACGAACTTAAACTACTCCATTAGTAACAGGTATTAAAATAATTTTCTGGTCTGCAAACCATTCTAAATTTGCACTAAGGACCACAACAAATCGAACGTTGATAGCTATATTTCGGTTGCTGTTAAATGAAGGTGTGCTAATGAATATAGGTTGGGTTAGCATCAGAGAAAAAAATAGCTACCGTATCCGTTATTCGTTTAATCAAACACTAGGATAAAATTATCGTTGAAATAGCTTCCGTCAGGTAATAGATCGGTTATAGATCGAGGAAATAGCCATTGTAAAGCCGTATAAAGCCAAATATTTTATCTAAGGTGGTGCCTGGCCATTCTTAAGCCGGGAACCGCAAATATCCAACTAATGAAGGTTTAAGCATGTGTCGGAACTGACAAAATTGTCTGTAGTCCAAAGATATTCAATGCTAATAACAGAACAGTGGGCGAGTAATTTGTATTGAATTCTGATATAATGCTGAACAACTTCCGTTACATACCTATGGGCAGTAGAAAATCTTGCCATTTCGAACACAAATATTTAAGTTGGTATATCTTTGCTAAAAATATTGTAGAATTTGTTGGGTTAGTTTATTTTAAAGATTAAAAATTCTTACTCATCTATAATATCAAAGAAAGTCAAAACTAAAGTGTGGTCGCGTCTGAAAAGGGCATTTTTAAGCGCAAATTAACAAAAATACAGACGTGATGGACGATTTACCAAAACATATTCGAATCACCACCATCCTTTTGATACCTTCAATAAACTGTTTGTTTAATTCCAAAATAAATATATCAATAAATGTTTAATTCCAAACGCCTATTGATAAACTACTGCAGATGGGTGCTTAATTACTTCTTTTTCTCTCTACGCAACAAGAACATCGCTTCAAAAGTAATACGAATCGAGTCACAATTTCAGTTTGTCAACAAGTATAAAGTTGCCAATTTTTAACATTTATTCCGATGATCCAATTCAACCGAGCATTAGAATTTTGAAGATTCGCAGCCTTGGTTCATTAGAATGCGCAACTTAGAACTGGCTAGAATGGCACAATTTAAACCAAATTGGATAATAGATCTCAATTGTAATAAATTATCCCTGCTCAATTATTAGAAAATCATTTTGGTTTGCTCTTAAAGTGCAAAAGTCAAGTTGATAGAGATTGTTGAATGCACGCACTGTTGACCACGCCCACACTGTGTCAAACACGCTAATTTACTGTTACATTATTTACAGACATACTCACGTACACTCACACACACACACATACATACGTATATAAAGCGCAAGCAACGATAAAACTGAAAGGTTGTCACTTTGGCCGCTCGTGTTGGTTGGGATAGGCAATGGAACGGCGTTGAGAAAAGAAGAGTAGGGGAGATTTTCCCAAGAAAAACCAACAAGAACACTGTGAGTGGGCCAACAGGGCGCATGAGCAATATCAACTAGCAACATGTGCCCAGCAGCATGTTGCTAAGGTGGAACTCAAGCAAAGAAATTAAATGGAAAAATTAACATAAAACAGCTGGAAAAAATTTTAAAATAAATTAAATTGAGAAAAATGAAATGCTAGGTATTAAGAAAAATATTAAAAAAATTCAAAACGATAAATAAATTGCTAAAAACTTTATTGAATGCCATAAAAATTTAGTAAATTTTTTGGAAATTTTTGTAATATACAATAAAATTTAAAATATATTAGAATAAAGTTACTTAATGCCACACTTCAAGGGCTCAACATTGAATAGCATCCACAAAGTTTCCCGCCAATTGCAGGCCAAGCCGAAGTGTATACAAACAAACGCACACACAGACATTGTCTAACAACCCCGAAAAGCCACAAAGCAAACACAAATGGGCGGGGGGTGGAGACAGGCATTCGTCTGACGCTTAGTCGTTGCCATTTCGTACGGTAAAAGCGTAAAATCTGCAAAGCTCAACACTGAAACCAAAAGCCGGCTACCCTCCGCCCTTCCACACACCGTTCTGCCTATTCCTTCAAATGTTATTTACATTTTGTTTTGCCGGCTTTTCCGCACGACGAGTCCAGAAGCCGAACACCATCCAAGCCGAGTGCCCGAGTGGCCGAATGTCGCCAGCCGAACTGAACTTCGTGTGTGCCGTTACAATTCATTCGCTTGTCGCCTTCGCTTAAGTTAGTTGGCAACGGCCTACACGCTAATACGGACGTGTTCTCTGCTCGCTCTCCGCCCCCCAAAAAAGAAAATTCCCAAACAGATTATATGAAATATTTTATGAAATTTTGAGAGCTGTTTTATTTTGAGTTATCGCGATTCGGCGTCTCCAAGTGCAATTAGTGCGACAAATTCTGTGCAATGAATTGAGAAATTTTGTAATCAAAGTGTGCAAAACTCTAAGAAAGTGCCAATTGTTTATATCTTGGTTCCAGCTCCTTTGTGGTAAGTTCCATTTTGGACACATCCATCTAGCGTCAGAGCCTAAAAATATGCGACTGTCAGACAGAAACCACAAACCAAATGTGTCGCGCATGTTAATTAAGACAAACCATCACCCAAAAAAGTTCCGTATGCCAAATGGGAGTGGGGCACAGGAGGCCATTGCCAATCCATCCATCACTCAATTGCCTGTTTGGATTTAGATTCAACAAAAAATCTGTCTTTCCCTTTCCACAAAAAAGAAACAAATGTGCATTAATTTTAATTTGAGAATTGAGAGCGTATCGACATCATGCACATGTGTTTCGTTACCATTTAATCTTCGTCTGCTTTGGCTCGATTTGGGGGCGATAAATAATCAGCTGGCGCGATAAATATTTATGCAACCGAACTCACTTGTTGTTGTTATTGTTGCTGTAGCTCTGGTTCCCTTTATCATATCTCCATAAATGGATTTGTTTATTGTTCCTCCAGTGCAATTGACTCAACCACGCCTCCCCAATTAAAAAAAGTTATGCCTTTCGGTATCATCATCCTCCATTGTTTTGATGTTATCAGCTGGTTGCATGTTGGCTAACAAAATAATTGACAAAACAAATCATTTACGTGGCAAAAAGTTTTGCAGGCCTCCCTGTCATTGCCTCCATCGTCCGTCGTCCGCCTTCCTTCACCCCCTGGTTAAATTGCACACGGCGGCAAAACACGCAACATGTTTGATGACATACAAAAAAAAAAAAGGAAAGAATATTGTGAAAATGCAGAGGGCAGATTTGTATATAAATAACAGCATAATAATGAGACAGGCCAAGAGAGAGTGCATCGCCAGGGGAGAAAAGTGGATAGAACAATGCAAGTGCCATGTGCAATGCAACAGAAACTGTGACTTGTGTATGTCTTAGACAAATGACCACAAATTTACGATTTGGCTATAAACACTTAAAAAAAATTTAGAAATAAATTTTATTTTTTTTAAATAAAATTTAAATGGGTTCTTATCAGAGATGCATAGTTTGTAAACTAGCGATGCTTACACTCCAAAATATCAGTCCGTATGGGATTAAATCAATCCTTAAAGGCAATTAAAAAAGGGTAACCCATTCTACTTAAGATTGATTTGATCATACTTTTATTATCCTAAAAATACTGTATTTAACACAGCGTAGTTCTACAGAGATTGAATTAAACAAAAAGTTTGAGCACAATTAAATCCCAAAGCTGGATCATTTTAAGCATGCTGGAGATTAATGTTATGTTAATTTGACCCAAGGAAAGATCCCTTCCTTACCTTCTCCATATTATAGAGGACACTTCGAAACTTACAGCAGTTTTGGTTTACTTAATATTTTTGAAAAACAAAGATATATTAAAATTTGTTTGCTCAACTGAGATTTGAACCCACGTACTTGCACGGAAAACAAATGGAATGGCATCTTAAAGCACAGCGCACAGAGATAAAAAAAAAGATCCCGTAGAATGGATATTCGAATATCTACATTAAAATCCATTTTTTTAAATATCCTTTTCACATTTTTCAGCTCCTTTGGATGAAGAATAAAGATCAATGATATATTTTATTTCTGATCTATCCTTTTTAAGCGTAAATAAATCGATTTCGAAATTATTCAGTGGATCCCAAAAAAATAGTTAACTATCCAGTCCAAATGAATACCAAAAATATCCTCAGGATCAACAAAACTATCCATTTTTTCTTAGTGCATGGATTGTTAACACCAAAAATGCTACTTATGTTCTTTCGTTGCTTCCTCTTTTCGAAGATGTGATTTGGAAAGAGTTTGAGTAAGAATTTTTCCAGTTTTTCTCAATATTTATTGTGGTCGTGTATGTCTCGACAGTTCGTGGCACAAGTAGCGCTCAGGCGATCTAGTTTGAAAGACTTTACGCAATTGTCCTTATTCTAAGAGTAAGAATGGGCTTTGTAAATATTTTGTATGGTTAAAAAGAATAATGCAAAGCTGTAGTCTTTTCATACCCTTGGAGAGGGTATATTAAAATTGTTCCGATGTTTGGAACGCATAGATGGAAGCATCTCCGACCACATAAAGTATATATATTCTTCATCAGTTTGACGAGCTGAGTTGATATTGCCATGTCCATCTGTCCAACCAAACTTTGCACGAAGTCTTTTATTACAAATACGCTGCACATTTGTCGGAATCGGCCGGATCGGATGACTATATCGTATAGCTGCCATAGAAACGATCGGTCCAAAAAGTAGTTCTAGTAAGAAAAACTTTTTTGTCTTCAACGCAATCGTCCCCAAATCCCGTATTTATAAGTTTTCTATGCCTTCACATAATTTCACAAAGTCTTATGAAAATCAGACAACTATATGGTATTGCTGCCGTGCACAAGATGGTTTTAAAAAAACGTCTTAGTATGAAAAACTTTTTTAGATTCCAATGCTATCGCTCCCAAACTTGTTACTGATCAATATTCTATGCTACCACACAATTTTGCTAAGTTTGGTTCAAATCGGATGACTTTTGCATATAGCTGCCATAGGAACGATCGGTTGAAAAACTAGTTCTAGTGAGAAAAACTTTTTTGTTTCAGTGCTATCGCTCCCAAGCTCCGTATTTATAAGTTTTTAATGATTTCACATAATTTCCCCAAGATTGGTCGAAATCGGACAACTATATAGTATTGCTTCCATACAAAAGATAGTTCTGAAAAAAATCTTAGTGAGAAAAACTTTTTTGTTTTTAATGAATATATTGTATAACTGCCATTTAACTAACTGGCAGGCAAATATCAAGCTCCAAGGGGTTGGCTTTCATTCGAATCCCATGCTATTATTTTAGAACATAAATTACTTGTGTAACAAGTTTAGCAGATATCTATGCAACTAACTGCATCTCTTACACAAATAAATACTTAATCTGAAAATGGTTACGATGTTGACTCATATATCTGTTTGTATGAAAAGAAACAGGAGGATACAAATAGTTCAGAGTTTCCACATAACTCTTTATTGGCATCAATTCCAGAGTTTAAAACGTTTAAAAAATAAAAAATAGAGGCCAGCTAACTTCGGCTCGACCGAAGTTTATATACCCTTGGAGCTTGATATATGGCTGCCAGTTTGTATGGCAGCTATACTATATTGTGGTCCGATTTCGACAAGCCTTGGTGAAATTATGTAAAATCATTGAAAACTTATAAATACGAGCGTTGGGAGCGATAACATTGAAAACAAAAAAGTTTTTCTCACTAAGACTTTTTTTCTGACCTAACTTTTGTATGGCAGCTATACTATATAGTTGTCCGATTTCGAAAAGTTTTGGTGAAATTATGTAAAATTGTTAAAAACTTATAACTACGAGCGTTGGAAGCGATAACATTGAAAACAAAAAAAATTTTCTCACTAAGACTTTTTTTTCAGACCTAACTTTTGTATGCCAGCTATACTATATAGTTGTCCGATTTCGACAAGCCTTGGTGAAATTATGTAAAATCATTAAAAACTTATAAATACGAGCGTTGGGAGCGATAGCATGGAAAACAAAAAAGTTTTTCTCACTAAAACTTGTTTTTCAACCGATTGTTCCTATGGCAGCTATATGCTATAGTCATCCGATCCGGCCGGTTCTGACAAATGTGCAGCGTATTTATACCAAAAGACTTTGTGCAAAGTTTGGTTAAGATAGCTTTAAAACTGACGGAGGAGATAGCATAGAAACAGACGGACAGACGGACAGACGGACGGACAGACGGACGGACAGACGGACGGACGGACAGACGGACATGGCTATATCAACTCAGCTCGTCATGCTGATCAAGAATATATATACTTTATGTGGTCGGAGATGCTTCCTTCTATGCGTTACAAACATCCGGACAATTTTAATATACCCTCTCCAAGGGTATAAAAAGTATTTAATTGGTGGTCTGGAAATCCCACAAAGTCTCCAAAATTGTTTAAAAAATTATTCGTACTGTTTCAGCTACCCAAGTAAGCGTAATCCAATTATTTTCTGAAATGAATCTTATTTATCCAGAATCCAATACGGAACCGAACCAACTGTTTTTTTATAGTGAAACCCCAAGGTTAAACCCCAAAAAATCCAGGAATTTTGTAGAAACTAGAGCACAGAATTGTTTTTTTTTTATGGCTGTTTGTAGTTATTTTGTACAATGTTTTGCACGGTCAGGCAAGGCTTCTTGAACGAGTGTTTATTGTGTTTTTTAAATCACTTTGAAGAGAGATCATGGGCAAATGCCCAATTAGTCTTTTGGATTTTATTTACATTGTTCTTAAGCATTAAACATTAAAATTCTTGCATTTCTTATACCCTTAGAGAGGTTGTTTTGAAATTGTAAAATTGTCTCCGACCACATAAAATATATATATTCTTCTAAAGCTATCTTATAGCCTATTTCCACTACAGCAAATATGTACATTGTACATATTTTCACATATTATCGCATATCTAATATATGTAACATATTCTCCATAGGAAAAAAATGTAGGGGAGAGTGGGGGGTTGTGATCATAGTTTTGTTTTTCGAACATAACTTAGCCAAAAATCAATATATTTTCATTCTGTAAATTTGTATTTTAGGTAAAAGATGCACGAAACTTTCCTCATCACTAGTTTAAAAAAATAAATTTTTGGGGTTTTTTTATTTGATATTGAAAAAAAAGTGACTTTTTGAAATTTCAAAAATTTTTGGGGGGTTGTGAGCCACCCATCTAAAAGTTCAAAATTCGTGTTTTTAAGCAAATATTCTTTATTAAATGAAAAAAATAAAATTTTTTCTCATTTTCTGAATTAAGAAATATCAATGAAGAGTGAAAATTGATTGACGGCATCAGGCTTGTTTTCTTTTATATAGGAGCACTTTTTGCTGGTGGCTGTACTTTTGTTTGCCTTTTTTAATGGGTTTTTAACTTCTTTGGAGAGTTTTTCCTCTGTTTTATTGCGTATCATATCAATATCCTCTTTGGAAGTCAAAACCAACCTTTTTCCAAAGTGGCTCACAACCCCCCATATCTCACTTTTTTTTGGTGACGTCACATAACAAAAAAAAAAAATTATTTAAAAAAAAACATAACTCTATTAAAAAGGCAAATGACCAAAGATATTTCCCTCATACTTACTTTTGGCATTACGAAAGAAATTTTGTATAATATTCACAAGTCAAAAATGAAAAAAAAAAACTTTTTTTTTGAAAAAAAGTCGAGTTCTGGTTCTCAAACTTAAAGAACGTGTTGACTGATCGGTTGCTAGCCAAAAGTTAGATAATAAGAAGGGAAACACTTGACATAAACAAAAAGTTTAAATTTATTTTTTTTTATGGCCAATATTCGAGTGGCTCACAACCCCCAGCGGCTCAGAACCCCCCATTCTCCCCTACATATTTAAAATATAGGTTTTCACATTTTTTTTATCTATGTCAAATGGCGTAGTAATTAAGGACTGAGACCAGAAATCAACAAGACCTGGGTTCAAATCCCGGTAAGGGCATGAACAAAAATGTTTTTTTTTCAACAAAATATGAACATATGCTATGGAAACGCTCTGTTGGTACAAATACGCTGCACATTTGTCGGAACCGGCCGGATCTGATGACTCTAGCATATAGCTGCTATAGGAACGATCGGTCGAAAAAGAAGTTTTAATGAGACCAACTTTTTTGTTTTCAGAAATAAATGTTATCTGATTCAACTTCATTTTGGGGAATGTGATCAAAATCGGATGAATATATCTTATAGCTGTCGAATAACAAACTGACAGCATGAATCATGCTTCAAGATTATAAAAACCGGTCGAGCCAAAGTAAGCTTTCCCCTCCTTTTTTTTTGAGATGCTGCCGTTTTGTCAAACAAATTATTGCTTATTCATTTGAATGATTTTCAGATTTCACAATTCTTTAACGAACTCCGTATAGTTTATTAACATTGTATGATCAAGTGCAGAGATATCGTTGTGACCGCAAAACACATTTTTGGAGTAGAGCTTCTGGAGATCAGCAGATCAACAGAAAATGTTAAAATACTGTTATAAAATACCTGAAAGCGTGTACAAATTCTTACTTAAATGAGTTTTATGGTCTTTTTATGAACAATTGTCGAAAAATGCCTTTTTTATAGCTGCTTAACTCTATCGGGGGTGCCTGTCAATGGTCAGCGCCATCTACTTGACAAACAGCGGATTAAGGGCTGCAATTTATACCTGATGTTTGGCGCCAACAAATTTTAAAATTTTGCTTTCCGAAGAATTTGAATGAAATTTGAATTATAATTTAAAAATGCAACATAAAACATATAACACTATCAAAAAATTAACCCATAACTAAAATAAGGGAAATTTTTGGCGAGAGATTCAGCCCTGTTTTTAGAGATTGGAACATCTGCTGTTCTAACTAGATTTTCTAATAGGAAAATTAAATCTCTCGAAGTTCTGTGGCACCGACGAATTTTTCGAGAGATTTTCAAACCAATCGTCGACGAAATCTCTAGAGATTTCTGTGGCACCCCCTGTATGAAACCCCTAATATCCCCTGCTTTTGAATTCCACGCTCAAAACGAAAACAGGTTGTCTAGTCAGGTTTTAAAGAATTCATGCCTATAATTAGTAGGCTTTGATTTTTTAATTTAAATATCCACTTGCTTTGTATTTTCGTCATTATTTGTATAAAATGATTACATTACTTTTCATTACATTATATATATTTTTATATAGAACGATTTGTAGCTAGAATTACATTTCACAAAGAACAAAGTTTTAAATTAAAACTAAGATAAGTTAGCACCTTACAATAAAATCATGCTTCATTGAAGTCCACACGAAAAGTATCGTTCGACATATAACCAAGTTGAGATCACTTTAATTGATAAGCTATTCACATTGATAACATGACAACATGCAGTCTTTCCATTTCAATACCATGTCATCATGCGTCCAACGAAAAAACTCCAGAAAGACAGCAACAGAATAGAATTTCCATTAAATAATTTACAAATGACAGAAAAAGTTTTTGAAAATAGAGATTTGCTTTCACTAAAATTATTTGGAAATTGATAATGGTATAAAATTCAATATAAAAGGTAATCTGAAGATACTTTAAACCCAAATCTATTTTTAATAAGAGATGTTTTGGGAAAATTTGGTGAAGATATCCATTTCGAAAGTTGGGTTAACTTTTTATAACTTACTTCTTTTCATTTTTTAATATCCGACTGATTTCATATGTCAAGATTTTGAAATATCAAGACTTTTTAACCTTAAACGAAGTATTAAAAAATATTTAGCCAAGTAATTATCCAAAAATAAGACTTAATTGATTTTATACTATGATTTGAAGTCGGTATTTAGACGATGAAGCCAACTTCATAAAAATCTCCTCGCGGGGAATACAAAAGCGAAGAAACTTACCTGACAAAGTAAACAATAAGTAACTTAAATGATCAAATATTTCATTTCATTTTCGATTGTATTTATTATAAGGATAATACATAATTTTATTATAGAATTGAAATCGTTTGTGGCACTCCTGGTAATCAAAACGAATGCAAACGGCATTTAAACCGCAGGTTAAATCATATTTAGGGCCACAACCGCAAAACGGCCGCCTGTGGGATACGGTTGGTATGTGTCAAGGGTGATTATTTGGTTTGTGGCTCACAGTCGATTGCCTGATTTACAGACACACCCAGAAACTGAAACCATACCAAACGCCAAAAGGCTCATTGCAACAGTCAACATGTTAACATGTTGTTAAACATAGAGGGGGAAGCAATTTTTACGGCCTGTTTTTGGGTAAAAATCCCAACATTTATTGCTATTAGTTTTGGGTTATGGCCGCGTCGCGTTGTTTTTGGTGCCGATGAATGGCGCAATAGCGTGAGAGGAGTCCTCCCCCCTCCAACCAAGCTCTCACATTGCATGTGTGGCAATTGTGGGGCAGTAAATGGTGGTAACGATGAATATTAAGTCAAGTACCGCCTAGTGAGGATTAGTGTATTAAAAGAAACCTTATGGGTGTGCCTTGGGTTGGTAAGAAAATTATTGGCCTAATAATTCCACGAAATCGATAAAAAGCTTTTTTAAATAAAAATCAAAATTTTGTACATTAAGTTCGAGTTCTGGGGTTAACCATTTAAAAAACTACATTGTTTCGTGTATATCTTTGGTGTTTTTACTCGGATCATATTATGGTATTCAAAATAGATACAAATTAAGCATAAGATAATATATATCTGATCCGAAAGTTTATATTAAAATTGTGGCTCTGACAGTCGTATATTCTTACTTATCAAAAAACCATTTGGAATTTCTAACTTATCAAAAAGGAGTTCTGATAATTCCGAGATCAGGACCTCGGGCCGGTACGAACTCGCATAAAATTGAATTTCGACATACGCCCCCGTGCGTTTTCGGACCAGTTCTACCTTGGAGGGCAGGTGTCTGGCGACGATTGCATAAATAAATAGTCCGACATATAGTTTATGCCTTCTACATATATGTATGGTTTATGCTCTTCCGATTGGCGCGTGAAAAACTTTATTGCGTTTTAATTGTTTCAACTCGATTGTACGAGTATCTGGAAGTCTCGAGGGCCACATCTGTTTATTTATGTGCGTCTAATTTATACGAGAATTTCTTGTTCTGTAATAATATTATAAAAATTTCAACGGCTTTGTCGTCGCCACCCTGCTAAAATCTGCTTTGAATGCAGAACACTCACACACACACGCACACACACCTGAAACGGATCACCTGCCCCACCGCCTTCACCCTCTCCTCCCTTGGCTATGTTTGGGCTTCCGCGGCATCAAAGGCAGCCGCTGCTGTCGTATTAACTTTTCATCTAAACAGTTTTTTTCCGCCCAGAAACTGCAGCTATTAAGATGTTTTGCAGTCAAAATCAAAAATCTTTGTTTATGGGGCTGCTCGGCGTAAGGTGAGAGGGCGGTGGAGTGGCTGTTGGAGAATTCCAAGCATATCAAAATTATTTGTGGCCCCCAATTGCCAAATGCAATTCGCAGGTGCCGCTGCTGAAATACCTCCTAATTTATGAGCTGTGCATTGTGGGTAAATGTAACTGCAAATTATCATTTGCGGTTTGAGTTAAACAAGATGGCCCCCTCAGGTCATAGCAAACGCAAGGTCGGTTATTTAAAGGGTGACGAAGGCACACAAAAGAGGGGAAGGGGAAGGAGGTGAGGTGGGCATTTTCACGCTCCAGTTGGCAGTAATGAGAAAAAGAGTTTAATTGAAGCTTAGTGAACAAACCACCGTCGATTTCCAGCTAACGCCAGGTCAATGGTGTTTCATTTCTCTGGCTTCCAGTTGATTAGCATGCCTTTGTGGAACAGTTTCTAGGAACAGCTGCGGAGGCGAATGAAATGTGTGTTGATTTTTGTCACTGAAACCGAAACTGATAGAAGTCTTATTATAAATTGTACACTAGGTCATGGAATTAAGAAGAGAAAGGGAAAAAAATATAACTGTTGATGTTACGCCCTTCTGTCAGCGGATATAAATTCATATGAATAATTATATATGAATTGACAAGTAACAACTTTATATTATATAAAAGAGCAGGACAGCAGCGCCTATGTCTTTGATTCCAGACGGAGTACTTAATCTTGCCCTAAAGTGTTCGCAATTTTTATAAAAATATAACTTCTTTTGCAAGGATAGTACGCAGCAAGACTCTCTACCTGGTTGACATTTTGCAAATTCATGTTTAGATTCTGGATTACTTTTTTGCATTACTCGACTTTTATTTGATTGTTCAATAGTTTTCATTTGATAGTCGATCATTTTTGGCAAGTTGTCTCTACTTAAGGGCGCGCCAAATGGGAAATTTGTAATTAATTTGCGGGTGTTGTAGGAAATCTCCGACCCAAAGTTTCTGAAAATTTTAAAGTTTCGTAATTAATGTATTTTTACGGTTTTTATCGGAACGGTGGATAATATTGATTTCATAAACTATGTTTTATTAGAAAAACTTTTTGTTTTCAGCCATGTTACGCCATGTTTTATAAGTTTTTTTGATCGGTTAGTTCCTCAATAGGTCTGAAAAAGTCTAGTGAGAAAACTTTTTTTTCAATGTTATCGCTCCCAACGCCCGTATTTGTTTTAAGATTGTGCATCAACCAAAAAAAATGGTTTTAAAATCGCACAATACTGTATAGCAGCCTACAAACTGTAGGCACATACAAGAAAATTGTATTTTCAGTGATGACGACTATTTTTATTTTTTAAATATTGATCATCTATGTTTCATTTGCAATCTTTGTTGCCAGCCATGTTGTAAATTGTGAAATAAAAACAGATGGTTTTAAGATGCAAATGCTGAAGCGTTCTGTTTATTTTGTTTATTTTCTCTTTTTGTGCACTCTGCCACTGCAGTGACGACCAATAGAAAAATAGATGGTTGATCATCTCTACTAAGCAGATGATATTATAATTATACCCAGTGGCGTACGCAGGATTTTTTCAAGGGTGGGGTTTGGAGAAAAACTTTTGTTTGTTTTGTTTGTTTGGTCTTTGTGAGAAAACCTTTTTTGTTTTTAATGTTAACGTCCGTAAACACAGTCTGTATATAAAATTTTTCAAGAAATTTTGTCAACGAATTGGTTGCGGTGTGTACGTGTGTAACTCGTCCGATTTTGATTACGGTTATATTGTAATAAATTATTTTGACTTTGGAGGTTAAGCTAGAAAACGTAGAGAATTTTCCGAGGGATACCCAGCGGACGATGGTGTGACTAAAGTACAACCCCTATCAAAATACCACCCAAGTGAATCGGTCATTGATTTCATCATTTGAATAGTTAAGGTTTTTGCTAATATTTAGATATTTTGATGATATAGGAAGTAGAAGTCAGGGCAATGAAAATCTACGTTGGTTTCAAAATATCGCAATCAATGATTTCGTCAAACTTTTGCTGTGACCCGAGGTAGGTGTCGGAAAAATTACAAGCTATTTTTCTTAAGTACCCATGGATGTAGCGCTACGAGCTTCGACGCTGAGGCACGGAAATTTTAGTTTGTCTGGTTCACGCGTAAGAGGCGTCGGAATTTTACGAAAGCTCGACACCCTTTTTTATATGGAGTTGACCAGTAAACGATTTAGTTTGTCTGAGGACTAACTAAAATTGGAAAAAAGAAAGAGCGCACCTGGCAAATTTTTTGGGACTTATTTGGCCCATTGGTTTTTTCATAAAAAAACTATACCCCCAATTTGAAGTATTAAATAAGGCCCCACTGCAATGAAATAAAGCCCAAAAAAATTAAATTTAAGAAGGCCCCAAGTTTGGGAAGTTATTTCATATAAATTAATATCCCATATTCAAAAATTTGATATTCAAAAAGCGCGCAAACTTTTTGTCCCAAATATTCGCCTGCGCCACTTAAACTGAATCAATTTTTTGAATTAAGTAATGAAAATTTGATATTGCATTTAAGAACTAATCATACACGTATGGATGCGCATATGCTCATATAGGTGTCAGTGTTAGAATATATTAAAGATATCGTCAGAACTAAACATTAAGAGCTGGATGAATCCGTCGAAAGCGCATTCGATCCTACTCCAGGGCCCGCTCGGCATTTACAGACACCCGCAGCAGAGTGACTGGGGAATACATTAGGCAGCCGGCTCTCTTAAATTCTTTGCTTGAAATTTTTTTTCTAAGTATAATCTGTAAGTCTTTAGAGCCTACGCTCTTAAAAGATACAAATTTTGTTCGTCACAACACTTCACATAAAAAAACAAGAAAAAGTCGGTCAAGCCCGACTATAACATACTCTGTACCTGGTGTACAAACTTAATGTAGTGCTGCTGCTGTGTCTCTCTCTCTCTCTCCATCTCTATCTCACTCTCTCTCTAGGATTGTGCTGTGTTGGTTGTGAACGGGTGGGAGGGGGGGTGGCGGGCGGAGCTTGATTCACTTTTTTGCTCATAACTTGAGAACCGCTCATCCGATGTTTATCATTTCTTTAGCAAATCGATACATTTCGACAATTACTAACTATCTCAAGAAGGTACAAACCATCAACTACAAAACTGTGGAGGATATGACGTTTTTCTTAAAATTGCGGGGGCGGGAGGGGGCGTGGCAAAAAATAAAAATAAACTTGATCTGCCTGCAAGTATAAGAAGCATTTGTCCCGTACGTGCCAAACCTCTCTCTCCTAACCATCTCTGAGATCTGTTTGTTCATACGGACGGACGGACAGACGGACAGACAGACGGACATGGCTAAATCGACTCGACTGTTAATGCTGATCAAGAATATATATACTTTATTCTAATACAAACTTAATATACTCTATGTACCTTCGGTGCAGAGTATAAAAAACACGTATGAACTGCTTTGAAATCAGAACAATTTTGAACAGAAACCTTACTTATACGAAGTAATGTGCTTAAATAAATTTGTATCTTTTTTAACTACACGCTTTTAAGGTTTAAAGAAATGGAAACTCTCACTATAAATGTACTTTGAAAAAATTTATAGTGTAGTTTCAGAAAACTATTGGAAACTGTTGAGAAGATTAGATATAACGTTTTTGGAAATCTTCACTAGCAGTTTTATTGATAAGACGGTTCTTTAAAGCTTTTCAGTATTCTTAAGCTTTAGAAAATAACGATAATATCGACATATAGATGTTTTTGGAGGCGATATATCAAATATCGATATTGAAACAAGTGAGAAAGTCGGTCAAGACCGACTATAACATACTCTGTACCTGGAGTAGAAGCTGAATGCAATGCCGGTGCTGCGCTAATCTCTAAGTCTCTCTCTCTCTCTCTTTCTCACTCTTTCTCTCTCTCTCTCTCTCTCTTAAAGAGTGGGAGTGGGTGGGGAGAGGGTTGTTTACTTATTTGCTCATAGCTTGAGAACCGCTTATCCGATCTTTATCATTTCTTTGGCAAATCGATACACTTTGCTAATTACTATCTCCAGAAGGTACAAATCGTCTATCTTCAAAACTGTAGGATATATAACGTTTTTTCCAAATTTCGGGGGCGGTAGGGGGCGTGGCAAAAATTGAAAATAAACTTGATCTGCCTGCAAATATAATAAGCATTTGTCCTATACACCTCTGAGATCTGTTTGTTCATACGGACGGACGGACAGACAGACGGACGGACATGGCTATATCGACTCGGCTTTATATATGGTTAGAAATGATTCCTTCTCCCTGTTACATACTTTTGCACAAACTTATTCTACTCTATGTATCTTTGGTACAGAGTATAATTATGATGGCTGTACAAGAACCTTCGTTGAGTTTGGTCTGCTTAGCTGCCGATTTCTTTTTACTTCACTTTGAATTTTTAAGCTTATGATTGTGACTTGCAGCCCCATTACTCGTAAACTATTTGGGATTTCGCTTTGATGTCTTAAATAAAGTTGTTGCTCTTGACTAGCTAAGTGGCAAGTCAAAAAAAGTCACATCTTTAAACCCAAAATTACAAAAATCTCTTGAAATCATCATGTTTTCCACTTTTTTGTGAAAACTCTAAGGAATTTGACTAAGCAATGCAAAAATAAATTTTTGGTAGCAATTGGCTAATAAAGTCAAAAATATTGATTGGTTTTTCTATTAAATCAATAAAATAGTGAGATAGTAGTGGTATTATATACTACCATAGTAAAATTTCAGAGTTTTTTTGTCTCGACGCGGACAACTTTTTTGAGTTAAAAAATGTGTAACTAAGGTGTGTTAATAGCAATTTCAGTTCAAAATATAGTCAATCTACACTTACTTTAGTAATAGGCACGCAGGATACAACCTTAGGCAATCGATGTAAGTGCGGAAGTGCTTACTTCATTTCTTCACAATATATTATTAGTTCATTGTCTATAGCAATTGGCTTTAGATTCAAAACTAGGATTTTGTTTATTTTAAAAATTAGTTATAAAACATAAAATAAAAATGTTATAACTAATTATAAAGGGGGATCGCTAACACCGAGGACTTCGGCTCTCATCTATGATCTTTATACTCTTGGCGAGGGTATATTAAAATTTTACGGATGTTTGAAACGCATGGGAACGATCGGTCGAAAAAAAAGTTATAGTGAGAAAATTTTATATGGTTTCAATGGTAGTGTCTTTATACTTTCCAGTTATGAATATTATTTGTTTCAACCAGGGCTTAAACCCGAAACGAATTTCGATTCCGGTTCTAGTACGTCCCAAAATAAATGTTTCGGTTAAAAATTCTATTTCGGCTTTCAATTAATTTCGGCTTAAAATAATTATGTAGAGCGTATAAAAATAACCGTCACTGTACCGGTACCAAAGTTTAGCTTCCAATAATAACTGTAAACGGTATTCGGTTCTCAAAAATAAATTTGTGTCGGTTCCGGTTCCGGTACGAGATTTGAATCGGTATATTTCGGGTGACGGTTTCAACACAATTTTGGAGATCAAAATCGAATAAATTTTTCGTATAGCTGCCATATAACAAGCTGGTAGGCATTTACCATACTCCAAGGGTATATAAACTTCGGTTGAGCCGAAGTTAACTTCACTCTTTTTTTGTTAAAATAATAAACGGACAAATGTTGGGATACGTTTCTTCCTACCCACCCTTCCCAACTATAACATACTTTGTATCCCGAAAGCACTTATAATGTGCTGCCCATCGCCGTTGAAGCCAGTCATAATTGTTTGTTTTCCTTATAGCTCGACTATCGTTCATCCAATCTTCACCGTGGGATATATGAAGTTTTTTCAAAATTGCGGGAGCGAGAGGGGGCGTGGTAATAATTGAAAACAAACTTAGTCTGCCTGCAGGTATAAGGCATACACGTCAATCCCATATCTCTTACTATCTCTGAGATATGATTCTTCATACGGACAGACGAACATAGCTACATTGACTCTGCTGTTTATAGAGTCGGAAAGATTCCTGCTCCCCTGCAACATACTTTTGCTTAGACTTAAGACTCTCTGTATAAATGCACAGTACTGTTAGAGCGGGTTTTTTTATGGAGAATTCTATTGAGACATTTAGATATGTGACTTGGTAGATCTCTCTTTCATACTCTAGTATTTATTAATCGAAATTATTTATCGATCCGCCAAAAGTTTAGTAAAGATCGTACGATCGATATTAAAGTTATGAGCAGCTGCTTTGCAATACAGACATATATTTGTATTTTTGTCGTAAATGAAACTTTTTCTGTTCACTAGCCATTAAATTTTATTGCGAAATACATTATATTGCTATAAGTATTATGCACTCAACCGTCTCATAAATATATATATATAAGCACTCGTCCATATATTTCCATCTGATTGATGTTTTTCCTGTTAGGAAATCGTTTTGCCAATGGCGTGAAATTTACTCTCACTCGTTTCGATTGTTGTTATATGGCCCTGCACTGCATTGTTGTAGGCTATTGTTAGGGTTTACGTGTTTGGTTTCATGTGCCACGGATTTTGCCTGATTCGGTTTTATTGATTCCCCACTTCGAACCACTTAACCACGGCGACTGCAAAAGGAAAGCGAAATAATTAGCAAGCAACTCGTAATGTTGGGCCATAAATTCCAAGCTGACATTTCATGTCAAGGCTCAACAACGAATCGATTGATAAATTAATCAGAATTAGGCCTTGAAAGTGCATAATAAATATTTATAGGACGGGTATTATCCATAACAAATCGAAGTAGAACGCGAGCGAGGCAGGTCTGGGTGGGAATTTTCAATTTCAACTGCAATTTAAACGTCCATCAATAACACGGCTGGAAGGAGAAGAAAGCTACTTCTGAGCGAGTCGCCAGCAAAACGCGAAAGCAGAGATTAAATTGTACTCGTATTTGTTGCGAGCCATATTTCATGCCAAGGAATGAACTCTCCCGTCTGACAATGAAGCCACTTAAGCCAACTCGGAGGCATCGTCCTGGAAGCGATGGCGGCTGACAAATGAAGACTGACATTTACAAAACAGTTGAAAAACAAAAACGAAATTATTCGCTTACAACTGTCGCGACAGTTGAGTTTTTAAAAGCAACTTGTTGTCATAAAGCCACGCGCTTTTTTTGTACGCTGCAGTTTTTTTTTTCCCCATCCCCTCTTGTTGAGGCTTTTGGCGAAGTCGGTGGCTTGGTGGATGACTGGGTGTTGGCGTATACGTGAAAGATTTAAAATAAAACCACTTAGCAGCAGCTGAGCGCTTTTACATTTTTCGACAATTGCTAAATCCTCTCGAGCTGTGAGTCTAACACAACTGATGAAGTATCCTTAGAGATGTAGTATACTGGAAATGGTGTCAACTGCAGGATACAAAATAAAGCTCTGCACGAGTGCAGTCTTAACGTGGCCAAATTTGACTGAAAGTGAGCCAGTTATGAAAATAAGGTTAGACAAATTATTGGAGGGAACACAGTTTCAAATAGAAGATTGTAGGAAAAATTGAAAATGTATTATTCACAAATTTATTTTGGCTTACCATCTGCACCACTGTGCTTTTTGCATGATAAGAGCTTGCTTCATCGCTGCATAGTATGGTGCAGCCAGTTCGTCCGTGTTCAGTCCCCGAAGTCCACATTTTGATACCAGAAAGAAGAATTTAGTGAACCAACAATCGATCAAAAGAAAAAAATTAAATTTCTTGAAACGCTTTCACTATTCCAAGCCCCTTGAATACAGAAGAGGTCTGATTATGTGCCTATCATGCCCTCATGATTAACAAAGCATTTGCTTGGCTTTTAAGCCATACAATATTACTTCGTATCAAATAACGTTACTCTGAAGATTAAAGTTTGATTCTTTATCAGTCTCTTTGTGCAAGTAGCGATAACAAAGTGATTTGAAATTGTTCACTTCCCCTCCCTCAAGAGCATTAAAAATCCCCTTCATCGAGGATCTTCTTTCTTTTCTTCTCTTGGTTCGACTTGCCCATCCCACTACTCATACTAAAATTTGCAATGTGCTCTGGCAGGAAGTTGCTGTTGAAAGTATGTTGAAACAAGTGGCCAGCATAGCGTTGGGGCCAACCTTGTCATATCCTGTTGACGTCGCTGACAGACGCGATACTTTGAGGTTCAGGTGCCTGGCGGAAGCGTGAAATATTTTTAGCTCACTTTGCCTTTGCCTTCTTCTTGGCCATATCCAATGGAATTTTTCGTTGGAGCGTATTTTATTGGCATTTTGTAGAAAATTTGTGGCCAGCTATGAAAATGCCACGAATGGTGCCTCACATTGGGGGCCAACAATTTTCGTATTAAATTTTTGCCCGCTGTGAAAATGCTCCCTGGAAATCTCAATTAAGCTGAAAAATGCGAATTCATGTGCGTCGTGCGTATAATTGATTTAGCCAAATTGTTAAGCGAATGAAAGTTGGCAAATTACGCGTGCGACTAATGTGCAGTTAGTTCCAATTCCAATTTCAGAACAGGACTCCATCGAGGGAGTCTTTTAATTTTACGCACGCGTTGCATAAATTTGCCATTTGGTATAATTATGCGACAGTTGTCAATGAATTTGCATGGCACAGTCAGCTGCCATATATGACGCGAGTGATGTACATTCATTGTGCTGATTTTTGCACAAAATACAGAGGCAGCAATGCGGCCGAATGCAATTATCAATTTGCAATCCAAATGGGTTTTAGTATAGTTAAACTACTTGTTGACAGACCATATCGAAAAGTTAAAGAAAAGCTTAACATAGGCATTTAACAAAATTTTCAAAATTATTATTACAAAATTTAAATGACAATGCAAGCGTTGGTAAGCAGAAGGGTTATATCCAATGGTAAATAAATCTCGAAATCAGCTGATTTTTCGAATGATCTGAAAATATAAAAAAGATTTGATAGACGGCCAAAGTAAACTAGTAAATTTAGGAGGCTGTCAAAAAATAGCGAATTTAGATATATGCAACAATTGCTAAAAGTGCGAAAAACTGCTCCAGATATGTCAAAGAGAATAATAGGTGAAAAAGGTAGGCTAAAAACAAACGTATAAACAAAAAAAAAAAGAAATATAAAAAAGACAAAAATAAAGAGAGAAAAAAAAAAAACAATTTACTTAATGCTCAGGTTTGAGTATTGCGGATGGGTTAACGAGCATTATCCTCATCAAAATCGGATGAAAAATAAACTATATCACAATAAAGTTTAGAAAAAAAAAATTATTAGAAATATTATTAGGAGGGATTGTAATAAGTATGCACAATTTTAAAATAATAAAAATAAAGGGTAGGGCTATGTAGTGAATCAAAAGAGTTATTAAAGTAATTTAAAGAATTAAAATCATTAAACTTTAAAATAAAGATTATAAAAGAATATGATTGAGGGAAAGTCTGAGGAGTTAAAATAAAAAAAAAAATTAAAAAGAGTTATTTATTAAATATTTATTTGTTATATTTAATAAATATGAGGAAATATTATTTAATTATAAAATCCTGTCTTAAACAAGCTACGAGTGGAGTTATACGGGTAAATAGGAGCTGTAGAGCGAAACTTTCAAAATTCTATAATGAGTTCAGATTTTCATAAAGATTTCGCATGTATCAATGGTAACCCGATTGTATACTAAACGGTACAAAAAATGTATGCTTAAAATATCCAACAAAGATTTAAAAAGAAAAACACTTGAAAAATTTTTTTTTTTATTTTTAGAGTTAAGTCCGAAAATCGTCCCCTTTATTTCCCATATATTTCAAATTTTCGACTTTGAGGGCGAGAGCGCGTCCACCAAATTATGTCCGATCGCTGTCAAACTCTTTCCGCCCATTATGTTGAAATCAAAAAATTTAATTATTGTAGACGGATGCTGAGTATCAAAAGGTAAAAAAAAATCGCGAAAATTAAAAGTTTTATAAGTTTTGGTCAGGAAAGCTTCACTTCCTCGTTTTATGCTTATGCTGGGTACGTGCAAGTTATAAATATTAAAAAAAAATAAGATTTTCATGTATAACTCTCATTTTATAAAATTTCATTTTCAGCACTGTCGTCTGCTCAACAAAAACTGAAACAGAAGAGCAAACTAAAAGTGCTGGTAAGTAGTTTTGCAATATTACTTTTGATTTGTTGACACAACTAGTGTAATTGTGGGCTTTGATTGGAATATTGGCCGTGATATGATACTTATACAGGTCTGTGCTCAATTCCACTTCGGTTTTCGTATAAACGTTTGAACTGTCCATTTTACTCTTACAAATTTGAAAGGAGCGTGTAAAGGAACGTAGGAACGTGCAAATTCTCTCTTACCGAAAGCGGATCTAGTAACCCCACATATTAGTGGCTCTTTCCATACAATCTTATTTACATAGAGTTCAAAGTTCAAACGTTTATACGACAACCAAAGTGGAATTGAGAACAGATCTGATAGATTTTTCACTATAAGGGGGGAATGATTTTTAATTCCTCTTCTTTTTGCAATTTCATTCTATAAATTTTTTCCGGTAGCGAGTTTTAATTATTTGTCAGAAACACAAAATGGGTCAAAAGGGAAAAGGTAAGATATACTCTCTATAAAGATGGTCGCCATCTATTTGCATGGAATCTCTTGAAATCGGTGATAAAAAACGATTTAATTTGGATGGACCAGATAGGCTTTTATTTTTTGAATCTATACCAGCAGTTTAAGTGATTTTGTCTTTTTTTTAAAAAGAAAACAAGTGAGAAAGTCGGTCAAGCTGAATGCAATGCTGGTGCTGCGCTCATCTCTAAGTCTCTCTCTCTCTTTCTTTCTCTCTCACCCTCTCTCTCTCTCTAATATGTGCGGTGTTAGTTGTAAAACGGTGGGAAGGGGTGGTAAGAAGGTAGTTCACTTCAACAATATATATACTTTATATGGTCGGAAATGATTCATTCTGCTTGCTACATACATTTGCACGAGTTTAACGGGTATAAAAATGCGCTGCTTCTCAATTTGGCTGGTGCTAAACGTTGACCAAAAATATACTTTATAGTGCCTGTAGGAAATCACTATGTTTATAGCGAGACGACCAACGCGTAAAACGCGTGTTGTCTGGAAAGAGCTCTCTAGTTTTTTTTGTCCTTACCATTTGGCCTCCTCTGATCTAGAGCAAAATTCTCCTGCGATAGCCCCTGGGGCACGAACACCCTCTCCAATTTACACCGAATGCTTGCCGAAGTCATGCTTTAATGTAGGGTTCCCCAAGCAGAGAGCGCTTAAACGTGACTATGTCTCTCTCTAACACACAATGAAGTATGACTTCAGCAAACATTCGGCAAGTAAGTTCGTGCCGCCTGGTCTATCGCTGGGGAACTCTGCTTTAATGTGTGTTAGAGACAGACACAGTTACATTTTCACGCTCTCTTTTTGGGGAACCCCGATCTAGAGGGCGTAAGTAAGAGCGAACAGCTGTTTATTTTCTGACAGAAGCGGTGTCGACTGATTAAATTTCTCTATAATACTTATTGCTCCATGTCGTAAATAAAAGACTTAGACTATTATGTTTTCAAATCTGAAGCTTTGATAAAAAGTGAAATTGATTAATTCGAAGGCTATCAGCATTGTATAATTTGACAGGCTTCAAAAAACTAAGGATCGTTGAAAGAATTTGATAAATTTTCCCACATTTTTTCACAAAGTATAAGGGCATTTCCCCAAAATGCTTTTGCTAAGTTATAACATCATCAAAAATTAACAGAAAAGCGCTTAAATGTTTATCTCGCAAACTGCAAAAATGTAATAAATATGGACATCCTTAGCCACCATATGGCGGTAACATGGATGGGCAACAAGTTTGAAGCGCAGCCAATATCCGTTGCAGGGACAACATGTCATCTTTTGGCTTGTTATTGATAATCTTCGTCAGGCCCAGGACGTGAGTTCCGGGCAAAAAAGAAAGGGATAACAAGCGACTTTGTAGCGTGGTCTCTGTGTGGCAAAATATAAGCATGAAAAGTCAGTGTGGCCACGGGACATGGCTGGAGGAGTAATGAACTGAGGCAGGCCCAGACGACTGCCCGGCCGTTTCTTGTTTGTCCTGGCGATCGATGCAGCGACGAGTGGAGTGTATTAAAAACAAAGTCACAATGCGTTCCCAGAGTGTGTGTGTGTGTGTGCGGTGTGCGGTGTCCTGCATCCATCCACTCATCGCTGTTGTCGCTGCCAAAGTCAATGAACAGGCACCACGACAACGACTCGGCCGGTCGCAGACGGGGGCCCAGGCAGGATATGAAGCGTGTGCGAAAGTTTGCCACAATTAGGATGCGGATGCAGCATCTGCCGTTCGTGCTGCACACAACTCTCAAAGCAATAAAAAAGTTTAAAGTTGCGTTTAAAAATTCATTTCATAAATTTAGAACCCTTCGCCTCCCTGGAGGAGCTTTGATTCCAGTGACGTCGACAGCAACACGTTTCCGTCATTTTGTTATTGTTGGCAACTTGTTGCTCTGACAACTTCAACATGTTGAAATTTCCGCTCTCGACTGGCAGGCAGACAACGAGCTTTCCCAGCCGCCTGACATTCAAATCGCCGCCTACCCCAAAACTGCAGGTGGGCATTGCATTTGTTGAGTGTCTCTTCATTTTCAATTAAACACAATTACATGTCCAACTGTCAGTTTTTAGTTAATAATGAAAATTGCACTAAAAATACAAAGCCCAGTGGCCCATAACAAGGCAACCGTCGGGGCCACTTAGAAGCGCCCCAGGTAGTTCAACCGCCGCCAGCTAACGACAACCACATAATTGCACACAAAAAGGAAAAACAAACCATTTCTCTTCTATTTTCATATTTTCTTTTTGTTGTCTTAGTTTTGTGCTCTATTTTTATGCCTCCCGCGCTGTTGTTGCACAGTTCACATATTTCGCTGATTCTGCTTGCTTATTTATGCTCCGGCTCTTCGTAAATATTTAAAAACCAAACACACATTGTGCAATTGCTTAGACACTTGCTTTTATTTATATTTTGCATAAATATAATAAACTTAAACCAAGGAAGAGCCAAATGAAATCAAATGAAATGGCTTTACGTTTTTTTGATTATTGGCCCAGGTGGAAAAGTTGCCAGGCAACCAAATTATTTAGCTGACGCGTAGATTGACATTAATTGTTTAAATTGAAATGGATATAAATACAACATAAATAAATAAATAAAACACAAAATGCTCAAACCGAAATGGTGCGTGTTTAAATTATGTGTTATATTTTACTGAAAGACTTATTAAAGTATTAATCAAGTGTTGAGGAAAGAAATTGGACCATTTAGCAGATAAATGGGATATTTGATTTATCATGGCTGATTTTTAAGTGAGATTGACGATTGCGATTGACAAATTTGACATTCTGATTGCGGAAAGCGAATCGAACAAACAGTGTGATTGGTTACCGATTGCTGGATCAGCCTGCCTCAGTGTTAGTTTTAAGATCCTTTTAGAGATCCTGATCCATTTTTATGATAAAAAGAACTAAAGCCACAGAATATGTTAAAGCTTTATATCAATGCCATATTTTAACAGACTCGAAACTAAGAGAACCATTTTGTCTGGGTTATGGACTATTTTGAGCTATGCCAGTCTTGAAGTTAGTGAGCGATATGTATTTAGAGGGCGTAGACTTCGTATACAGGGTGAGCCATGTTTTATGGCAATAAAAAAATCACACAAGTTAGTTGATGGGAATTGATTGGTTTGTTTGTTTATTTCAAACTGTGAAAATTTGTTTTGATTAGTTGTAAAAATTATATCGTTTAAATGGTCGCCGCCAGAACGAATGGCGCAATGTGCTCGATTTTCGAATGTTCCTTCACTTTTCAAAGTGTTTCTTTTATGGCTTCCTGGTTCTGTTGGTTTGGATACAATTTTTTGTCGCTGCAGCTCGCAGTTGGAACGAACTTCCAAATGGGCTCTAGGAGGCCAGTAAAAATCCCCATTTCGTTCGAAATAGGCGGCATTAAATCTATCATTTCTCCGGGCTGTATACGCTGTGGCGCCGTCCTGTTAAAATCAATAGTTTTCCATGACGTGAGCAGTCAGATTTGATAAGACACAATCCGTTCTCATGGCCCGATAACGCTCTTCATTTACGGATACGGCTGCTTCAGCATCGATTTTGCAGACGAATGAACCAATAATTTACACCGAAAAATTTTCTCATAATTGAGAACATAATTTGTATTTAAGCCACTGTAAAAATTACCTTCACCAAGCATTTGGAAGATCATTTCAACAAGAATCAACTGGATGAGTGTTTTTCCATCCCTTTTAATTGCGATTTAAAGAAGAATCGAAAATGACTCATGTCTTTACTCAAAATATGATTTAATAAAAAAACCACTTGAAAAAGACTCTCAAAATGGATCGAACAAGATGCGAAACTGATCAGAAGAACGGGTTTATAACGACTCTTCGTAAAGCGTCGCGGCTTAAAACCATTTTATCCCGACAAAAGTAGCATTTATGATCAGAAAACAAGAGCACTTATTACTATTTTAATCAGACTGAGGAATCGAATGTTGTCAGAAATTTCATAAAATGCTGACTGGGACTTCGATCGGTAAAAAAAAAAACTCAATCGTTTTTGGGCTGCCAGATGCCAAGGTTTAGGTCTTGATTACAGGTTGATTGGATTAACAGTGCGGGCTGCATTTAAAAGTAGACACACAGCTGGGGAATTTGAGATTAATTAGCTTTGACAGGTGTTTACTTGTACACCACATCGGCTCGCTTTCTTAACAGTAAATGAAAGAACAATTGTGCATGTTCAATAAAATGTATAAAGTTATTGGATCCCTGTCTTCCTATATTCAATGAATACCTGTAGCCTTCAACTTCACGTACACAGAGGGAAAAATCCAAGAACATTGGACTCAAAAAGAGCAGAAACGTTTCCAAAAACAGTGCTTTAACAGTACAATGTTCTCACTTCAGGAATCAATTTTTTGAGAACGCAAAAACTCAAATTGAGCTGATATTTTTCAATTTTTATTTGGGGGGAGGGAGAGAGAAAAAAAAAAAGAGAGAGAGGCCCAAAATTATTTTTTAGAACTTGATTTGATATTGTTTAGTTTTCAAGAACATTTTTAACTCAACTAGGGAACAAATTTGATTGATTTTGGACCAAATGTAAGGGGAGTTCTCACATTTGGGTGAAATAGGTAATGGGGAAATAACTTTGTTTTATTGGAAGTGAATGGAGGCAAGGCTCCTGGATATGCGCGCGCTTCTGCTTCTCCCCTCCATCCACTCCAACAATTCACCCAATTCGTTTCATTTAAGTTTTTCAGAAAAACCCAGAAAAATTGGACTGGGAATTGAACTAATGGAATGACGCACCAGCACATTCAGCCGTTGTACACTTTTGCAAATTAACATCTACACTAGTCAATTATTTATTATTTTATTATTATTATTTAGACAAAATTCGTTCATAAATATCTTTTTAATAAAAAATCGTTGAACTCTAAATAAAAGATTTCAATAAAACATAAGTAGTGGACGATCAGCTGATTTGGTTAAAAAATATTAATCAAATTTGCTAATTGGATTGGCATAATTATATTGACAAGATTTCAAAATTGATTTATTCTTAGCGCAGGACCTCCAATGCAAAAACAAAAAATGATTCTAGACAAGTTTCTCACGCTGAAATAATTGTGCCGACTAGTGTAGAGGGCTACTTATGCTTGGTTGAGCTATCACTCGATCCCTCTCTTGTATATCTCGTTGTGTTGAAACCCGGTTTTATTGTTGTTTTTTTATGCCAAACGCTACAATTTGTAATCCAAATCAAAGTTTGCAAGATATATTAACTTTTTCGTATTTAAATCAAATCGAACGTTTTAGAGAAATAAACATACCCTGCACTTCAACGTCTCAGTCCTGAATTTGTCAGTGCGGAATCAGTCCTGAGAAGTAGGAATTGCTCCAACTCATGACTGATTTCAGCACTGTTTTCAGTACTACCCATGATTTTTCAGTACTGAAATCAAGCCTGAAAGATGATGAGGTCATGACGTAGTAGGCCCTGGTGTTAAATTCAGGCCTGAAATACATGTAAAGGCAGCCATGATTTCAGTACCTGCCTTTCCAATCAGGGCTGACTCAGCCAACATTTTTTGGAATTTTTGATCACATTCAAGACTTTTTCGAGTCCTCAGTCTGATTTAAATCGTTATAAATGCGCAAGTTTTTCGATTCTTTTGTCGGGAGAAAATGGTACCCTGGCCGCGACTCTTCATTTAGAGTCGTTTATGCCCCGTTTTACTGATCAGTTTCGACTCATTTCCGAGTCATTTGCGATTATTTTTTGAGCCGTTTTATAATGAAATACATTTTAAGCAAATGCATGAGTTATTTTCGAGTCTTCCTTAAATCTCACATCGAGCTAATCCTATTTAATCATCAAAAGGACTCAAAAAAGACTCGCCAGGGTGATTCTTGTTAAAATGATCTTCGAAATGCTAGGTGGGACGCTTGAGAATAAAGTAACTTAGCTTACGTCGGCAAATATTTCGTCAACATGGAACTTAAGTCTAGTGTGACCAGACCAAGCAACAAATTACGCCGTAATTTTAAGTTCTCAGAGGTTAGTCACCAGCATTGTTTTGTTTGGAATATAAAAAATTGTTGGCAACATTTACCTGGCAATTCTACCAATACATATGGAAATTGTTTTGATATGAAAGTCAAAAGTTAGCAATTGGCAGCTAAAATTTATTGTTTGTTTAAACTTCATAATACAAACATAAAAAGCAATTCATATGCGAACAAGTGTAGCAGGCGCAACATTAATTCTGAGCTGCAAACTAAGTCAATTAGAAATGCTAGTCTACAGTATCCTGGCATATAACAATTACCTTACCCATGCCCAGAAGCTGTCTTCTAAACAAAAGTGCACAACATATTTTTCGCAAATTCCACGCCTGTCAGCGCCGCCTCATTCAACGCCATCTTCATCACAAGTGGAACTCTGAGTGCATGTGAGTGCCAAAGGTGCATGTAATATTTTTCTTCTATTTTATAAAAATGTTTATGCTAATTAAATTGACTAAAATAATGCAACAGTGAGGGTGTCTCTGTGTGTGTGTGTGTGCAACGACAATTGTTGGCTGTCGTTTTTGGTGTTTGGATGCTTTGAAATTTGGGTCAATTATGCGAATTGTCGCGTCACAGGGGAATTGGGGGTTGGAGGGTCCCATCCATCAGACGCCACGCACATAGTCTGACTGGCATTGAATTGCCTGGGTGGGTAGTGTAGGCAGAGGAAGGGGTTCACAGCAGGTTGTTTTGCCATAATTATTTGTCAAATTCACACTGGGCAGGCCACTAACGAGCCAGTGGGCCACCTTTCGATGAGGCCATCAATCAGCAGCTGATGGTGATCTTTGCTCATTGGGTGAATATATTTTCTATATTTGGGGGATGGCTTATTACTTCCGCTGTGTCCGGCAAACGGAAATGATTAGCAAACTTATGACAAATAAAGCACCAACAAAATTGTAGATAAGATTAAAGTGAATTTCAGGCCCAGCCTGAAAGTATGCAATGCATTTCCATGGCATTTCCCAACCGGCTGCTGATTTTGGGCTTTCAGCATTGTCACAAAATTCTCGTTAGGACCATAAATCTTCATTGCATTTCGGGCAATGTGTCAACTACATTTTGGTTTTGTTTTTTTTTTTGGTTGTTTATTATTACATTTTTCAACAAGTAAGAAAGTCGATCTAGCCCGACTGTAATATACTCTGTACCAGGGAAAGTGCTCAGTGTGTATTTTGATATTAAATCGGCAGCAGAAACTGACAAACGGACTATTTCGACTCGAGTCGGATATTTTAAAGATACACTTGAACAAAACCAATATACCCGAAGTACCTTTGGTACAGAGTATAACAATTATAGATTATGTGTGTTAATCATAAATGATTTTTTTTCTTTTCTTTTTTTGATACATTAAACACAAGCACAATTTGGCAAAATTTATGCATTAATTAATGATAAGTATATAAATTACCATTTAGTATACATTAAATAAATTATAAAGTCAAATGCAAAATAACATTTTGTTGGGGAAGACTTGCACAAATTTGTAAAGCGGGGCCTTTTCCTACTGTTTATATAGATATATATAGACCAACTGTTATCTAAGTCCTCTAGATTTATTTACACTTAATATAATTTCGTTCTAGGCAATGTCATACACTACCGCTGGCCCATGAAATTGATAGTGCACTTGTATGTGTGTGCATGTATATACGAGGCCCCCCCAAAGACGCGTCTCCCACATAAATCAGACAATAAAAACAAAAATTCTCACTCAGTCACTCTCTCTCGCATTCACACTACCACCCACTATCACTCACTCACTCACACATACATTTCATAATGTAACTGCAAACTTTCTGCGCTTTGTTCTCGATTCTCTCTCCCTTAATTTACAGCAGCATGCATTTATGTGTCCGCTTGGTACGCATAACGGGACACAGTACCGAACGTATGGCCTCATCAAAGACAGTCTTCAGTCCCTTTTGGGTCAATGCCGAACACTCCAGATACTTGACCGCTGCTATCTCCTTGGCCATGGCCAAGCCTTGGGGATAGGTAATGGGCGTCAGTTTCTTATCCTTCAGCTTCTCAATCGTCTGCTTATCGTCGCGCAAATCCAGTTTGGTGCCCACCAATATGATGGGTACATTGGGGCAATGATGACGCACCTCGGGAAACCATTTGGCGCGTACATTCTCAAATGAGGCTGGGTTCACCAGGAGAGAAACAGATGAGAAAGACATCTGTCTGGGGATAGGAGAGCGGACGCAAACGATCGTAGTCCTCCTGGCCAGCTGTATCCCAGAGCCCCAAGTTGATGGGTTTGGCATCCACCATGACATTGGCCGAATAGTTGTCGAACACGGTGGGGATGTACTCGCCGGGGAAGGCGTTTGTAGTGTAGCTGATCAGCAGGCAGGTCTTACCCACGGCGCCATCGCCAACCACAACGCACTTGATGGCCTGCATGACGTAGTTTTCGCTTAGTTTTGGATTTTATGTGGTGCGTGGTGCGCGGGTTAGCAGGGTGGAGGCGGAGATACGTTCTCGCAGCGTTGGCGTTTTTTTCTTCTTTCTTCGTTGCGATTATACAACAAATTTGCTCACGCATACAAACACGCACAGGTACACTCGAACACACGGACAGGCAGTTGCAGGTAAAGGGCTTTGGTATGTTTGTTTTAATAATTAAATAAAATTAATGGAATTTTTGTAGATGATTTAATTGAACCCGCAGCTGAAGGTCTAGCAAATCCGTTGGTGAGAAAAAACACACCCAAACGCTGTGAAATCGACGCCGTCACTGAGTCGCTCAGGCAAGAAAATTTTTGCTGTTGCTGGCACTCGTGAACTACTCACTTAATGGTGTGCCGTCTCTTTTACTCTAACTGAACTAAGTGGGGCGCGCACGCTCCCACATAAATGCAGAGAGAGAGCAGAAGCAACAGGCTTACAGACGATGGCCAAGAAATTAGTCATGCTCTCTGTACGTGAGTCATCAGTCAACTGGTGACGTTGATCGTTGGACTCGTACAAGAGATAGAGGGAGAGAATGAGAGATAATCAGCTCTCTCTTTACCTGACCTTGCTTTGGTCTTTTTTGTACACATTTTTCTACATACATACGTACACGCTTTTCCATGCGTGAGCCAATTTCCACCAAATTAGTTACCATGTCTCTGTGGCTGCTGCTGCTGCTGCTGTTGACCGTTTTAATGGACCACAAAAATGCGTGTCTCTGCCAAAGCATATCATTGAAAGGCCTCCCCCCCACCGGTAAATCCGCATCCGCCGCCAAACCCCAAGCGATAGCCAAATATCCAACCAAAGCAATGTTTTGTGTTTGTTTCCGTCACCTCCTGCCACCACCCCACCCACCCACTGTCAGGCTGGCACATGCAAATGTTTAAAAACTCCCGACTCTGTGAATTTTTCCCCATTTAAGTTAATTTCTTGCTATAATTGGATAATTAAATAGACGCCACAATTATAAATATGCATTTCCATAATGTTTGGCAAAAAGTGGATAATGGAATTTATGGCACAAAATAAAATCCGTCACAATTAAATCAGAAATGCGACTGTTCACGCGAAATAAATGGTGAGGATATTCGGAGGCTTTTAATATTGGGTAAAGAGGAAGTTTAATGTATACAAATTAACAACATATTTTCAAGGGTCTAAGTTCGGACAAAAAACACGAAAGTTAGTCAATTAACGATTTTCAATGGTCACTCTTGAATCAAGAGCATTCGTTCTCAAAAGTAGGGTAAGAGTGAAACTTTCTTGATAAAAATGAATTTTGGTATTCAAATTTTTTTATGAAAGGGGTTTTTGTGTTGGTAAAAAAAGAAGAAAAATTCAAAAAAAAAAAAAATTTTGGGGGGGGGGGTTGGGGGGGGGGGAAAAACCCGGACCCCGGGGACACCCGGCCCGAGGGAGGTGGTTTTTTTTGTTCCGCGCTGCTCGCCATTACCATCAGCCACCCCACCCACTTTATAAAAAAATTTCTTTGTTTCTAAGATGTGATTGATATTGAGTTAGTCACATAGCAGATAAAAATTTTTTATTTTACTTACTTTACTGGGACTTGATTTCGGTACCTCGAAGACTGAAAAAACATACACAGTTGGACGAGCAGCTTAACCGACTCGACTATTTTCGATAAGCTACAAGCAGCGGCGAAAGCAGATTTGTGAACTAGCGCGGTTGGTATTTGGCCAGCCGCAACAGCTCGACCGTGGATCAAGTCCGAGTAGCACCATTTATTTTTTTTTTATTTGTTTCCTTTTTTTTATTTAATTTTATTTTTTAATGTGGTGTTTTAAATATTTTTATTATATTATACAGACGCTTAATCACTTACTTTTGCCCAATCTTAATGTTCAACTTTAACATTATTGTCGGCGGGAACCAGTCAAATGACGATGAAAAACTGCGCATGCGCTGTCTCTTTTTGAAGAGCGCGGCCAACGTTATTCTCTCAAAGTTTTGCGTTTCCTCACTCCCCTTGCCCAGAGAACCACATTGAGAATGAATTTGTCTCGATTCCAAGAGCGAAATTCTTGAAAATTCAAGTACGACTAGATTTTCTTTTCAAGAGCGTTTGTACTCAAATTATTCGTTCTAGATTTTTATGAGTGTATAAGTTCGTTTATTGTCGGTGTGTCGAGGTCCGCAGAGGGCTCTTGTATTCACAGAAGAAAGGATCTTGGGGTTTTCAGCTCTAACGCCGGCAAAATTTTGAGTTCCACTGTTTTACACCAATGGACGCAGCTTCATGATTGGCATTGCGTGTATACCAATGAAGTGTACAGGGCCCAGCGGACTTGCCGGATTCGCAGATGCCCAAACTCACTGATATCCTCTTGTGCTGATGGCACAGTCTACGTTACAGTTTAGCATCAGTCACCTAATAATATTTTGTGGACTGCTTGGACTGCATAATTATGTTTATTCCACATAAGATTGCTGTCAGATATCTGGGCATTATTATGTTTAGAAAACTTATTTAAACTAATCACATAAAGACAGCTGTAGCTGCCACTTCTTTCTGTAATGGAGCAAGATTATTGTTTTCCCTACATGCGAAGCTACCGTTAATATTCTATCAAATCGTTTCGCAAATTAGCTAATCTAAAAAAGATCTATAAAATCTGATCAAAACATTGTTAAAGAATATAAAAGTAATAAAATTCCAGATCGTAGCCTTTACAATTTGTTGTAGGCCCCCTCCATCATAAATATGGCATCAATTTGCTTAAAATGCCGTTGCACTGTGGTTCAGGCGCTAAACGCCATGGACAAAATACCAAATTGGATTTTAATATAATATAATCGTCAAATAATAGAAAAATTTCAAACAAAAGATCAATGGATTTAACATTTTAATCGGTTTAAACATTACACAATTCAGTCCAACGTAAAACGATCCTAGACCACTGTGCGCTGTATCTTAAAGATTGCCTTTTACTACGTACCAAAAGTATTTATACTTAATAAGATTTCGCTAAAACTCTTTAATAATGACAATTGCTGGGAAATGTCTCATCCTCTATGGTAAGCTGGTTACGCCTTTGAATTTTTATCTGAGTTGAGAGTAAGTCGGAGTACGTATGTTATTTAAAGGGCAATTCGCCTTCCTCTGACTTTGACGTCAAAACGTATGATTTGTACTCTCATCCAGGGCAATTGCGTTCGGTACTCAAGTCATATTGTCGTAGGTTTTTGCATCGTTCAATTAAGCTTTGCGGTTTCATTTGGAATCAAGTGACAATGTTGTGTGATTGTAGGGTTGTGACGTGCGTTAATCACATTTTGACAACTACAAGAAAATTAGTTGTCCATCAACAATTAATGAACACTTTTGTCTTAGAAAATGTAGCACATATTATAATGAATAAAAATGTTTAAAGCCTACCAATTCTGTTATCTCATTATTATTAAATGGATATTCGGAAAATTCTGACCCACACCTCCACTCTCTCTCTCTCTGCCTCTTTGTTTACATGACTGTTAAAGTGTTAAATTTATTGTTGGTCAGCTTTGTTATTGTAGCCTTTTGTTTTATTCTTGTTTCAGTTGCAGTCATGTGGCATATATTTGTTTTTTGGGGTCGGCATCGGTTCAGACTGCGGTTCTTTAGCGCGCATTCATTCATTATGGCCTGTGTGTGTCCATGTGTGTTTGTGTGTCTGGCCTGTCTGGTGTGGCAATAAAAATGGTTCGCATATTTTTCAGTTTGTTATGCATTTCTCTGCCACTTTTGTTGCAACAACAATTATGAATAACTCTCTGCACATAATGGCCCAAGCTGTGGCGGTATGTGGGCATATCGGGTGATCGGCGGTTGCAGGAGCTGTTCGCGGGTGGGTTTTTTGCGCATATATTTCACTTCGCCAATTACGAAGGCAACGGCAAACGATGACGTTGCCAGCAACTCCGACAGTAATCAAATAATTGTAGCATTTGCTGTCATATATTTCTCTCTTTTACTTTAATTATTTGCACAATATTCCATTTTTGTAATGGATTGAGTGGAAAATATATGGAGCCTTGTGAAGAAGATGTGCGAGGAATGAAAAGGACTTTTTTTTGAACATATGTAGCGAATAAAAGACTTAAAGCATATTCTGAGAAAGCTGATTGAATAGAATTTAATAAATAAACATTCTTAGGTCTATTGTTTTTGATTTTAGTTACGTCCCTCACCGGCCACACCCCCCTTGTGTAAGTAATCTTACAAAATTAAGTCTGAAAATACTATTCATATTTTATAGAAATAGTTTTAAAACAATGAATTGAACACATTTTTGAGATATTTTCATAAAAGTTTTGGTTTAAGGTGGCAGAGATTTTTGGTTAAGTCAAGAGCGTAGTTTTGGTGACTATGTAATATTTTAATTTTAAAGGATATATGTAATAGGAAAACGCTCCTATCTTGCAATGCTTGCCATCTATAGTAACAATTCAGTTTGGAAATCCCCATTATTCATAAAAATCTTTGGAAGTCTTTTCTCATTCCGTGATTGTAGATGGAAATGCCAAGTCCTTCTGTTTATCATAAAACAAATAAAGGGACTTGCTCTATAAAAATATTGGAAATGGTCCACTGGTGGATTCTAAAACGCAATTGCAGCACCTGTAGCACAATTAAATAATTAGTTTTGAAGTTCAATTAAATGCAGAGTTCGGCACCTTTCAATTTTCTGTGTATACAAGCTGTGACGTCTATCCTCTGTAGCAGAGACGTTGCTACACCGACACTATGAGCTTACACTGCTCTCTTTTGCAAAAACAAACATGTGCTAACTGAGAGCGCTCTCGCGTGTCGAAAAACACACATGCAATAGCAAAATGAGCATGCGTGTTTTGCCGGTCACTGATTTAAAGCATTAATCTATTGGTCACATAAAATACACTTTAAAATAAAAATTAAACACAAAATGCATATTAATATCATCATATAGTTATCTCTCTCACACCCACGAAACTACAATTTCAGCTGAAAATAAAGTATTATTAATAGGTTCAATTAATGCAGTGTCATACAGGCTTTAAGATACGTTTATTTTGAGTTAAATATGAAAAAAAATTGTTTAATTTTTTTATTATATAAAATCGCTTTTTTTTAAGTATAAGTAATTCAAAAAAAAGTTCTGCCAATACAAAAAATCCCATAAAATGCTAATTGATAGTCCTTTGTTTCCACAAGGATATCAAATTCCTGTATTTTGATATCATCGCTTTTAAAATATATGGGCCAATAAATACAAAAATTTACGACTCATTTTTACATTTTTTAAATACTGCAAGGCAGCAAAATGTGATTTTTTTCAGTATATTGGTGGTGATTCTTAATGAATTTCACGTGCTGAAATCAAAGCTCTTATTGTGAAAATGGCGTCTAGATATTAAGTAACTTAAGCTTTAAGTTGCTTTAAAAGTCCATTTTGATACTTTTTATTTGCGTATTGTGGGGAATACACAACTCTTGATGATATCGGAAAGTAACATTTCTTACCTTTGAAAAAACTATTTCCGAAAACTCTACCATTTTTTAGAGCCTCGATATACAAATTTGAGTACATGTGTTCAATATTAAAAAATTTTCTGCTGCCTAAAAGTATTTTATGGAAAGCATTTCAACATTTGCATTGCATACTTTTAGGCATTTAATAAAAAAGATCACTTCTAGGACGTGTAGTAAAAATGGTATATATTTGCATAAGAATATCGTAGAATTGCTTAAACAATTTGCTTAAAAGTTAAAAATTAGTTCTAAACGTTTCTATCAAAAAAGTCGAAACAAAGGTATACGTATAGGATCCTTAAAAAGGGTAAACATTTCAGAAAACAGATTAGTGTTCAGTACACGAAAATCATCTAGAAACATCGGCAACTTTTTAAGCTGGGGGGTCACTCAAAAGTCGAAACCATTATGCTGCTGCGCAGCTTTCCTTGATCTAACCATATAACTCGTAGCGTGATACAGTTTTCCTACTAAGAAGTAGTTACTGACATCTGTTTTTGAGGCTGCGGGTTTGATGTGAACGCATGATGCAGCTTTTCGAAGCGTCGACAATGCTGACTAGGCTATTGACCGATTTGAAGCTCGGGCAAGACGCTGATTCTACGCTTATAAAATTTTTTATCCTTGCAGGCAAAAAACAGGTCGAAGTGGTTTTAGACGTCCTAATTTGAGGTTTTCGGCCTTCCATCTTCGATTGGGCACAAAACAATAACTATTCCAAAAATTACAAAAAGAAACAGTTTTACAACAATGCCTTGCTATATCAGCTGTTGAAATATATAACGGTGAAGGCGGTTAAGTCTGAAGTAGGCTGCGAAAAAATTTTATAAGATCAGCTGTTGTCATCAAGCCAAATTACTTAGTGAACGACCCAATAAGAACAAATAACCCTAACCGAGAACATTTTATTTTAACAAGCCAAATCTTAACCACAACCGATATTCCTTTCGATTTTAGTCTCTGATACTCTTTGTAGCAAAATACTAAATCCTACACCGTACCGGTATAAATAAAGGCAAGCTTTGAGATCTGTTAGAATTTATATTCCATAATTTATACATAAAGTGATAAGACATTGAGCATGATTATTGATCTATAGCCGAAACCATAATAGTTAGAAACTTCAAAATTTTACAATAGCTTTCAAGGCGCGAAAATTTTACAAGAAGGTGTTTTCTGAATATAAGAATAAAAAATATTTATGTTTAAAAATAAATAGCTCGCGGGACCCCCCCCCCCCCCAATTTATTTTTAATAAGCGTAATTTATTATAAAGATAAAGATGCTGAAATAAAGTAAATTTGAAGGAATTAACTATACTAGCGATACTTAGTCCTTGGTTCCTACCAGGGGGCGAAAACATTTCGTTATTCATACGTACACGACCCGAACGCTTGCCGAAGCTGAGACCAAAAGAGCAGACAGCCGCAAGAGTTCGAAGCGATTAGGTTTTTAAACACCAATACTCTCTCACTTCTTGGCCTCGCTCTATATCTATAAAAAGAGAGTGTACTGACTGGCTGACTGACTGATTCACTGACTCATTGGCAATTATCGCACAGCCTAAACGGTAAGAGATAGAGGGCTGCAATTTGGACAGGAGTTCTGTTAGTGGGGAAGGTGCGTACTAAGACGGAAAATTCTCCACTCAAAAAACTATTTTTATTCCGATTGGCTTCAACCTCGGTTTGTAAGGATGGAATACGAAATAGTTTGGAATGTGATTTTCTTATGTTGGAAAATTTGACTCAAAGGTCGGGAAGTTCGGCATAAAAAAGTATTCTTCATCCGAGTGACTTGAAAATTGGTTTGTAAGGAAAGAATACGAAATAATTTTAAATGTGATTTTTCAATGTCGAAAAATCCGCCCCCAGGATCGATTATTTTTCTATTCTATTTTTCATCCGGTTGGCTTAAAACTCGGTTTGTAATGAAATGCGACTTTTCAATGACGGAAAAATTTACCCGACGGTCGGAAAATTTCCGGAAAATTCTGCGAGAAGAAAGCTATTTATTGGCTTGAAGCTCGGTTTCAATGGACGAAATTGAAAAATGTGATTTCCAACGTCGGAAAATCTGATCCCCGCGAATGAAAATGCGCAGAAAATTCTGCATTGAAGAAAAATTTTATTCAACCCATTGGCATATGAATTGGAATATGAATTTATTTGAAGCATGATTTTCCAATGACGGAAATTCCGCCCCCAGGCATAAAAATTTCAGGAGAATTCTTCAAGGAAAATAACTATTTTTCATCCGATTGACTTGACTTAAGGATAAAATTCGAAATAATTTGAAGTGAGATTTTTCCAATGATGGAAAATCCCACCCCTTGGGAGTAAAAATGCCCGGAAAATTTAACATGCAAAATAACTATTTTTTATCTGATGGACTTGAAAGTCGGGACAGGGAAAATGGATGCGGATGGCACGCTGTTTTGGAAGTGGGTGGTAATGGTAATGGGTGAAGGGGAAGTTGGTGGGATGTGTGCAGGAAGTGGGTGAGATGAGGGCGGTAAGTGGGTGGGATTTGGGTGGTATGTGGGCTGATAATGGTTCTATATTGTTAAAGGCGCAGCGAAGCGCGACGGGTTATATGCTTGCATTATTATAAAGAGAATTTTATTACGAAAAAAACGGTAAGAGTATCAGTTCTTGTTTTAACTTTTCTAGCTCCATCTGAGAACGGCTTTAACTCAGTATCAAGACAAATTTCAGAACAAGTAAATTTAAATAATTTAAGTCATTCATTGTATATAATTGTATGCATTCTTTAGTAAAACTTTTATTTTGCATAACAATCCTTTTAAGCTCTTCAACAGTTTTAACAACATTTGGCACTTTAAATACTCTCCCTACCCACAACTTTTCGTTGTTGTTTGTAAATTTAATTTATTTAATGAGCAACACAATAAAATGCATTTATTGTCAAGTGATAAAATGCCATTTCAGTTTGCTTGCCGCCAGTTTCCCCAGATCGCTGTGTCCTTTTTTTTCGTCCCCTGCATATTTTTCATTTATATGCCCAGATGTCAGTAGCAATGCCATCTCACCTCAGCCCCAGCCTGTTGACATGGAGCAATTATTAACTTTTGTGCGGCTGCTGCCATGGCGCCGCGTGTTTGTTATTAATTTCTTGTTATTTATGCAAATAGTTGGCACTTAATACGCTTGTAAATATATAAATGTGTGTGTGTGAGTATTTTTTTTTCGCAAATTGCTTTGCGCATTACAATAAATTAACAACAAACAGCAACAGCAGCAACAACAACAATGGCACGTCCCGGGCTTATCGACAATGTCCCAACTCGCTGGAATTTAAAACTCAACTCGGTCCTGTCTCCTGCCTCCTGGCTCCTGTCTCTATAAACTCAGCTGAATTATCGCTGGCAGACGTGAAGTCATCTCGGCGGGTACCAGCCATATGCAATCCTCGAAGCTGGCTCGGCTTGGGCTTCTGTTTGGTTTGCCGGGGTCACGTCTGCTGTCCGCCTGGCGTATGACTGCTTATGAATAAAGTTGTTTGCGGACTTGTCAATACACACGGGCCATCATCATCATACACACACACATATGCGCCTCCCCCTTGCCCATTCAATTGGGGTTATTTGTCGCTCTATCTGGCACGGTTGGCATTCCTCTCCTATCCAATCCCCCTTCCCACTATTCCGCTTTGTTGACTTTTTGGCTTTCAATGGCCCTCGACGTCTATTCATTTTTTGTACGGCGCTATTAGGGTTTCCCCTCCAAGCAATTTGAAATGAAAAGTTGTCTGCCATATGAAAAAAAAAGAAAATAGATAGAAAAAAATTATATGTTCCGCCCATTTGTATATTTGTAGGCAGTAAATAGCAACAGGCGAGCTGACGAAATGTGTCCTTTGACATTTGATCGCCTGGCTGATAATCCTGGTCGTTCGGTCGCTTCGTTGGCTTTTCAACAGCTTCACCCGCTTAATGGGCTGCTGCATTATTCAACACTTCGTGTGCCCATAAAATGACTTTAACCAAAATAGTCCACAAAGTCGTTGACTTTAAGCCGTAGACAATGCAGCGCATTAAGCATCCTGATCCTGGACGGATGCAGCAAAAGTAATTAAACACTCGTCCACAGAGCGTAAGAGAGAGAGAGAGAGAGAGAGAGAGACAAACAAAACGAGAGTTGAGTGACTATGTGAAGAAGTTGGCATCGATTAACGTTTGACTTGGGATTAAGTGTCGCCAACTATCTTCGACAAACTCCAAACAGAAATTTGAATAAGAACACTAAACCTGCAGTAGCAGCCCTTAGCGATACCAAAGGATGACTTGTCAACCATTTTAAAACTCACTAGCCACCTAGTAGGCCTGTCAAAAATTGCATTCTTATCTTTGAAGTTGGTAGTTAAATTGTGTGAGTACACCGCGACGTGACGATGTCCCCAGAATTCTTATTTATATTTAATTATCGAAACTTCCTAACGCAATAAGTATAATACTTCCCAACGTCCCAATTGGCAATGTCCATACAACTGTGTCTATTATATACTGAAATCTTTGATACATGTATAATTTCTTAATCATTTATGACAATATTTTTATACTCTGTACCAAAGGTACATAGAGTATATTAAGTTTTTACAAAAGTATGTAACAGGGAGAAGGAATCGTTTCCGACTATATAAAGTATATATATTTTTGATCAGCATCAACAGCCGAGTCGATATAGCCATGTCCGTCTGTCCGTACGTCCAAGTTTATTTTTAATTTTTGCCACGCCCTCTCCCGCCCCCGCAATTTGGAAAAAACGTTATATCTCCTTCAGTTTTGAAGATAGACGATTCGTACCTTCTATAGATAGTTAGTAATTAGAAAAATGTATCGATTTGCTGAACTACCCTCCCCCCGCCCCTCCCACCCTTTCACAACTAACACCGCACAATCATAAAGAGAGAGAGAGAGGGTGAAAGAGTGAGAAAGAGAGAGAGAGAGACTTAGAGATGAGCGCAGCACCAGCATTGCATTCACCTTCTACTCCAGGTACAGAGTATGTTATAGTCGAGGCTTGACCGACTTTCTTACCTAAATTTGCCTTTAGGTTTGCCTTTAGTTTTTCTCGAAATTGCGTTGTGCTTTGGATATTCTTCAGACTGTTGGGAAATTGATTCCATTTACGAACGGTGTGTGCATAAAAATGTTTTTTGGAGCTTGAGAGTTTGGACCGGAAGCAAACAATGTTATTGGTCCTTTTCAAGCATGTAAACTTAGAATGTCATATAAATACGTTGGTTCTTTTGTGTTTACTATTTTGTGGAGAAGCACATTCTAAAGCTAGTCCACGAATTAAAACCAAGTTCAAAAATTTTATTTGCAAAGGCGGTTACGTGGTCTGTTCTTTTAAGGTCAAAGACATATCTGGCAATAGTTTTTAATGCTACAAAAAATTTAGGTTTCATTTGTTAAACATGGCTGTGTTATAGCTAACTGATGTAAAATTTCATATGTTTTCCCCACCGATTTGTTGACACGATCCCTCCACGAAAACGTTTTGTTAAAGGTGAATGTTCAGCCCTTTTTTACATATCTATGTTCTTTAAGTTTAATTTTAATTTATCTTGACTGTCAGTGCTCATATAGTTTAAATATATATTTCGAGACACTTCGTTTTTACAGAATTAAGCCGAAGATCATTTTTTGTTGTAGAATCACTAACCTTAAACAGGTCACGAAAACAATAGTGAATACAATCACTGATTTGACTCAGAGGAGCACATTTGAACATCGAGAACTTCCCACGAAGACAACACGCTCTACCATTAACATATTTAGTTAACAAAAGTGATCCCAAAAACAGTCCCAAAGATAGTTTAAGCCCCATACGGAGTACGACGAAAAATTCGTTTCGAAACAGTGTTGCTCGGTGTTACTTACGGACTTGGTTTCTGCACATTCTTCTTATGGGTGAGTGTATACAAAGCTCGAGGAGTTCCTAGAGTATTTCAGTATTTCAGCATTCGTGTTGAGATAATGTGAGCCCTGAGATATATTTGTTGTTGGGGAAGTGGTGCACCGCGACCAATTTTGGTCTATTGTGCCCCCCTACTGAGTTTACAACTCCCCTAGCAGCCCTAACTCCTGTACAAAAGTCAGGATTTTTGTGGGTTCTAAGTTACTGATATTGCTTGGGTGTAGAATGTGTTTCCCAAATCTGTTGAGTCTGCGCCTCTCTAGGGCATCGCAGTGTGCTAGTATATGCTCAGAGGACTCCTCCTTCTCTTCACAGTATCTGCAAAGCTGGGTGTTTGTTATTCCCAACTTGTACATGTGGCTCCTCAGTCTGCAGTGACCCGTGTAGAGCCCTGTCAGAATTCTGAGGGCATTCTTTCCTTGTTGGATTAACTTTTGGAACCTTTTGAGGTCGTGGTTCACTATTAATGCTTTAGCTTGTCTCATTCCCTTGGTGTTTACCCAGGAGGCGATCTAAGCGTATTCTCTTTCTCTTTCTTAGAAGTTCTTTTATTGTGTGTTGGCCTATGCCGCAGTAGGGTTCTGGCCCTACCATTGCGGTGGCTGCACCCTTGCGTGCCAGTTCGTCGGCCAATTCGTTTCCGGGGATGTTGTTGTGTCCCGGTATCCATCGTAGGGTCAGGTTGTTCCTGCTGCCTAGTTGGTCCAATTTGTTCTTTGTCTCTAAGACTAGCTTAGAGGTGAACTTATTGCTACTGAGTGCTTTAAGCGCTGCTTGGCTATCGGAGAGGATAGCTATTTCTCTGTTATGGTAGTTCTTCCCCATATTACGGTCTGCACAACGGGAGATGGCACATACTTCAGCATGAAATATGCTTGTGAATTCTCCCATTGGTGAGCCCTGAGATAACTTATCGAACTTTCGAAAGAAGTTGAGATGTCCTGAATTTCTTGAAAAATTTGGTCATCTGTTGAATAGATTTTAAAATTTCCTTAATTTCAAGTGTATTCGATTTTCAGCTTTCAACAAATTTGTTCTTTTTTCATGTTATCCGCACTCAATTACAAAGTTCATGGCGGAACTGCAGGCAGGGCACATGTGCCTGGGGTTGGCATCTTCAAGTTTGCCAGCGACGACTTTTAGTTGCTTGGCAAGCGTCTTAATTTACTTTAGCACTCAGGCGTCTGGAAAAAAGTGCAGCCAGTGCGAGAGCGTCTTTGTGCTGGGCCTAGAACAACAAACGAGGAACAGGACTGCGGCAATTTCCGCAGCAATTTCTAGCGGTTAAACTTGGCTGCATCCCTCTCTCACACACACACACACACTCTGGTAGTTAATTATAATTAAGCCGAGTTAACTAACCACTTGCTGGCACTTGGAGCCCAGCCACCTGCTGCTGCTGCTGTCGCTTTGTCGACGGCTTTAATGTGTCAACGCCTTAATTAAAGTTGCGCTCATTAAATTGCCAGCCCCAAAAAGTAGGCCACACAAAAAGTGTTGCATATTCAATACGACTACAAGGGGTGTTTTTTCTTGTTTTTTCATTTGTAACAATGGTGAACGTTAGCCATCAAGGAAGCTGCGAACTGTTATGCAAAAGCCGCCACAGGCGCTATTCCTTCATTTGCAAGGACAATGCGACAACATCGAGAACGACCACAAAAATAGAAAGCAACGAGCGCATGAATGCCCTGAATGAGTGAATGCAGCAGGCGACAGCGCGGAGAATGGCAGGCAGGAATGCTATTATAATAAATAAAGAGCCTTTTCACTCATAACTGGCGCACAATGCCAAGCCAAAGCCGCGTCTGTCTGTCTGCGTATCCTGTTTGATTTATGCCAAACAATGCAAACACTTTTAATAAAACGGATGGGCCGGGCCGATCGATGGCTTTAATCTGCCGTGACTCAAGGCAGAGGCAAAGGCTTTTACAATTAACGCCAACTGCTGCCTCATATGCAATAATTTTCACCCCTGCATAAAAATCACATTAACAATTTGCTAGTACAAGAGTATTTTATTTTTATTGCTCCATGTTTTATTTTTATTTCATGCGCGTCTTTCCACATTTTAATGCCTCACAACAAAGAGCCATGCAAAGCACTCTCCCCCACACACACATTGAACACACATGTTGCCAACTGGCAGGATGCGGCTGCAGTGTTGCTATCGAAAGCGCTATAAAAACGCTTAATTTTTCACTTTTACACGAGCGAGAACAAAGTTCCCTTGTCGAATGGTGGCCGAAGAGTGGTAAAAAGAGGGGGCAGAGGGGTAAGGTGCGTGCTAATGTGAGTGTGAGATTGGATGTTGGTGTCAGTGGGTGTGTGAGTGTGTGTGTAAGCCATTTAAAAGTTGTTTAATTTAATAACACGCACAAAACATGCGCCAAGTAAAAGCAAAGGAACATAAATATGAAAAAGGCTAAAAGTGAAACGGGAACGCATGGAGAACCATGGCCCTCTTATAAGTGCTCCCTTAAATTTGACTTATTCAACAGACATTCATGTGCAATGGCTTGTTAAACTTGCAGAGATGATGCCAAGTCTGAATGGGATTTTAAGAAACAAAAGATGAAAAATTACTCTTAAGTAGCAGGATAATAGACTGCAATTGTAATTTTGATCTTAAAATATATTAGGCTAAGCTCTAAGATTTAACCCGAGTTCATCATTTCTTAGCCTCAAGTCAGAGGCAAATAGAACAAAACAAAAATTTGTTCCTTGCGAGAGTGAGAAGTCCTAGCATTTTATATTTTTTGACGAAATATGTGACAAATAAGCTAGATTACGTACGTCGGATGTCCAGGCATCTACACAAATTTCTGAATTTGTTTCAAATTGATAGACCGGGTATTTACTATAGCTTCTGTTATTACTAGTCGCCATTTTTTCGCTCCCTCTTGTGTTCTGCCTCCGTACTTTCTCGATAAACATTTCAGCAATAATCCGTAAACATTGAAACATTCCGTTTGCCCTGATATCGTGTTTCTATGATTGCAAAATCCTTATGAAAACCCTCCGCATGCTCATCACTAAAAGCCCCGCTGTTGTCCAGGAAGGAAGTACAAAAGTTCTTTGGTTTTTTGGGAATTGAAGAGAAGGTATTGCTACTGATTACTGCTATCCCAGGAGCCTTTTTGTAATTCGGCCAAAGTTCTACTATCCCCAAATATTAAGGTAGCATTTCATGAATGTTGTTATTTAACGTTTCTATAAATGTTTTGTTAAGCTAATGCAATATCAAGTTGGCTTTTTGCATTGCAATAAAAATTTGGAATTCGAATCTAGTTTTAATCCCATAAATTGTAATCTTGATTTTTGTCTTTCACAGGCTATAACTTGTCCTAACAAACGTGCCACAAAATTATCAAAACTAGTGCATACACTCAGAAAATTATTTTTCTATATTTAAGAAAATCACCCTAGAATCGAAATCGCCCTAATTTAAAAAAATTTCTATATTTAAGAAATAAATTTCTGAATTTTAGAAAAGTGGCCCCAAAAATAAATTTTTTAGAAAAAACTTTCTAAAATTTAGAAAATTATTTTTTTTTCTAAATTTTTAGGTTAAGTTTGCTTTATTGCCTTTTCTAATTTTTAGGGTGTTTTCACCATTGATTTTAGAAAATAATTGTTACAAATTTAGGGTAGTTTGCCCTACAATTTAGAAAATATACCCTTATTTTAAGAAAGTTTTTCTAAATCCTTCGACCTTTCTAAAAATGTTTGCGCTATGCTGCCGTTCAGTTTTAACGACGAAGTCGTCTATGTGATGGCAATTGTTTACACACACTAATGTCAATTCGCAATGCCTCAAGAATGTAGATGTATTGAGCAAGTTTTTGTTTTGTCTTCTATTAATCGATTAAAGGATTGTATAAAATAAAGGCAATGCTAAAAACACCTCAATTAAAAATAAGAAACATTAAAAACGAGAGCGTAAGTTAATGTCGGTTCTAACCGACTTCGATATCCCCGTTACTCATGAAATAGATGTTTAACAGTGTTCCTGCGTTCCTTAGGGTGAGCATTCGAAAAGTATTGAACATTTTTTTTTTTAGTCAGGGAGGGGGGTTGCGGGTGGTTTGGGTTCACGTTTTTGCTCATAACTTGAGAACCGTTCGTCCGATCTTTATCATTTCTTCAGAAAATCGATTCATTTTTCTAATTACTAACTATCTTTAGAAGGTACGAATCGTCTATCAAATTCAAAACTGTAGGAGATATAACGTTTTTTTCCAAATTGCGGGGGCGGGAGGGGGCGTGGCCAAAATTTGAAACAAACTTGATCTGCGTGCAGATAAAAGAAGCATTTGTCCCATACATGTCAAACCTCTATCTCCTACCATCTCTGAGATCTAGGTGTTCATACAGACGAACGAACGGACGGACGGACGGACAGTCGGACATGTCTATATCGACTCGGCTGTTGACTCTATAAATATACTATACTATATATACTATAATATACCGACTATATAAAGTATATATATTCTTGATCAGCATCAACAGCCGAGTCGATATAGCCATGTCCGTCTGTCCGTCCGTCTGTCTGTCCGTCCGACCGTATGAACAAACACATCTCGGAGATGGTAAGAGATAGAGGTTTGACTTGTATGGGACAAATGTTTCTTATAGCTGCAGGCAGATCAAGTTATTGTCTTACTTTTTTTAAAAAAGTTGCCCTGATATCTAGAACACAATTTTCTGTTTTTTTTGAAAAGAATTTTCTTAAAAATAGGGCGGAGTCGCCTTTGGCCATTTTTCTAGGGCGATTTTCTAAAAATTAGGGCGAAAACGGCACTTTTTAGGGCAAGTTGTTTTTTTAATGTATCTTAACCAAACTTTGCACGAAGTCTTTTGGTACATATACGCTGTACATTTGTCGGAACCGGCCGGATCGGACGACTATAGCATATAGCTCCTATAGGAACGATCGGTTGAAAAACTAGTTTTAGTGAGAAAAACTTTTTTGTTTTCAATGTAATCGCTCCCACCGCTAGTATTTATAAGTTTTCAATGATTTTACATAATATCAACAAGATTTGTCGAAATCGGACAACTATATAGTATAGCTGCCTTACAAACTGTCAGGCATATATCAAGCTCCAAGGGTATATAAACTTAGGTCGAGCCGAAGTTAGCTCGCCCCTATTTTTAAAATATCAATCTTAAATTTAATTATTAAATTAGTTTTTATTCGCCATATCAACAATCCCACAAATTTTACATAAAGGTCGGATAATAAATAGCCAACAACAAAAAAACTTTGACCCCTTCTCCCCATTGCAAAAAGATACCTACGCAACTTCAGTTATCTACAATATATTTTCAACTTGCTTTAAAGTGCGGGAATATTTTTTTACCCGTTACTCGTAGAGTAAAAAGGGTATACTAAAGTCGTGCAAATGTATGTAACAGGCAGAAGGAATCATTTCCGACCCTATTAAGTATATATATTTTTGATCAGCATCAACAGCCGAGTCGATATAGACATGTCCGTCTGTCTGAATGAACACCTAGATCTCAGAGATGATAGGAGATAGCGGTTTGACATGTATAGAACAAATGCTTTATTTATCTTCACGCAGATCAAGTTTGTTTCAAATTTTGGCCACGCCCCCTCCCGCACCCGCAACTTGGAAAAAACGTTATATGTCCTACAGTTTTGAAGATAGACGATTTGTATCTTCAAGAGATAGTTAGTAATTAGAAAAATGAATTTGTCGAAGAAATGATAAAGATCGGATGAACGACTCTCAAGTTATGAGCAAAAAAGTGAACCAACCCTTCCCCCGCTACCTACCTTCCACCCTAAAAAAATGTCGCATACTTTACGGATGGTCACCCTAAGGAACACTGTTAAACATGTTTTTTCACGAGTAACGGGTATATCGAAGTCGGTTAGACCTGACTTCAACTTACGCTCTCGTTGGTACTAAAAATGAAATGCAAGGAAAGGGTGTCCGCTATAGTTTTTATCTGAAAGCCAATGAATGAATTTACTATAGTATAATATAATTACGTAAACAATTGGATCTAGATCTAACCGAAAAATTTTCTAAAGTAGGCAACTTTGCTGATCGACTTTGTCTAGCATTGTATAAAGTTTTTTAATATTCAGGGTAGTTTTTAATGCTTTGCGGTGAAATTTAAATGCCCAAATCAATTATTAATATTTTTAGCAACTATGAAATAAATTGAAAAAGAATCCGTGCCTACTAGAGTTGGAAATTTTAGTTCATTTTAATGACCTAGTTCATTAGTTCATTTTTTCATGAACTATAGTTCATTTGAACTATAGTTCATTTTTTTAACTATAGTTCATTTTTTGAACTATAGTTCATTTGAACTATAGTTCATTTTTTGAACTATAGTTTATTTGAACTATAGTTCAATTTTTTAACTATTGCTCGTTTTCTTAACTATTGTTCATTATTTTAACTACTGAGGAAAATTTTAATACTGTTTGATACATGATACACAGTCGGCTTGGTTTCGATGGATTTGTTGAGTTTGCGTGCGCGTAAAATCAGTGCTTCGGTGCTTGCTCGCGCAATTGCTCGGTCAGTTTGTTGAGATTAAACTGTTTTACTATCTACATAAAAGTTAGCAATTTCTTAATGTTGTTATAGGCAAAATGAAAAGCTACATCTTCATAGATGTCGCAGCCATGGGTCACACATGTCGCGCTTGGGGAATCTTTACACAATCAGCGAGTCACCCTTAACCCGTGCCTTTTAGTAAATTCAAGTTAACATGTCAGCCAGTTGGGAAGCCGGCTCATTAATACCAATAGCGTTGGCACGCTTTACCGATATTTTCTCCTAGCGTACGACTACCTCTAAACAAGAGAGTGTTACCATTTGGTTGGACCACTTTAGGCAAGTTCTTCAATCGTTCACCATTAATGATGGGCAGCAGTGAGAGAACTACACGATTGGCACCATAGATCACTGGATAGACGGAAGAGCCACGAATGATGTGGCTTAAGCTGGGCATATAAGTCCATCAACTGCAGACCTTTCATCTTCTGAGTTTGGTTATGCGGTTTGAATTTGATTCCCTCTGACGCCAAATCCTCGCAGCTGAAGGCTCCCTGTAATGTGTCAATGTCGTGGGTGCCCATGGCCACCAGGGTATGTATTTTGGAGCAGCTTATCCTGCGGATCAATGAAACTTTTGCAGGACTCTTGGGTAAAGGACACATTGCGAAGCAAAGCGGTCACAGCATATGGAAGAATCTTAGCCGAGGAGGAAGTAACACTTAGCACCTGCTGCTGGGTTGGCTCGAAAATCTCATACTTTGGCTTTGAGAAATGATAGTCTCGAAGTCCTGCTATTTGTAAATTTTTAAATGTAAATAGTTTGTTAAATTTATAGAAAATCATTATTAAATGCAGACCTACTAGATTTTCATATCTCAAGTATCAGACAATGAGTAAACGCCTTAAAATTTGCTTCAGTGGTAAAAAAATGAACTATAGTTCAAATTATGAACTATAGTTCAATTGAACTATAGTTCAAAAAATGAACTATAGTTCAAATGAACTATAGTTCAAAATATGAACTATAGTTCAAAATATGAACTATAGTTCAAAATATGAACTATAGTTCAAAATATGAACTATAGTTCAAAAAATGAACTATAGTTCAAAAACTGAGAAATACATAGTTCAAAATATGAACTATAGTTCAAAACCAAGACCTAGTTCATTAGTTCATTTTAAAGACTAGTTCAATTGAACTAGTTCATCAAAATCGGCACAACTCTAGTGCCTACGTTTCGAGTAACATTGAATGAAAAGCAATGCCTTTCAATTAAAAGGGAATTTTTGCATTTTAATTGCCATTGCGATGCGATTAAAATCCCCAAAAATAACATAAAACCCGTTTTAATGAAATAAACAAACATGCAGACGGCAAACGATATGGCACACTGAAGCGCCGTTGATACGCATTGATATTTAAGCCAACGGAAACCGAAACGCACTGACAGCAAACGCAACCCATTCCAATCCAACCCAAACCGAACACAAGTGATTGTCAATTTTTATTTATTCTGGCTGCATTCGCCTTTTTGTTGCGCTTATTTTACAGATTTAAAAACAACAACAAAAACCTGACAATCTGCGGTCGCTCACAGATTTGGATTCGTTAAAAAACGTGAAAAATCAGCAAAGGGTCTGAGTCCAAAATGCAATAAGCTGCCGTGACGCAGACAAAGCCCAGTCTAAACCGCAGCAGCAGCAGCAACAACTACTACAACAACATACAGCGAACGGCTTCCAGCAAACAATCAACAAGAACCCGCCAGAATTGCTTTCTTGTACTTTGGACACACGTGCGCCGCGTCTGCGCCGGTGCCCGTGTCCTTGCCAACCGCTGGTCCAGCTCCATCGCCACTGCCAACGGCGGCCACAATGAAGCTGTCAAAACTGTCCAACCAGACGAACTCGCAGGATCCGCAGGCGGTTAACTCGCGCATCTTTGTGGGCAATCTGAATACTTTTCAATGCTCCAAAACGGATGTGGAGCGTATGTTTCAGATCTATGGTCGCCTTGCGGGTAAGTCAATTTGTTCCTTTTCCTAGCTCTGCATTCTTTTTACAAGCCACATTTGTTCCGTACATCTTGCAGGCATCTCCATGCACAAGGGCTATGCCTTTGTACAGTTTACCAATCCGTTCGATGCGCGCAATGCCTGCCACGGCGAGGATGGCAAAACGGTGCTTAGCCAGACGCTAGGTGAGTCAATTTTTTTTGTGCTTATGGGAAAGACAAAAGCAACGATTAAATGCAGTTTCTTTGTATTTTGTTACATTTTTGCCATTGAATTGAAAACCCATTTGAGTGGTTTTTGCATTAACAATTGTCGGTTGGTACTCAATTCTCAAAACTTTGAACTATCGAACTATAAATACATATATGAGAAACCTATTTAAACACCAACACAGCAGATTAAGAGCAGATTTAGCTGCTTCCCACCCTTAATTTGTTTGTAAATGGTTCAAGTAGCAGTTTTATTGGGAAAAAATGTTAGAATATACAGATATTTGGTTAAAGAACACTCAAAGGGGTTTTGTCTAAATATTAAATAGTTTGTCCTGAATCCTTGGCAATCTGCAATAGAAGGGTAAAACTTTGAAAGTAGTTTGATTCTATTTGTGGTTATATTGGATCCTAGGGCAAGGATTTGGAAAATTCTCTAGTTAGAGGAAAATACCTAGTACAGTTTGTATGGGAACAATTCTTTTCATAAGATCGACTTGAAACTCAGCCAGACAGGACTTTTTTAATTTCTAATTTATGGCTTTTAGCCTTATAGCTCAAATTTTTTCTAAGACAGGGCTCTGAACCACTTTTCCACAGTATCAACCGGGTTCGGAGCAGTAAAATGTGCAACTCCTTATTATTATATAGGTGGGTATACTAAATTCTTTTACCAAGGTTTTCAGACACCATTTTTGATATCAACAAAATTTTATCCGAAATTAGATCTCGACTTGCCCAGCAAAACGTAATTTTCGTTTTTTTTTTTTTAATTTAAAACCAATTTTGAAATTTAACAAAACCAAAAAAAAGAAAAAATAGGATTCTTTCATATTGATTTCTCAGGTTTTATTTATCGGACATTGTATTGATTTCGTTTAAATAGTATTTAACTGTATCTCCTAAAATTATAATTTAATAATTATTAATTATTTAATATATGTCAATATCAGGTAGATCGGACGTCAATAACATTTATGTAGTTGCCATAAGAATAAAAGGTCTAATTTAATTTGATAGTGGTGTAGTGCAGTGGCGCCTGCAGGGCGCACACGCAGATGACGCCACAGGTGCAATGTGTACGATCGAGAGTAGCTGATAGGTCTTGTGTTTTCTGTGGTTGTTATTGGACTGCTTCAAAGCTTAAATAATTTCTGAATTATATTAAACCTAAACCTGGACGTCTATTAAACTGGTTCAAAATGGTTCGGAACCGGAACGTCATATTTCAGTTTGATTGATTTAATAAATTCTGAGCTAAGACTCTGAACGACTTGGAAACTGTATTCAACCGCTTTCGAAGCGGTACAGACTTGGGACATAGCCTATTAAATTCCCCTGATCAACAGGATTATTTTGTAAATAACACTATGTCACAAAATTTGAAAAGTTTTTGTATCCCGCACTTTTAGCAATTGATTCTAATGTAAAATTTCACGCTGAATTCAAATCTGCTCTCAGATATGTCAAAAGTAGAACGGTTCTTGAGATATCGCGAAATTTTCAATTTTAGTGTTTTGAAAAAAGGTAGGTCTACTAAAATGCCATTTTCTCCGATTTTAGTCCACCGATATGTATAAACTGTAACAAAAATAAAAGATAATAAAATTATTTCTTAAAAAAACGACAGTTGTTGTAAATCCAACCATAAATGACGAAGTTATGGCACTTCAAAGTTGGATTTTTTAAAAATTTTTGATAATTTTTAATTTTTTGCTGACTGTTATTGAGTTTTTTTCAATCTTACCATTAAAATTGCTCAGGTCTCAGATATTGACAGGATTGGGTAATCTTTAACGAGCATTTTTTGCCCTTGGTCATCAAAATCGGATGAAAAATAAACGCTATTTTCACAATTAAGTAAACATACCTCTTTTTGAGAGTATTTTTTTGCTAGTTTTTTCAGTATAAAAATCACATCTTAGCAAGCCAAATAAGAATAAACGTAAAATCGGAGAAAATGGCATTTTAGTAGACCTACCTTTTTTCAAAACACTAAAATTGAAAATTTCGCGATATCTCAAGAACCGTTCTACTTTTGACATACCTGAGAGCAGATTTGAATTCAGCGTGAAATTTTACATAAGGATCAACTATTTAGAAGCCGGGTTCAAAAAATTGTTGCATAGTGTAATTGGTAATGAGAGGTTTACACGAATATACAAACAATCACACAAACAAACCTATAAATGAACATACTCTCAAACTTAGGTCATGTTTAGTAAAAAAAGCTGATCCTCAAGCAGGTATCAGAAAAAATTATGCATCGAATAGTTTGTGCTAAATATTTTAAAAGGTAGGTATAAGCGCTCCGTGTCAACATGAATTTTGCATTAACGAACTCACAGTTAGCTTTAATTAAAATTTGGAATGTATTATACGGAATTGACACAGACATCACTACAGATTTTTGTATAAGCTCTTGTATTTTAAATTTAAACTGCTTGAATTTATATGTTAAGTGGGACAAAATTAGGTTACAAAATCAGATTGCGAAAGTAAAGCGAATGAAAACCGACTGTCCAATGCCATGTTCACCATCTGATCTAGCAACCTAAGATATGTTTTATTCTTTAAGGGCTTATGAAGTTTACAAGAATAGAAACATTTTCGAACTGTTTTGAAATCTGAATGCTATTGCAAAGCAGTCTTATTTGAATGAAGTATTGTGCCGAAATCAATTTTTATGTGATCTGGAAATAGGCTTTTACATATAAAGTAATACAATTTAAATTGGAAATGCAAAATTGTATACCAAAATCTGCAATAGTTATTTACAGCCGATAGAAAAAGCTGTTTTGTACATTTTTTTTAAAAAATGTGAATTAATTATGGGTTACCTTCCATTCAAAAAAAAAATTGGGGGTGGGGGGAGTAGTAAAAAAACCCCCCCCATCAATATTCCCTATCCAAAACCCGAAAAAAAATGTTGTTTGCGTGACTTTTGTTTGTTTCATTCCCACATTGTTCCAAAAAATATTGCGATTTAAATAAAAAAAACTTCTTTGGAAACTTTGAAAAGTACTTTGACATTTCAAAAATTAAAGACATGTCACTTTTCTGGCCATAAAATAAGTATAACTATCTCTATCTAATGAATAAAAATTATTATGTATTTCTATTCTTTTGAGCCAGATTTCTGCAGTCTTCCTAACTTCTTCCGCGCGTACATATTTAACAAATTTTTACCACTTTTGCTTGAATGCGTTTGCAGACCATTTAAATATCAATTTTAATTTTATAAGTTATAATTTAATAATAAATTTATAATGGTATCACTTACTCCGTATAGATTATGTGACTTAAGGCCGTTTAGCACAGTTTTTGTTCACTTAAGCGAATATACTCTAGCGCACGCGTCTGCATTCTGTAGCAATCCAAAAGGGAAAAAGAACTCCTGAGTCACCTATTCTCTTTTTAAAGGACTTAAATTCACGAAATAATTTGTGCATAATCAACAGTCTGTCACTCAACAATGTTGATATCTTACTTTTTATCGAAGTCCTCCTTAACTACTTGATAAGTCGAATATCAGTTACTTAGGCGAAACTTTTTAATATCATTTTAAAAAATTCAGACTAGCCACTAGTTCACAACAGTTGGTACTCTGTACCTGGATTAGCAGCTGAAAGCAGCGTTACTGAACAATAGATGGCGCCACCACTAGCATTGTTTAGCAGTAGTGTTGCCAGTGTTGTTTAATAATACTTTCATTAAGTTTATTTCAAGAGCGCTGTTCAAAGGCTTGCGGTAGTAATCTTACTAAACTAGAAATGTGATTATTGTTAAGTATTCGATAGATAAGTGTGACCAGAGCTGTCAGAGATAAGTGGGACCTGGGCTGCCACAATTGAACAATAAGGGACTTCAAGACTGGCCAACAGATGATGCCACTTCTACCACGGCGTGGGAAGTAACTTTATTTGTTAGTAACTTTAGAATCGTTCATCCGATCTTTACCATTTCTTTGGCAAATCGATAAATAAAGCTAATTAGACACTATTTCTGGAAGGTACAAGCCATCTTTCTTTTAAGCTGTACCATAAGTTGTATCCTTCTGCTGAACACGACCAATATGTTTAAACAAAAAGGGAACAAAAAGGTAAAAAGCCCCTTCTATGAACCATAAGTTCTATCATAATTGGCCATAATCTTCTTTAAGGTAATTTACACTTTAAAACGCCATAAAAACGCCTTGGCATAAAATCATTACACAAGTGCCGAGTGGATTTTGCATAGACATTCCAGACCTTAACCCTCGTTCAGTCAGGCAGTTGCATGTCCATTGCGGCCCGGGTTGGCTCGTCCTCGTCAGGTTAATGGCCGCTAGCAAGCGGAAGCGTTGCACTAAAATCGAACAAACGCGCGAAGAAGGCAGCAGGAAATATGTTGTGGTGGGGGGAAGGCGGTACATGGTAAGTAATCGTAATGAAGGCAACCGACCAAAGAATCCGACCCCGACCCTGGCATGTGTAGTGGCCATATCTTAGCCACCCCGAGCCAAATGTCTGAGTATTTTGTGCAGCGGAAGTCGCTGCAGGCGGCAACTTAAAGTGCGGCCGACATAAATCTTTGCGCGATACTTTTAATGAAATTTCAATGTTGTGTGCCGGCTGTCTGTCCCGATGTCTGTCTGACTACCTGGCAGTAGTCGATTTCATATAAACGCTTAATGAAATTTTCAACGCCAGTTGCAGCTGCAAATGTTAACTGAGCGACAGCCGGCGAGGAGCCCGCGCCATTCTTTGGCAATTTCAACGGGAATGCGTGTCTCGTGTCTCGTGCTCGTCGTGTGAGGAACAACTTAATGCACTTAGCGCGCGCTCTGTCATCGGATGTTGACGATGGCAACGATGCGGATGCTTCCTTCATATTCATACGCCCATTGGCCCCTTGGCAGAGAGCTCATAAAATTTATTTTCCCTGCTTTCGCTCTGACTTTTAAGCGCACAGAATTGTGGCCGGGCCGCAGTTAAACCGATTTGCAATGGACCGGCGGATGTCTTAAAACTTGTGGAAATCCTTCTTACGCTTTTATCCTTAATCTTAATTATAGCCTGCCAGCCGTCGAGTCCGACAGCAGTGGAAGGAAAAAAAGAGAATAGCAGACGGCAAAACATACAAAAAATGCCAACGCTCCCACGGCCCTCCATCTCCGTTCACCAATTTGTAGTTATAGCAACGCCCCAACCTCAGTCTCAGAGTCCGCCCCTTCCCCTTCCACTCGGGGAGTGTGGCTTGTATTTTGGGCGCGTTGTTTTAGGCCACCCTGCGGCGCAGCCGTGTCCCACTTCAAACTTTGTCATGAATTATGATGAACGAGCGTGGACTGCGAATAACTACCCCCTCCATTCGAACAAAACAAAAAAAAATCGGCCTCTGTCGCACCCTTTTCATTGAAAAATGAATCTATGAATCCGCTGTTGCTGGATTTTCTTGTACACTTGCCCAAACATCTACTAGATTTTGTCATAAAGCTTGAAATTTAGTCTTCAGTTATATATTGATAGTGGAAAGGCAAAATTTGGTACTCGAAATCTTTACCGAAATTGTCTTTAAAAAATCGGAAAAATTTCAGAAAATAATGTAAGCAACTGACTGAATTATTATGAGATTTCGACAGATACATTAGAAACAAGAACTTTGCGCTTGAATCAAGTACAGACGGTTTCATTAGAAGAACGAAAACACTTGATTTAAGTACATGATTTTATTTCAATAAATACTTGAATTAAGACTGCTTCGGAATATGAGGGGTAATATTTATACTTAAAAACTAATGTCAGCAGTTAAAATCTGATATGAAGAGATGGTTTTCGTTGGATAATTTTGCACAAAGTTCGACGTGGATTATCTATTACAAAGTGTGTCGATAAAACACCATCAAAAACCAATATAGCAATCGGAGTCGTAATTCGCTCAGCGACCAATTCCTTGAAGGTCATCAAAAATCGGTTCTTCTGCCAGAAAACATTGATGCTGTGCCTAAATATTAGATAAATTTTACATGAACACCTAGCCAAAAAATAATTTTTCCCAATAAATTCCGCCAAAATTGACAATCGTTAAAATGCTGAAAGAATACGATCGCGGTGTTCCAAAAGATGTTAATATGATCAATCGACCGTGTGGGACTTACAAGATGAGCCAAATCCCACAAAAGTTTTTTGCTCACGAAGCACTGCAAAGCAATTGGTCACTGTTCCGCTTGATCGACAGTCAATTCTGAGTGGTACCCGACCATTTGTTCGACGCAAGATTTCGTAGAAATTCGCGAAACCATACTTCAAAGATGAATCATTCTCTACAAAGATTTTTTAACAACGCCATGGATAGAACGGTTTGTCTGAACCAGCGGTGGTGAGGAAAAAGAACGGAAAGGGTACTACAAAATTTTTATTTTTGTCATTTGCTTTCGATCACCGCGATGTAGCGCGTGTTTGTTGTAATACAAATTGCTTCGTGGGCTTCGGGCAGTGCAGGATTTTTAACAGTACTGTTTCAAGGTCCTCCCTTTCCTATCATCAGCTGACTTTTTGCTGTCACACTGCAAGTCGTTTTGCATCTTCCTGCTGTATCAACTTTCCAACCTACGAGAAGTATTTATTGATAAAAGTATAACTCTAATTTACAGCCAAAAATACCTAGTTCCACAGGACCTATATCAATTGTATAAGTTTTAAAATTGATGCACAGACATGAATCTTCTTTATAAATATTCGAAAAATTTACCAAGAAAACAAATGTATGTAACAGGGAGAAGGAAGCATTTCCGACCCTATAAAGTATATATATTCTTGATCAGCATCAACAGCCGAGTCGATTTAGCCATGTCTGTCTGTCCGTCTGTCCGTCCGTCCGTCCGTCCGTCCGTCCGTCTGTCCGTCCGTCCGTCCGTCCGTCCGTCCGTCTGTCCGTCTGTCTGTACGAACGCGTAGATCTCAGAGACTATAAGAGATAGAGATACAAATTTTTGCATGTACATAGGTATAGGCCGTACGTAGAACAAGTTTGTTTCAGATTTGCAAAATTTTCCCCCCTCCCCCCTTAAACCGCAAAAAACTGTCAGTGCCACAATTTTAAAGTTACAATATCGTCGCTTAATATATATTATCTTAGGCCCTAAATATATCTATTCTGAAACGCACAATGAGATCTGAGCAAAAACACAGAACTTATGTGTGTTTGTTTGTGTATGTGTTTGTTTGTCAATTGTACAGGGTATTACGAAGTCGAGCTCCTCGACTACAACGGTCTTACTTGTTTTATATATATGAAAAATTATTTAAGGCTTAAAATCGTCCTGAAATTTAGAAATATTTTCTATATTTAATACATTTTTTCTTAATTTTAGTAAAGTTGCCCTGAAAAGGAATTTTAAGAAAAAAATTTCTAAAATATAGAAATTATTTCGTACGTAAGTCCAAAAGTTTCAGTTTCGAGATAATTTGCTTAATATGAATATGATACTCATGGAGCTAATATTAAGATTTTCATACTTGGACTTAAAATATTCGATGGAAATCAAACCATCTATATTTAGCCGGCTCGAGGTCTCGTTTTGCTTGCACATAACTCCAAAAAGGAGGAACACAACACACAACAGGGGAAGCTAGTTGATCGTACAGCTGTTTCACTTGTAAATGTAAATGTTGGCTTTACAGCTCCTCCAACGGGGCCAGCCAAGCTTCTCTCAATCTCTTGGCGTGTGTGCTTTAAATTTTTCGCACAAGAGAAAGGGACCTAGAGTTTAACGCCGGATCTGAACGGCAAAGTTTGAGAATTTGCTTTTTCATGGCTAGTTACTTCACAGCTGGCGCCAATAGCTGGTGAAGGTGACCGTATGTGTAAAAGCTATTTTTCTAAAGAAAGAAAAAAACTTTTATTATTAGATGCTCAGAGGCGGGATCGAACCCACGACCTCCCGCCTAGCAGTCCAGCACACTAACCACTAGGCCACATACGGCCACCTTTCATTTGTATCTCTACCAAATCGTCAGCGATTTTCCCTTTTTTGTATTGGAGCCAACACCTCCCACTTCATGCCAGAGCTACCATAATAGTTTTGAATTCCTTAACGAATTAAAAAAATGGCAAATCTATGTAGCCTGGCGTACTTTAATCAAAAGTCGAAGGACTTTAGCGCTCCCCTCCAAAAAATATTTGATTTTTTTATTAATTTCGATCAGATTATAGGGCTTAAACGGGATGTTTTAAAAACAAAAATGTCTATAAATGCCAAATTGGCAATTCCTTTTAGTGCATAGATATTACTCAAGATTAGTTCATAAACTCAGATATTTATGCCTAGTGTTGCCTCCATAAATCGTACAGTGCCAAAAGTTCAACTTTTTCGTTTTTCCGCGTTATCTTGGAAACAAGAGCTGATAGAACAAAACCAATAATTCAGTTTTCTTCAGTGTTATCTATATTAACATAATCAGATAAAAATAGACCTGCACCAAAATCACTGTTGGGCTGTGCAATCGCCTCCAAAGTTTAGACTCCAAACCTTCGACTACCGACAACGGAAGTCTGTGAATTAAGTTGACATCCAAAGAAGATACTTTTATTCAGGGCTGCAAATCGGTCCGGAGCTGAACCGCTCCGGAGTCGGAGACTCCGAACCGAACCTGAACCGGAGCAAACAAAAATTTCGCGGCTGAACCTAAACCCGAACCGGAGCAAAAAAAAGTTAAAAGTGGTTCGATTCAGAACAAAATTCATATTACTTTTTTCGAGCTGACTTATGTATTGGTGCTTTAAGGTTTGAATGTGCGTAAGTACTTAGAAAGTTCTTAGAAAAACGTTTTTACTTCTTACGTTCAATTTCAAATAAAATCATAGAACTTTTTTAAGCATGCCCTAGGTCATTTAAGTTAGGATTTTGTCCATAGCTATATATAGCTATATATATATATATATATATATATATATCAGTATAGCTATTTCATGAATATCAATTCAATCTTCAGCGGTCTTCGTCTGTCCTTAGTGTGTGTGCAGAAAGTACCTCATGACAGAACTGATATGATCGCTTGGGAATCCCAAAGGCAGGCTTGTAGCAAAATCCGACAGCAGCATAATAAAATTTTTTTAAATCCAAGAACTTAATTTTTTGACCTTGAAACAAAATCAGCTTGCAAAAAGACAAATTGCTGAATTGTATGAACCTCAAAAAGAACTCATTAATAAAAGCATCACAGATTATTCTTATGATCATGAAATGCAATCCTTAGCTAAAGAGCTAGAATATAAAGAATTAGTGACAAATTCATAATAGTGAACGACTTCGTAGCTTCATTTGAAGAAATTCCAAGATTGCCCAAAGATTCTAATGTGTTAAAGGTTTGGATAAACTATCATTGTGAATAACAATATGTTGCATTAGCTGTTTTTAAAACACAAGTATCAGGCATATTTTTCTTCAGTCAGTTAATTTTGGTTTATCCATTATTAACTTAAGCATAGTTCGATTATTATTTGGAAAATATCAATAGTTGGCTAATGTTGTTACAATGTACATTCCTGTTTCTTAAGCTAGCAAAAACAAAATTATTTCTGAACCTCGGTTCGAACCTGAACCGAGTTTCTCCAACCTACTGAACCCGCTCCGTGAACCCGAACCCAAAAAATCTCACTGGTTCGAACGGCGGAGTGAACTTCCACCGATTTCAGAGGGGTTTGCAGCCCTGCTTTTATTAACTATATATCAAAATAGAACCTACTACGACCATTGACAATTTAAGTTGAGAAAAATAATGCATACAAACCCAAACATAGGCCGAAATAGGGTTTTTTATAACCGTAACCGTATACTTTATTACATAAGGTTACAGTGTAAAAACAAATATAAGTTTAGAAAAATTTCAATTGATACAAATATGTAAATGAAATTTTCATACATATGAGTTTATTCATTATATGTTGTTATTATTATCATATCATATAAAAGTATGTATGATTTATGAGGGAGCGGTTTGTAGCGCGGAATAGCGCGGAAATAGTGTGAAGAAACGCAAACGAGAGTGTTGTTTGTTAAAAAGAGGAAAAAAAAGTAAAAAATAATAATAAAGATAGGAAAATAGAGGTCAAGGTGTTATTTCAGATGTATTTTGTAGGGCTGGAGGTATACGAGTGTCTTTTTATTTTAGCTTGCGTGAGCAGACCATGACCACTAAGACATACAGCTGAAACGACAACAAACAGCGAATACAAGCAGATGCTGGATAGAGGGTCGAGCGTTTTGTTTAATACGGATTAAAGATGTGGTAGGTGAAGAAGGTAGGGGAGATGGTTAAGTGGAGGAATTAAGAGTGTGAGAGGGTTGGGGGGGGGTGGGGGTTGTAAAAAGTGTGTGGTTATTGAGAAGGATCAAAAAAAAAAAAAGTGTAGGAGGGCGGTCGTCAAAGTTAAAAAGAAAGGATGAACAGAAGAAAAAAAGGGTGTGGGGAGAGAGAGTGCGCAAACATATAAAGGAACCAAAAAACGATGAAAGAAAGTCGCTCTTATTTCAAAACGGATATTGGAGTGGGAATCAGGTTCTCTGTGCGACCGCCAGTCGATGCACACGTCAGTTAAAACACAACATGTAAGCTCTAAATTTACTTCATAATGAAACTAAAAGACCATCTTCAGGTAAAACCAGAGAACAAACGTGTTCCAAAGGTTATTGGTACAGTATTGAGTAAGTGAGCGATATTTGTTAGTTGTTAGTAGTAGAGTTGACCGTCACTCAAAAATCGAGAGTTTAACTTACCAAAAGATGTAGGGGTGGGATCAAGTGTACAAAAGTTCTAAGTCAAACAGGGGGTGGGTTATCAGGGGATTACTACGGAACAAACCTGTTTACTGTCCCTTTCCACTCTTTATCTCGTTACTTATTAAAAAGGCGACTAAGGTGGAAACTTAAATAGTATACAAGAGAAAGGGGCTTTTTTTTGTCGTGCTTTAAAAATCTTCCATTTGAAAATTGGTGTTTTTTCTTTCTCCTCCTGTTTTATAACAATTCTTTCGTTTTTTTTTTTCATAAACAGAATTTAAAATTCTCTGTTAGTCGAAAACATTGACTTACAGCTTTGTAGTTCTGCCCTCTCTACTCTGCAGCAACTTATTTTCAAAAAACACTTTTATTTCATTCAGCATTTCAGCAATCGCGGATTTTTGAGGATCTTTTTTTCATTTTCTTCGTTGTGGTCGTTCGAAGACCATAGGATAGCTACTGATAAAATCATAGAATTCTCGTTTATTTCGTTTTCTCAGTCGATGGTCAGGTCAACTGAAATAACTAACTATGCAATTGTCAAATGTTACAAATCGACTGTTGACTATCATTTTGTCTAGTTTTTGTTAGTTTTGTTTGTTACCGAAATCATATTTTATGATAACTATTTCATTTTCTTTTTATATGATTTCTAAGTATATTTAATAAATTTTACAGCAATTGACTAAATGATGGTTTAAGTCAAAATATATACTATTGCTAATAATTGAGCAGTCATTCAAACCCTGCCTGAGACTGCGGATAACATTTCGACAGACTACTTTCTGACCGCTTGTAGAGCATTCTTCGTTCGGCTTGACTAAATCTCAAAGAAATACTTTTCCAATTTAAAAAAAAAACTGACATTTTGCCTTTTCGCTGCAGTTTTATTAAGATTGATGATTAAGTTGCCCGATTGAATTATTTTCATAAATGCAGTCGGACAACAAGTGGCACATGGACAGGCATTTTTAATCACTTAGAAACGTTCCACAGTGCATTTGCATAATGGAGTGTCCAAACAAATGAGAATAATGAAAATAATAAAACGATAGAAATATAAAATACTTATTCAAAACACACAAAAATGGAATTGCTTTGTCTTTTGTTGGCTTTGTCAAACTTGGAGATATTACACAGCCAGCTCGCTTCAAAGGCGAAAATAGGCTTTTGTTTTTGGCACAAAGCAGATTGCCTTTTGCCTTTGCCTTTGCCATAATTAAGAGACTGAGACCCTTATCTAATGCTCTCCATTCCAGATGTCAACATGGTAGCCGAGCCGAAGGCGCATCAAATCGGCAGGAAACGGCAGAATGTGAGCAAAACGGGCAACGATTGGTAAGTGAGTGGAAATTCTTTTTGGCAATTTCCAAAACATTTTAATTTAAATAAGTGAATTTTGTGGACAATTTAACGCTGCCATGTGGCGCTCATTTCGACTCCTATTTACATATCATTTAACGGCTCTGGACTGGGGTTTGTCTTGGGGTCCCTTATAGTTGCGGGCCAAGCGAGCAAATAAATAAATAAGGCACAATTCATCAGGCCGGGGCCATGATGGTGGTGTCCTTTGTTTCAACGCCTGCCTGGCATAAAATATTTGGCTGTCAACTCGATGCGAGTTTCGGTTCCCGTTTCCGTCTGGGTCAGTTGTGTGTTCGAGTGTTGCGTCAACATACTCCCAGCCCAGCCGGTTTTTTGCTGTGACTGACAGTTGCAATGTATGCCATAATGTCCCGTCTGTCGTCCTGGCTGGCGCTGACATGTGCACTTGTTTGTCCTGGCGCGGCCTTAATGATGACTGAGCGACATTCACAATTTATTTCGGTCTTGAGCCTGCGACTTGCCCGACGACTTTGCACTCGTGTGGAAATATTTAATTTAAGCTTAATGACGCCGAAACGAAATGCGTGAAGGCTTTAAAGGACACTCATCTCATCTCAACATCGACTCGTTTGTAATTAAAACACAAACATGTCACGCCAGACAGGAACAGAGTTCCCACCAGGTGGACGTGTGTTTGTCATTAAACGGCCGCTCTTCAGACTCCACCCTCAAACCAAACTGACCGAAAAAGCCGCAATTGTTGCGCCACGCCCAACCCCTTTTTTGGTATCACAACATGAAAACAGCCTCAATATTTGACCACAAATGGTTGGTGAAGGCTGGGAGCTGCCTGGCATTTGTATCAATCACTGGCAACAAAACGAACAGTGGGCACAGGGAAAGGGAGCAGGGTGCAGGGGAAGAGATGAATTTGGGGGTTGCCCGAACATAATTGGCAAATGACAATTGAGAGGAATGAAGGCCTAAACAAATATTGACTGACTGACAAACCGAAAGGCAACAGTTGGCAGTGCTGTGCATTTATGGAGGGTATCATGATGTTGTGAAGAGATTGAATTCAATTGGAATCAAAAAGAACGAGATCGAGGCTAATTAGAAAAGAACTTACTTTTTTTGGGGCATCAAGAACATGATCATTTATGTTTGCCAGAAAAATGTCAAAGTAACCTAAAGCGGCTACGACTGCGGTTTGATAGCTTAAATGTTAGGGTATAAACGCTCTGGTGTTTCGACGGAACCATTTTCATGTTGTTCATTTTTCCATTGCCTACTTTTTGGGGCTAATATTGACGCTTCAATTACCGTGCAAATATTTGCCATAAAAATAATGGAATCACCTCTAATTACAACTTTTCATTCTCTTCTGACTCACAGGGATTACTTTTACGACAGCTACTGCTCCTCAGCTCTGCTGCGTGGCGGTGGCGTTGGCTCTAATGGAGTGCGTCCCAAAAAGCGAAAGCGTCTGATGACCAATGGCAACAGCTTGGCCGCTGCTGTCCAACAGCAGCAGCAACAGCAGCATGGACAGCATTTGGCCGCTGCAGCAGCTGCCGCCGCTCATCATCAGCAGCAGCAGGTCCAGGCACAGCAGCAACAGCAACACCATCATCATCATCAGCAGCAAGTGGCCGCCGTTGCCATGGCGGCCATGGCCAATTTGTTGCCACAACAGCAACTGTTGCTGCATCAGCAGAATCTGCTTTCAAATGCCGCCACAGCGGCAGCAGTGGCCACTACTGCAGCCTCAACAGCGCCTCCTAGTGCCCTCCACTGGTCGCAATACAAACAGGAGCAGCAGCAGCCACAACAGTTTGGCTTCCAGCTGAAGAGCGGCGTCGTTGGGCAGTCAACGACATCGCCACAGAATGCAAAGTCAGCAATAATTGCTAATCAAACAGCGCTCGGTGAGCCGTACACAGGCGGAGTGGGAGTTGGACCCTTTGCCCAGCAGCCGTCACATCATCAGCATCAACAGCAGCAGCAGCAACAACAACAACAACAGCAGCAGCAACAACAGCAACTGGGCTGCCTGCTGCAGCCGTTGACTTTGGCATTGTCCCCACAGCAACCGCAGCCGCATCAGGCGGCAACACCAATGCAATTGCACAGCCAATTGATGCAACAACAGCAGCAGCAGCAACAACAACAACAGCAACAACAGCAACATCAACAACAGCAGCAGCAACAGCACCAACATGTACAGGAGCAATTAAGTTCGCATCAGCATTGGGGACCATTCAAAGTCTACAGTGAGTATTGACTTGCACACAGTTGATTTGCTTTTAACCAAACACTGAGAAAGATATAAGAAATGTATAATTTGAGGTTCGGTTTAATGGCAGTAGGCACACTTATATCTAGCTGAAAACTAGATTGCAATGGTAAGAAGTGAGTTTAATACCATTTAAATTGGCTTAAAGTACGTTTTGAAATAAGGTTAGAATGGTGTTAGGGTTCCAATTTAGTCACTTCTACAATTTTTGGGAATGGACTTTTGATTTGTTCTGAACAAAGCAGTCAGCTGGCTTTTTAGCCCGTCTCGATTAAAAAACAGTTAGTCACCTCACTTCCATCGATAACTGTCCAAAGTAATTAAAGATTGGGTGGCTCTGGGGTTTAAAAACGTTTACCTCCTGCAAAAAGGCTAAGAGGAAGTGCCTCGCAGTTATTATATCATGAGATTTATTTGGAGTTTAGGTAGTTTGGCTTTCTTAATGTCACGTTCACCCAATATCACTAAATGGCTATAGCTCCAAAAATGTCACCCCCTGAAATCTCTGGCATCATTTATTCGTTTTTCTGTCAGTATCAATTCATTTTCTTTGCGTGGACTTACAAAATTGTCTTATTTAATTTGCTTCTGCAAAAATCTATTTGCCCATCGATGATATCGATAAATATTTAGCTTATCATGAGGTTAAGATTTTTTTTCCTCGGCATTGTATTGTTATAATTTATCAAGAACGTTAAGTTTATATTGGCCAACCAACTCAGATGAGTTGATTCCCCCTCTTTCCCCCTCTCTCCGTCTCTTTCACCACCTTTCCACTCTTTTCCCCCCTCTATCCACCCTCTTTTACAATCTTTCATCCCCTTTTTTCACCAGTTCTCCCCTCTTCTTATGCCTGAAATGAGGTCAGGTTTCTAAGGCAATAGATTTAGATGGTCTGGTATATGGTCCAGTTTGATGGACCCTAACTGAAGGGAATCTGAGGCGTTTGGTTCTAAACCGGTTTGCAGAAATGGTCGATGAGTTTGGAACGCAAGGGTGAAGCCAACAGAATGATTGGTTTGCGACAGATCATAAGAGCAAGAGCCAACAACCTGCTTAGTAAGCACCAGAGGCCTAAGACAAGCGAAAGCAAAAATTGGTAACAATTACCAAAAGAAGGTAAACTTAACATGTTACAAACGAATTTCGAAAATTCTAAAATTCGTAAAGAAACCCTATATTATGGGAAAGTTGTCGCTTACCGCTGCTTCATTTTCCCTAAGAATCAAAAAAAAATGAGAGAGAAAGGAAAGAAGTCCAACAACAAAATTTTTGGCGAAGGTGGCCGTTTGTGTAAAAGTCTTAGGAAGACTCCTATTATATATCTCAGACCTCTCAGAACCACTTCACCATGACCATCCACGTCTACGTCGCTAAAGTTCACACTATCTTTTACTCGTTTCACTTTTGACTGATCCCTACATATCTTTGTTAATATTGTCAAAAATGACGCCACCTGACGACGACGACGACTCTCCTGTGTCTCTGAAAATGAGAAATGTGTCAACGTGCATTACATGGCACAGCTTTAGTCGCCGTTCTTATAGCAGTCGCAATTTCAGCTGTCCATGTCCAGGCCCAGCAACAGCAGCCGCATAACCAGGCCGATAGTTCCCATCTGCATATGGCGCCCGACTACGTCAACGGAATGCTTACTCTTAAGGGTAGATTACTTACCAATAACGGCGTGGCCAGCTCCAGCAACGCAGTGGAACCAAATCCTCTGACAGAACTCAACAATAAGCAACAATTTCTAGGGTTAAGTCCGGGTCTGGGGCCTAACAAGTATACAACTCAAGAGGAGACGGCACAGCTCTTGGCCATACAGGAGAGGGCGGTGGAGAAGCAGCGGCAGCAGCAAGGTCCGATGAATCGGAATACAAATCTAGACACAAATCATGTAATAGATTGGAAGACGAGTGCTCCTCATCTAAGGGCAAGCGCTCGGGCTTACAAACCATCTGGAAGATCCATGCTGAATTTGAACTTGGATCAGCAAAGGCAACGGGAGACAGACACTTCTTTGCAAGAACAACCCAGGGATCAAACAGCAAGCCAACTTATGCAACAGCCGCCGTATGTCGTACCTCAACAGCAACAAGCTCAGCCTGTTTTGGACTTGGGGCCTTCCATGCAGAATGCTCCTCCATTGGCCATGCAGACGGATCGCCATTCAAATCGTTATATACAAGAGTTTCCAGCACATTTTCTATTCCAGCCACCATTTCTGCCCATGGCCGCACCACAGGCGCCAGTGGAGCCAGAACAACAGCCACTGCAGACTCCCACAGCAGAGCAACTACAGCTGCTGCAGCAACTATCCGACTTCTTTGTACAACGCCAGCAGCAACAGCAACAGCAGCAACAAAAGCAGCATCAGCAGCAGCAAAGTTTAGTGTCAGATCAACCCATCAGATTTGCCAAAGACTCTCGAACCGAGCCACCTGATATCCTTGATGATCTGGGACAATGTCCGGCAGGCACAGAGCAACCAGAAGGAGATGAGCTCACCACAAAACCGCCCAAATCCTTACCAGCGAAAACCACAAAAAAACCCAAGCATAAAACTACCACACCCGAGCCCGATGATGACTCTGTCACTGTGGATGTCCAGGAAAAGAAAGAAAAGCAAAAGCCGAAAGAGAAGACGAAATCCACCACCAAGAAGTTGCCCTGTTGTACCAAACCTCCCAAGCGAGATAGTTCCGATAACTTGTCGCCGGAACGACCCAGCCGACATGCGATTGAACCCCAACTGCAAATTGATGCCATTGCAACTTTACTCCGATATCGCAGCCACTTGGGCGAACTGCCTCAATTGAAACGAGCTGATCGAAAACATTGTCGAAAAAGCAAGACCAAAATGAAGGGCCATGTTGATGCGAGTGCTCGCAGACTACGACGACTCATCGACAAAAAGAGACTGTTACAGGGCGAGCTGAAGATTTGGCCCATAAAGAACGAGCGATTGTATTAAAAAGTGAACTGTTTCAGCCATTTAATTTTTGAAATTTGCTTTAAAAATATATTTTTGAGTTAAAGTCAAGCGTGTTTGAAACAGTAAGAAGAAGGGTGGCTAAAAGAAAATAATTTAATTTTCAGCCCAAAGGGCCAAGGTGAGCTATTCTCAATCTCTTGACTTGTGTGCTCTTATTTTTACGCGAGTCGAGTCATGGATAAAATTAAAATTTGATAGATAATGTAGGCAGCTATACTATTTGTCCGATCGACAGTCTTTGTAAAATTATTTGAAATCATTAAAAAGTATAGTACGAGCCGGGAGCGATAGCACTAACAACAAAAGTAGATCGTCCTAGTATACTATAGTCGACGACGGTCCAACAATGTAGCGTTTTTATACCAAAAGACTCGTGCAAAGTTGGTTAAGTAGCTTTAAAACTGACGGAGGAGATAGCTAGAAACAGACGGACGGACAGACGGACAGGCATAGAACTCAGTCGTCTGCGATCGAATATATATACTTAAGTGGTCGGATCTTCTTACGTAACAAACAGGAAATTTAAATACCAAGGGTATAAAAAGAGGGTAACCGGCTCGAGAAGTTTATATATGAGCTTGATAGTGGTGAGTTAGAGTATTAACTAGGTCGGAAAATGTGATATTAGGAAACATTAAAAACTTATAAACGAGCGTTGGGAGCGATAGCACTAACAAAAAGCCATGAATAGTCAACCGACGTTATGGGCTGTAAGTCACGACGCGGCGAAAGTCACGTATTTTTACGAAAAGACTTTCAAAGTTGGTTGAGACAGCTTTAAAACTGCGGAGGAGATTGCTAGAAACAGACGAGAGGACAGGGACGGCTATCACGCGTAGATTTCTTAGTGGTGGGTGCTTAGCGTTATAACGGAAATTCATCCTTCAAGGGTATAAAAAACAAGCGATAGGGTGATTCCAGAAAAACGCCATGGACGAAATACGTATGGGTAAGTTCGTATCAGCAGGCGAAATACATAAAGTCGAGAAAATCATTAAAAAATTCAGGTACAACAGGTAAAAAATATTTAAAAGAATGACCAAACTTCAAAACATAAAAATTAAGGCAATCGCAAAAATAAGAAACAAAATAAAAAGATTTTTTGTCTTTTTCAAAATTTGTGAAGACAAAACATAACGACTAACGCTTACCATATGACTTAAAAACTTTTGTTTAAGCAGATATATTAGCAGAGTAAAACTAAAGTTAAACAAGCAACAACTAGTACTGGAGGCTAAAGTCTTCAATTAAACTTTTTATAATTGTTACGATTTGTTTTTCTAATTTTGAGAAACACTTTGTCCAGTAGCTGTACTAGACAAAACACTGGGCGATTAACGTAGGATCAGTTGTCCGTTCGAGTTACAGTACAAGGAGGGAGAAAGATAGAAGTCAGGGTAGTACGCGCCAACAAAAAACTTGTGAATTTTGCTTAAGCAGCTCACACCGGGCCCCGAGGTAAAATATGTAGATATCCAAGTAACAGATCCCTTGCGAGGGCCCTTTAAGAAATTTTAAGAAAATCTGTACCTATACTGTTGCCACTCATAAGAATATCTTTAAAGTCAGAAAGGTTAAACTACTGTATAATTTATAAACTTATTCCAAAGTTTGTTTTTGAGAAAATAGGCCTCACTTTAGGAGAAGTATTTTGCACAAAGGTGCCCAGAGCAAGCTTACTGCCGCGGAGACAACAATACAAATAAAGAAAATATTTCCTAAGCAACAATAACCACAAAAATTAAATTTTGAAGCACTTGTTTTTTTTTTTTTTGGAAAATTTGCAATAGTGAATAAAATATTTATTTGAAGCGATGCATCAGTGCCTGCCATTTCCTATTTAAATATTATATCATGTTAATGTTTCCAACGGTTATGCACGAGGTGGTTCATCTTGGTTGTCTTCCAAGGCTGCAATTGTGGATGGCTTGCCCCGGACCATAAAAGACTTCACAGAATATAGTCTAGTGAGGCCAAATTATATGATCTTGGTGGATCGCTCACCAAACTTGCCTCTCAATTGGTCTATGTGGCACCGTCTTGTTGAAACCACATGTCTACCAAGACCGATTCTTCCATTTTGTGCAAAAACAAGTTGGTATTCATCGCCGGCGCTCAAACCGCACCAAACAGTGCTCTTCAGACCAAACTCGAAAATTCTGTTTGTGAAATGTTGTGTTGTGAAATGGCAGGACTTACTGGGTATTCTTTTTAAAGGAAATCATTCGTCCGCCAACAACAAATCCTACATTAAAGACAACGTATACACATCTTTGTAGAATATAGAATTTGCAAGAGTTATAGGAAAGAATGAGAAGTGTGAACGTATATAAGCGAGGGTTGAAGTCCAGCAGATCAATAAGTTGTCCAGATCGGTTTCTGATTTAGTCCAATAGACTTAAAACCATGACTTCAACAAAACTATTGTGTGAAGTTGTTAGAGAAATGATAGAACGGCGGCCTATGTTTTGGGTTTAATTTGACTTAACCAATTTACTTTTCGCTGGCCCTTCCTGGCTGCTTTTTCATTACCGCGGATAACACGTTGATTGTCTGGCCCACTGGCAAAATCGCATAACTCAACTTAAAAAAACCCATCTAAAACCATCTCCGTTTGCACATTTCTTTGCAAACTAAGTAGATAACTTGACAACTAGAACTTATTCACTTTAACAATGATTTGACTTAGTTCATAAATATACCTATAAGATTCTACTCTTCTTCCAATGTCCCTTTCAATTCTCTATACTTTTATTTTCTTTTGCTGCATTTCATTACACAAATAATCCATATTTTCCCTCGTCCTTTATTCTATTCTTCTTGCAGGCAATCCGGACACATTAATCTGCGGCAATTGCCGGGAATGCTTTGGCGAGTTGTCTGAGTTATTGGACCACAAGAAAAGTTATTGCAAGCTGAGGTTCACATGCAAGTGCCAGGATGTTGCCTTTGCGGCAAGTGCAAGTAAGTCGTCAGTGGAGGGGGTGTGGCTTGTCTGTTGGCAATTAATTTATGATTGTTAAACACTTTTTGCCATCCAGAGTGTTTGTCCAAGGCTCATTGCAAGTCAGCAACATCTGGCCAGTGTCTGTCTAGGGCATGTCCTGGCGCCTGCGGCTGCTTGCGAATGCATTTAAAATTGAGTTATTTATGCGAACAAGACTCTCCCCACAGCCTACGGCAAATTCCAACTTAAATAACTAATTAATTCTCGCATGTTTCCTCCTCACCAACACACAGAAACGCCACCAACGAGCGCCAAATTGCTTTGCGCCGTTTGCAAGGATGCATTCGCCAATCCCTGGGATTTGATGGTCCACGCACAGGCCGCACACATGGTTAACATTTACGAGCTGGGCGAAGAGGCCGCCAATGGCAACAACAACAGCAACAACAATGTCAATGCCAACGATGCGACAGCAACTGTGACCAACGGACTTGGCATGTCGTCAATGGCGGCCACCTCCTCAACGATTGCTGCTGCTGTTGTTGTTGCTGCTGACGTGGCCACCACAAAGCAGATGCCAGCATCAGCAACACTTAACAAGGAGCCGAATAACAATAACAAAATTAGCAACAACAATAACAACAGCAGTAATGGTCACATGTCGCCCATTGCCGAGGGCATTGCAGTGGTCGCCGGAGCGGGACGAGAGAATGGAGCTGGGGATAGCCATGTCAGCAGCGATAACGAGGCAAACTGCATGGACATCAAGTTCAGTCTCAGTCCCATTTCCAAAGAGGTGCGTACAATGGACGCATTTAAGCTGGAAATTATTTCCTCAACGAAAAACGAAACCTTTTCTTGCAGGATCAGCAACGGGACGATCTATCGCTGGATGGACGTCTGTCCAGCAGCTCGCAAACGCATCACTCGGATGACGTTAACATGAAACTGCTAAATGGTTCGGTATCCTCGCGTGGCAGCTCACCCGGACTGGAGGCAGATGAGCCGCCAGCAACTCGTGCTTGCATTGTGCGCACCCTGAGCATTGTGAGTATGAAGAAAGATAAGAGAAATTAATTTTTAATGTGAAATTGTCGTAGATGTATACATTTCTTGAGTATTAATAATGCATTAAAAATTATATAAGACCCATCTCTATAAGAATTTTTTTAAGTGTAGTTCAGAATGCTGAACTCGAAAATGGATTTCAAAAATATTCTAGGAACGTTTTAAAAACATAAATTTTTTTTTCATATCAGAAACGCTAGATAAAATCAAGCAAAATATGAAGAGAAGGGTTTTTGAATGTCTAATAATATTGAATCCAATAATATCAAAAAATGTATGGCAGGATATCTACACTCATACACGAATTGTGTAAAAGACTTAACAAAAGCCTCAGGAATCTAACATATCTTACTTTAATAGTCAAGCAAATCGCTTACTCTACTCCGACTTCTATTTACACAGACTGACAGCAACTTAGACGAAAACTCAGCTAAGTGAGAAGGTCAAAAAGAGAAAGAGAGCTTTAGCATAAAAAACATAAGGAATGTAAAATTGAGAAACATTTAAAAAAAGGTTTGAGTATCGTTAACGCTCAATATGCTTTGATGAGAAACATGATGCTTAACGTTAAAATCACAAGCTCTCTCAATGGTGTGTAAATCAGTTATGACAATCTTTCAAAAGAAGAAAACTGTCAGTAGAAATAACAATAACAAAATCAGTGGCTGCTGTGTTTTTCCTTCTTTTCCATAATTCTAATAATTCAATGTTTAGTCTCTATTAAGTCACAGTTATGCCACTGTTAAGTCACTGTTTAGTAGTGTTGGGTAAAGGTTGTTCTTTTTGCTGAACATGTTCACTTGTTCTTTTTATTCAATTGTTCTTGTTCACTTGTTCTCAAGCTCACTTGTTCTTGGTCATTTGTTCTGGTTCACTTGCTCTTGTTCTGTTGTTCTTGTGTTCTCAGCGAGCGAGAGAAACAGATGATTACAAGTGTATGTGTGTGTTTGCTGTTTGGCCCCGATGATCATGCAGATGCCAAGCTCAGTTTGCTCGTCATATTAGCCATCTACTCGTCGCGTATTTTTGGCAACATGTATTGCTGGCTTATACACAAAGCTTGCAATCCTTTTTGGCTTAGAGGACCGAATTGCTCTGAGCAAAAGAACAAAAGAGCGAGAACAGAACAAGAGAACAATTAAAGAACAACTCAGAGCAAGAACAGAACAAGAGAACAATTAAAGAACAACTCAGAGCAAGAACAGAACAAGAGAACAATTCAAGAACAACTCAGAGCAAGATAGACTGAACAAGACTCGCTGAACAAAAAAGAACAATTGAAGAAGAACATGTTCGCTTGCTCAGTTTAAAGAACAACTCAATTTTGTTCACTCACTCATGAGCTACCCAACTCTACTGTTTAGTAGCTCTCAAGTCACTGTTTAGTTACGTCAGTGTTTAGTCACTGTCAAGACACTGTTTAGTCACCGTTAGTCACTGTCAAGTCACTGCTTAGTCACTATTAAGTCCCAAATAAGTCACTGTCAAGTCACCGCGAAGTCACTGTTTAGTTCCTTTCAATTCACCGTCGGGTCACTATTTAGTAACTGTTAAGTTACGTCGAGTCAGTGTTTAGTCACTGTCAAGTCATTGTCAAGTCACTGCTTAGTCACTGTTAAGTCACTGTCAAGTCACTGTTTAGTAGCTTTCAAGTCACTGTTAAGTTACGTTGAGTCAGCGTTTAGTCACTGTCAAGTCATTGTCAAGACACTGTTTAGTCACTGTCAAGACAGTGTCAAGTCACTGCTTCGTCACTGTTTATTCACTGCTAAGTCACTGTCAAGTCACTATTGGGTCCCTATTAAGTCACTGTTTGGTCCCTTTCGAGTCGCCATCAAGTCACTTTTGAGTCACCGTCCCTTTTCCATCCACGATTTTTGCGATTTTTAAAATTATTTTCCCATTTTATTTACATACTTTCAGGAGGCAGCTGGCACAACAACCGCACCCACTGCAAATGCCTTGAGCTTGATGTCAAATGGCCTTACCCTGGCTCTGGCCCCCCAATAGATCCACATAATGGCCAGTAAGCAGCGCCTACTCAAAAAATCAAAAGCGTTCCATGTGGAATACGTCTAGCTAGGCGCATACTAGGTGCAGTATTCAGAATATTGCTTTTGGCTTCGTCTTCGTGTATTGTTACAGAACTTAATTGTAATCCGATACAAGTGCAATTTATTCAGTATTTTTGTACTAGACTAACAATTGGCAGTCCTGGGACGAAATGGTTAAACAAAAAGAATTGAACGTAAATTACCGCAAAACATATCATTTTAACTTAGCACTAGGCCGTATACTAATAATAAAAAACTAGCTATTACAATTACAACTACGTACGAGAAGTATGTCTTAGTTTTTTGTGTGTTTCCCAAACAGAAAAAGGAGAGCAAGCAGAAGTATTTTGGTTTCAAACTGCATATGTGAACAATATAGGTAAAAGTAAAACCAAAGCAAGCTTAAACTGTCAGCGTATATCAAAAGTTCATGGCATTGTGTAGGACAACTGAGCTTTGTATATAGTTAATTACCAATTACATGATATGAGATAATTATGATTATTATTATTACTGTTAATGCCGAAACATTTAGCTGGCAACGGCTGCAGGCCAAATTAACAAAATTTATATTTTATATGTATTTAGTTTATGGTAAAAAACACTTGACAAAAGCCAACAACAGAATTATTACAAATACATACGTACAATGTGTATCAAAGGTAGCATAGTGACAAAAGGTGTTTCAAAAACAAAAAATGGCAAACCACTTTAATGGGAAAATTATGATTATAATCAAACAAACGTATTCAGATTTATATAATTATATTTCAAGGTATATCAAAAGTAGCAGCTATGTAAATAGTCTATACCAAGGTATATTAAAATTATGTATGTAAACAGTAACAACATTCAATTCAATGTCCTCCAGCTAAACAAAAACCAAAAACCCAGAACCTATAAATGAGCAAAATAAAAAATATATTAAATAAATATAAAAATATTAAGAAAATGTGTTTTCCTGCATAAGTCCTTCGGAATCAGCGCAGAGAAAGCGAAAGTTTGGGAGCCGCATTAGAAATTCTATTTTGGAGCTCATTAAAATAAATGATGATCAACTGCACAATGAACGCGCCCGTAGACAGTGCCAAACGATGTAGTGTGCAAATGTTGACAGCGACAGAGCAAAAAGGACAACAAGGACACAGTTAACATTGTCGAAAGCAAAGCACACGATAATGAAACGGCGCCAACAAAAGGTGAGTGGTGCAGGTCCACAAACATTTAGACACAATGCCCAAAATGCAGTTAACTTTATTAAAAAGAACATGTTGTGGGCTGCTGCAGGAGTATACCCTTGCGTGGGCCTTGCGCAACTTTTAATGCTTTAAATTGGGTATAGCGGAATTTACAGGAGTTCGGCTAAATGTGGTTAACTTAAGCCAAAAGCTGAATTGAAAAAATCTATGCATCTTAGTTTCATAGAAAGGGAAATATCCAATATGCTAATACGAAATTTGTAATAAAGATAATTGGCATATAATCCGGAACTACCAACACAATTAAATAAAAACTATTCTGAAAATGATACAATAGTACGGAGAAAACAAAGATAAAATCAACTATTTAACTATTTACACTTGGAATTAAAAATTTTTAAGTATAGTTTTACACCACTGTGTGTTAAATAAAATATGAAGCAAGTTCAATTACATCTTCTTTTTTAATATGCCCAAAGTTGACTGCAACCAGGGCTTATCCCGAAAAGAATTTAGATTCCGGTTCCGTCGCAAATTGAAAGTTTCGATTAAGGGCTATATTTTTGTATTCAATCAACTTGGGTTTTTGGTTTCGATAAGGTACCCGGATTTTTATTTCGGTATACTGGTACGTACCGGTATAAATACTACTAATTTTACACTTTTTTTTTTGGGCAAAAAACTCATTCAAATTTGGTGATAGCTGAAAACTGTCTTCGGCAAAGTTGTACCGGAATTTTTCTTACAAAGGTATTTAAAAAATTCATGTGTTTAGGGAGCATTTCTTAAAAAACGACTTTTTTTTTACTTTTTCGAATATAACTTAAAAAAATCAGAATTTTGAGCATACTTTCCTTGGCAAAAATGAAGTTTTTGAGATACCAAATAACTTTTCCAAACTAGGTTTTACAATTTAAATACTTCTACATCCTCTGAAACGGCCCAGAAGTGTGTATTTAAAAAAATTCTGTTTTTTGTTGTTGTTGTTGTTTATTTCACCAAGTTAGCCGCCAACTACATTTTTTTAATCTTATAGACCAAAACACTTCGCGTTTTATTTGTTATATTCCACAAAAGCGGTACTCTATCTATAAAAAAAGCAAATAATGATATTTGGGTAATAAAAATTTAGATTTTGTTAACAAGTTGAGATTATGTTAGCGTAAATAATTTATTTTTATTTTAGTTTATTTTCTTTAATTTATTATTTAAAAAGAGAAGGAAAAAATCGGTCAAGCCCGACTATAACATACTCTGTACCTGGAGTAGAAGCTGAATGCAATGCTGGTGCTGCGCTCATCTCAAAGTCTCTCTCTTACTCTCTCTATCGTTCTCTCTCTCTTTCTAAGATTGTGTGGTGTTAGTTGTGAATGGGTGGGAGGGGGGCGGGGGAGGGGGCGATGTACTTTTTTGCTCATAACTTGAGAACCGCTGATCCGATCTTTATCATTCCTTCGGCAAATCGATACATATTGCTAATTACTAACTATCTCTAGAAGGTACGAAACGTCTATCTTTAAAACTGTAGGAGATATAACGTTTTTTCCGAATTGCGGGGGCGGGAGGGGGCGTGGAAAAAATTGAAAATAAACTTGATCTGCCTGCAGCTATAAAAAACATTTGTCCCATACATGTCAAACCTCTATCTCTTACCATCTCCGAGATCTGTTTGTTCATACGGACGGACGGACGGACGGACGGACAGACGGACAGACGGACAGACGGACATGGCTATATCGACTCGGCTGTTGATGCTGATCAAGAATATATATACTTTATATAGTCGGAAATGATTCCTTCTCCCTGTTACATACTTTTGCACAAACTTAATATACTCTATGTACCTTCGGTACAGAGTATAAAAAATATAGTATTTTATGTATTAGCTTGTTAAATTATTTAATTTAGTCTTAAGTTGGCAACCTTTTTGCTAATATATTACAGAATTTAAAAAAAAAACCGTCCAAAAATCTTTTTTTTTCTTTATTCATGGATAGAGTACCTTCGGTACAAAAATAATGACAAATTAAAAGTCTCAGTTGCAAAAGCCTGAAAAAGTACCTGCTAAACGTCAATGGCCTGCGAGTCAAAGTATGTAAGAGTTTCCCTTTTAAAAAACTGTCATTGTGACAACAGCGCACTTCGATTTTTTTATGGTCTTCATATAAAGGGATAATCCCCCTCATGACTCACCATTGCTGACTAAGTTAAAGGTCAAAAGTTTTGCATCATACTGGATATTAGCGGTGACGGTTTTATAATGCGGCTAAAGTCATTGTTTGGTTATTGGGAACAACCCACACGTGTATGTCCAAAACGTACTTGGCGTCAGTTCTGCTGGATATCTGCTAACATCGGAGGGTCGCGCCAACAAATTTTAAGTACCCGTGTGAAAACACCAACTTTTATTATTCATGTCTATTTTAAAGACAGAAAAATATTCTTTCAAAACCTGATATCACCCAAAAAAAATAGAGGCAAGCTAACTTCGGCTCGACCGAAGTTTATATACCCTTGGAGCATTTTGAAAACAAAAAAATTTTTCTAACTAGAACTACATTTTCGACCGATCGTTTCTATGGCAGCTATATGCTATAGTCATCCGATTTGAATCAAACTTGGTAGAATTGTGTGTTAGCATATAATATTGACCAGTAACAAGTTTGGGAGCGATAGCATTGAAAACAAAAAAGTTTTTTCTACAAAGACTTTTTTCAAAACTATCGTTTGTATGGCAGCTATACTTTATAGTTGTCCGATTTTCATAAAACTTGGTGAAATTATGTGAAGGCATAGAATATATATATATTAATACGCGGTTTGGGGACGATTGCGTTGAAGTCAAAAAAGTTTTTCTCACTAGAACTACTTTTTCGACCGATCGTTTCTATGGCAGCTATACGATATAGTCATCCGATCCGGCCGATTCCGTCAAATGTACTGCGCATTTGTACCAAAAGACTTCGTGCAAAGTTTAGTTAAGATAGCTTTTATACTGACGGAGGGGATAGCATAGAAACAGACGGACAGACGGACCTGGCTATATCAACTCGGCTCGTCATGCTGATCAAGAATATATATACTTTATGTGGTCGGAGATGCTTCCTTCTATGCGTTACAAAAATCTGAACAATTTTAATATACCCTTTCCAAGGGTATAAAAATCGTATCCCAGGAGTCATTTGCATTTATGTTGCACACTTATCTCTAAGTTTCCCTCTCTCCCTTTTTATAGGAAGTTGTGCAAATGTTTGTAACAGGGAGACCCTATAAAGTATATATATTCTTGATCAGCATCAACAGCCGAGTCGATTTAGCCATGTCTGTCTGTTCGTCCGTCCGTCTTTCCGTCTGTCTGTATGAACGCGTTGATCTCAGATACTATAAGAGATAAAAGTACAAATCTTTGCATGTACATAGGTGTTTACCGTACGCAGGTCAAGCTTGTTTCGGATTTGAAAAATTTTTGGGGGGGGCAGTTGACACTTAAAGCGTCAGGTTGGTTAATTTCACGCATTTTCTAGCCGACGGTGCCGCTCAATACAGAAACAAGCATAGTGGAATAAACAAGGTGAAGCCGTCTGCCTCTGCTGAGGGTCACTGGATGTATGCCTGTGAGATAGAAAGAGAGGTCAGAGCATTTGTTTGTTTCTGCTTGCGTATTGCTGTTCGCTTTTAGCGTTTACAACGCACTGGCTCATTGGTCCTACAAACAGAAAAAGCTCTGTCTCGCTCTGTTTCACCTTATGTAATTCCACCATGGAAACAACCATTTTGACAGAAAAGCAAGCCATACACTAAATCGCAAAAATATGAATAACAAATCGAGTGTATATTTGACTCGACTGTAAAATTTGGAGTTTCAGTCACAAATCATACGCACTTAAGGTGAGTATTGATGCAGTCAAAAAAAATTGGCACTATCTGTAGATCTTTGAATTTGAGTACTTACGAAAGAGTTGGTGTTGATAACTAAGAGGCGTAGTTTGAACAGTCCAAAATATTGCCAAAATGTGCCAATTTTTTGTATGACCTACGATTATTGTAAAGTTTTGATGTATTGCGATGTGGACGGGTAAATAATAAAATTGTGAAATTTTATTTAAAGATTATTATAAGGCCGGCAACTGTAGGAAGGTCCCATTACTTTTCAAGAAGTCGCGAAATTTTTTAAATATTAGTTAGGTTTAGACTAGGGAGTAGGTCGGCGGCGCACAGTGGCCGGTTTGGCGAATTGAGCGTTGCAAAAATCAAAAATTTATGATCGATAAGACCGCTTTTTAGTAAAATTGGCTTACAGCTCCTCGAACGGGGCCAAGCCAAGCTTCTCTCAATCTCCTGGCGTGTGTGCTTTAAATTTTTCGCATAAGAGAAAGAGACCTTCAGTTTAACGGCGGATCCGAACGGAAAAGTTTGACAATTTGCTATTTCATGGCTAGTTACTTCACAGCTGGCGCCAATAGCTGGTAAAGTTGACCGTATGTGTAAAAGCTATTTTCTAAAGAAAGCATACAACTTTTATTATTAGATGTTCAGAGGCGGGATCGAACATACGACCTCCCGCCCAGCAGTCCAGCACACTAACCACTGGGCCACATACGGCCATTTATTTGTATGGTTTATTAAATTTGATCTTTTATTTTTGATTTTACAGTGGTTCAAAGTTGAATAATCTTTTATACTAATAAATTTTTAAATTTTTTGGGTTTCAAATGTCACGTTTGGGAACGTATAAAAACCAAACGGAAATTCCGATTGCAATTTGGTTTTTTGCTTTCTAAAGATGCATCAATTCTGAAAAAAATACTAAGAAAATTAAAATTTTTTTTGGTTTTTAGTTGAGGTATTGTCGTTTTACTAAAGTACTACTTTTGTACCTTGTTTTCCCACGTTGATGAACTGCGAAAAGTGCATTCACGCTAGTCCACGCTTCTAGAGCGAAAACTTTTTTAAAATACATATTTCTAAATAATAAAATTTTTATTGTGATTTTGAGCCGACCTGCGTCTTGCGAGTATGAGCGACTTGAACATATGAATATGCATGAATTCTCTGTGTATTGAGATGAAATCTAGCGGCGCGCCGGTTTGGTGTTGCAAAAATCTTAACTTTTGAACGGAAAAAGATGTTTCAAAAATTACTAGGGAAATGTGATAGAGAATTTCAGTACCGTTTAAATAAGCTTAAGCTAACTATTGTACATAAGTCAACAGGATGGCTCAGGATCGGCTGCAAAAGTGCAAATTCACTGAAATTCTCTATCACATATCCTTGGAATTTTTAAAATATCTCTTTCCGATCAACAGTAACGATTTTCGCAACGCTAAATCAGAGAAAAATTGAAAAAAAAACTTCATCTTGTTATAAGTCAAACCTCTATCTCCTACCATCTCTGAGATCTGTTTCTTTATACGGACGGACAGACAGACGGACAAGGCTCTATCGACTTGGCTGTTGATGATGATATAGAATAAACATACTCTAAAGGATCGGAAATGATTCCTTATCCCTGATATAGTATATACTTTTGCGCTGATATACTCTTTATACCTTTGGTACAGAGTAAATAGACGGGTAAATAGGAGGTGCCAATTTGATGGTTAGCAATGGTATAGTCTTAGTCTTAGGAATCATTGTGATTTGGTGGATGGACGCGTAAATGGTGAGACTGAACGGTCCTGTCCAAAAAATCTAAATTTTAGACATGACTATCTTGAAGAAGGGTAAATCGATGGCCAAAAATTTTCAAAAATTTATACAAACTTACCACACCGCTTAAATAAGTTGTAGCTGTGCCAAGGCTGGCAGTTTGGGCTGTCTTTTGAGAGCGATATGGAGACTTTCACTATTGTCCTTGTAAAACCAAAACAGTACTGAAAGTGTTTTCTGTTAATTTAAAATGTTAAGCCATTTTGCGATTAGTTCTATGCACCATACAAGTAAATACAAGACTCTATAGAGTATATAAAATTCGGTTTATACAAAAAGTGAGTTTCAGTGCCTTTACAATTGTCCATGTCAGGACACATTTAACTGGCTCAGGTTTCGACTTCACATTGTCTGCGTCGGCTGGTCGTTTTGTTCCGTGGTTAAGTTAAGCGCCTGCGGTTGGGTCCAGTACGGGATTTAAAATGCATAAACTGGGGCCCAGCAACTGCAGCAGTTGCTTTTCAATTTGGCCGCACTCTACCTGCACCGATGCCGCTCCTTGCCCCTTACTTTAAAGTACGCGCTAACTAATTAGAATGCCTCACCCAGCCGGCTCAAAGGTAACATTTAGCTGTGGCATTGGGTCAGAGCATTGCTGACAATTATGGCTAGGTTCCAGCCCTCTCTTGGGGACGCTGGTGCGCGCTTGCAAATTACGCCAGCTTAGCAGGTGAAGTAATTGAAACGCTACCGAAAACAGAAGCTAGCCCCTCTCCAATTTCGCATTTCCCTGTATTTGTATGCGTGATGCGTGCAGGAATTCTTTGGGGGCAGCTCTATCGCCCACCATCCTCCCGGGCGTACCCATTGCCCCAGCGGTATCGTACGGTTACCACACCCGTTGAGTTACCTATATAAGGCACCGGATTCGCGAGCGCTTCTCTGACTTAGTTAGCGCAGCTCAAGCGCGCCGGACGACCGCGAAATGTCGACCAACAGCACACAGCCCCACACGCCACGCAATGAAGCGGATAAGACCTCCTGCGCCATACAATGGAAACGGGCTGCACTGATGGCCAAGTCAGCGCCCACCTTTAGGGAAACCATTGAGGACGACAGTGAGGAGGAGGTGGACACCAAGCAGCAGATCAAATACGGCAGCACCTTTCAGGCCGCCAAGGCCATTGTTCATGAATACTGCGACTACACTACCATTCATGGAATACGTTACTTGGGCGAGAAGAAGCGGCCCTGGTTGGAGCGTTTGTTTTGGGTTAGTGTTCTGGCCATATCCATCTTCACTTGCATCAAGTTGACGCTTAATATCTGGGATAAATGGAATAATAATCCGGTGATTGTAAGTTTCGCCGAAAAATCCACTCCCGTCTGGCAAATCCCTTTCCCCGCCGTCACCGTCTGCCCTGAGACCAAGACGCGACGTGGCATATTCAACTATACCGATTCGTATCATCAGCTTCGCGACTTTTCCAACAACGTAAGCGGAGTGGTGGATCTGACCTCTAATCAGTAAGTATTGTCGCACTTCCCTTTGGTCCCATTTAAGAAACTCACTTGTAGAAAGGAATTTTACGGAGCTGTGACCCAGGTTTGCGATGAACATTTGCATGACGTAGAATTTGGTCAGAAGATCCGAAGGGGCATAGAGATTATTGATAAGTTGAGCGAGGTGGCGCCGCAGTTTGATGACACATATTTAAACTGTAAGTGGCGGAACACACCGATCAAATGCGGTGACATCTTTCACAAGTTTGTCACGGAGGATGGAGTCTGCTATAGCTTTAATTCGCTAAGTCCGGCGGAGATCTTTCGCGCTGAAGGGTGAGTCATCAGAAAGTAGATTGAGCACTAACGTTTGAAGCCTTTCTTAGAATTATACCCGACTTTATATTCCGCGAGGAGAATCGTCTGTCTATGGATTGGAATGTGGAGGATGGCTACAGTCCCAATGCGGACACAACTACTTATCCAAATCGTGTCTTGGGTCCTGGGGCCAGAGCCGGTTTATATTTGTTTATGGGCGGCGTAGAGCTGGACTTTGACGATCTGTGTCGTGGTCCTGTACAGGGATTCAAGGTGTGCTTTAAAGTACGAATCATCTTTAAGAAAACTTTAAAAATTTGTCTTCCTCCAGATACTGTTACACACACCCGGTGATGTGGCTCAGGTTTCCAAGCAATATTTCCGCATACCCTTTGACCAGGAAGTGCTCATCTCTATTAGACCCAAGATTATTACCACCTCGGATGGTCTGAAACACTATGAACCGCATAGGCGACAGTGCTATTTCCAGAAGGAGCGAGATTTGCGTTACTTTAACATTTACTCACAGAGCAACTGCGAACTGGAGTGTTTGGCGAATTTTACCTACACCAAGTGCGGTTGCGTCAAGTTCTCCATGCCACGTGAGTTATTCAAAAGTTGAAGCTTGTAGCGTAAAATATTTGGTATAACGTTGTTATCTAAGCACTCTAGCATCTCTAGAGATCTTCGTATAAACGGTTGCTCTTCGAACTATAGTTTGACTATTTTAGTTGCGAAGTAAAAAGAAAAAGACGGGCTACTAGTTTATTTGGAAGAAGGCCCGTACGCACCGTATGTGCAGGAGGTTTCAAATCGCTCAACTTTCGTCATCTAATCTAGCCGTCTAGCCGTAGACCGACAAGGTCATTTTTTTGCCCCTTACGAAATAAATTCATACAGCTTTAATATGAAATTCTAAAGTTTATACCTTTAGAGTAGGTGCGCCCATGCCCATTGCGCCAAGCCACCCATTTGGTCTTGTGTAACGCAAAGGAATAGCTTGCGCGTATAGGTGTCGCGCACGCTATAAGCCTACATAAAGCAAAAACGAACGAACTCACATGTGGGCTCTGTGTTTTATTGTTGGCGTTCAACAACAATATCATATGCGGCTCTCTTTTCTCTCTCGTATGTCTCTCGCAAACTCGAACCCAACAACCAAGTTGCTTAGCGTAGTTGGCCCGAGCGCTTTTCGCTATGTAAGGCGGCTTGCTTAAAATATATTGCATGCAAAAGTATTTTATATCACGCGGGCGTAAACTCAGTCTGGGCACCCCTGCTCTAGAGATTAGTATTAACTTAACTTACAGGAGAACTTCCGACAGGAAAGACTTCGAATGGACATCAAGGGGCGTAAAACGTTTTTCAAAAAAAAAAATAAAAAAAAAATTTTTTTTTTTTTAAAAAAAGGAAAAAAATTATAAATATTAACTTTTTTTCACTATTCAAATTAAACCCCAAGCGAATAACGGTCGTGGTATACCGCTTACGGTGCGGGTTACGTTCAATAACAGTGATCTAATTCTGTTTCGGGTTTCGGGTTTCGGTTACGGTTACAGTTGTTGGTTTAAAATATCACTTTGATAAATCATGCAGGCAAATGCGGCCCCATTTCGAATCTCATTTATTCAGTAAATGTACTAAATTCAAATTTCTTGTACAGAAAAATAGCGCTTTTCCAACCATCTAACCCCTTAAAAATTCGCAATAATAAATTGATTTGCTCTTTTCATCAGCCACTTTGACAATATTGCATCCGTTATTAGTGGTAGTGGTACTGTTTAGTCCCAGTCTCAAATCGATTCAGAACTTGCCTGATAGTGACCTTTATAAAAGGGGCATTCTTAAGACGAGGTTAGCACATTCCATTCATGTGAGTCGAACCATCAATTTTAAGGGAACTCATATTTCTTTAGTTTTCGTGTTCAAACCACTTTGCAAGAGGCCATGACATCTCACATTATGCAGGTTGATCAAAACACCGGTCCGGAACCTAACCCCTTAGAGCCGGTTCGGTTCGGGTTTTTTGGGTCCGTCGAACCGCACAATGAACCGACCCCTAATAATTTTGAGTTCTCGAACCTGAACCCGAACCGGACCACTTTTTGGACAAATTAGGCTCGATTCACAAAATTAAATAGTTTTTCCAACGAAACACACAAAAAATATTGAAAATATCTAAAGATTTTAGTATAAACAATTGCGTTTTGAACTAAACTTGGATGACTTTTTATTGCAAAGAAGAGAAGTTTATGAAAGCAATATAAAGCAATAAACAAATTTCAAATATGTTACAGATTCCTTTGAAAATTGTTCAAGAGAACATACTATATGTACATCGAGAAGTATTTTAAGATTTTGAAAAAAATTGCCTTGTTGTTCCAACAACTCAGGTATCTGTTAAACGATCCTTTTTTAACATTTTAGTTTGTTCTTTCTGTTCTAAGAGCTAGTATAGATGAACAACTTCTAGAAGATATAATGCTTATTAACTTTAACCAGAGTCCGGCACGGTTTTATTTACTGAGTATATAACGGCGATGTACGGCAGCGACGCCATCACTCCACATACGACCTCATACTGCTCTCTTTTGCAAAATCATGTGCTACATGAGCGCGCTCTGAAGTGGCTTAACACACACACGCAACGCAAGGCAACTTTTATTTCTGTTAAACAAAAGGGTGTAAGAAAACAATTCCCAGAAAATGCTTGTTTTTGATCGAGGCATTGCTCACTTCAAAAATGTAAGAGCAAGACTAGTGTCGACAAGCAAACTTTTTAAGAGTCAAAACGTAAATAAAAATTGTTCATTCCTCATTTTCTTCTACTATCAAAATAATAGCGCAACTTTTCAAGTTACCGGCGCCAAGCTGTCAAGATGACAAAGTGCCAGAAATATTATTTTCCACACATATATACATACATACATCCTAACGAAATTTTTTTAAGTAGAGGAAACCCGAAATTAACCCTTATATTTGTTTATATGGTGATAAAAAACATTTTTTTGGGAACTATTACGGTTTCAGTTAAAAATTTTAAAGTGTTTTTAGCGGTTAAAGGTTACGGTTTTGTTCCGGTTTCATTCTCTGATTTATTAATACCGTATTGCGTCTTGTCCTCGTTTACCGCTAAGCCCATTAGTCTAGACTGCCTCTCAATCGCTTATGTTTTTGTCAATAATGTCAGTATCAACGGCATATGCGAATGGCATTAGGTCTTTGCGAAGAAATGACCCAGTTCTGTCGTTGACATGTGGGCATTGGCGCAGTATATAGTAGATTAAAGAAGTCTAAATCCAAAACTTCTTCTGGTATCAAATGGTTCGAAGAGGTTCTTTCCTATTTTGGTGAAGCTTTGCGCAATTTTCAACGTCATCATGCAAAGTCTGATGCCGTCTGGGTAACGAAATTATTATAGCGGGAAAGCAAGTTCGCGAGTTTAGTTCTTAAGTTATTTTAAATTTATTACTAAAATCCAGCTTGACATGAATTTGTCACTTCTTCACTCTTTTTATACCCCTTAATAAGTAGAACTTCAGTGGCCTATCGAATAAATTTCAGGTAATGTCAACATGCCCGTCTGTGGCACAGCCAACTTAAAATGCTACAGCGAAGCAGAAGATGAGCTATTGCTCAAGGAATTCACACAGGGTCTGGCCACTGGGGGTGAGAATACTCGTGGTCACACCGACTGCAATTGCCTGCCCTCATGCACTTCCATTGCCTACGAGGCTGAAATTTCTCAGGCCGATTTCGACTACAAGACGGTGGTGAGTCGTGACACGGCAGAGGGCAAGGAGGAGAAAGCTAAGAGAGAGGGGTAGGTCCTTGATTTTATCATCTGTCTCTGTTTATTTTCAATTTCTCATCTGCAGCATGAAGATGTCGCGTGTGTCCATCTTCTTCAAAGAGGCACAGTTTCTTACCTCGCGTCGCTCAGAGCTGTACGGTACCACCGACTTTCTGGCTAACTGTGGTGGTCTCCTGGGTCTGTTTATGGGCGTCTCAACGCTGAGCATTGTGGAGTTGATCTACTTCTGCACAGTGCGTCTTATTTCCAATCTGCGAATGCGACGCAAGACACGCAAGGAACTGCTGCAGGCCAATAAGGAGGCCTAGAGGCATGATTCGCCTGCTACTTAAATGTTAAATCTGCAAACAATGAAAATAAAGTTGTACTCAGCACCAGACAGCAAATGGAGTCTTGTTCTATAGACCAGATAGATAGATGATGGATGATGATGATAGGAGTAGAACCCGCATTGTGGCTGGTGGAGCTACTGCTGTGTGTGCATTTGAAATGGAATCAATTATTTTATTGTGTGATTTGCTGCTGCATTCAATTCGATTTGCAAAGTCAACAGACGACCTCATCGTAAGTCGAAGTCGCATCCTTGACTCGGGGCTCATATGTTATGCAAGGCCAATCCTTTGAAGTCTGCAGAGATGCGGGATGCAGGATGCAGGGATAGCGATACCTTTGGCTGTGCAAACACATTGTGGCAGTCAGCCCACTCTCAACTCGATCCGTTCAAGTAGTGCGTGCGGCTCTAATGGAAATCCAATTGAATTAAGTTAATTATGTTGGCAAATATTTAAACAATAGCAGCAATTTATGCACTCCACACACACACACAGTCACTGGCATAGGCTATTAGTGTGGTCTGGGCGCATAAAAGTAGGCTTTAAAATTGATGCAGTTGTCATTCGGATGAATTCGACAACCGACAATTCGCATACAAAACACGCGCCCAAGCAGCGGAAATTATTAACATAACACGCAACAGTGCGAAGCTGTTGTGCAACAGTTGTGTGGCAGGTACGTGACAGCAACTGCTGAAATATGCATGGCTGCCTGCCAGCCTGCCGAGTTCATTATGGCAACAAGTGTCGAAATGTGTCGAAATATTGCAAATAAAGTTGACACATTTGCATACCTAATAAAATTTTCATGCACATGTGGAAAAGTTGCCCTCTTCCAGAGTGCAACAATGGAGAACCATAACGCCCGACGCGACGGCTGCAGCAGGCATAAAACTCACTGGTGTAAGTGTGCGACAGAGAGAGAACGAGTGTGCGCACTTTGCCACTTTCCACTTTTCGCGCTGCATTCGTGCATGCCAATTTGATTCGTATATAAAAATGAATTTATGACAATTTTATACTGATGGCTGTCAAGGCTGTCTCGTGAGGTTTATTGATTACACACAGCTACGAGGGCGGTACTCTGGGTTTTAAGAGCTTCACTTCACCAACCGCAAGGTAAGTTAAAACACGATCGACAGAGGTTTGTTTAAACAAACCCAGATTCAATTGGGAAATATGGGTTGTACAGCTAAATTAAGGGAAATAAAAGCTTAATGCCGTCCATAAAGTCGACGGAGGCAATTTGCTCTCCGTGGTGAAACTATGATTTTACTAAGTAGGTGGGTTAAGTTGTCAAATTCAAGACGCGATCTGAATCACAATATTTAATATAAATCCTACACAGAAAATAAATATTATTATATTATATTATTTTTTTTTCATATCAATAAAAACCCGAAATGACACACTTGAAATTTACCTGTTCGAAAATATCAAAGTGAAAGTATTTTTTGAGATCAAATTGATATTTTTTAAATTTAGAAAGGAAAGAATAAATTACAGTTAGGTGTCATTATTTATTGTTTTAAAAACACAGAATAACATCGATTGCACGTCACAAATGTCATGGCATCCAATCGTACTGCACCACCGGATAAGTGTTGCTAAATCACCTTTTTTCCCGTCACTTCTTGCATTTTTTTAAAATCGTATTGAGGGAAAAATTAGCAAACAGCCGCAAGCAGGAATTCTGGCTTTTCTAGAAGTTACTTCGGCTTCTTTTTAGCTTTATTTTTATTTTTGAGCAAATCAATAGTTCTTCACCACTGTCAGTCATTTATCCACAATAGTTACCACCTCTAAGTGTCATGAAAAGGGTTTGTTATTTACGAAAAATGTACAAAGTCTTTCAACAGAAATGCCGTGATGTCTGGCTGCAGGACATGTAGTTTAGGGGAGTATGAATCTAATACCTCTTGAGTTTTCCGCAGTTATTGATATTATATATATTTATGATACTGACGCGCAGATGGATACCGAATTGAAGAAATCTATTCGAGGATGCTGCACAAATTTTTAGTTGATCTATTAAAGCAACTGAAGTAAACGTACGGATCTTCTTTTAAAATTTTCATAATGTTTATTGTATGAAGATATTTAACAGATTTAAAATTACCTGAAATACTCATACGTGTTTTCGGCAGGGTTCGGAATTGCTCGCGAGCATAGATTACCAATGCTGAAGAACATAGATAGAGCATAAGAAAGTATCAGTTCTAAAGAGGATAAAAAAAACAATTATGTAAAGCATCAATAGAACTGATACATTCTTTATGCTCTATCTATGTTCTTCAGCATTGTTTATCCATGGTTGCGGGCTTTAGTATTGTCAAAAAACGGCTATGTAGTTATGTGTGGTCAATGGGTCTTGAAAAGCAGATTCATAAGTATTTGGCGGTTTTTTTTACTATGAAGGTGAATTGCGCTTGTGCAGCTCACAAGCTAGAGCTCACAGCTCACGAGCTGGGGCTCATAGCTCACGAGCTAGAGCTCCCAGCTCACGAGCTGGGGCCGACAGCTCACGAGCTGGGGCTCATAGCTCGCGAACCGGGGCTCATGAGCCGGTTGATGGCTCACGGCTCACGAGCGGTAGTACACAGCTCAGAGCCGAGTGCTGTGGCTCCCGAACCGTGAGCTGGTTGATGGCTCTCGGCTCACGAGATTTGGCTCTCAGCTCAGAGCCAAGTGCTGGTTGTCATGAGCTGAGAGCTAGAGCTAGCTCTGGAGAGCTGCGAGCAAAGAGCGATTCCGAACCCTGGTTTCGGTTCACTACATTTTACAACCAAAAAACAAAGTTTTCTCCTATTTTGAAGGAGTGTTCCGTTAAAGATATTGGGACGATAAAGCAACAATAAATTTTTAAAGACAATAACCACCATTCGCCTTTTTATACCGTACCAAAAGGGGGAGACAGGCAAATGTATGTAACAGGTGAAGGAAGCATTTCCGACCCTATAAAGTATATATTTCTGATCAGTATCAACACGAGTCGATTTAGCAGTCCGTCTGCCGTCTGCCGTCCGTCCGTGTCCGTCTGCCGTCCGTCCGTCCGTCGCGTATGAACGCGTAGATCTAGAGACTTAAGAGATAGAGATACAAATTTTTCATGTACAAGGTATAGCGTACGCTGTCAAGTTTTTTCAGATTTGCCAAATTTCCCCCCCTCCCCCTTAAACCGCAAAAACTGTCAGTGCCACAATTTTAAAGTTACAACACGTCGCTTAATATATTATCTTAGGCCCTTAACTATCTATTCGAAACGCAAATGATCTGAGCAAAAACACAGAAGTTATTGACGAAACAATTTGCACCCCCTCCCCCACGCTTGCTACCATTCTGCTGGCCGCGGTGTGACGTGTGTGTTTTTGTTTGTGTATGTGTGTGTTTGTCAATGTACAGGGTATTTAAGTCGGGCAACTCGACCAACAATCTTATTGTTTAATTTTTTTTTTTGTCCAAATATACTGCTTTTTTCCTCCTGGATCCGCTGAAAACAGATTTTTTTTCGGCAAAAGTTGGCAACACTGCACCGGATGCGCGTGCGGTCACATGGTTCAGAGCTCTTGTAAGAAAACTATTAAGCATTTGTTTGAAAGACTTACAACTGGAGATGCCTGTTCTAAAGCAAAGATGCCGAATAAAAAGCGACCAAGGCGATCGGATGACAATATTGCACTCGTAAGGGCCAGTGCACTGTGGGTCGAATCGCCAAATAATTGGCATAAAGTCGAAAATTTCATGGAAAAAAAAACTAATTTTTAACAATAAACTTTAAAACTACATCATCTATGTACAAAGAATCGAATAATATTTTCGATTGCTTGGCAACCCTGAAATTGTTAAAGACTATCGAAGTCAGGTGTTGAGTGCAGTGATTGTTGCGACAAAGTTGCACAAAAAATTTCGGCAAATTACGGATAATAAAGGCCAGGGTATGTAGAATGAAGAAATGGAAGCATTTCTTGATAATGTTCAATGTGTTGCTTTTAAGTGTGTTGTTTCGTGTTGTTCCTAAACAGAGAAAACTTAACCAAAGTGCAAGTCTTCTGTGGAGCAAAACTAACCTTGTGCGTGATTGTGTGTTTTGTAATGTATGTCAAAGTAAAGTATAAATTGTGTATTAAAAGATTATAATTATTCTGTTTGCGGCATTTGCGGTACTTTAAACTTGAAAATGAGCTTCAACTCTGTCATGCAAGGCTGCTGGACGTACGGATGGCAACTCTACCGCTTTTAAAATTTGGATATTTGGCCAACTAAGGGAATATACTCTCGAAATTTGACTATAAATTACTATTAATGAATTTTTAATTAAAATTTTTTTTTACTCACAGTTCTCAAAACTTGGTTTTAAGATCAAGTATACGCAATATAGCAATATAATGGCGGTCGGGGTAGGCGTGGTTAAATGAACTTAACGATTTGCTTAAATATTATAGGTGTTATATAATATTTATCCAAAGTTCCAAGTTTCAACTCGATAAAGATAGTTATTTTGCATGTAGAATTTCCGGGTATTTTTAATGCCTGGGGCAGATTTTCCGAAAATTTAAAAACATAAAATTTTTTTTAATTTTCTTTTTGAGGGCGGTTTTCGAATCAGGCAATTGTTTTTCCGTGCTACAAATTCAAGTCAACGGAGAAATCCACAAATTTTAGCTGACAGCTTCTTCTTTATCGGCTGTCGTGTTGCTCAGTCGTCAGTCGTAGTGGTCGTCGAAACTTAGATTTTGCTTGCGCTCTAACGTTTCTTAGTTTTCAAAAATAACGATTTTAGTTTCTGCTGCTTCAACATATCAGCGCTTTGTTGACTGAATCCTGGCTCAAGTGGCAGCCCAAATTAGATCCCCAGTTTATTGAATCTTTTTTTTCTCCGAATCTCAATCAACCTAATTTGAAAGCTTGAACTAAGCTGCATTCATATTCAATTTACAAATGATATTTGCCTTTGAGAAACAAAACTTAGTCCTTCATAGAATGTACTACTTTAAATTCCATTCATATACTTTAATCGTAATGCCAAAGTTTTCTTTGAAAAGAGTTTACCTTTTCAAAATTATAAAGTAGACTATTTGGTAGTTTTAGAGTATCTTGGATGGGGGAAACCATGCAACAGCGTAATGAAATAGGGCAGCATTAAGCGAGTAGCTTTGTTGTAGGGATCCTTTTCTGGTTTTAATTTTTTCTCGGTGCAGAATGATCATGGGCGTTCTCACAGCTTTGTTAAAACATAACCACCAAAGCCTTGTGGATTCATCTCAACTTTGCATTTCTGTCTATACTGTAGCCTAACCATCCTACTCCCGTCTAGCCTCTTACTGTTCCCTATGAATATTTTTAATTGTTGGTAATATTTTCTGAGCTCACCCCAGCCGAACGAAAAAAAAAAACCAATGCCAGAGCGTGCTGGACCCCAGGAGACCTGAAAAACGTCAAGAAACAGACGCCATTTCAGAAGAACTGTTGGCCGAAACCAATTAAAATGCTGCAAAACGGGCTCAATAAAAATATACAAATTTTTCTTTGACCAAAAAATGGGTTCCTATGGCCAACCTTGTATATCGCCTTTCGGCTCACCAGCAACAAGCACGTTTTTCTGTTCTCTTTATTTGTCTGGCGTTTTGATCACTTGTGATATTTTGTCAATGTATTCGCCTTCGGCAGCCACTAAATAGTCTTTTGCTTTCTTAAATAATTTTTGTTTGTCAATAAGCCCTTCGCCAATGACTCGTTCTGTCCGCATGGATCTGTCCTTGGCCGCCATTGGGTATGGCGTACTCATAATTCTGGAATTCGCAGTGTTTTTATTGCATTTTAAGAACTTTTTGACCTACCCTCATATATAATTCAAACTTTTCTTAAATGGCGCAGGGCAGTAAAAGCTTTCAGTTGTTGTTCCCCTTGCTTCTTCTCCGCAATCTGTAATTCCAACCCTCGAGAATGAGTCCCGTGTCCTTATATACCCGTAAATATGGGTGCGTCAGGTCCATCATCAGCTCAGACGCGCGTAATGTGACAGCGGCTATTAAGCACTAAAAGCAACTCGTCAACTCTGCCAATGTCAGCAATCAATTTGAAAGTAATTTCTGTTCGTTTCAGTTCAGTTTGAGTCTGTTCTGCTGCCAGACATGAATAACTCTTGGATAACATGACACTTGACATTGGGGAGGACGCGAGAACAGGTTGCAACTCCATAACAATATCAATAAAAAGTTTCTTTCACTTTTACAGAAATTGCAAAATATTGTAATTAAACTTTTGCACAATGCAACTCAAACTGTCCGCAGTGTCTGGCAGGAGGAAAGCAAGGACAACAACAACAGCAACAACAAAACGCATAGCAACAACAAAACAACCAGCAAGAGTCGCGGACAATCGCTTGATTTGCTTGCCATGGCTTTAAATTTCCGGTTTCCGGTTTTAGGACTGGCACCATACAAAAGCCCCGTACCGTGAGTAGGTAGAAAAATACAAGTTTCTTACACGATTTGAGGTAAGGAATTGTAGTATTTTGAATTGATTAAAAATAACCTCCAAGATGTAAAATGTACATATATATGAACTAAAATATTAATATTTTAGTGTATAAAGTATTTTTATAAAATTGAATAATGGCAGAGACGAAAGCTGAAGTGATAGCGTGTAAGCTGAAAATAATAATATACGAAAAAATCGTCGTTTACAAACCAAGTGTGTGGGTAAATTCCAAGTCGCTTGATTAATCCGCTATGCCGAATCATTGAAATTAAATGTATCCAAATTGTTGCAGCTCTTTGCTGAAGACACTTTCCGCTGACTATATATATATGCACCCCGGTCCTTTGCGAAAACCATTATGTTTATAAGTAAATAAGAAGGACTTCAAGCATTCAAGTTTCGTTGCAACAGTGAGCAAGTGCGACCCGCTTACTCAAGTCAATATTTATACCGATTTGTACTTAAGATCTCAAAACTTTTTCTTCTTTAAGCTTAGTACTCAGACAAACTAAATCGTCCGCTAGCTAAATTGACAACTTTTTCCGATGGGTTACCCAGCGGACGATGCAGTGTGACTGTACAACGCCAAAATACCACCCCTCATCAAAATACCACACAATGTAAAACGGTAACACTGTGCTGATTCGCTTGCATTTAAATTTAGTTAATTGTTTTTACTAATATTTGGATATTTTTGGATGATTTATGGAATGTAGAAGTCATGGGCAATGCAAAATCTTACCGTTGGTTTCAGAATATGCGCAATCAATGATTTTCGTCGAACTTTTGCTGCTGACATTCCGACGGGTAGGTGTCGGAAAAATTAGAAACTATTTTTTCTTCTAGCACCCCATCGGAATTGTATCAGCTGTTTGTGTTTGTCAAGTTAGCGGCACTACGAGCTTTCCGACTCTGAGGCACGGAAATTTTAGTTTGTCTGAGTTCCACCGAGCGTAAGAGGCCTGTCGGAATTTTACGAAAGCTTTCCGACACCCTTTTTTTATATGGAGTTGACACCCAGCTAAAGCGATTTAGTTTGTCTGAGTACTAAGCTTTAGTCTGAAAATTTTAGAAAAGTTTTTTTTTTAGCTTAAGTATAAAATTTCTTGGATTAAGGGTAAAACGAACTTACAATGCAAGCCACACTGGTTTTCCATTAACTCCATTTTCTAAGTTATACCTCTATGGGCACCGCTTGTCCTTTAAAGGCAGGAATTTGGTATAACAATTGTGGTGACTCCCTTCATCTTTGGTGAATTTTCCAAAATTTTAGCTCTCATCTTTATTTAACCAGCAACACTTGATGTATGAGGTTTTGCCACCTGATGCATCTAGTATCACAATTTATTGGTCCCAATTCCAGGCTATAAAAAAGTTGAATTTTGTGGCACTGTGTTATAAAAAGAATTATTTTGTTTCAATAATGCTTTGGGATTGACTTTAGTAGTAGTATCACATCAAACCCATAGGCAGGGACAACCTTTTACATGTTACATCATCTATTTAGAACACACCCTCATCCAAATATTTCCAAACAATTTCATCCAAATTTAAAAAAATTTATTTTGATTGGATCAGTTTAGTAAAACTTTCATTGACTTCCATTGTCATGGCCATCAGCCATATTTTAAAATTTGGATCTTAACCAATAAATGACAGATAGTTATATGAACCGACTTTCGTGGCTATCAGCCATAATGCGAAAAACAGAATCGTAGGTAGAAAATCCAAATGCCAATGTTATTAATAACGTGGAAGTAATCGACCACACAGATGTCCTAAGATCATTTTAGTACCTCCTTTTGGCTCTCACAATAACCGCTGCCATAAATCTTTCATTGAAAATTTATGCAATGAAGAAGAAACTAAAAAAGCAATATACAAACCTTATTATTAACAAAATAAAAAATAAAACGAGAATGTCGAGCTAACTTCGTCTATGCCGAAGTTGTTATACCCTTGGAAATGTTTTAATATATCAGAGTTTAAGATCGTCAGCATTAAAACAATCAATCGGGTCTCTTGGTAACATAAAACCAAAAAAAAAAAACAAAAAATAAAACAATCAATTTTTCTAAATAAAACCCAACTTTTGACCGATAGTTCCTATGGTAGCTATAAGATATAGTCATCCGATTTTGACCGATTTTGACGTTTACATTAATAACAAAAAAGTTTTTTTCACACGGCATTTATTCCATATGACCAGATGGCAATAAAAATCTTGCAACAATCAATCAACACGAGTTAAAAACAAATCTCATTCCCTATTAATTTGGGGTCGTAACTATTTTTTTATTTATATAAGTAGAGACCTCTGGGACACCCCTGAACACGAAGATAAATTCAAAAATAATAATACAAAAAAAATTTACAAACTTTCAAATGGAATGGAACAAAATATACAGACGCATAAAAGCAAATAAAGCTGAGTTTGGCAAATCATACAATCAACTTGATAAATAATTTTATTGCCATTAGACAGCTTTACGATGAAAACCGTAACAGACAAAGACGGGACTTACACGATGAAGCGAACTTCATGAAGTTTTCTTAGTAGGCTTTAAAATCAAAAAAATTCTACTAGAATTGTTTATTAAAATGTATAGAACCACATGGATATGTCGCGCCTACTGAGATAACTTCATGAAGATTTGCTTCATCATTAGAGTCCGGATATATATGCTAAATATTTGGCATATTTAGAATAAAAAGAATATGAGTAAAAGAGTATTTTCTTAAAACTGCCACTTTTTCTTTACTAAGCATGTAAGCGCCGTAGCGTAGCAGTTAGTTTTCGATTCCCAGACGGGGTGTAATTTTTTTTATACATTCTAATTTCTGGTAAACAAAACTAAATAGAAAAATTACCAAAAATAATGGTAAAAAAAAAAATGGGATTGCTATTTAATATTGGATACTTAGTTGCAAAAACAACTAGAAAAAAATTTCGGAACCAATATTTTTATTTCCATTTATAAAAAAATTTTGTTGGACAGGAAAGAAAGACTTACAGCCGAAAATATTGAAAAAACTATTGTTGCAACTCTTCATAGTTTTAATAAAATAAAACAATTACTTAAATAATTTTACTTAAAACTTATTGCTCCATTTTTAATTTACTTTTTCGCCCTCACCAAGTTTCTGCTATGTTTGACTTCAGTTGGTGAAATTATATGTATAAAACCATTATATTTTAAAAATGTTTCAAGTGAGCTATCTTTTTCAACTGAGATGTTTATTATTTTTTTATGTGTGAAAGTCTTTTAGCATTTTGCTAGTTTTTGCCTATAATCTTACCTGGGGGAAAGAATTTCCAATTTCCGGAAATCCAGTATGCTGAACCATATTTTTGTAAATCTCCATATTTTGAGTGTCACGAAAGAAAATTTTTTCTATTAACCACATTTCTACGCATAGCTAAAATGAATTTTAAAAATAAAACAAAAAAGTTCGGTCCTGACTGGGACTCGAGCCTGGGTAGCTAAGACTCGAATCCAAACACTTTACATCTACGCCAAAAAAAAGAAGAAAAAAAATAGAGGGAAGCTAACTTCGGCTCGACCGAAGTTTATATACCCTTGGAGCTTGATATATGCCTGACAGTTTGTATGGCAGCTATACTATATAGTGGTCCAATTTCGACAAATCTTGTTGAAATTATGTAAAATCATTGAAAACTTATAAATACGAGCGTTGGGAGCGATAACATTGAAAACCAAAAAGTTTTTCTCACTAAGACTTTTTTTCAGACATAACTTGTGTATGGCAGCTATACTATATAGTTGTCCGATTTTGACAAGGCTTAGTGAAATTAAGTGAAATCATTAAAAACTTATAAATACGAGCGTTGGGAGCGATAACATTGAAAACAAAAAAGTTTTTCTCACTAGGACTAGTTTTTCAGACCTATCTTTCCTATGGCAGCTAAAAAAAAAACAACGGCCGGTCGACAAAGACGTTTTGTACCAAAAGACTCGTCAAAGTTTGGTTAAGAAGCTTAAAACGACGGAGAGATACGAACTATATAATCAGCTCGTAGTGTCAGATTAAGGGTCGGGAGGCTTTTCATGCGTTACAACACGGTTTCACTTAGGGTTAAATAACGAAAGCTCCGTATAAAGAAGGAAGTACCTTTCTTGAGCTGAGTCGTTGGCGTAAATAGTGGTCCGATTTCGACAAGGCTTGGTGAAATTTGTGAAATCATTGAAAACTTATAAATACGAGCGTTGGGAGCGATAACATTAAAAACAAAAAAGTTTTTCTCACTAAAACTAGTTTTTCAACCGATCGTTCCTATGGCAGCTATATGCTATAGTCATCCGATCCGGCCGGTTCCGACAAATGTGCAGCGTATTTGTACCAAAAGAATTCGTGCAAAGTTTGGTTCAGATAGCATTAAAACTGATGGAGGAGATAGCATAGAAACAGACGGACAGACGGACGGACAGACGGACGGACAGACGGACGGACAGACGGACGGACAGACGGACATGGCAATATCAACTCAGCTCGTCATGCTGATCAAGAATATATATACTTTATGTGGTCGGAGATGCTTCCTTCTCTGCGTTACAAACATCCGGACAATTTTAATATACCCTCTCCAAGGGTATAAAAAAAATATACTCATTTGCTTTTTAGAATATTTTGTGGGAGTACAATCAAATTTTTTTAGCATATTTATCCGGACTCTATTCATCAGGTAAATCCCGTCTTACATTATCCAACGTCTAAAAGATAATTCACTGATAAAAAAAAAAAATCACAAAATAGCAATCAACATACCAGACAAATAGTAAGGAAAATTCAAACAAATTGACAGACCCTACTTTAATCAATAGACATTTAGTCAAAGAAATCTCTTTCATCATTCCCGATTTCGACGGCAGAAAGCTACATTTACAAAGATTTATAACAGGCGATCAGGACTCCGTTGCAATAAAGGTCGTCATATCAAAAATAATTGGCCCAATTCTCCATAAATTCCAAACTGAATCAACTGTTAAAGGAATTGAAAAGGAACTAGAAGAAGTAGTGAAAGGTCCTGTATTATCAAAACGAAGGTAACTACTGAGGTATAGAGGAATAACCTTTGTGAACTGGGAACAAGAAAGATAGGATCTTAAAAATGACAGTCACATCGATATATTTCTTTTCAATGATAAATGTGCGCTTACAGTCACTGTCAGGGTGTCATATATTTATGTGCCAGTTCGTTCTGTACACATGTAAACATCAATCCGGCTCAAAGAAATCAGTCGTACTTCCCATGTAGTATCTTTGTCTGAACAGACTGCAAGACAATTGACATAAAAAAATCTGGCAACCTGCAATTGTGCCTTAACGAACCCTAATTCTGACATTCAGCGATATAGCAACCTCCGTTGTTCGTCGGTATTTTTGACTTAGGGTTTCCTTTTCCTTGTTTCTTGGTGGCGGATGTATTATTCAGCCGATATCAGGCCATAGTCTTTTTTCTTCTATTGGTCAACTTGGTTTCAGTACTTGGAATCATCCAGCTGCTCTCTTTCGCTTTGTTCTTTTCACACCCTGTCACCACTTTACTTTCGGAATTCCCTAACGGGGTTAAACAGATGTTAATAACATTTGAAGTCGATCCTTGCATAGCTCAGATTATAAATGAAATGAGATTAGAACCACGCGATCCGCTTCAAAAACTTTAGCGCATTTTGTAAAATTTTTGTTAGTTATTTAGTCAGCATATTCCAGCGTAATCCCCTAAAATATTCCACTGGCAAGCTCTTGCACTTTTTCAAATTTTGTACACGGTGCAGTCGTCGCCATTGGTGGCCAAGTAGCCGCCATGTTTGTTTGTATTTATGTCGGTTTTCTGAGCAACATTTTGCGGCATTCAAATGCGGAGCGACAACAGCACGAGGCTGTCATGTCAGCCGGCTCACCTGGCTGGTTGGCTGCTTGGATGACTGCGGACTGGCAGTGCCTTTAGCTGACTGCTTAAGCGGAAATGACTTGAATGCTTTTGCTATCGCCGCGTCACGTCACATGGGGCGTATGTGGAATTTCGCACTCGATTGCCTGCCTGCCAAGTTGTTGTGAGGCAAAGTTTTGTGTAACACGATTAGCGGTTTGCGTTTTGTTTGCTGTTGTGTCTAACCTGAAGTCGTTTTGCATGCACACTCGCACTCACCTGTGGAGGAGTATCAACCTGATCCTGGGCATCGGTTGCAGTAATTGCACAAGCAGCCCTGCTAAAACTTGGCCTGCATAGTTTGAAAAGTCATTAAAAACTTGCGCGCAACTTTGAATTAGAATGAGAATTTTTGATTAAATTGTTTGGCGCGTATTTCCGCATTTCGAGATTTCGCAATTTGCTGTTGAGGCGACAAGACAATTAATAAAAAATTCAACACAAACCAAATGGCAAATCAATGTATATCGTGACATCAATTGTGGGAGCCGGTTCATACATGAAGTGAACCTCGTTGTCACGCAGGGATAATGTTGGTGTTGGTGACTAGAATGGAATTTGTATGCAAACCGCGCACTAAATTAGATTCTTTTTTACTGCAGCACATCACATCGCCTGTTGATGATGACGCCGCGGACGATGTGGGACGCAGAGATGATGCTGAGAATGTTGGCGGTATCCGTGCAGTGACGATAAAATTGCTTAAGCTCGTTAAAATTGCAGGCGACGACGCGCCTTTTATAATAATGATGGTCGATGGTTGATGGCTGCCGCTGTCGATACGGAGGGGTGAGGGTTGTATTGATTTGGCTTTTCCATTTCCTTGGAGCATCTTGCGTAATGCATAAGGTAATGCTTGATTTTGATTGTGGTTTCTGCCATGAGGCTTAAGAGGAGAGACGAACACATAAAATCCTCACTGATGAGTGTGTAAAGTGGCTGCTAAACTGGGACAATAAAGTCTGAACATGAGCATGAAATCATGTGGAACTTATTTTTAATAGCGCTAATTTCTTGTACTAAAATGGGTTCATTTTCTTAACTTTAAAAGAAATTATAGTAGGGCAATTTGGCACTTTCATTAGGTACCAAATTGATTATCATGCTACAAGAGAATCGACCAATCCCACCCCGCTTAAGTTAAGTTACTGCTGCTTTTAGTTGACATTCTTTTAATGTAAATATCAAAATTCATCTTAAGATCTTGTTAATTTAATTTTAATACCCTTGCACTGTAGGCCAGACATCTCATTTTCTGGCCAAGACTCTGACATTTCTACACCAGCCTAGCTAGGAAGATGAAACTTTCGACGAAATGATCTTAAAGGATTGAAATTAACGCACATGATTTAAAGAGCAATAAAACATTTAATAGGATATTAATAGCAGGGACCGTAAATAATGATTATTTTGTGTATTTTTAAACCAAAAAATCACGCACTTGGAATAGCCGTAGAAAAAAAATTTTGATACCAGAATTATTCTTTTATGATAATCTATGGAAATCCACCATGATTTTTTTTTTGTAAGTTTTATTAATATTGCTCATTGGTAATGATTATTTTTAAGCAAAAAAAAATAAAACTCAGCAATAATGATTATTTTTGATCAAAAAAAAATAAAACTCAAAAATAATGATTATTGTTGAGTTTTATTTTTTTTGCTTAAAAATAAAACTCGCCAAGAAATTACGGCTGTACCATAAGGAATTTTGGAAAGTTTGAAGTATATTCTTAATAAATGAAGCAAGACGAACATTTAAAATGCAATTTTAAGTTAAAGTAGTTTCTTATACTCTGTACCGAAGGTACATAGAGTATATGAAGTTTGTGCATGTAGCAGAGAGAAGGAATCACATCGGACCCTATAAAGTAAATATATTCTTGATCAGCATCAACAGTCAAGTCGATATAGCCATGTCCGTCTGTCTGTCTGTCTGTCCGTCCGTCCGTCCGTTTGAACAAACAGATCTCAGAGATGGTAAGAGATAGAGGTTTGACATGTATGGGACAAATGCTTCTCATACTTGCAGGCAAATCAAGTTTATTTTTATTTTTTGCCACGCCCGCTCCCGCAATGTTGAAAAAACGTTATGGCGAGCTGGCACCATTTTTTCACGCCAAGCTTGGAAATGTCTTTCCGCACCTGGTCGTCCCACCTTAGAGGTGGTCTTCCCACCTTGCATTGTCCCAGTTCTTTCGCATTCCTCTTGTAGACCATTTTTGCTGGAGCTTGATCATCCATACGGGTTACATGTCCCAGCCAGCGCAGCCGCTGTTGCTTGACCAGACTAGTATCCCCATAGAGCTCATACAGTTCGTCATTCCTTCGGATGCGAAAATCCTCGCCAACTTTCAAAGGTCCATACATCCTGCGAAGAATCTTTCGCCCGAAAACGCCAATCGCCGCCTCATCCGCCGATGATATTGCCCATGGTTCTGCGCCGTATTGCAGGACTGGGATGATAAGCGACTTATATAGCGCTATTTTTGTTCTTCGCTTGAGGTTCTGCTCTTGAGCGTAATAGCATCGGTTTGCGAGCGCGATTGTTCTTCGAATTTCCAGGCTGATGTTGTTGTCGCCGGTTATCATCGTTCTGAGGTAGACAAAGAACTCTACAACATTAAAATTGTACTCTCCCTTTGCAACAGATTGCCCAAGTTGTGTGTACTTCTGTTTCGAGGACACTAGGTACTTCGTCTTGTCCTCGTTTACCGCTAAACCCATTAGTTATAATATAACCGTTACTCATTGAAAAACATGTTTAACAGTGTTCCTGCGTTCCTTATGGTGACCATCTGAAAAGAATGCAACATTTTTTTAGGGTGGGTAGCGGGGGACTTGGTTGACTTTTTTGCTCATAACTTGAGAACCGTTCATCCGATCTTTATCATTTCTTCGGCATCGATTCATTTTGATAATTACAAACTATCTCTAAAAGATACAAATCGACTATCTTCACAAGTGTAGGAGATATAACGTTTTTTCCAAATTGCGGGGGCGGGAGGGGGCGTGGCCAAAATTTGAAACAAACTTGATCTGCGTGCAGATAAAAGATGCATTTGTCCCATACATGTCAAACTTCTTTCTCTTACCACCATCTCTGAGATCTAGGTGTTCATACAGGCAGACGGACAGACGGACTGTTGATGCTGATCAAGAACATATATACTTTATATATTCGGAAATGATTCCTTCTGCCTGTTACAACCTTTTGCACAAACTTAATATACTCTATGTACCTTCGGTACAGAGTATAAGAAACTACTTTAACTTAAAATTGCATTTTAAATGTTCGTCTTGCTTCATTTATTAAGAATATACTTCAAACTTTCCAAAATTCCTTATGGTACAGCCGTAATTTCTTGGCGAGTTTTATTTTTAAGCAAAAAAAATAAAACTCAACAATAATCATTATTTTTGAGTTTTATTTTTTTTGATCAAAAATAATCATTATTTTTGAGTTTTATTTTTTTTTGCTTAAAAATAATCATTACGGTGTGAGCAATTGAATTAAAAATCAAAAATAATCATTATGGAGTAAGTTTTATTTTAAAACTTATAATGATTACGGTCCCTGATTAATAGGATATTAAATAATCAAAGTCGAAATATATTTCATCCTTTTCGTTTTTCAATTATAAAAAAAAAATAGTTGAATATGACTCAATTTTTGCACAGAAATATATATAAGTACCAGATAACTAGAAAAAATTTGATATGGGTTGATATGTCATATGATTAATGAGATATTGACTCAAGCAATTACTGCCCACCCTCACAGATTTTCCATTTATTTTACCTCCTTTTTAGATTCAATACTTAAACAACATAATCGGCGGTGGCACAGAAATCTCCTCCAACTAAATTCAAACCCAAAACCAATTTTTGGTGTCCCAGAAATCTTTTTTGGTTGTTTTCAAACCTCTTGTGTTTTGTTGGGAGAAAATGGGATAAAATCTAAAATTTGTTGGGATTTATTACACTTGGCAATTTTGCGGTAGGAGTTCCCAAAAGTACCTCTCTTAATATGCTTGCAATGTTGCTTATTATTTTTTGAATAATGTATTATAGCCTATGTATACGCTTTTGCGCGGTTTTGCTTTAAATTTTTTTAAAATCGTATATAAAATTATATTCCCATTTGAAATCAAGCATGTTCTGTTGAACATTCAACGTAGAAGTAAGCTTTTATTCTAATCTTCGGAATATAGCACATGCACTCTGAGGTAAGCAATTTTCATTCGAATCCATTTTGAATATGTGAGTATGTGAAGCATACTGAAGTTAAATTGTTATAAGTTAACAAAATCCGATCTTTAATTAATTAAATTTTTATTCGGGGGTGTCACAAAAATCTCTAGACATTTTGTTTATGGTTGGTTTGCAAAACGCTCAAAAAATCCGTCGGTGTCCCAGAGAATCAAAATATTTCATTTTCTTATTTGAAAATCGATTTGGAAGGTTTGTGTCCATGCTAATGGACAAATCTCTAAACAAGTCTCGCCAAAAAAAAAATCATATCATCTAGTTTTGAGTTAATTCAAATTTAGTCAGATTCTCTAAAAATAAAATGTAACTTGACAAACCTTAGCGCTCGTTGATAAACAGAGGGCGCCACCATATGTAGAGGGCGCCAGCTGATGTTGCTTAGCGAGTTCGGTTGGTTTTGCAAACAACTATTGAAACACAATTTTTCATATTAAAACAAATAAAATAATTAATTCAGTTGATGCAATTTTTATATTGAAATTATTCAAATGTTTGTAACGCATAGAAGGAAGCATTTTCGACCACATAAAATATAATATATATATTCCTGATCAGCATGACGGGCTGTGTAGGTATAGCCATATCAGTCTGTCCGTCTGTTTCTATGCTATCTCATCCATCAGTTTTAAAGCTATCGTAACCAAACTTTGCACGAAGTCTTTTGGTACAAATACGTTGCACTTTTTTCGGAACTGTCCGGATCGGATGACTATAGCATATAGCTGTCATAGGAACGATCGGTTGAAATCTCGCTTTAGTGAGAAGAACTTTTTTGTTTGCAATGCTTGTTACTGATCAATATTATATGCTACCACACAATTCTGCCAAGTTTTATTTAAATCGGACGACTATAGCACATAGCTGCCATAGGAACGATCGGTTGAAAAAGTTGTTTTAGTGAGAAAAACTATTTATACCCTGTTCCCTTTGGGAACAAGTAAGAGTGTTGCGGTCGAGTGCCCCAACAGCAAAATACCCTGTCCCAAGTAATGTGGTTCCTATAGCTTTGAATTCCATTTATTTTAAAATTTATTTTAATAAATGGGCAATCGCACTTATGTACATTAGACTGAACATAATCGTATGGGAAATTTTTTTTTTAAATGTTCTGTTCCTCAGGGCGCAAAAAATTCGTAAAAATTTCTAGTTACCGTAATAAATAACCAAACTTCGAAATTTTAAGGTTTAATACTGGCGCCGTGGGTTAAAAGTTGCTAAATTAAATTTCAGTTTCCCCTTTCTTATTTTACTTTTTCGTAGAAGTAACCTTTGAGATGCCAAACATTTTTTGAATTCAAAATATATTTTTTAAACTATTTTATTCAAAGCAAAATGCTGGATATAGAGGATTCGAGCACATATTTGATTGGCGCGTTGCGAGTTGTGCTGGATTCAGCAAGCTATCATCTAGAAAAGCGGTTCTAAGAGGATTCAAAAACACATTAAGGGACAGCCTTAACCGCACTGTCCTTCAAATTGATGGTGTATTGAAATGACTTGGGCTTAGCATGAAACTATGAAGAGCTTGAGGAAACATTATAATCAATATGTGTTCCTCAGATGGAATGCTGGTAGCGATAAAGAGTTGTACCGCAACAGAGAAAGAAGTTTTATGGACCATTTAGAAGAAATTTTTGATGCTGCTTTAAAAAGTTCGATTGAGTTTATTCCTGATGCTGCTTTTAAAAGACAAAGGTCCGATGACGAGGAGTCCCTATCTAGTGGAAGTAGTCGCCATCCATATCAAATGGATTTTGAAGAAGAGGAAAATAGTACGCTTATCCCCATAGCAAAAAAAATATTCTTATGAATAAATTTAAATAACTACTTTTAATTGCATTTTGCATTTTCGCTTTAAACCCTTACGAACATTAGAGTTTTTTTTTCTAGCACCGAAATAATTTAAGACTGAATATCTATGTTTCATTTGTTATCTTTGTTGCCAGCCATTTTGTAAATTGTTTAGATGCATATGGTGAAGCAACACAGTGAGGACAGGAATCTGCATTTTCAAAAATGATCTTTTAAAAATTTGCTTCAGTGAGGAAGCCATTTTAGTTTTGGTTTGGTGTTCGGCTCATATGCATATCCATATTTAGTACAAAACCTTTAAAGCACAGTGCTCAAATTTGCTCAACAATTTATTTCATTCTTGGACAACGGTCAAATTATGAAGAATTCCACGCAAACAAAGCTAGCGGAACATGGAATGTTTGGGTGAAAAATGCTTACGCCCAAGGACCCCTTCATCTCGCGGTATGCCGATCCTGCAGTATTAATTCAGGCACAGCATTTCTGGCAAATTAACCGTTTTTAAGTTGAACCAAAACGTTTGGCATCCCAGGTTGCTTTAATATAAACGTAAAATGAAAAAGGGGAAATCAAAATTTAATGTAGCAACTTTAAACCCACGGCGCCAGCACTAAACCTAACAATTTCCAAGTTTTGTTTTTCATTACGTTAACTAGAAAATATTACGAATTTTTTGCGCATTGAGGAACAGAAGTTTTCCAAAAAAAATTTTTTTCATATAAGGGACGTTCATTCTAATGTACATATTTTCGGTGTTTTCGCTCGGATCTCATTGTGGTACACAGAATAGATAGATGTTGTTGAATATATATTAAGTCACTAGGTTAAAACTTAAAAATTGAAGCTCTGACAGTTCTTCGCGGTTGATGGAGAAGAAATTTGCCAAACCTGGAGCAAACTTTATCTGGGTAAGGTGTACACCTACAGACATGCAAGAAATTGTGCCTCTACTTCTTATAGTCTGTGAGATAAACGCGTTTATACATATAGAGTGACAGTTTTTCGCTGCTAAATGATGGAGGATGTGGAATTTTCCAAATCTGAAACAATCTCGATGTGGGTACAGTATACACCTATATACATTCCAAAACTTGTGGCTCCATCTATTACAGTCTCTGAGATCGACGCGTTCATACAGACAGACAGACGGACAGACAGACAGACGGAGAGACGGACATGGCTAAATCGACTCGGCTGTTGATGCCGATCAAGAATATATATATTTTATGTGGTCGGAGATGCTTCCTTCTCCCTGTTACATACATTTGCACAACTTCATAATACATGTATACAAACTTCAGTCGAGCCGAAGTTAGCTTCCCTTAATTTTGCTGAAAAGTTTTGCAAGCATTTCCAATATAAAATTTGCTTATCAAAATTGTTTGGTTGGTGAACAACATTGGAAGCAAATTAAGAGAGGTACTTTTGGGTACGCTTACTGCAAATTTGCTAAGTGTAAAAAAACCCAACAAATTTTCGATTTTTCCCATTTTTTAATGTAAACGCTAACGAATGGAAACTTCTTGATAATTTTTTATGGCATTCTAGTGCGAAGTCAAAATAAGAAATCAAATATCGGCAGCTGTTGCTTTTCTAGCTTTGACTATTGTATAATGTAAAATTGGCTATACAGCTCCTCCAACGGGGCCAAGCTATGCTTCTCCAAATCTCTTGGCGTGTGTGCTTTTAATTTTTCACACAAGAGAAAGGGTCCTACAGTTTAACGCCGGATCCGAACGGCAAAGTTTGAGAATTTGCTTTTTCATGGATGGTTACTTCACAGCTGTTGAAGGTGACCGTATGTGTAAAAGCTAGTTTTCTAAAGATAGAAAAAATCTTTTATTATTAGATGTTCAGAGGCGGGATCGAACCCACCACCTTCCGCCCAGCAGTCCAGAACACTAACTTTGACTATTAAATTGTTATTTTTTGCAGTTACTTAAAAAAAAATCCGCTTTAAACGGCTGGCACTCAAAAGCTATTTTGTACAAAGGTTCCAAATTTTGCAATGGGTTTTCCAAGCAGCATGCATCGCGGCTCTCAAGGCTATTCCGGAGAATGCCTTCCGTGACGCCTTCAATGATTGGAAATCGCAAGGCAAGCGCTACATCGACGTAGAAGGAGTCCATTTTGAAAGTTTTTAAAGAATTGTTACGAGTGGCTCAATAAATTTGCTAAAAATCGACTCAGTTCTATTTCTTTCCGGACAAACCTAGTATATCTCGTTGCCTTATGGTACAGATTGCTTAGAAAGCAAGAGCGGGATGAACATTGATCGTGCTAGCGTGCTTCAACAGACCCATTATGTGGGACTTTAGATATTTAATGCGGTCAGTGTAATAAGCCTAGTATAAAAAGCTTGAATTCTAGCAAAAACATCATCTCTTTGCGACCCAAACACTATTTTTTTGAAAAAGAATAACTATCCGTGGAAAAAAAGTCATTTTCAGTATTTTGTCAAAAACATAAACGGAATTCTCTCTATAACGACGCTCAAAGCGCAAAGAAATTACTGGTACTTCTCGTACTTAATATGCATTACCTAATGAAAACTGGGCGGTGACTTGGCAGGAACTGGGCCAACACCAGGACCAGGATGTGGCAGCCGCGTAAGCAAATAATAAATAAATAAATAAACGAAAAGCGCAAATAACATTTGAGAGAGCCAGATTTAATTTCTAACGTTGAGTGCGCATATTAAAACAGGCGTGTAGCAGGATGAGGGGGTGGTGCTGATGGGGTGGGCACACAAAGGGCAAAGCCAACTTGGCTGCGAGCTACAAACAAAGATGATGCGGAGGATATCACTGAGCATCGCTCTGCCTGTTCTGGTGTTTTGTGGAGAGTGCAGCGGAAATGCGGGTTGCCGGCGGCCAAGGGGATGGGTGGGCAAAAATAAACAAACACAGCGGGGGCGTGGCACGGCGGAAGGCGTTATAGAAGTTAGCGCGAGTAAACAATGAATTACGGAATCATGAAAACAAATTGACTTTAATGCAGAAATCAAATATTTACTCAGCGCGAGAAAAACTGAAGGGGGCGAGCAGACGGAGGAAAGGCAATTGCAATTGCAATCTCTTACAGAAGGAGCTAGATGCAAACAAACAAACAGACAAACGCTTACAAATTGAGGTTATGTTAGACGTTGTTGCCCCAAAAACTCGGCACTTGCTAACACACACACACACACACACGGTGTCTGGGTCCGAGGATGGCGAATGATATAAAGGGAGGGGTCAGCTTTTGTGCGGCATCGGTCTGTGGCGCATCCGGTTTTTGAGTGTACGTTATTAGCCCCACTGGCTGCTGCGGCTGTCCGAATTTTACGATTTCATTCATTTTTGTGGCTGCCATTTGACGCCGCAAAATATGCAACAAAATTTTATTTCGCAGAAGAAACCCAAGTGGTCCATGCTGATGCCGGTATAAAAATAAAAACTATTATCTAATGCTTTGGAAAGCGCATCTCGAGTCTTTCAATTTGCACAAGAATTTCTCAATTAGAAGACACAAACCAAAATGGGGACCACTCTACACGAGCATCATAAAGCGCGGGCCACACACAAAAAACTGTGCAAAATGAAAAAGAATAGTTGGCTTGGGAAATGGGGAAACATCACACAAATCTGAAAGCCATAAAAGTGTCGCTTTCAATTGTATCCCAAACCAGGCTACAAGCGACAATCGAAGCCAACAAGTGAAATTGAAACGTTCACCGGAAGAGTGAGAGAAAAGCGTAGAAACACACACTCACAAATTGGGAATGAAGTACGAGTTGAGTGTGCAGATGCAGCTGTGAGCGTTTGGGTTTTTGCTGAGTGATTTTTTTGGTCATAAAGGAGGATATGTAGACTTTGTCATGTTATTTGCTCAACACCATAATACCTTATTGAAAAATGTGCTGGAACCAAGGCTGTGAAATGGTCCTAAACTGCCAAACCTGATATTGTTCCAAAACCTTACTTAAAATGAATAAGGGAACCGATCCGCAGGGACCTTATGCAGAATTCCACGGATTTAAAGTATTGGGCAAATGAAAAAAATTGTTGTATTCCAGTTTCTCAAAAAACTTTAGAAGTTGCTTAAAATTTGTCGCTTGTAGCATGTAGAGTAATTTTTTCATACTTTGTGAAATGTAGAACTTGAGAATTTACAACAAAATGCGCTATGTGAGATGGTGCTAAAATATGTCTTCATTTTTAAATGTATTTTGTTAAAATGTGTTTGTGTTGCTTGCTTTCTAAACTCACTGATTCGTACGTTTCATACGATTGACTTCGGCCACCGGTAGCTGCGTGCTGACCGCTTCTGCTTTACAGCCTAAAAGACCCATAAAATTTCGAATTGCTGCAAAGTTAGTATGAGGTGCGTCATCTATTATGAGTAGTCTTTGCTTTTATTCAGGATTCAAAACGAAACTTAGTAAGCAAGTTCCGTACAAAGGCAAATACTAAAAGAGTTCCCAATTTTTCTGTTCAAAATGCGGGGAAGCAAAGTCCGTAATCCGTACAAAACTATTTCTGATCTATTGCATTAGCCCACTTAGAGATTGACAAAAAGTGACTGGACAGTGAATAGACGGTGTCTTAACAATGAGTTGATAGTGACTTAACAGTAACTTGAAAGTGACAACAATTATTTTGCAGTGACTTAAAAAGTGATTTCACTGTGACTAAGCACTGACTTGACGTGACTTAACAGTGATTTGAGATTAACAAAACAGTGGCTTGAGTGAGTAAACAATGACTTGACAATGACTAAACTGTGACTGGACAGTGACTATATAGGGACCTGACAGTGAATATGACTTAACAGTAACTTGACAGTGACTAAAGAGTGACTTGACAGTGATGTAACAGTGAATTGACTGTGACTTAGTGGTGACTTGTCAGTGACTAAACAGTGACTTGACTAAAAGTTACTAAACAGTAACTTGACAGTGCCTTAACAGCATTACAGAAAAGAAGGAAGAAAACAGCAGACAGCGAACTTGTTCCCAGCAAGCATTTTATGAATTCTCTGATCACATTTGAGTCTTTAATCAATTTCTCAGTCTGATTAAAATAGTCGCTATAAATGCGCTCGCTTTCTGTTCGTAAATAATACTTTTGTCGAAAGATAATGGTACCCTAGTTGCGAAACTTCATCAAGAGTCGTTTATACCACTTTTTTCAGATCAGTTGAGACTTATTTTTGAGTCATTTGGGAGTATTTTTCGATTCGTTTTTCAATCAATCACTGTTTGAGCAAATGCATGAGCCATTTCTGAGTCTTCCTTAAATTACTTATCTCATTTTAATCATTAAAAGATCTTGAATAAGACTCGCTTAGATTACACAGTGTTACAAAAAAAAAAATCTGCACATACTTTTCACGAGACCCAGTACATATTGTTGGGCAGGTCGAGTATAGCATTTCCTCATACTTGGTTTTTTCCTAACACCCCCAAAATCTGAAGATATGGCCCAAAAACCGCTTTTTGCTTTTTTACCTCACTTAAATAGATATAACTCGCGAATGGACCGTCGGATTGCTCATAACCTTATCAATTCCGATAGCCACGAGAGGGATCTAAAACATTATAATCAATGGTTTGACTAATTTAACGCGATGGCTGATAAATGCGGCTTACAGATCAGGCATTTTCAACTATTTTTGAGAAATTTGTACTTTGACCATCACTGGTTTAACTATTTTATTCTATGCGATTTTTCCTTAAAGTTTGTAATAAAAGCCCATTTAATTCTCCGTCGAACGGTTGTTGTCCCAATGAATTTGGATACCGTTTAACGAAGTTATGCGCGATTTTCTGAGTACACATCGACAATCTAGTATTTTTTTTTAGTGTGCTAACATATTTATGTTTGCTTTCACATAATTGCCCCTAAAAAGTAAACTCAGTTTTGTTTTGGCGCCAGATTCAAATAATATTTTTAAATACTTAAAATGCAAATATATATAAACTGCCATGTATCAAAATTTTAGAAATTACTAAGAAATTACTTTTCAAGTCCACAAACAAGGCCCAATGATAACTGTCTAACCACGATTGTGAAAACCGCGAAAAAATACCTGGATGACCAATGATGAAGAATATAAAAACCACTATAACAGGATGGACGAACCATTAAATACCAAATAATAACAAAAGTGGACCGCGCCAAGTAAAAATGAGAAGAAAGTGACATCAGCTTGCACTTAAGCACCGATGGGTAATGCATAGCTCGCTTGGGCCGCGACGCCCGGCCCGTTATCCCGTCTAAAAACTCAGCGCATATAAGTATATAGTATTTATTTTCAATGGTTGACAAAATGTATTCAACAGTTTCCTTTTTAAAAGTAAAGATGATAATAATACTTCGCCAGTCTTCAGCAATTTGCGAGTTATAGCAGCACCAGCTGCTTCGTGGATTTTGGGTTCTTTTGGCCCGAAATTTATATCACTATGCCTGCGATCTCGACCACTGCTATTACTGCCGACTGTCGCTTCTGTTCCGTGCGAGCTAGCGACAGTTGTTTACAACAGGTTGGCATGCCAGCCGCCTACGTCTTGTACGCCCTGTTTGCTGGATCTTCTTTATCTATCGGTAACATGTCCTATCCGCGTCTCTGTTGATTTATCGCTTGACTAGAGTAGGATCCCCATTGGCGCTTACTGTTCGAGTTCTTCGGGTGCGAAATCCATCAACTTCCTCTCCAACTTTTAAAGGGTATAAATAAAATATACATCTGAAGCGCCGGCCGCCTCATACGTTGCTGTTAAAATCCATGCTTCTGCGCCGCGTTTCAGGACTGGGTTTTATTTGGTATTTAATGGTTCGTCCATCCTGTTTGTGGTTTTTATATCTTCTCTTGGTCTAGTTTTTCGCGGTTTTCTACAATCGTGGTTAGACAGTTATCATTGGGCCTTGTTTGTGGACTTGAAAGTAATTTCTTAGTAATTTCTAAAATTTTGATACATGGCAGTTTATATATATTTGCATTTAAGTATTTAAAAATATTATTTGAATCTGGCGCAAAACAAACTGAGTTTACTTTTAGGGGCAATTATGTGAAAGCAAACATAAATATTTAGCACATAAAAAATACTAGATTGTCGATGTGTACTCAGAAAATCGCGCATAACTTCGTTAAACGGTATCCAAATTCATTGGGACAATAACCGTTCGACGGAGAATTAAATGGGCTTTTATTACAAACTTTAAGGAAAAATCCATAGAATAAAATAGGTAAACCAGTGATGGTCAAAGTACAAATTTCTCAAAAAGTTGAAAATGCCTAATCTGTAAGCCGCATTTCTCAGCCATCGCGTTAATCAAACCATTATTATAATGTTTTAGATCCCTCTCGTGGCTATCAGAGTTGATAAGGTTATGAGCAATCAGAGGTCCTTCGCGAGTTATATCTATTTAAGTGAGGTAAAAAAGTAAAAAGCGGTTTTTGGGCCATAACTTCGTTTTGGGGGTGTAAGTGTGCTAGGTCATTTCGAAAGTATATTTTGGCTGTAACACTGTTTCCCCCCAAAAAATCATCTTGAAAAGAGACATTTGGTTTTAAAAATAAGCCCTTAAATTTAGCATCATGTTTAACATCAAAGCCTCATGAGTGTTATCGACACTCTATCGACACTATTTAAAGGCCTATACTCAGATAAGATACATTTTTAGTTTGCTACGATATTTCACATGAGAATAATTTCTTATTAAAGAGCATTCAAGCCTCTCACAAAGAAAATGCTTCATTGGTGTCTCTTTGTCGCTGTTACTTTATTACTTTCTGCTTCCGAACCAAAGCCAGCGATGATTGACACCTCGCCATGGCAATAAATTTTTAATTTTCAAGGCATCCCGACTGACTGACTGATTGACTACCAGCACTTGCCCGGCTATCACTCGATGTTCTGGATGCGAGCTTGTTAAATTCAAATTAGAGCCTTGCTTGTACCATCTTTCCATAGAGTTGCCGCTGACAGCGTTGATAAATGACATTGCGCTGCGATCGCAACAAATTAACCTTGTTAGAGGCTGCAGCAGGAGTCGGAGCTGGAGTCGAGACAAAGCGGCAACTGGGAAGTCCTGTGGAGCAACAGTTACAAGTGTATGTAATTTTTTATCGTCTCGACGGCAGTTGCCACCCCCCCTCCCACCGCCATCCCCACAACTGACTGACTTATGAATGGCGTGTGGCAGTGCTGCGAGTCGATAAATCAGTTTGTGTATCAAATTGAATTCACTAGCGTGCACTTGACACCAGTTCACGCACATTTATCAGCCGCCTGGTGGGCGAGCAATGGATTGCTGCAGTGCAGCAAATCTTCAACTGGAACAAGAGAACAACCGCACTTTAATTCGGTTCTTTGGAGGGAAAACCACAAAATTTTAATCTCAACTAAAAGCAAGCGAAAAACATTATAAATTATTCATTACAGAACGCAGCCACGCCCCCTAACTGCCGCTGACGGCTGCTCGTTTGCACCTAATTTGATTTTTAGTTGTGTTGAATGGATGCTCCATCCACGAACCCCACTCTGGCTGGCTGCGGTTGCCTCGTGGCATTCTTTTTGCTGTTGCCACCTCGCAGCAGCAGCAGCAGCAGCACATGAGGGCGCGCCTTGGCAGCGTTTCATTTCTCCTTTCGGTCGTCTTGCCCTTTCATTCATTCTGAATTCTGGCGGCTGCCTGTCGAAAAAAATGTCTGTTATGTGGCTACAGAATTTTGCAGTAATTAATGGCAACTGTTTGATTAAAAAATTCCATAGACCCCATCCGACTTAAATCTATGCAAATGCCAGAGAAATCGCTTAAAGTTGCCACGTCTAGATTTTATTTTGTTCATCAAAATTGTCGGGAAGTAAACTTCAAAAAGTATATAAAATGAACCCAGTTAATGAAGCAGCAACAGACCGCGTGCCTCCTCCAAAATGGAAGCTGTGCATCTTTCGTTGGGCAATCTATCTCATGATTGTAGTTAGTTTTGTGAGTGATGAGTGGATTTTGCAGTACAGCTGTAGCATTTACACCCTTTTTTTACTACACACTCACAGGGTTTCAATATGTCGGACGTGTATTTCTACGGCAGGTTGATCACTAGCTACCGGAGTTGGCAATCGTGCAATTTTGTGTACTATGAAACACTGGGATTGATTGTGAACATTTTGGTCCTGTTAATGCTGGTGATTGGCATTTTTGTGGTCTACAAGCAGACCATTCGGGGGCTACGACATGTGAGTAGACGGCGACAAATATTGACTTTAAATAAATCGCTTGATTGTTTGCAGTACAACATGATCTTCTTCTTGTTAACCTGGCTGAACATGCTGATGATTATTATGCTCACACAGCGTTTTCCCATAACAAGTGCTGTGTTTCAGAAATGGGAAAAGAAGGAAAGTCTGGATTACTACGAGACCGAGGTGAGTTTGCAAAATTTAAGTAGGTGGAGGAGTTAAAATTTTCTTTTAGGGCATACCACATTCCACCCACTTCCCGCCCACATTCCACACATTTTACATCCACTAACAGTCCACTTTCCACCCACTTTCAAAACAACATACCATCCACATCCCCTCCACTTTCCAAGCACTTCCCAGTGGGCATCCCGGCGGTATTTCCAACATCGGAAAATAAAAACAAAAATTAATTCTCAATTTAACCGTACAAACCGAGTTTCAAGCCAATCGGATGAAAAATAGTTTATTTCATGCAGAATTTTCCGACATCGGAAAATCACATTTCAAACTATTTTGTATTCTATCCTTTAAAACCGAGTTTTAAGCCAATCGAATGAAAAATAGTTTTTTACATGCAGAATTTTCCGGCCATTTTCCTCGTGGTCGGATTTTCCAAAATCAGGAAAACACGTGTCGAATTATTTCGCGAACTATGCTTACAAACCAAGTTTCAAGTCAATCGGATAGAAAATAACATTTTTCCCATACAATCTTTTCCGACGCTTTTCCAACATTTCCGGGTGGAATTTCCCAAAACCCCGTCTTAGTACGGACTTTCACCACTAACAGAAACTCCTGCCCAAATTACAGCCCTCTATCTCTTACCGTTAAGGCAGTCAGTCAGTGAATCAGGACACTCTCTTTTATATTTATACAGTGGTGGACAAAAGTATTTTGACAAAAAAAAATTTCTTAAATAATCCATTATATCTTTGAAACAAAAATCCGCCCATGTCAGCAGCCGCGGGTTCGGATCATGGCCTGACTCGAGCGAAGATTTTTTTTTTTATCCGAAGGTACATAGAGTATTTTAAGTTTGTGCAAAAGTATGTAACAGGGAGAAGGAATCATAAAAATATCAGCATCAACAGCCGAGTCGATTTAGCCATGTCCGTCTGTCCGCCTGTCCGTCCGTCTGTATGAACACCTAGATCTCAGAGATGGTAAGAGATAGAGGTTTGACATGTATGGGACAAATGCTTCTTTTCACGCAGCAGATCAAGTTTATTTCAAATTTTGGCCCCCGCCCCCTCCCCGCCCCCATTTCGGAAAAAACCTTATATCTCCTACAGTTTTGAAGATAGACAGTTCGTACTTTCTAGAGATAGTTAGTAATTAGCAAAATGAATCATGACAAAGATCGGATGAACGGTTCTCAAGTTATGAGCAAAAAAGTGAACCAAGCACCCAACCCCCTCCCACCCTAAAAAATGTTGCATACTTTTTGGATGGTCACCCTAGGGAACGCAGGAACACTGTTAAGCATGTTTTCTCATGAGTAACGGGTATATCGAAGTCTGTTAGAGCCGACTTTAGCTTACGCTCTCGTTTTAAACAAAAAAAATTGTTTGTTATTCTTCGATATCAAGAAAACACACTTCTAGTAAATATTTTCAGCATTTAAACTTTTTTTTCGTTTTAGAGAACAACGCACAGTGGTCGCTCCCATAGAACAAAAATAAAAAAATAAAAGTCAACATTTTGGCTTGAAATGTATCCACACTAACTCATAGTAGATCTAGCTATAAAACTATATTTTTGTTTTTGTTTTTCACTAATCGTCCTGTCAAATAATAGCATCAAAAGGGAGAGCATGAAAATTTTTGTGTTTGACAGATTGAACAAATTGCAAGTTAAGGTCGCAGGAAAAATTAAAAAAACGCGTATAAAATAAAGCAGTTAATATTGTAAGAAAAGGTATTAACTATGTTTTTTGACAATTTGCGGGTAGTTAACGTGTTGTGTTAATGGGTGTATTCAGCAGATAATTCCGATTAGCGATTTCCGATTTACGATTTGCGATTGCTGATGAGTCTCTGCTGAATGGAATTGATGGCAGACTGTAAGATAATCCGTGGGCTTGGCACTTTTAAAAATTAGAAAATATCTACACCAAATCCTTTATATTTATAGATTTATTAATTAGAAAATTTCAAATGAATGTCTGCACTAAGGTAGGCTGACCAAGCAATCGTTAAGCAATCATACGTTTTGTTCGATTTCTATTCAGAAAGCATAATTGTCAAATGTTCCAATCCCAATCGGCAATCACAGTATTGAGCAGGTAAAATCGGCAATCATAAATCACAAATCGTAAATCGGAATTACCTGCTGAATACGCCCAATGTTAAAAAATTAATGCAACAAAGGTATCTGTTTAAGTATAAAATTGTGTGCAAAGTGTAATTTCATTTAAGCTTTTAGTTGTGAAGATAATCGAAGCTAATGATAAAATTAATTTTAAAATAATCGACAATATTTAAGGATTATATGGTTTAAGTTTCAGCTGCGGGATTTTGCAGATTGCTGTGATATCTGTATCAAAGCGTCCTCGCTTTTTATACCCGTTACTCGTAGAGTAAAAAGGGTATACTAAAGTCGTGCAAATGTATGTCACAGGCAGAAGGAATCATTTCCGACCATATAAAGTATATATCGCTCACTTACTTCAATACTGGCATAACTCAAAATAATCCATTTTGAGAAAAACACGTTTGAAGTTATCAATGGATTTTTACCTAAAAAAAATGGTTCTTTTAGTTTCAACTTAATTAAGTAAAATATTATAAATTAAGAATGCTTATTTATAAACATTAAAAATATGATGTTTTAACTGAAAAACGAAGTATGTTTGGTCAATATCGACAGCAGGACAACTGAGATATGGGGGTTCTTGCATCAACATGAAAATGAACCTGGAAAATGATATTGCGACATATTCTCACCTCACATGAAAAGTAGAAGAGATAGCAATACGAAAATTTTTGCATAAAATAGTACAGAAGAGCGCGCACATTTCTGCATCATTAAGTCAAAAATCGTATTTTTTGTAGTTATGCCAGTATTGAAGTAAGTGAGCGATATATTCTTGATCAGCATCAACAGCCGAGTCGGTATAGACATGTCCGTCTGTCCGTCCGTCTGTATGAACACCTGGATCTCAGAGATGGTAAGAGATAGAGGTTTGACATGTATGAGACAAATGTTTCTTATACTTGCAGGCAGATCAAGTTTATTTTCAATTTTGGCCACGCCCCCTCCTGCCCCCGCAATTTGAAAAAAACGTTATATCTCCTACAGTTTTGAAGATAGATGATTTGTACCTTCTAGAGATAGTTAGTAATTAGCAAAATGTATCGATTTGACGAAGAAATGATAAAGTTCGGATCAGCGGTTCTCAAGTTATGAGCAAAAAAGTAAATCACCCTCGCCCCACCCCCTCCATCCTATTACAACTAACACCGCACAATCTTAAAGAGAGAGTGAGAGAGCGAGAGAGAAAGAGCTAGAGACTTAGAGATGAGCGCAGCACCAGCATTGCATTCAGCTTCTACTTCAGGTACAGAGTATGTTATAGTCGGGCTTGACCGACTTTCTCACTTGTTTATATGTGTAAATATGCTTGTTGTGCCTCTTGCATCGATAGGGGAGTTGTCTGAGGAGGCCGCTGAGTCCAGAAATAAGGATATAACAAAATTTCGAATGCAGCACACACGTAAAACTTCTCGTGTGGCAACAAATACAGATTTATTCAATCGTCTACTCCTTTCATCGGATCCGTTTATAACGGGACAGCGAAAGTTGCCACCAAAGCATAAATCAGTTTTAAATAAATCAGTATTTGATTTGTTGGAATAATATTAATATTATATCTTATAATTCTAAAGTAACAAGCTAAAAAAATTGTGTTATTTTTGTTGCGGGTGGTTAGGTGTGCTTTGGAGGGGCTTAGGCACGCCCACTGTGTTTTTTATTACTTGTTATAATATTATAGAATTATAAAAAAAGATTCCCAATGTATCTCCACTGGAAGTATTTTTGACCGCTTGCTCCATACAAGCCCGACCACTGTGCAATGGGAGCTGCGTTGAGAAAATGCTCTCTTAGTACAATGTCCGATCACTATAGGAAGTTATTGTGAAATTTTTAACTATTACGGTTTTTCTTGTAGGCTGATATTCATGTTAAATGTCTTATCACTTTATGTACATAGACTAGCAAATATACCGTCGCGCTTCGCTGCGCCTTCACCACAGTATAGAACAAACACACACTCACATCCCACTTAAATCGTTTCAGGAAAACTTGCGCAATCAGTGTCAGAGTTTTGCAAAACAAGGTTTCGAGAAAAAGCGCTTAAAGTTTTACGCTTCATAAAAAAAACTCATTTTGGTTCGACTAAAGTGGTTATATTTCTAAAGTATTTTGAATTTAAGAAAATCTTTTTAGGTGTGGAATCAGAAACATCTTAGCGATATTAATATCTGAAAAAAATAAAGAAGAACGAAAAAAACAATTTTTTTACAGACTAGAGGAGAGCTTTTATTGATACGTCAAATATTCCATTAGTTAGTCTCCGATTGAAAGGAAGATCGATTGGAAGTGTACCGTGCTATTTATTAAACACTTCGACTTGGATGGGCTTAGTCCCAGATCGTTCCAATCAGCTCATTCACATATTCTACATATATATCAATCATCCACAAAGGACATACAACTGAACATCATCCGCACATCACACTTTGACAAATCCCTCGATGCTCTCATCACTTGATCAGCTAACTTTTCTGGACTTAATTTGACTAACCAACACTTTCTTAATTATTAATTAATGCATTAAGTGGTGGACAATTATATCTAAGAGAACTAATATAAATGATTCCTTTTGGTTTTTAGTACGCCTGTTGCGGAGTGTTTGGCCCTGATGATTATTTACTATCGAAGAGTCAATTGCCAAAGAGCTGCTTCAAAAACCGATCCATGAAAGTCATCGACATGTATAAGGAGGGCTGTCTGAGCAAAACAGATATACCCTCCCCTTTTATTAGAGTGGAATTAATACCCACATTCTGTCAGGTGAGGGCGTAAATTGATTTACAGTATCCTGTGGCTCAAATGATTACGTTCTTTTCTCTCAGTTCATTTTGATCATTTTATTGATCTTATATCAAGCATATCTGAAGCATACGAAGGCTCCTCAACGTGAGTTCAGATGCTTCCGGGAACCGCACGAAATGGATTAAGCTGGAAATTGCATTTGCATTTGCATTTGCATTTGCTTTTCTCTTGGCATTGGTATGCCAAATAAATTGGATGCCAGCAGTCTGCTTGTATTTCTCATATTTCAACGGCTGCAATCAATAACGATAAACACTCGAGTCGGAGTCCGCTTTATCCAAGTGTCCAGCATGCATATGGATGAGCCAATAAAGAAATCAACAAAGCATGTCAGGCGATTGGAAAAGTATTGCAAATGCCAAGCCAGCAAGGGATTTCGACATGGACACGGGCTGAGGGCTCTCGAAACAATATGTAAATGCAGCTAAGCGGCAAATATTCAAGGACAATCCAGCTCATCCACCACCCGCAGACGTTTGTTACTCTTTTATGTCCATACATAAATTTTATTGTTGTCAACATTAAATTCTGTCCGAGGAAAACAATTTTCAAGCATTTTGAAATGCATAAAATATGCATACAAAATTGTCCTGCTGAACGACCAACTTTATGGCTAAATAGTTTGCTCCAGCCCAAGTCGTTAATGCTTTTTTTATGCGGGAGTCGGCCCCAACGATTTGGCCAACTTTTTTAGCCACCGCCGACCCCAGAGCCATAACAATAACAACAACACTTTGGTCAGGCTTCTGAGCGACCCATAGCAAAGTTTATGAAGGCAAAAGCGATGCCAGCTGAAAACCAAAGGGTCATGTGGCTCATTAAACTTTGGCCAACAATTTTTTGTAGCGCCCCAACAAAGACAAACAGAAAGTTTGGCACTAAATATTTGCACCATTACAACAAAAAGAAGAACAAAATGAAAAAAATTGGCGAAAGAGGTGAGTGGCCACAGTTTCAAGGGATTGTCCAAGTATGTTTCTCACACTTACGCGCCATTAAACGTGAGACAAATGTGAAGAGCAAAGTACGCGCTGAGTGAAATGGAAAGGGAGAAAGTACGGTAACAGAGAAATATAAGTTCTGGAAGTTGGGCTTCTTATTATTATGATCAAGGAACAACGCATTTATATTATAAGACTTTTTAGGGGTCTTCTAAACGGCTAGCGGAGTCTTTTGAGTGATATGCCTAACACCAACCAGTGTCGTCTTCCAATCAATTCTTTGGGTAGATTAATGCCTCAACTAATAGGACAAAAGCCTCAACAGTTTTTTTTTACATAAATAGAAACACTTTCTAACAGCACATGAGCATCAAAGTAAAGCCAAGGTGTTTCTAATTATATGAAATACAGTATTGAAATGAATTTTTCGTCGTACTCCGTATGGGGCTTGAACAGAAAACACAAATAACACAAAAATTAATAATGAAAAACAGTGAGAAACCGAAATTGCTTATGATTTTTGTGTTTATCTCAGTGAAAAACACTGAAAATATATGTTGAGACTTATCCGGACCTCTGCAGAGCTCTGGTTAGAGTTACCTATATCGAGACTGTCTGTTCACAGCTTCAAGATCTGATTCGAAGCTATTTTAAGGAAGGATTTTCCATGTGCAAATTTTTTTTTCGATTTTTTTTTGCATATTTTTATAGCTTGGATATTTAAGAATATCACCTTAATAGGATTTTTAAAATTAAAAATTCTTTAGAAGATATACCTAACCTTTTCTTTGAACCAATGCATTTATCTCGAAACGACGTTTTTCGAACTGGAGGCCATGACATCTCCAGTTACCCTGCCCATAAAGGTCTAACTTGGAAAATGGAATATATTGCAAACCACCCGACAGAATTTGTAAAGATTTGAAATATATTGAGACACTGACAAATTAAATGTGTCCTCAAGAGAAGGTAACGTGTATCAAAAAGCCGCTATAGTGGGTACCACAATTGACAGCACCCATTATCGAACCCATAAAGGCCATAAACTAGAGATAAAAATAGACCGAACTGCGATTTTGAATTCGCCATCAAAGACTTATCTCGCGGGCTATGGGTATCGTTGTACAATTAGACCGTACATGCCTTATATGAAAAGTAATTTTTTGTCTAGTTCTTAGCACAACATGGCTCAACAAATTCTGTATGTTTTATAGAAAATATGTCTAAAATCCAAAATCAGATATATTGAGGTTTGATGGTCTCGAGAAGGCTTTAAAGGTTTAAATTTCCCCTTAATTTTGTTTTTGAGCTGCTAGAAACGTCATAGTAGGCATACAAAAATTTTGTGAAAATTGTAAAATAAAATATTTGAACATGTCGTACAATTGCTGCAGCAACACAACGGACGGCACCTAATCGATGATTATTACTGATCACGGCATATCCTTATTGCCTTTAAACTACACAAATATGTATTGTAAAAAAAAAAATATTCATGGCATCTATGCACTTGTAGATTATATAAACATTGTGTTTACTAAAAATGTAATTTTTGATGAAGAAAAAAGTTTAGGCTCTACCGAGAATTGAACTCGGTTCGCCGGATTCAAAGTCCAGAGTGCTTATCACAACACCACAGAACTTGTAATTTAATATGAAATATTTACTTTATTTGTTCGACATTTTTGTAAAAGGTCTCTGTCTACATTGACAATTCAAAGATAAATTAAGGAGAAATTGGAACTTTTAAGGCCCTTTCGAGACCATGAAGCCTCAATATATCCGATTTTGGATTTTTGATCAATTTTCTATAAAATATACCGAATTTTTTGCGCCATGTTGTGCAAAGATCGTCACATGTTGAAAATCGTATGGAGAAATGTCCGGTCTATTGTACAAGCAATTGTCTCAGAACAACATTGAGTCCTTGGGTACGAAGAGTGTCCAAAAAATTATGGAATGAATCCTATGAATAAAATTCGTCATTTCCACTAAGAAAATGCAAAAATTTTGTTTTGAAATGTCTTTGGTGAACAATCCGCGATACGCTAAGATGCATTGAACTGAAGTATTTTAATAATATGATCTGTTTTTCTGCTGGTAATGAAGCACTTTACTCATAAGATTAATTTCATAATTTTGGTGAAGGTGGTTTAACCTAAATGGTTAATGTTGTTCTAAGGCAAGGTGACACGTCCATAAAACACACAGTCATTTCACCCAACACAACAATTCAACAATCCGTCCATTCAACTGAAACAAATTCAACACAAAACAAAGTCTTCACAAAACAATTTCAACACACGTCAATACATCACTAATTCATTTTACCCAACTCACTTCAATTCAACACAAAACAAAACAATTAATTTATTATTAAATTTAAATTTGGTTTTAATTGAATGGACAAAGTGTTAAATTGTTCTGTTTGGTGAAATGACTTATAGACGTGTGTTGTCTTTTTTTATTGCGAAGACATTGTTTTGTGTTGAATTGACGTGTTGAAATTGTTTTGTATTGAATAGATGTGGAACCGAATCATCTCCGACCACATTCTTGATCAGCATGACGTGCTGAGTCGAATTCGCTATGCCCATCCGTCTGTCTCTTTCTACGCAAACTTTTCTTCCAGATTTTAAGCTATCGAACTAAAGCTTTGCACAGAGTCTTCTTTTGACTGCACGCTACTAATATGTTTTAACGGACCGGATCAGATGACTACTTCTTGAAGCTGCCATAGAAAAGATCGATCGGTGAAAAGACTGGTTTGTTCTCAATATTGTGTTTGTTCATATTTTGCGTTTGTAAGCTGATCTGCGATCGCACTCAGCATGCAAAGCCCGGTGGTGCAAATGATACAAGCGTTGAGTCCACTTCCAAGCATTGATTTTCAAACATCTTTTTTGTGTTTCTTTGTATTACAATGCTCTTTATTTCCAAATTCGATTTTTTGGGCAAAAACCACATAAAAAAGGACATTAACTGAAGGCCATATCTGCTGAACTCATTTGATCATTGGGTAAATTTATGAATTTGGCTAACTTTCTTTCCTTTGAAACAATTATCACTAAGTTTTTGGTCAATTTTGCGATATGGGTTATTTCGTATTTTTTTTGTAGAATCCAGCTCATCTATGATTTCGGTGGAAATTCTTATAGTGCAGCCCTCGTATGTAGATAGTTTGTTAGTTCATTTGTCAAAACTACAGCATGCGATAATAAGGCGTTTAGAATGCAAAACGGACACTCGCTTTTCACTAATCCGTTCGTTTTCAGCACTAAATGCTACGTTTTCTATTTTCCTTTTCCATTTGGAGACACCCCCAACCATGTGGTCGCATGGGTTCGCTCGCACATTTTCATTAGCGTGACATGTGCTGACATTTTCGGGTCCTCTTTGTGGTCCACTGCGTTAGTAATTAGTTAAAAGCGACAGCGTGTTTTATGCAACAACTGGGTGTCTTTATTTCATATGATAAAACAACAAAGTTTGAACAAAAAGCAGAGCAGAGGCCCCTCTTGCTCCCATTTAGTAGCCCCAGTGTGAGCCAAAGCCATCGAAACTGGCATGAGCAACCACAGCAGCGGGCGAGTATTTCACGTAGGCAGCTGGAGCAGCAGCAACGACTGGGGCAGCATAGGTATTGGCCAGAACGGGAGCGGGGGCAGCATAGTGGACAGCAGGAGCAGCATAAGAAACAGTTTTGGCCACCACGGGAGCTGGGGCGGCATAGGTGACTGCTGGAGCTGGAGCAGCAGCATAGAATGACTTGGTAATGACTGGAGCTGGGGCGGAGTACAGTGTCTTGGGACTATACACATTATTGGTGATGCGGGAATCCACCTTGCTCACGCTGGAGTAGGGGGTGATCACATTCTTGGAGTAAGTGGACACGGTGCCGCCAAATGAACGAACCACATTCTGTTGGGTGGTGCCAACGGCATCATAATGTGGCTGGGCCAACTTGGTCACCACTGGAATGGGAGCAGCTGCCGCATAGGTAGTGGCTGGGGCCAGGAAGCCGGCACTGGCCACACCAACCAAAGCGCAGAAGGACAACAGAACGTATTTGAATGCCATGGCTAGAAGAGATTGAGATTGGTTAACTGCAACTGGAACTGGAGCTGTTACTGATGCTGAACCATTTCATTTTCGCAGTTTTTATAGCCAAACATTTGCAACTCGTTGCCAAAATTTCACGGTCAGCAAACCAGATGTGTGACAGATCGACTTAGGCCTAAGCCCCTTCAGCAAACCAAAAACTGGTTCAATGGGTCGACAAATGACGGGGCACGAATTTCAGTCGGAGGCCAGAGCTGAAGTGCTTGTTCCGCCTCCCCCCCTACCCACCTTCGCCCTAACGAAAGTGAATTATTTTGAATACTATCAACAGCTCATAAATTTTCCAAGGGAAAAAACAGCAGCGAAAAACTTTTATTTGTTCGGCGTATTTTTCCATTAAATTGAGTTCAAGTCAAGCAGCAAATATGCCCCCGCATCCTGTGCCATCACCTTAGCAAGAGGGGGATGTTCTTGTGTCAACTTATTTTTGTATTGAAGGGGAGTAAGTTGAGTGGGGAGGTGGCAGCGACTTGTTTATGATATTTGTTGGTTTTTGGAGTTGCCAAAGTTTTAGTACCCTTAAAAAGGAGGGCTTTTATTTTTCTGCTGAGTTTTTTGTACATATTTTGGCTAAAGATTTATATAATTTTGATACAGTAATTTGGGATTATCCGAAGGTGGATTACCATACAGATCATGCAAGCTTTTCTTATGTTTTTTTAAGATTTAGGTCTACCAAATACCGAAATGTTTAATGTTTCCAAAAAAGGCTTCGTCCTGTCTTGGATATTACCTTTTCCAATTCCGGCAGGTACGGTTGTTGTGGGGGCCATTTGTAATGCCGTATCTACTATCGATTCGCTCAAATGGGTTTAGTTCTGTTAGAATTTAGCATCGAAATTATCAAACACCTGAATATTATAGACTCAATTTCCTGTTTCTTTTCTCTCCGAGTAGGTAAGGTTTATCAACGGGGTCAACACAAACCAAAAAGTCTAAAAAAATTTTAACCGCACTCCTAAAATAAAATGTTTAAAAACGCTCCAATATCATGAACTCTTAAGGGGGGACATCTAAGTAGCTCAAAAAAAAATATGGATTTTCTGAATTTTTTTTTGGCCAGGTATTATAGTGTGATACATTTACTCGAAATGATTTTCGATATTTTTGTATCAAAAACAAAATGGCGGTCGTGTATTTATTCTCCGTAGACCCTATTTTTCAGCTTGCCGGGCAAATAACTCAAGCAAATCTTAACCGATCGATCTGAAATTTTCTGAGTAAATCGGAAATACCAATGGCTATCGATCCTCGTAGGATTTTTTCAATATTTTTTTTATTTTTAAAACGCAAGTTTATTAAATGCTTCTGAAATAATGTCATCTATGCCATGCCTTGTTCAGAATTCTCGTTTAATTTTGAAATGTATGAGTGTTTTGCTGGGCGTAACTTACCGCGACCAAGTTCTCCTCCCGCATGTCAGAGCACGAATTCATATTAGTCCTGCCACGTCACAGATTTTCTTTTTAGGAACTTTTTAAAACAAATGCTTTATTTGAAAAGAAAACCATACACATTTAAAAATAGCGCCTACCTGCGATCGCATCAGGTTTGATGTTTTGTGTAATCGATAACAAAATAGCTAGTATTGATTTTACAACACTTAAAACATTCCGGGTGAATGGATACATAGTTTAAATATGTACATATTTTTCCTATGGGAAATATGTTACATACTAAGACTTTTTTCTAGACCTAACTTTTGTATAGCAGCTATACTATATAGTAGTCCGATTTCGAAAAATTTTAGTGAAATTATGTGAAATCATTGAAAACTTATAAATACGAGCGTATGGAGCGATAACACTGAAAACAAAAAAGATTTTCTCACTAAGACTTTTATTCAGACCTAACTTTTGTATGGCAGCTATACTATATAGTAATCCGATTTCAAAAAATTTTAGTGAAATTATGTGAAATCAATAAAAACTTATAAATACGAGCGTTGGGAGCGATAGCACTAAAAACAAAAAAGTTTTTCTCACTAAAACTAGTTTTTCAACCGATCGTTCCTATGGCAGCTATATGCTATAGTCATCCGATCCGGCCGGTTCCGACAAATGTGCAGCGTATTTATACCAAAAGACTTCGTGCAAAGTTTGGTTAAGATAGCTTTAAGACTGACGGAGGAGATAGGATAGAAACAGACGGACGGACAGACGGACATGGCTATATCAACTCAGCTCGTCATGCTGATCAAGAATATATATACTTTATGTGGTCGGAGATGCTTCCTTCCTTGTGTTACAAACATCCGGACAATTTTAATATACCCTCTCCAAGGGTATAAAAAGTTTTTCTCACAAGGACCCACTTTTCGACCGATAGTTCCTATGGCAGCTATAAGATATAGTCATCCGATTTTGACCAAAACTTCCAAATCTGTGTAAAAGCATAGAAAACTAAAAATGCTAAAGCGTGAGGGGTTTTCATTAAAAACAAAAAAGCTTTTCTCACAAAGACCCATTTTTCGACCGATAGTTCCTATTGCAGCTATAAGATTTAGTCATCCGATCCGGTCGGTTTCGACAGTATTAGCAGTGTGCAGTAAAAAGAAGGCTCTGTGCAAAGTTTCAGCTCGATAGCTTTAAAACTGAGAGACTAGTTTGCGTAGAAACAGACAGACAGACGGACGGACAATGCTCAATCGACTCAGCTCGTCGCCCTGATCAAGAATATATTTAGTTTATAGGGTCGGAAAGGAATATTTCTATGCGTTGCAAACTTCTGGGCAAAATTATAATACCCTTTGCAAGGGTATAAAAAAACGCTGTTGATAATATCCTGTTTCGGTCTAGAATGGTTAGATTTGCTCTTGAAAATTCTTACTTTGAGTACGAATCGTTCTTAAATTCGAAATAGACCGTTAATAATTAAAAAATAGAGATAAAACTTTTGATTTAAAAAAAAAGATTTAATTCAAGATCACTGCTTGGCGCCGTGAGCGCTGGCTAGGCAATTCCGGAAGGTATTTATTTCGAGGTTGTATGCACTGGAAATTACTTTAAAAGCTTAGGCTTGATTTGGTGACTATTGTAGTAAATTTTAACAAAAGTAACGCATAAACAATGAGCGTATATAAAATTCGAATCGCTAAGCCAACTTTGCTTTCTGTTTCATTCTTACTTTCCTTCTTTTCTTTGTTGTTGTTATTGTGGAAGTTTGGAAAATGAATTTCCCTGTTGCTTCTCACAGGGCGCATGATGAATATTTATTGAAATTACCAAAGTTGAAGCTGACGCCAAATTGAATTGTGTTGCCAACTTGGGATGCTTGCACTTTTCTGGCTAAAATTTCTGATATACATTTTTCAAGTATTTTTTTTTTTTTTGGCAAATTGTTATTAATTTTACACATGGGCCCTGAAACTTTTGGCGTCTAAACCTAATTACGGCGTTTAATTTATGTGAGCAAATTGGCTTTCAAATCATTGCGGCAATCACAGGTCGGCAATGGAAGGGGTGAGGGCGGAGACAGTGACAAGCCGTCGAGTATCGCGTTGTGATTGTGGGCAGTTCAATTTGGCACGCGTCCGACGCGTATAAAAGCCGCTACATTTTGGTCAAATCAGCATCAGTCGCAGACAGCCCAGCAGCAGCCTGCCATCAAGTACAGAGTTCCAGTTGTCAATTGCCAAATTGCCAGTCATTCGCCCTACTCCCAACATGGCCTTCCGCTACCTCATCACGTTGTGCGCCTTGGTTGCCTATGCCAATGCTGGTCTTTTGGCTGTGGCCAATCCTTCGGTAGATGCGGTGGCTTCCACCCAGCAGAATGTGGTTCGCTCTTTTGCCGGCACCGTGTCCAGCTATTCCAAGGCTGTGGACACCCCTTACTCCAGTGTGCGTAAGACCGATACTCGCATCCAAAACAATGTTTACACACCGGCTGTGGCCAAGACCACGTATGCAGCTCCTTTGTATACCCAGGCTACACCTGTAGTTACCAAGGCGGTGGTTCATGCACCTGCTCCTGTTCTTGAGAAGACTCTGTACTCTGCTCCAGTGGTGACCAAGACCTATGCTGCTCCCGCTGTGCATTATGCTGCTCCAGCTCCTGTGTTGGCCAAGACTGTGTACTCTGCTCCCGCTCCTGCTGTTCATTATGCTGCTCCAGCTCCTGTGCTGGCCAAGACTGTGTCTTATGCAGCTCCAGCCGTACACTATGCTGCTCCAGCTCCTGTGGTGGCCAAGACCGTGTACTCAGCTCCAGCTCCCGCCGCCCATTATGCTGCTCCTGCGGTTCACTATGCTGCTCCAGCTCCCGTTGTGGCCAAGACTGTGTCCTATGCCGCCCCTCTGGCCACCACCAATGTGAACCATGGACCCTCCGCCACCACCTATACCCACAATGCTCCCGCTTTGGGCGTCTCCAGCTATGGAAGTGCTCAGACCGTTCATTATTCGCCTGCTGCGAGCGTTTCGCACATGAGCTTCGATGGCTTCGGCACCCACTGGGGTTTCTAGGTCAATAATGTGGTTAAACCTTCTTGTTATTGTTGTGCATTAATAAAAACCTCCGTTGTTGCAAATCTCACTTCTACTCAATTAACTCTGACCAAACAGAATCAAGTCTGAGTTTCTGCGTCGTCATTCATCTCAACGGCCTTCGCTCTAAGCCGCTTTTGTGATAGCTCGCGGGGGAGGGGGGCGTGGCCGGATCGTGTTTGCGTGTGTTTGCCCATTACATTATGTGCCTTTAATTGGATTTAATATTTCTTTTTTTGCCGGCACCCCACCTTTGCCCTAAGGCCAAAGCTATCCATAAAATTGAATTCAATTTCATTGCCAGCTGCCGTTATGTATTTTTGCACTTGTTATTGTAATTATTGTCAGTTAATTAACGCATTTTTGTGCTGATATAACCAACCGACACCACAATGCCGGTCAACTTGGATCGACGGGGCTTATGAAGTCAAACGACGTTTAATCTTGACATTTATGGGTTAACGTTAACCAAAAGAGCCCGAAAGACAAACTCTACAAATTAAGTGTGCACCTAATGGATTTCAAATGGTTCCATAGACAGCAAATATTGAAATGTGACACAAAGGGAAAGCAATCGCGAATATTTCATTTATGTTTTGACAACTGAGAAAATTGTACTACTCATTTTAGTTATATAAAATTTATTGGGTTGGATATGCAGCACGCAACCAGTCTTACAGGAGAGCACACATACTTGGAATTCCTTTTTTGTGGTTGTTGTTGTTTGCTGGCTGTGAATATAGTAGGGAGACTCTCCTGTCCTCATGTTCAAAACACAATGGATAATAATCTTAGCGCTTTTTAAAAATCGCAACTTAATTGTATTGAGTTAAGAAACTGATGGCGGAGATAGCATTGAAACAGTCGGACAGACAGAACTCAGCTCGTCATGCTGGTATATTCTGTATGTGGTTGGAACTGCTTCCTTCTATGCGTTACAAAACATCCGGACAATTTTAATATACCCGCTACATGTAAGTATTTACACTTCGAAACTATTCTTTTATGTTCAAACAAACCTAGGTTCGAACCAAAACCTTGGGTTCAGGGGTTCCGAGAACCGGTCCGCGAACCAGATCTTAGACCTTTCCAATGGATCAAAAAAGCGAAAAAACTTTCTATTAGATGGTCCGAGGCGCATCCCGCACAGCGGGCCAGCACCGACCAAAGCGCTGTACTCGTGATTGTATACTGTTTTTACTGAGCCGTCATTCAACCCATGCTACTCGACGGACTTTTAGTCTGGTGGCCAGTCTTGGGTAGACCCTCTGTTCTTAGGACTCTTCATGAATTACAACGCAGTGCTAGTTCCAAGATGAGCGGGGCTTTGCATACTACTCCTAAGGAAGCCCTTAGCTTTATGCTGCATCTTATCCCCCTAGATCTATATAGTAGCCAGAGAAATAGCTACTGCTATTAGGCTAGTAACAGAGAGAACAAAATACCAAGAGATGAATTCGCTCTCTCAAATTTAGTCCGAAAACAAGTGAGAAAGTCGGTCTAGCCCGACTATAACATACTCTGCACCTGGAGTAGAAGCTGAATGCAATGCTGGCGCTGCGCTCATCTCTAAGTCTCTCTCTCTTTTTCTCTCTCTCTCACTCTCTCTCTTGCTCTCTCTCTCTCTCTCTCTCTCTCTCTCTCTCTAAGATGGTGGGGCGAGGGCGATGTACTTTTCAAATCGATACATTTTGCTAATTACTAACTATCTCTAGAAGGTACGAAACGTCTATCTTCAAAACTGTAGGAGATATACCGTTTTTTCCAAATTGCGGGGGCGGGAGGGGGCGTGGCAAAAATTGAAAATAAACTTGATCTGCCTGCAGCTATAAGAAACATTTGTCCCATACATGTCAAACCTCTATCTCTTACCATCTCCGAGATCTGTTTGTTCATACGGACGGACAGACGGACGGACAAACGGACAGACGGACAGACGGACATGGCTATATCGCCTAGGCTGTTGATGCTGATCAAGAATATATAGAATATATAAGAATATATAATATATACTTTATATAGTCGGAAATGATTCCTTCTCCCTGTTACATACTTTTGCACAAACTTAATATACTGTATGCACCTTCGGTACAGAGTATAAAAATCACGTAGCTCATGAGGTTTTCGGACACCAACGCAGTGAGCTTTGCCTTTACCCCTGCTTATTTGATTTTATTTTTGATTGCTCGGCCTTCTGCGTTCGTTAGTTAGCTAGCTTATAAACATCAACGGCAGCGGTGTTGGCTACACACACACACTTACATATGCATTTACTTACATATGCCCTGTCAAAATGTGATTTTGTTTTTTACCGTCTTCGACTCAGACCGAAAACGTGAAAATCGTCAACGCCGCAAATTTGCCATACAATAGGTTTTATGAGCGCACTGCGGCTGGGTTTGCTGGGTTTGTTTTGCATTTTTTAAGCGCATCGTATTTTGTATTCTACAATATCAATACTTAAAGAGTTTTAATTTAATCGGATGAAAATATCTTCCTAAACAGTCTTTTCCGGCCCCTTGATAAATTACACTAGTTCACAGCCAAAAAGACCCTACTAAACAATTTTTTAATGTAGTTTGGAATGGTGATCTCATAAATCGATTTAAGGGTACTGCATATATTCAGAAAATGTTTTTTTAATTTGCTTAAGCGTTCTATTATGATCTTATAAACATCCTGCAAAACTTTTAAGCAGATCCGAAACTCAGTTTTACAGAAATAAACAAAAAAATTATTTTTTCCGTACCTTTTATGTGAAAATTGATTTCATCGACCCTCGTATTTTTAGAAATTATAGGAATTTTCATTTTTTTGGTCAAAAAACATAAATATTTATAATATGTTCGAAATATAAAAAAACAAATTTTACTTGGAATTTTTTGGAGATATAATTTATTCCATGGCTTGACGCAATTTGCCCCAAATTTCTGGAGAATTGTTTAACCGATTTTGATCATTTTTTGTATATTATATAATAATAATTTTAATAAAATTATAATAATTTTTACTTCATCGAAAAAAGATGTCGAGACTTTAAATGCGATTATGTCGGAACCATTTTTTTCAAAATGGTTGCAAAAATTTAAAGAGTATCTGTTGACCGATTTTCATTTTTTTTTTTTTGTAAACTACTCATAATACCCACCATTCTGGTGTGAACTCGAATATTTTTGTTCGGTCAACATATGACGGAGCTAGGACCAATACAGTGGGAAAAAAGTAGATGAAACCCATAGCTCCTCTGTTTATTGACAGATCCAAAATATCCTAGTTCACACCAAAATTACATCAATTCTTAACAAAATCCTGTTTACAGTTTTGAATTCTGATCATCCGTTTTAAAAAAAATTTTGCAAGCATGGACCTATGCTTTAAACAGAAATACAACAACAACCGCAGGTACAACAACAACAACAATTAATACCTACTAAGTTTTATTTAACCGATTACCTATCGAATGAATAAAACCGCCTCTTAATTTCATTTATAGTTTTTGTGTAATTTAATTTTCTGTAAACTTATTTGGGATTTTTTATATTATGTGTTATAAACTGTTGTTTTTTTTTTTGTGTTATATTATTTTCTGTAAACCTTAAAAAAATCGTATTAAAAAACGTTGACATAAAAAAATTTTTAGAAAAGATTTTGCACAAAAAAATAATTTTAGTAGAAACGAGTCATTAAATTTTTTTATATTTGCAAACTAGTGTATTAATTAATTGTTAATTCCTTTAGTTTTTTTCATTTAGGCAACAGGCATTTTAACCCACTTCTGGAAAAAGTTTTCCAATTTTTTTTTCATTGTGCGTGCCCAGATAATATAAAATAAGTATACCTAGTAAAAAAAAACTTAAATAAAATATAAACAAAAAAAGTGTGAGTGTCGCTAGCACTCACAAGTCTTTGATGTGAAAGATGATCCTAAGTTTTCAATCTTATTTTCAAATCAAAAGCTCTCTCAATGGTTTATAAATCAGCAAGGCAATCTTTTGAAAGAAGAAGTTTATTGTAATAATACATAGATAAATGATGATGTTTCACCCCCAAGATACAGCCATGGTGAGATCCAAGATCCCACTCATATCCCTCCCAGATCCCACCCCGGATGCTACTCAGATCCCTTCAAGATCCCATCCAGATCCCACACAGATCCCGCACAGATCCCTTGCAGATTCCATCCAGATCACGCCAAGATCCCGTACCGCTCCAGATTCCATACAGATTCCATCCAGATCCCACCCAGATCCCTTCTAGATCACACCCAGATCCCTTCCAGATACCGCCCAGATCCTGCCAAGATCCCACCAAGATCCCTTCTAGATCCCTTCCAACATCCCACCCAGATACATTCCAGATCCCTTTCAGATACCGCTCAGATCCCTTCCAGATTCCATCCAGATCCTGCCAAGATCCCACCAAGATCCCTTCTAGATCCCTTTCAAGTTCCTACCCAGAACTCACCCAGATCTCGCCCAGCTCCCACCCTTATCCCATACAGATCCCTCCCAGATCCCACCCAGAACTCTGCCAGATCTCGTCCAGCTCCCACCAAGATCCTCATGTAAATCCCACACTGATCCCACCCATATCGCTCCTAAATTCCACCCAAATCCCGCCCAGATAAGATTCCACCTAAGTCCATCCCACATTCCACCAAATCCCACCAAGACCACACGCAGATCTTTCCCAGAACCCACCCAGTTGCTCCTCTTCAGCATCTTTCCTACCTCTTCGCATCCCCTCTCTGCCCATCCTCTTGTGTGTGTGTGTTTGCCGAGAAGCTCCGCAAATCAAAACAAAACAAAATATGAATGACGTCAGCGTCACGTGACACTGAAATCAAATTTGACTCCTAGTAAAATCGTCCGTACCGAAATTATAGATGTTTCACATCAATAAGAAATTGTACAAATATGACGGTATGTTATGAGCGAAATCGATGTGCCATTCAACAGGCAACAAAGATAATTCATTAGTTTTAAAAAATAAAATTTTGGGGTTTTTTTATTTCATATTGAAAAAAGTGATTTTTGGACATTTCGAAAATTTGTGGGGGGTTGTGAGCCACCCATTTAAAAGTTTCAAATTCGTGTTTTTAGGCAATTGTTATTACCTTTCGTTGCCCTTTGCTTAGGCAATTAATGCAGAAGTTACTAAGCTCAGTGAAAACTGGCAACAATGCCACATATTTGCCACATACATACATGAGATATACACACATAACGAAATGACAGAGCTCGATATACATGCCCTCCCTTTCGCTTCGGTGCTTTTCTCTAAGGCATATGTAGGCAAAACAAAACAGCACACGCCTGCTAAGCAGACAGCGCAGCTGTTTGTCAATGCGGACTTCGACAGCTGAATGAGCTACGTGGTTTTTTTTGCTGTTAACTTAACAGTGAGAGCGAGTTCATCTCTTGGTATTTTGTTCTCTCTGATAATACTATGTGTTTGTAATTCTGAGGGTGCTTTGCTTTTTGTTTTATTCTCTCTCTCTCTCTCTCTCGATCAGACCCGTCCACCTAAGGCACGCACGAGCCGAAGTCTGTCGTATTTTTAAGCAAACGCTAGCCGAAGTTATGGTTGTGTGAATCGGTGAGCACTGCCTAGCAAGTAAAATGCGTGTTGTCTGGAGAGAGCTCTCTTGTTTACTAACACAAGCTCACTTTTTTTTCCTCTCCATTTGGCCGCCTCTGCTCTCGATATTAGCAAAAGCTGTCAGTACTCGATAAACTCTGAATGCCATACCTTGTATAGTGGTATCATGGTACTGCTTTAATGTTATTGTACATTGGCTTGACAATTAATGTAAAGTCCATGTTAGATCTTGTAGTCTTTTAATACTTCCTATACACATTTTGTGTATCAATCTAGTTATCCTGCCATAAATTCAAATTCATTTCATTTTGATATAAATGCAACAAAATTCATGAAAATATAAGGGTCTTTGGGCTATATGCTAAACTGGTTGGAATAAAAAATTCGGCCACATCTCAGGCTTGTAAATGACGATCAAATTTGAAAAAATTTTCCACAAACTAAGGAATAACTCTCTTCAAAGGCCAATTTGGGCTTGCTGATGCTGCACGCATTTATTTGGGATGCATTGATATGTGTTCTGTCGCATAATTCTCATAAGTCCAGACATTTTTACTCAGTGTGACCTCCATAATTTTTAGAAGCAAACAAACGTGCAAAACACATTTTTCGCTATATCTTCAAAACAAAAGCTGATGGAGCCAAACCGAGGCTAGTTTTGCAATCAGTGGGCAAAGCTGGACCATAATTTTTTATCAAAGAGGTTGCATGATTATAAATGATTATTATTTTGTTTTCGCTCAAAATAAAACTCAACAATAGTTTACGGCTTCTGTGTTAAAGTTTTCCCCGACATGATTACATATTTCTGATCTAGGATTTAATACCTTTCCCAAGATATACGACAAGTCCTTCAAGGACGAAAATTAAGGATCCTACTATTTTCAACTAAACTTCAAAATATTAGAGAAGGTCATCAGTGAAAAGAATTTTTCAATTGTCCACAATGCTGATCTACTTTCTCAAAAGCTTTCCTTTTGTCAAAGAATGTATGCAAAAATTTCGGATTTTTTAAAATTTGATTTTTTTACTCAGTTCAGGTAGCACTACCGATTCCGCATAGTGTAGTTTGGTAGTTTTTTGACTGTTGCACTGGGTTATTTTTCATTTGAATAGCTTTTAAATAAAATTACCGCCGACTATTTATAAATGAAAAACAAGTGAGAAAGTCGGCCAAGCCCGACTATAACATACTCTGTACCTGGAGTGAAGCTGAATGTAATGCTGTGCTGTGCTTATCTCTAAGACTCTCTCTCTCTTTCTCTCCCTCTCTCTCTCTCTGTCTCTCTAAGATTGTGCGGTGTTAGTTGTAAAAGGGTGGGAGGGGATGGAGGGAGGGCGATTCACTTTTTTGCTCATAACTTAAGAACCGCTCATCCGATCCTTATCATTTTCGGCAAATCGATACATTTTGTTAATTAGTAACTCGTCTAATCGTCTATCTTCAAAATTGTAGGAGATATAACCACCTTGCTGGGGCGAGAGGGGGCATGGCAAAAATTGAAAATAAACTTGATGGCGTATAATAAGCATTTGTCCCATACATGTCAAACCTCTATCTCTTACAATCTCTGAGATCTGTTTGTTCATACTGACGGACGGACGGACAGACAGACGGACGGACGGACGGATAGACGGACAGACGGACATAGCTATATAGACTCGGCTGTTGATGCTGATCAAGAATATATATACTGTGTATGGTCGGAAATGATTTCTTCTCCCTGTTACATACTTTAGCACAAACTTAATATACTCTATATACATTTGGTACAGAGTATAAAAAGTAGGATAATAGGCAGCACTGCGTATGAGTTATATATAAAAACTTTAAAGGCTATTCGCGCCCGTTAAAACACTATTTATTTTTAGTTTTGTTATTTTTTTACGCTAATTATACATCAAAAAGTATCAGTTAGAGGGGTGAAGGCATGACCTTAAAAATTTCATACTCAGGGGGCCAAGCTAATGCTCCTAAACCATATTACCTTAAATAAGCTCTTATAAAGCATCACTCAAGTTCAGTACATAGATTATTGGAAATTTATACATGATCAGGAAGCAAGTTGTTCTGCTGATCACGGCCATATCTGTTATCGGATTTAGTTAAAGCATCGAAAACTGCTCCAGGTGTCAAAGCGCAAGGGACTGTATCTGAGACTTGCCAAATAGATATGTCCGAAACCATAAGAGGACATCGTTCTGGTGTCACTTTCCAAATGTTTAACAATTCTGCAACCATATTAGTTTAAGCGTTTCACTTACGTAACTCCCTCAAGCAGTTGGGGAATGGGCTGAAGGCAACAATTTAAATTTGATGTCCATCTTTGAAAGGCACTAATATGACATGCGACAGATTTGATCAATTCCCTTAGCTGGTGCAGGCCGTAAACAATCAAATTAAATGAAAAAGAAGAGAGAAGGAGAAAGGATGCCACTCAAACTTTTTCCTTGGCAAATTAGCCGCATTTGTTGTTTGGGTTGCTTGTGATTTGATTGCGCATACGCCCCGTTCCACATGTGCTTGTCTGAGTTGACAATTAGTCAATAATTTATTTCAATTTCATTTGGCATGCCAAACACACAAACACACGCACACACACACAGGGCCTAACTGCACTTTAATTGCATTTGCCTTTTGGCTTGGCTTGTTGTCGCTGGTTTTTGCACAAACTGCTTGCGCATGCAGAGCCGAGCCCAAGCAATTGTTGCAATCCAATTTACGTAAGCGAATTTTCATGATTTAAATAACAGCATTATATGGTTTATTGTGTGCGAGTGTGTGCAACGACTTTTGCTGCCAGGACGAAAAACTGCAGTCCAAGTATGCTCTGTGTGTCCTGGTATAATTAAATTATGAAAGGACATAAGACGCATAATAAGTCATAAATCAAATTTACCTATCCCACGGGCCCACCTCCACCTCCATTCGCAAACTGCCAGACAAGGATACACAGCACTCGGTCAGAGGCCGTCACAGACATTTAGATGTGCCCGGACACGCTCTAGATGCTGGGACCAGGTCGTAATTTGATGGACATTATGACGACTCTGTCTCGACAAACAATTAGACAATTGATGCATCTGTGGCTGTTGTCTGTGGTCCGAGCCAGGCCAAAGCAATTTTGTATTTGTTTTTGAACATTGAATTGGCCAAACGTGAAAGGGGCTGTCCGGCAAAATTGCAACAGTGACTGCGTCTGCATTTTATGTTGCTGGTGTCAAAGCCAGCCGCCACTTGAAATGTGCAATTGAAAAATTTCTGCAACGGCAAATGTAAATTTGTGGCCTCGACTCAACTGTTTGGCATGTTTTGGCGCCTGACGCAAGTCCAGAATTTCAGTTCTAAACTTATGCAATATGGCAATATGTCGGAATCACCAATAACTTTCTAGCAAATTGCTGAACCTTTTTTTCTTTCATTTCAAGATTGAATCCAGAGACCCGAACTTGAACTTAAACTTAATTCACTCGCCATATCTGCCACAAGACTAATGCAAATGCCAGACCAATTTGGGCAGAAGTAGAAAAGAAACGAAAAGAACGCAGACACAACTGCCATCACGATATGTCATAGCCTCAGACAAAGGAACGCTCCACCCCAAAACTGGGGAATGCCTCCAAATTGCAAGCAACCCCGCCAGCTGATACGCATCAGGGGCTGCTCCGGCTGCTGCTTCTGCTCGACTGATTAAAATTTAATTTTTAATTTAAGGACTGTTTGTGTTTTATTTGCGCCTTGTTGCGAAATAAATAGAGGTGGATGATGCCTTGTTGATTTATCATTACTTTATGCAAATTGACCGCTTACCTTGGACTTTTATCTGTGCATCTGTGAAAACTTTGCCCATTTGCTCGCTTTTTTTTTTGCCTTCCTGCCACGTGCAATGTCAATGCCAAGTGATTAACATTCAATTAGCTTTTGGCTTCATCAATGATTTTATCGCAGCCATTAGGACAGGGAGGCAACAAGGCATAGGAGTGTGGGAGGGCACGACCGCAGTCAGGGTCCTGTTGCCTTGGCTGGTTTGAGTGTAAATTGTGGCAAATTATCATTAGCTTGTTGTTGTTGTTGCTGTTGTTGTTTTTGTGGGTGTGTGTGTGTGTGTGTGTCCCAACAAGGACAACGTCAACGACAACATCTTCAAAAGGTTTTTATGACATCAACAGCTGTCGTTGACAGATTATTGTGGCGATTATTTTAGCAGAGGCGGAGACGGCGGCGGCAACGACGTTGGCAAACAACAAACAGGACTCAAGCTGGGGGCTGCTTGTGTCCTGAACCTGGAGCAGGAGATGTCACTGCTTTGTGCGTTCAACTGGAAATTGTCAACAATGTTGTCATTGCTGGTGGTGCTTCTCAGTGGCATATGTAGCCTGGCCACTTAAACATCTTAGTGGTTTGGCACTTGTAAATAACTGGTGTTCCACTTGCAAAAGTTGACACTTTTTTTTTTATACATAAGCACTCCAACACCTTTACGCACTCTTTTGAGGACTTTATCTTGAAGCAACTAACTTGTGATGTTGAGAATAGTCGCAGTAAGCTCAGGCCATCAATAAACTAACTCTTAGTTCTCTTTAAGCCCGCTACTTAAATTATGACTTACCATCTAAAGGTTAGGTATTCTTTAGCAGAACCCTTCTCAGCTCTTCTTGCTGTGTAGTCACTCTCTCTATTGCTTAAATCGACTTTAATTATCGACTTTATTATAGGCCATAGAGTTCACTCCCGATTTCTTAATTTTTTTTTGGCTTAAAGACTACACACAAAGAAATCTGTGGGTAAATTTAACCAATATTGTGGATTGGAAATGCGCCAACCCACAAAGTCGTTCAAATTAACCAAATTTTACTGTAACTTTCTCATAAACCTTTACGTAAGGATTACTATTGCTATAGTAAATCCAACCGAAAAGCTCGTAAAAAATGCGCCAACCCACATAATTTGTAATATCTACCGATGTTTAATTACTTTTTCTACTGAATTTACAGTAATTTTACCATACAATTAGTAATGTGACTGCTATTACACAACTGTAGAATAGTAGGGTGGAAGACTATTCTAGCTGTCACACGTTGGCAATTTATTTTCCGTCATCATCATCCCACGGCAGAAGAGGCAACTCCCACTTCCTCTCACGCACCATTTTTGGTCCTGAAGCATTTGTTTGAATTAAACAATATTTATTTAATTTGAGAAATTTATACTTACTCTGGGCGGATTCGAACTCGGGGCCATTGGTTTCAACACGATTGGAAGGACGTCTTTACCAGTTACTCTACGGCGCACGTTAAAAGCAACGCCTCTAACTTATTACTTGTATGAAATCTGCCTAAGCACATGAACGAAAAATTTCTTGAATATTGCATATTGACCAATAGTAATTCTCAAGTTCAAATTCCCTTCAAGTATACAATATAAGACCAACTAAAATTTAACGAGTCAACAATTTCCGGGGTTGATTTGCCGTCGGTACAGTTAATCAGTGCAGCAAATGCATTCGCATAGTTATACTATATGGGCGCTTAGATTTACTTGTGGGTACAGTTAGTTGTGACAACAACAAAGTATGGGATGAAAAAATCACGTGAGAGTTACTATTTTTATGGTAAAGTTACTGTAGTTTACAGTAACTTATTAAAACAACAAAATATGTGAAAATATATTTGTAGTTAAATTTACTCAGCGTACAGTTGTAAAATGCAACAACAAAACTCGTGCAAAATAATCCGTAAACCTTACAAATCTCTTCTGTAAATTTAACTGTTAGTACCAGGGCTGCAAACCCCTCTGAAATCGGTGGAGGTTCACTCCGGGGTTCGAACCTGTGAAATTTTTTGGGTTCGGGTTCACGGAGCGGGTTCAAAAGATCGGTGAACCTAGGTTCAGGTTCGAACCGGTTTTATTGTGCTGGCTTAAAAAAACAGAAATTTAAATTGTAACAACATAAGCCAACTATTGATATTTTTAAATTATGTTCGAACTTTGTTTAAATTAATTATGGATAAAAAAAATTTAACTGATAGAAGAAAAATTTGCCTAATACATGTGTTGAAGGAACAGCTAGCCTTCACAATGTTCGACACATGATAGTCTAGTAGTCCTGCTTTTTGTTCTGTTTTAAATTTGAATAGCTTGCCAAATTCATAGAATTTCATATGGAAATGCGGGCCTACTAGATGTATGATCATTGGTCATGTGTCGCACAGTGTAAAGGCAGCATAACACATTAGAATTTTTAGGCAATCATGGAATTCCTGCAAATGAGGCAAAGAAGTCGTTCATAATTATCTATTTGTCACTGATTCTTTATATTGTAGCTCTTTAGCTAAAGGTTCCATTACATAAGAATATGAACTTGAAGAATAATCAGTGATGCTTTTATTAATGAGTTCCTTTTGAGGTTTATACAATTCGGTATTGTCTCTTTTGCAAGCTATTTTTGTATTAAAGTCAAAAAATTCAGTTTCTTGGATCCAAAAAAAAGTTGCAATTGGGATTGAATGTAAAAAGTAAGAACGATTTTCTAAGAACTTTCTAAATATTTACACACATTCAAATCTTAAAGCACGAATTTATAAGCCAGCCCGAAAAAAAGTAATATGATTTTTTTTTTTTTGAACCGAACCAGTTTTAACTTGTTTTTGCTCCGGTTCGGATTCAGGTTCGGCTACGAAATTGTTTTTTGCTCCGGTTCAGGTTCGGTTCGGTATTCTCAAAAATCCCGGAGTCTCCGACTCCGGAGCGGTTCAACTCCGGACCGGTTTGCAGCCCTGGTTAGTACAGTTACCAAACATCAACAAAAACACATGCAAAAAAAATTTTGAAAAAAGTCAGTGTCAGCGTAGTTAATTTTACCCACCAGATTTTTTTGTGTGTAGTTTCACTGACAAATATGTATTCACTAAGAGAAAAATGAATAATTTGAGTACGAACCCGCGTGGATTCGTTCTTTTTGTGGATTTTATAGGCCAGGAGAGTGTTTTCGAATTATTGAAAAGGGCTGTGTGGGGAAACTACTTGCAATCGGTAATAACCCTGCTGGGAAAGTGTCTAGTTCACAACCAGAAATGTACCTGACGCTTAAAACTTGCACTTAATATCCAAATCCATGTATTGAAGTCGTCCATTTTACACAAGCAGTCATAGGAATGTGACAATTGTCCCCGGCAGCAACCATTTGCAACCAGTTTAATGCCAGATGGCATAGGTAGAACAGAATTGTCCCCTGCAGCAGCCATTTTAACCAGTTAAATACCAGTTTACCCTTGTGTGCTCCTTATGACAGTCTGTGTATGTCGCTGCGCAGTATAATGGTATATCGAAATCTCTCGGTCAACTCACCAATTACCTATTCGTTTGCAACCAGTTATATACAATTTAATTGCCACTACCTTAAATTAGTGTTTTAAGCGAGCTTTTCTTCGGAAGCGTATGTTTATTGGTGCCCATCTCACACGAATTTAGCAATTTTGCTGCCAGTTAAATTCTACCTTTATTCTAAATAGGTGATCAAAATTATTTCTTTGTTACTGGTTGACAAACTCAGTGAAGTGTACGAGTCAAACTTTGCCATAGGAACGTCTTCAGCGAGAATACATTTATAAAATTCATGCCCTTGAGGATTAGCCAAAAATGCAAATAGACTTCAGCAATCCGCATTTCAGTCGGGCACAGTGGTTGCTGAATTTAACACAGACAGGGCCTACTACGACATGACCTTCTCATCTTTCAGCTATGATTTCAGTACTGAAAAATCATGTGTCGTACTGAACACAGTACTGAAATCAGTCATGAGTTGGAGCAATTCCTACCTTCTCAGGTCTGATTCAGCACTGACAAATTCAGTACTGAGACGTTGAACTGCAGGGAAATGATCACTCGAAACAACATTACCATGAAAATGACAATATTGAACCGGGATAAACACCATGTCAAGAGCATAAAGAATGTTTAAAAACGACTGACAAATCAAATAGCGGAAAAATTCAATAGAGGATTCAAATAGTAAAAAGGCCAAACTAAATTTTCTCCCAATCTAGTGAAAATCATGCCAGGATTTATTTTACGACTTTTATTTGCATTGTTCCGTTGGTCTGAACGGGACAGTGCTGTGCGTAGACGAATATTTTCATTGCGATGGGAAATGTCTTGGCTTCGGCGGCCCAAATTTGATCGTGCCGACATTTAACTTTAAAAACTTCAGAGGTGAATTTAAGATACACACATTTTCAAAAACAAAAAATATACTTACACAAACTCAATTATTTTCAGAAACAGGTGCAAGCGGTGCGGAGATAACCCCTTACACACACATTTTATTATACTTTATAGTAATATACAATTTTTTAACTAAAGCTTTTAAGAAAACTGTGAGATGGTTGATAAGTTGCGAGATATTAAATCTTGTTTTAGAGATTTCTAACCACATTCCATGCTTTTTCAATCTTGCTTTTATAAGATTGCAAGATTTTTGTTGAAAAGTTTTTTAATCTAGATTTGAAATTGACTTTTTTCTTTGTGTACTATAAGTGCTTAATATGGGCTCGTATGTGACGTAGGGGTGGGCGTTGTCGGATCGGTCTACAATTTTTTTTCGAAACTATGATTGTGTCTAGGCAATATTTGTACCAAAGTTTAATCCATAATCATAAATTTAGGTCTTTCTAACCACTGTACACGGGTCAGAATCATTGCTCTTGTTTAAAGAATTTTTCGTACTTAAATCAAGCCATAAAACTCTTGTATCAAGAAATTGGGGATCAAAATTCAGAAATTCGCTCATGTATCAAGAATTTCGTTCTTCCCGTACATCGTATATCGAACATTCTTAATACAAGTTTAAAATTCTCCAGGTTTTCTCCGAGTGTGTTTAATTCATTTGAAATGTTATTGACAGAAACAGCTGACGCTTGTTTACGATTTGATTTTGTACACATAACTGAACATTTTCCAAGATAAATATGAAAATGAACGAATTGTTTTCCTTAGAGCAGAAAAAGTCAGTCAGTGTGAATACGATATCAGATGTATATAAAGAGAATTGTTTCTTATAATCTATTATTGGAGACCCGATTTAAGAGATGCATAAATTATAAAGTTATGTGGTGTAATCGAATACAATATTACCCATTGAATAGCAAAAGAGTCGATATAGAAGAAGAATCATTAAGTCGGCGTCTCTCTCATTTGCAGCAGGTACTTAAACTTAAAATTTTACTTTTAAAACATTGTTTAAAAAAAAATTAAAATCATTAATACAACACGCCGACAAAATATCTAAAATATCCCACCGAAACTATCGCATGAGAAAATTGCGTAAACTGTTCTGTTATGGCTCCATTACTTAATTTTGAAACATTGCCAAGCTTAACTTGTCACTTTTAATTATAGTTTCTAATTTATTTAAAAGTAAAGATAAACGAATTTATAAATGTGCATTTGTCCAAGAATTGCGCTTTTGATACAGTCGTTGCTGTACATTCCCATTTTAGAGGTGAGTTTGGAGTTTCTTCTAAAATGCCCCTAAGATTTCGTTATTTTTTTAGGTAATCAATGTCTTCGACTTGCTATATTCTTTTGAAAACCTGGGTCAGTCCAATGACAACGTTAATGTATTAATTACAATATCCATAACGCTGAATTTGTTTATTATGGTTGCACTTTGTGCCGGATTTTATGCCGTAGTTCGCAAAAGACCTGCAATGCTGCAATTGGTAAAACTTAATGAAAATGTATTTAACTTTTGAGTTTAAAGCAAATGTCCCCATTTACAGACAATTCTCGTTCTAATTGGCTTCATAATTGGTAAACTGGCCTTGTGGGTAGCTTCTGCTTGTTTGATTCACGCGTCCTACGCCACCAGCCTGGTCATTCACTTATGGTTCAAGATTAATTTGTTTGTATCTGTAAATATTAATGTTACCTCAGCGTTAGTCTTGGGTCTGGATAAATATTTTATTTTTAATTTTCAGACGCTGTGCCTGGTAACTCTTACTGTGTTTTGTATAAAGCTTCGTAATGAATTGGAGGATGCAAGGGAGCTGTAGGGGGACTCAGCGACAGAAGAGCTGGACCACCAATCCATACGCTACTTGGCTAACCAATTTTTTTAACACGAATATTTTATTTAGCAATGGAGAAATGTCATGTAACTGAAATTAAAAAGATTCTAGAAGATTTTTCTAGCCCTCCCCAACTGCATCCAAATCAGCTTGAAGTCTCATACAGAACAGAGCCACAATGACCGTGCACGCTCCCTGCAAGAAAATAAATAAGCCACAATTGAAAGAATTGGCATTTATATTTACGGAGGCAATAAGGTTGATCTTGAACCACAAGTGTGTGACCAGGATGTTGGCATTTGAGTTTAAGGCCAAGTTTCCAGCAGTAATCCATATTGCTATTTTACCAAATAAAAAGCCAACCAAAACCAAAAGCAGCTGAAAAATGTAACAATGATTTAATCTTTGAATTGAGTTGACACTTGTCCTGTCTTACCATTTGCAGTATTCTTGCTTTATTGCGAGCCGCCGCATAGAAACCGGGACATAGGGCAAATGCAATGAAGAAACTGAGCGATATGGATAATATAATCAAGAGCGTTACTTTGTCCTTCGACTGACTTAGGCTTGGGAAGGAATGAACTAGATCGATGACATTTATGATCTGCAAATAACTAAGTAATAGATGCAACTTTTTAAAACCTCCAAACTCACCTCTAGAATGGACATGTACAGCAACGATTGCACCTTTAGTGCAAATTTTGTGCAAATGCACATTCAAAAAGCATTTTACTTTAAATTTTTATTTGTATTTTTACAATTTTTATAAAGCGTAAATGACAATTTTGGCTTAGCACTGAAATAAAAATATATTCGAGTTAAATAACATGCTAAGAATGGTTTTAAAAGAATCAGAGGTAACACGTAACGGGAAGGGTGAAATTAAAAGATATAAATTTATAAATCGTTAAACTTTTTAGCGGGCTCTAGATCAATAAATTATGATGTTACCTTTTCTAACGCAATTAAAACGAGAAGGCCAAGCTAACTTCGTCTTGGCCGAAGTTTATATACCCTTGCAAATGTTTTAATACATCAGAGATTAAGAAAAAATTTTCTGAATAAAAGTGGGTTTCATTTATTATTATATATTTATATATCGACATATCGACCGATAGTTCCTATGGCAGCTATAAGATATAGTCATCCGATTTTGACCAAAACATCCAAATCTGTGTAAAAGCGTTTAAAACTAATAATTGCTGAAGCGGGAGGCGTTTACATTAAAAACAAAAAGTTTTTCTCACAAAGACCCACTTTTCGACCGATAGTTCCTATGACAGCTATAAGATATAGTCATCAGATCCGGTCGGTTCCGACATATTAGATGTGTTGTGTTTTTATAATAATTATGTTTTTTGTTCAAAAAAAGTTTGTTTTTTTTTTGGAATTTTTAGAAAAGAAAAAAGGAGGGGGGGGGAGGGGGGGGGGGATTTTGGTAAAAAATTGTGCCTCACAAAAGTGGTCATTTTGTTGGCCTGTGTTATCAGTGTGCAGTAAAAGTTTCAGCTCGATAGCTTTAAAACTGAGAGACTAGTTTGCGTAGAAACAGACAGACGGACAGACAGACAGACGGACAGACAGACGAACGGACAAAGCTCAAACGACTCAGCTCGTCGCCCTGATCAAAAATATATATAGTTTATAGGGTCGGAAATGAACATTTGTGTGCGTTGCAAACTTCTGGGCAAAATTATAATACCCTTTGCAAGGGTAGAAAAATTGAGTGCAAGCACCAACATTAAATATGTGGAATTTGTGAGATATTTTGCATCAGTAAGCTCATAAAATACTCATGTTTGACTTTTAGTTCCTCGACTCAATTTCATCCAGCTACGCTATTAAGAAACCGATTTAACCAATAGCTTATCAAATAGAAAAAATAAAATAAATTTTTTATTCATTCTTAAATGGCCTTAAAATTTAAGGTCGATTTGCTTCAACTAAGAATTTGATTTTGCACAAACTTAATATTCCTTAATTTAAGAGCTGGCAAAAAATGGATAATATTCATAGCGAGACCGAGGAGAAACAGTTACCAACTATGTCAAGAAAAAAGGGAAAGTCAAGTGTTTTAGATTTTTTTCATCGCTTGAAAAGTGGTCAAGCAAAGTGCAAAAAATGTGGAAATATTACAATTTTACTTATTCGTTTAAAAAGAGGTCCCTAGGGCAATTCTCACCATGAAGTGTTTTTGGCTTATAAAATAAAAAAATTTACTAATATTTGAACAGCATTTGCTCAGTGGACAAAATCTTGTGGCTTGGGCGTGAACCCAGCTTAAAACGGAATTAGTTCTTTTCACCAGGAAGTACAAAATTCCAGATCTTATTCCTCCTAAAATCAACAGAGTCAGCCTTGTATTTAGTGACAATGCCAAATACTTGGGTGTTATTCTGGATAAGAAACTAATCTGGAATGACAACATTAATGAACGCATAAAAAAGGGCAATCATAGCTCTTTTCTCTTGTAAAAAGGCCATTGGCCGCAGATGGGGTTTTCCCCCATCTATTGTACATTGGCCTTACACAGCCGTAATACGTCCCATACTACTCTACGGAGCTCTAGTATGGTGGCCAGAACTCGGGAAATAATCAGCCCTGAACAATTTGCACAAAATACAGAGAAGTGCAGAAATTTGTATTAGAGACGCTCTCCGAACGACATCAACGGAAGCGCTAGCTACTTTTCTTCACCTTCTACCACTAGACCTCGTAGCTAAGCAAATGGCTACCACAACAGCCTAAAGACTACGAGAATCCGATGCCTGGAACAGGGGCAATTCCGACATAAAGATTCGAGGGACACGCCTCCATACTCGAAGACCAAATAGGCCCAGTTTATACCATTAATAACAGACTATTTTATACCACAAACGACGTTCCACAAATATTTTTTTTTTTTTTTTTTTTATTACTCACAGTACACTATGTTGTTAAAGAAACCCTAATTGTTACAAACTATTTATATTTTTATTTCTTTGTATAACAGAAAAATTCACAAGCCAATAAGTATTTATTTCACACAAAATAAATAAATCATTTTACTCGATTTTTTCTTAAAAATATTGGACAGCGTCATGAACATAGATTTTTTCCATCTCTACTTAATATATTTTCGGTACAGAGTATATAAAATACTAGAATGTCGATTCTCAGAAATAGGTGAATCGTTGAAAATTTATTTGTTTAACGAAGAATTAAATGTGTTTTTATAATAGAACTTAAGAAAAAATCGCTTAGAATAAAATTGTTGAAACTGTTTTGGTTGGATTGAAAATTACAGATCTGTAACCCGCGTCTCTCAATCATAGCGTTTAATCTATCAAACCATTCATTACAAGATATCAGATTTGTTCGTCGCAATCGGAATTGACAAGGTTATTAACAATCAGTCGTCCCATGAGCGATATAACGCCTGGTTTAAAGACCCTAACTGAGTCCATTTTTATCCCTCTTATTTGTTTCGTTGATTCAATGTGTGTTTTACATTTTGTATATAAATATATGCACACTCAAAAATTATTCTTTCTAAATTTTTAGAAAATTCTGTCAAGGGTGGAAATCGCCGTTCATTTTGATTTTTCTTTAATGAAGAAAAATAATTATCTAAGCGTAGCTTCAAACTCTCCAAAGACCCAATAGCCTTAAAACTTTCACTATGCTCACCCAGAGTTGTGCCTCCTAATGCGCCACCCTTAAAGTTACTTCTCCCGTTTTTAAAATCAACTTTCACCTCAACAGTTGGCAATTGGCCAATGGCCTCGTAATGCTGATGAAGTTGTTGATATGGTCATGGAGATAGCACAATGCGTGCCATTTTGTGGGTTGTGTGTGCGTAATCAAATTACATGCGGAATTATGGACACCCGCAGGACAACAACGGCAGCCAATAAAGATGACGATGACAAGATAAGCGGAAGTTGTAACCCGCGGGTTGCGTGGGGAAGGGAGCAAAGGACACAACTGTCGTCTGTCTCAGCTTTAAATGAAATTTAACGATGCACACAAATAATGACACTTTGCATTTTAAAACACTTTGCGAGGGCGACGCTTCGGTCAAAAGTCAGTCGATTGGAGGCAGGACCCAGAGTCGGAGTCAGAGTCTGATGCTCATTATACGCATTTCATTTGACACTTTTATTGGGGCAGCTGTCCAGGGCTGATATTTCACACTTGGCGAGGGGTAAATTAAATGCGTAATGCTGTCTTCCCCCCCTCCCCGATGCGTTTTTACTTTATGCGGGTCATTTTATGGCCAAGAACGGATACCGATAAGGGCATTAAATGTGTTCAGCACTTTTGCTGGCCATAAAGTCGCCGGGGCACATCAGTCAGCACTCAGCCAATTACGCAAATAAAAGCATAAACTCGCTCTCTGCTCCCTGCTGCCGGCCACTCGTCTTTCCTCGTATGGGAAACGTGTCAAAGTGCTGAAAAATGCAGCCGCTTTCAAGGATGTGGGAGGTCGCTTTGGAGTGGCTCATTAGGTGTTCGCTGCCCCAAGGTGTTGCGGGTAAATTGTGTGGAAAAACGCGCACTAAACTGAAAACCCACACACTCGTCGACTTTTTTTGAGTGCTCCGCTGGCCGCTGGCTAAGTTGTGGGGCGGGGGCGGGAAACAAACTGTTGTACACTTTCCTAAAAATATATTTTTGTACTTTTAGAACTCGCATAATTAAAGCCCAGGCGGCACTTGGATGGACCCTCTGGGCGATTTTCATCATCAAGCCTGGCCATGAGAAATTTCAATTGTCGCCAAGCAGTTGGGTGGCACAGCAAGTCGTCGCCCAGGCGCATATCCTGCGGCTGATTAAAATCTATTAGAGTCAAAGAGATGTCTTAAGACACTGAGCAGGCGGCCTTCATGGGGGGTTGGTTGCTTGCTGGCCAATGACTTGGCATGTAAATGTCGACGCAATTGAAATGTATGCGGCGGAAACTTCCAACTTGTACTAAGTAGACGAAAAATAGGTATTACACCATTCACATTAAGTTTGCCCAAAGATGGGAGTAACTAAGTAGTATACTTAACTATGCTTTAGGTATGTAAAGCATTATTTGATCAATAAATCAATTTGAAAGATTGGTAAAGGGAGCGCAGTTCTAGAAGTACCCGCTTAAAAAGTTTTACGATATTTCGTTTCTGCATTATGAATTCGATTGAAAATACAAAATACTGTTTCCCGACTGAAAACAAGCAAAACAAATACCCTGTGTATTTACAAAAAATTCGTGGCCCTGCTCTGGCGAATCATTGGGCAATTTGTACAGCCACCTTGCAGAGTCCATAAGCATAAGAAATTAATTATTGCAAATTGGAAAGCAAAAGCATCACTTTAAAAAACATAGCAGAATTTCCGCCTGCGACGTTGACATATTGAAATCCTCAATGAGTTATTCGGCGACTAGTCGCGACTCCTAGATATATAAGGAACTAGCTGAACCCGCCGCGACTTCGTCCGCGTCCAAGTTTTCGAAAAAAATGGTAGTAAGTAGAAAAAATTGTTTAGCTCTCTGAACACTGTATTTATATATAATATTATCTATTTGTTAAAAGCAAATTCTTTTTTAATATCATTGGCTTCATTAGCTTAGTCTATAGACTGTTTCGAATTTACGGTTGATTAATATAAATCAATCTGGGAATAGAGGATTAAGTAAGGCGCGGAAAAAGCAATGACCAAGTTTTTAAATCGCGTGAAAATTCCTGAATTAAAAATTATTCCCTTCCTTAAAATTTGGTTGACAAAACAGGGAAAATAAATTTTTAAAAAATAGAAAAAATTAGATGTAAATTTAACATTTTCTATTTCAAATCGAAAAAAAAATATATTTTCAAAAAAGGTTACAATTCCCGCTGCCCTCTTATTTTTTCTCTGCAAAAAGCTAAATTGAAAAAAAGCTGTTTTGACAACACTTTTTTTTATCCTTCAAACACACTTTTCATTGCGGAAAGTTGTTATGAATTTTAAGGCGCTTCAATCGATATAAATCTCTTAGATTATCAACTCACAGCCTGGTTTATTAAAAAGACTCGCAAATGAGGTAGGAAGACAATTAATTTTAAAAAAGCTGCTCACGAGTCGTGAGTCACGACATGTGTGCCATCACTTTTCCAATCTCACCTCTAACAAAAGTGGTGCCCGCTGTGTCTGTTGTGCGTATGACAGAAAAAACACACAACACAATTTTTGGCTTCTACCTTTATGAAATTTTTACCTTTATTGTGATATACACGGTCAAGATATTGTTGAAGCTAGCGATGTGTTTTGTATATGCCATTAGATTTAATGCAATTGGATGAGGCACATTATAATTGTTTATCTTTTTAAAAAAAACACACACATACACGCACTCAGCGCGCTCTCACTCTCTCTCGCGTTCTCAGCGAAACAACTTTTCCACAACATTGCCTGAGCGGAACAACCGTTATGACCCAAACAAACCTTTAATTGGCCTTTTCAGAAAATTGGTAAAACATTTTCCAAATATTCTTTCTTAGGTCGTGCCTGCATAACTAAACGAAGGTCTATGCCAAAAATCAGACCTGTACGATCAGTCGTTTAGGCTTTGGCTTGATAATATGTCAGTCTGTCAGTCGGGCGTACAGATTTATATATATAGATAATATAGTTTAAGATCCCTTAAGGACATGTGATGTACCAAGAGAAAGGTATTGAGCCATAGATCATATATGTGTTGACGTTTTAGTCCTACACCGCTTGGTTCAAAAGTTATTTAAATTCAATCTTTATTTTTGATTTTTAAAATCAAAATTACAAAATAATCCTTCTTTTTGATTTTTATAATAAATATTAAAATTTAATCGTTATTTTACAATTTTTATTTTTAAATAAAAAAATAAGAGTTATTTCTGATTTAAATGAAAAAAATTAATAAATAATCCTTAAATCGAAATTTTTATTTTTAAAATTGTAATCGTTACGACCCCTGATAGATATGCATGTGAATGTGAATATGTGATACAAGAGTCCGCTGACGAGAAGATGTGGTTATCTTCGAAACAGCGATCGTTGTACGGACTTACCAATTGCTATTGCAAAATCTTGTAATTTATCTCTGTTGATTACATTGAATTGTAACACTCTACTGACCTCGAGACAGCCAAATGCAAAACTTTGACAAAAACAGAGGCAAGAGCTTTTATACGAGTTGTCTCACGGTGGACTCGACCAAACTCGAGATCGCTAAAACATTTAATCTACCCATGATTGAAACGGTAATGAGAAAAAACACTTTATCATAAAAATATTTCACATATTTGTGGCTGTGAAAAAAAAAAATTTGCAAAATTTCAGATATAAAAACTGTGGGATGTCGGTAGAAACAGACAGCGGACGGACAGACGGAAGGGAGGAATCGACTCAGCTGTCAGCTGTCATTCTTGTTTTCTTCTTTAAAAATGAGACGTCACCGTAATCGAAGCCCTTAATGTCGCCGTTAATTTTTTCCAGCAAGACAGTCCTGCGGCACAATCTGAGAAATCTTTTCTGTGAGCAGCTTATTTTGCGTTTCGGACCTTTAAGGCCCATACGGACATCCGAAGTGCGTAATTTAGCTAACTTCACCTCATGTTACGTCGCCGTGCAACGTAAGAGCAGTGTAACCAGACTTAAGAAAAATTACGCAAAAAAATTATGTTTTTGATATTTTTAATTCAATCGGCGGTGGGTCACACTGCTCGATCATTTGTATTTTGTTTTGATGCCAAGTTAATTTTTCGTAGAAGCTCGGCCACTTCTCCCCAAGCCTTGTTCACAAAATTAAAGTCCAAATGCTTGGGATGGAAAAGATAAAAATGACAACTCGCTCTTTCACCGCCAAAATTAAAAACATTTTTTTGTCATGCAAAAACACTTTAAAACGATTCTTTAGCTTTTGTTTTTCTCCCATGCTTTTTTTATTTTCTTTTTAAATCACTTTAGCTAAAAGCAGTCCAGCTGGTCAAAGCACAATAAGGCCCACAGCCATCTTACATAGTATCCACAAATGTGCTGCTAAGTGCAACATTGTCTGTTAAGTGTAACTTTCAACTTCGCATCTCCGTAGATGCAAAAAGTTCCAGAGGCGAAGTTATAACTTCTTCTTCCCTCAATTTTTGTATGAAACTTCTCGCTACTTGTGATGTCCATATGGGGCTTTAAACTGGACGCCTAGATCATGTGATATCAGTGATATCATATCACAACACTGGACTTTTTCCTGTGAGGTTACGAGAAGTCAAAAGCTGTCGTCGTTAAGTCAGCTACGACTTAAGATTTGAAAGCAAACAATACACGCGCAATTCGCCAAATACCCATAGCAACGCTGGAAAAAGTGATCCAAAATGGGACCATTCCAAGGGACAATTTACAGTGCATCTGCGGTCAACATTTGAAAATAAAGATTTATGTTATTTTTGTGAAATTAAAAAAATCCTCAATGGATCACCCTTTTGGCAGCCAGAAATTAGAGGTTGAAATGGATTTTTGGTATTTCTCCTTAGTACAAAATAGCAACAAAAATGGAACTACTCTCTCAGTTTTAATTTCAAGGCTTAGGTTGTGGATCGTTGACTATATGTATAAAACGTTCACACTTCGTATCCTATAAATGAAAGAGAAGGTAGAACATAGCTGTGCCAGCTACTAAAATTATCCAGTTAATCTCTTAAATTTAAAAAGAAGCCGTGGTCTGACGGTTAGACCCAAGCATGAAGATTCATTCCCATATCCTGTTTTTTTATTCTTAATATGTATTTTTATCAAATTGACTTAACTTTTCATCCGTTTTTTTGTTTTTTGGGCGGAATTGGAAGTTGCAGTGCGAAAATCTTTTCTAATAAACCAATGTGAACTATTTTGCAAAATTTCAAATTCCTGAATCTTATGTGTTCAGCTTTTGGTCGTATATCTATTTTAGCCTTCAATATTTGTTTTTTTTATACAAAAGCCGATTAAAGAGTATTCTGAATACGATCTGCCTTCCATTACGCATTTTCCTTCTTCTGTTGTTGCCAAAAGTCGCACACAAAAACTTTCCCAGTAAAGTTTCCAGCGGAAATTGTGCAGCTGTTTTGTGTGGTGGGTGGCAGAATGAGGGCAGAGGCAATGGCACTTGTTAGCTGGCCTCTTCCTAAACAGCACTCGAAGCTGTAAAATTGAGCGTTTTACAAATTTGCTGAAAATTTTAATTTTATGTTCCAGCGCAGCGCCTATCATGTGTTACTGGCCCGTCTTGAGTCGTATGTTTGCCGCAGTTGCTCTTTGGCTCCCAATATGATTTTTCATGATTAAAGCGCGTGCCGGGCATGTTTTTATCGGCCCAAAGACATTTGCCGAACGACAATGTGGGGGGGTTCGATGAGAATTTTCTTATAAATTATCGGTGGCAACAAATGTGTCCGCACTCTGGCACATTGGCACGCATGCATAATAAAGTGATTTTAAAGGGCTCTTTCGCTTTTGTCGTGAGTGGAAGCGTAAAATTTTTGCCATTTGGAAGGGAGGCGGCGGCACTCAACTTTATTGAAATTGAAGTGGAGACAAGGCTGGATAATGTTTGGTTGCTGGGCGAGCACATGTGCTCCATCTTTAAGATGTCCTGTCTGGTTTTACAATTCATTAAAAACTTTATATAAATGCAGCGGCGAAAATAATCCACTTTGCTGCTGTTGCTGCAACACTTTTATCATTATTATTAACTGTTAGTAACAAATGCGCCAGTGTCAAGCAACAATAACAATATTAAATGCAGTGCAAAAGCGTCAAGTCATAAACTGCTCATCAGTCTTGGCCTTCTGCCCTGTCTGCCGGAACCTGCTTGCTGCACAGTGGGCGAAATGGACATTCTGACAAAAACATAGCTACAAAATGTTTGTGATAACGTAAGCCAAATCCAATGTAAAGCACATTATTGGCTTTATCTGATCCTATAAAAGCTTTATCTAAATGTGCATTCATTTTCTCAAAATATAATATTATATGTGTCTCATTTCATATGAAGGATGGAACTAAACTACTATAATTTCTTGATTTTTCCAAAATACCTTCAAAATAACAGTTTTCTAATTTTCAACAAAGATCATCTTTTCTCTCCACCGTTCGCTGTCCGTACAACTGTAATTATGCGAAGCGAGCGACGGCGGTGGAAAAGTTCTTTACTATCACAACTCATTGTCTCGACGACGGGCAGGAAGTGGCAAGAGCCGGCGGCAAAACATGCCATGGAGAAGGACGAAGTGTTGTGTCTGTGCCATTCCTGCCTTTGCCTTGCCTTTTGACGCTGATAATGCAATTTCCGCCACCGCCAATCCCCCCTCCACCATCTTCCACGCTCTGCTAGTGTAATTTACTGTTATGCAATGTTTCATTTTTGTTCACTTTTTAAAGCCAGCGGCTTTGTGGCAATCAACTGGCTGGCCCTTTCTAGCTGTTTTGCTATTTATCCTCATAAAGTTAATTGAAAACATTCAAATGCCCGAGACAACGTCGACAACTGCGTGATGTGTCAACATCTTTCCATGCCGCATAATCCCCTTCTTCTACCTGAACAACAACCACAATGAAATGACCACTTTTTCGTCTTTATTACAAATTGGTTTTCTGCACTCGCTACTCGCATGTTTCGTGCACAATTTGCAGCTGCAAATGAATATGAAAACCACCGCGAGAAAAAAAACACATTCGACAAATGTGGGCAAAAAAAAAACTAAGAGGGAAATAGATTGCAACACGGCAAACGGTCGAGAAACGTAGGCAAAACGTGTCCTGCTCACCACGTTAACGAAGTGAAATCGAAAGTTTGTCTGCGGTCAACGTGTGGGAACATTGTCATTCTCCATCGCTTTGGTTGCGGGTCGCTCTGTCTCCCAGCTGGCTGTCAGATTGAATGGTTTATGTGTGACACCTTTGACCGGTCGGGTCGAGTTTTACCTGACGATATAAATTAAAATCCAGCTGGTGGGAGCTTTAAGCCAAGGCGAGATGAGAGTCAAAAAAGGTGAAGCAGAGTAAAGTAAACCATTCTCCAATTCACCAATTTATATCTTTAAGGTTAGGAGTCAAAAGTACGAGGGGAAAAAATATTTTTAAAAAGTTTTAATGAATAGAAAGATTTAACGATTCTGGATGCCACTGGTATCTCGAAACTTAAACCAATAACTCTTCAAAAGAACGGAAAACTAATCGTTTTTCTTTTGATTGGTGACAGTTTTAATTTCATTTGCAAACGATAATATCTTTAGGTTATCGTAAGCCTCAGTAAATCGCTCGTTTCTAGGCCCCTTGGCAAATTTTAAGTTCTGTTGCAATCTGATGTTAATACCCGAACGATTTTCTCTATCGGTTGCGGTGTCTAACACGGCCAATAGTTAAATTTTAGTTACGGTTATATGTATTATGGGAAACGGACACAATCTGCTTGTCGGTTTTCCATGCTGTTAAAACAAGCTTAAGGCCAATATAAATGCCTTGACCGAAACCGAAATTCATTCGGGTTTTAATCTCTGATTGCAAACATTTACTGAAGCCACCTTTTTTCAAATCTAAGTGCTTTTTCCACATTTTTTAAGCTCCATGTTTGAAATGAACAATTCAAGCTTAGCGTTTATTTTAGCATTCTAGTTCTTCAATTGATACATTGAGGCCTAAGTTACATCCTTGAAAATCAATATTCAGTTTTATTTATTAAAAAATTATTTAAATCAATTTGGCACTCTTCAACGCATTCCCAACACAATTAGTCTATATCAACAACTTAAGATTTGATTCCACATCTAAATCCCTTTTCTCAAATTTTTTGTGTCGTTCGCCCTTTTATTTACCCAAGCAAAAGTCACGTGGCATTCATAATTCTTAAAATGGCGCCATCAGAAATTATGTAGCAATGCTAAGTGCACCCAAACAGCTGCCCCTGCCTCTGCCCTTGCTCTTGCTTCTTATCCAACTACGTGACCAGCATTTGCTGCCCGTGAAAGTATGCTATGATTTTTGGCCAACAATGGACAGCAGGAGTAGGAGGAATAGGAATTGATTTCGGCTTGCAAGCTGATTATGGAATTAAAACATATTTTTCTGTGGCAAGAACTTAAAACTTTAAGTGGCAAAGGTTGTCGTTGCCTTTCCAGGACGTGACATTCCTTTGCTTTTGGAGTTTATCACGTGACAAGTTTTTGCAGTTTTCTGCTTATTTTCCACGCACTCACACGCAGACCCACAATGCGTTTCGTTTTCATTGTAAAAAGACGAAAAAAATAACAACTTTTCATGTGTGCGAAAGAAATGAATAAGCAAACGAAACGACAAAGAAGTAAACTACAAAAGCGCATGGCAAAAGTGAACTTGGGTTACAAAGGCGCGGAGCAGTCCGTAAAAAACGCAGATAAATAACATTGAATGTGAATATACAAGAAAAAGACAAAAATAAACAATACACCGTTTGAAATGCTAAACGTGCCACAGACTCACACGCACACACACTCACTCGAGCACGGCCACAGGCGCTGTTCACACGGCGTCCGGACTCCTGCTCGTGTATTTTTATTAGTCCTTCATCCCAGCCCCCTTTTCAGCTTCATTGGTTTATCTTGTTACGTGGCACCCGCTCAATGCCAAAATCATTTATCTTGTCGTATTTATTTTGTAGCACATTAATTTCGTTTCATGTTTGAGCAGAAATTGACTTATTTGCATTCGGTTTAATTTGTACCACCATCAATGGGATGTGCGAAAAAAACGCTCAGCATGACCATTTTGAGAAGGGAAAGAGAGCAGTGGTTGCTGGCCAACAAGCCACAGGTGTTGCAACTGTCAAATTTTGTGATTGATGGAAGGCTAACACAAAATTATGAGATTTATTGAACAATGTTTTTATTATTAGGAAAAAACAATGAAAATTTAGCTGACATTTCTGCAAATCTGAGTAAATACTTCAATTAGGCCCACCCACATATTTTTTTATATACAGAAAATTGAAGCTGAGCTCAAAGTTAATTCATTTTTGATTTGTGAGAACCGATTAAACACAAAGGTAAGAGCAACTGAAAAAGGTAGAAGAAGGGGAAAAATCTGTAAGGTTATGAGAACCAACACGCTCTGATCCAAGCTGAACCCACTATTCGTACTCTTCATCTAAACCAAGATCCAAAAAATTCCAAGCCGAACCCGAAAATAACATAGTTCGTTTTATTTCGCCGTCATGTGGTTAAAAATGTATATCTATTATATACTAGCAAATACCCGGCAGGCGTTGCTACGCCACTTCAGATTTTCTAACACAAACTAAAGAAGTGAAGCTTACTTGACAATGGCCATAGAGCATCAAGCAGAATTCGCGATATTTGGAAATTTCGATTTTCACCATTCGTCTAATTACACGTCTTCATGATAATTTGATTGAAAGACACCTCTTACTTCCTTCTATCTCTAGTCTACACATTTATATATGGGTACTAAATTGTAATTTATCCAATCTTGCTAATAACCTTAATAACTATGCATATTTTGAAAATTTCTTAATTTTTTTTTCCATTTGGATCTTTTAAAATTTCTCGGTTTTTGGACCATTTAAATATAGGTTGTATAGCCTTTGTTGACCTCCGGGTTATCAATTATCTCTGTGCCCCACAGTTTTATCGCAATCGGAAATGACAAATTCTACGGTTTAGGGCATGTGACCACCCAATCCTCAAAGTTTCATTACAATCAGATAAACGGTATAATTATTAGGGTTGCCGAATATTTTCAAAATATCGAAAGAAAATATTCCCCGTTTTAAAAAAATATCAAATGATATTAAATATATTACTTTTAAAACATCGATATATCGATATAATTGATATTTTAATTTTTTTCCTGTTTTTACCAAAAATAGGAAATACTCTGCCCCAAAATAAAAAGATATAGTCTATATTAAGAAAACATAACAATTTTTTCCATGAGACTGGAGTTTTCTACGTATTATACATATTAAATTCTTTTAGTTTCAATTTTTGGGCTAAATTTTACATGGTTTGAATTTTACAATTCATTATAAAAAACACAAAATTAAAAATTTGTGAATGCGAGGGCTGTTCAAAAAGTTCTCGGGATCCGCAAAACAAAAAGATGTATCGATGATACCCACGTTTCCGGGAGTTACAATTATCAGAAAGCCAAACGGAAGATGGGAAGTTTGTTAATATGAATGCCATTATCGTTCGTAGCAAAATTGTGAAAATAAAATTGAATTTGAAAAAATACCGGCCTTTTAAAAACGAAAAATCGAAATTTGAAAATTGCTTGTTATACCGAAGTCATTGGTCGACAAAAAAAAGCTATATAATGTAAAGTATTTCGCATTTTCAAAAATCCATTTGGGATAATATTTTTGAATATCTAAGCTAAAAAATAAAGACAAAACAAAAATTTTGGAAAAAAAATTTTCTAGACCAGAAGAGGCCTTAAAAGTCTTTAAAAAGACGCATCGCTCCGAAGGCGCTGGAGAAATAAGATACCTTACGGCGAGTCTGGATAGTCCCGTCATGGCCGCCTTATGCGAATTCCAGAATATTAAGGGATAACTTTCCCATGATGTTTGTGGCAACCTAAAGTATAACTTTAGCCCGCTATTTTGCGACTCTTGGGCTTGCATAAAGTCAACACACGGGACATTTGGTCGTGTAAACGCTTGCTTCAAATACTTATTCGCACAAATTACACTTGGCTGTGCCTTTTTTTATGTCGCTCTAATTTGATTTTATCAAATTTGAATCCATTTTCTGTCTCTTAAATGCGCTTGCGCTCGCTACCCAGAAAATTTCATAAAATATCCCAAAAAAAATCGATATTCGATATTTGGTCAAAAAAAATCACGATATAAATATATCAGTTAAAAAAAAATATTATCGATATATTGATATTTTGATATATTTTCGACAGCCCTAATAATTATGTAAATTTCGCGGTTTTTGGAATTTTTTTCGCCCGGTTTTTTAAAGCTAGAATCCATGGCGGACAAGCGTCCCATCGTGCCTGCAAAGAAATTATAGTACATTTTTAGAAACGCTTGTGTAGAAATATTTTTTATACAAGTTCGGAAATTCAAATAAAAGTCCAATAAAATTTATTTTTGTTTCGTTTCACAGGTGCACCAGCATTTTCTGAAAGCTTACAGAGTAAAGTATTTTTGATTTTTTTCGAAAGACTTTTAGTGCTTTAAAAAAATATATCTCTGGAACGGAAACGAAAAATTAATTTTTTTTTTAACTAAACCATCTTTTAGTCTGCATCACAAATTTGTTTTTAATTTTCATAGAAATTTTTAAAGTTGCTTTTTTTTATTGCAAAATTTACGAAAAAAAAAATATATGCAAAAGCATAGTAAAAACTTATGCTTTACTAAGAAAATCATGGTCTTTCGAAAAGTCGGAAAAAATCTAAAAAAAAACTTTACTCAATAAGCTCTTAGAAAATGAAGTGCAAAGCACAACAAGTCTTGTAGAGGCCAGTTTCAAACAGATTACGGCGAATACTTATTCGCTGCACTGTAACGTCAACATAGGCTTTAATACTCTGTTAACAAAGCAGTGCGCGTATCGTACGACTAAACCGTTTTCTTAACATGTTACCTCCCACGCTTGATCCGTAGCTTCGCTTGATTTCGGACATCGCCCAGCTAGTCAGCATAGACTGGAAACTGCTTAACTTCGGGAGACGTGATCATTGAGCGAGCGTCTCTGGTGCAGTACAAACGCCTAATTCATTTGTACAAAATTATATTATAATTATATTATATATATATATTAATTTTGGCCAGGTACGGAAAAAGTGAAGTGTTTCAGCAGAAATCTAATTTCTTTATTTTCTTAGTGCCTTGTGCCCGTGCCTCCTTATGCCAGGCTCTAATGATGGTGCCTTGCTGTTAATATGCTAGTGTTGAATATAGTGGAGTAACATTTGTTGTAGCAATTCACAACCAACTGGATGCCCTATCATTCTGAGCCGAAATGGATACGCACTTTCGAGAGGATTAGCTAACCTAGCCCTTCATATGACAAGCTGCTCTGTGTACCATTGTTTTTTTAAGCATGCATACAAACGTCTGTCTAAAAGTACCCAAATTAATGAATTTCTCCTCCGAAATGTGGAAGTCACATCGATTGTGAATTACCTCATTACACCCACTTACTTAGTTGCTTAATTAATTACTTAGCTTTTTTTTCTTAAATTAACTATGGCTAGATTCTAATAAAGGCGTAGTTTTTGATAAATAATTGAAAGTGCATAGAGATAACAGCCCTCAAGATAGAACATAAATGATGAATGAGAATAAAACTATGCGCAATATTTGTTATGAAATGAAATCTTAAGTCTTCTTGATGGATCCGTCGCCGAACCAAGTGCCAATGCCAAACCCAACATAAATATCAGCTATTAGTAGCAGTAGGGGAAACCCAAAACCAAATTCTGTAGGTGTTGCCATGGTAGGGAGGGTAGAGATCGGGGTTAAATTCCAGCTAGTTCCCCTATGCCAATCTATCTTTATTAGTCCCTTGTCTGTCCGAGTCTTTAAGATTTAATATGTACCAGGAACCGATTTTCTCATCATTTTAATCCAAGTTTGATAAATTAATATTTTCTGACACTGCACTTAGTATTGTAGTGGTGTGTCCGCAATGGTAGGATGAGGAAGAACCCCACCCCATCCGACGTGCTGAGCAAGAGCAGAGCTATAAGTGCACGCCCCGAGTCCTCCATAGCCAGGTAGAATACGTGGAAGCGAACAGATAGTAAGATCGGCTGGTCGTTCGACTATTAAAATAATTAGTACCCACACGCTACAGTCTTTGGTCAAAGGAATTGGACGACCAACACACTTTTTACTTCCCCCCTTCGTTCAAATTTTGAGTGTTGATCGTGTGTAAGCTCTCCGCATTATTCAATCCACTTGAAGAAAATTTAATCTGTGCAAAGCCCTTCGTGATTTGAACTATTATCCTAATATATAATCCGTATCTGTATCTAACCTTACACTCAGAAAAAATAAGAATTCTCCAATTATAATGGAGAAAATTTAAAAAGCTGAAGAAGCTCGGAATTTTTATCTTTGACAACAAAATTCTAATTTCATTTTGTGATTATAAAATCTTTAACAACAAAACTTCGGTTATTATACCAAGGTTACACAGAACTCTTTGTTAGCCAAAAATGAACAGCAAGAAGCAAAATAACCTGTCGAATTTAAAATTATTTTGTTTAATAAACCAACAATAGCACTTCTTCTCTTCTTCTTCTTCTTTAATGGCCATTACAACCGTTAGACGGTCTGGGCCTCTGCGATTAACGCTCTCCATTCGCTTCTGTTCTGTGCGAGCTGCCACCAGTTGGTCACACCAAGCTCCGCAATGTCTTCCCGCACCTGGTCTTCCCATCTTAGTGGTGGTCTTCCCACCTTGCCGCCTCCATAGTCAGCCGCCTTCGATTTATACGCCTTTTTTGCTGGAGCTTCTTCCTTCATCCTGGCGACATGTCCTAGCCAGCGCAGCCGCTGCTGCTTTATGCGCTTAACCAGGCTGGTGTCCCCATAGAGCTTATACAGTTCGTCGTTTCTTCGAATGCGGAAATCATCGCCGACTTTTAAAGGTCCATAAATCCTCCGAAGAATTTTTCGTTCAAACACGCCAATCGCCGCTTCATCCGCTGCTGTCATTGTCCATGCTTCTGCGCCATATTGCAGGACTGGGATGATAAGCGACTTGTACAGGGCTATTTTTGTTCTTCGCTTGAGGTCTTTGCTCTTGAACTCCCTACTTAGCCCATAGTAGCATCGGTTCGCAAGAGTGATTCTTCGTCGGATTTCCAGACTGATGTTGTTCTTGCTGGTTATCATCGTTCCGAGGTAGACGAAATCCTCTACAACATTAAAGTTGTACCCCTCCATTGTAACAGATTGCCCAAGTCGCAATGACTTTTTGTCCGCGGTTACTAGGTACTTCGTCTTGTCCTCATTTACCGCTAAACCCATTAATCTAGACTCCTTCTCAATCTCTGAAAACGCCTTGCTTACTGCCCGTTTGGTTTTGCCGATAATGTCAATATCATCGGCATATGCAAGTAGCATTAGATTTTTATAAATAAATCCGCCGGTTCTGTTGGCATGTTCGCACTTGCGCAGTATATCTTCCATCAGTAGATTAAAGAAGTCACACGATAGAGGCCACGATAGAAGCCAACAATAGCACACTGAAAGAAAAATTCAAGAGCATTAGAATCAAAATAAGCACAAACGGTTCCAAAAACAAAGCATGAACACGTTTTTTCATATGTAGTACATGGTTCTCACTTCAAGAAAAAATTATCTACAATCAAGTTAACTTTCATGATTTCAAGAACTTTAAGAGCATTTTCGCTCATAAAATTTGAGAATATTACGTTCTCAATATGAGTTTACAACAACTAATTTTCTGAAAAGGTTTTTCCTCACTGTGCATTAGTGCCAAATTCTTGAGCTCTTCTGCTGTGTACTTGGAGAGCAAGCAAAGGCTAACTAGTTTCTTTATTCATAAATTCTCTCATAGCGTGCCGCGCTCTTTAAAAAAATGACAAAAACTATTCTTAATTTAATACTTACAATTTTGGTCAATTTCTTACCCTAAATAACATTAGCTTAAACACTATCAGGCTTCGTTCGTACTATTAGTACTATTAAGTACAATCCTAAGTTTTATTTAGAAACTGCTTTTTATTGCCCACTATTTCCTTTAGACTATCTGAATGTAATGATTATTTGAATGATCGAACAAAACAAACAATTTTGTGTTTATGCATACAAACCTGGCCATCTTTTCAAGACATAAATTCACTTAAATTGTAATACAAGAAAATTGAAAACATTCAAGTAGCAATGTCCATTGTAACAAAACAATCGACATCCCAAACTTCTCAAACTTATTGTGAAAATTTGCAGACGCTGGAATTGTCGTTGGCGTGGCTCCGCTTAAGGAAATGCTGCGTCGCTAAGCCGTAAGTCCAACAAGAAAAATCACTTTTCTACTGTACCCCGCACAGACGGACGGAGCGGACAAGAGATTTGCTTTCGATTTTCGAATGATTTTCGTTTAATATGCCAAACACAATTTAACTTTTATTCAATATGCAAAAGATACGCGTCAATTTGTTGTTTGTTTTCTTAACTTTTCAATCTCAATAAGGCTTTCTTTTCTTTTTTTTGAGTTCTCCGCGCTTTAAGCTTGAACCTGATGAAGTTCACGTGCTCGGCGGGGCAAATAGCATTAACTTTTTGCTAGTGCCAACATAAAAGATGTTGTGGCTAGATTTATGTTGGCAGTTTTACAGTTGGTTTAAGCACCACCTAAAGACGGTATCCACGCAGACAAACAGAGTTGAACAAGCAGAGTAACAGCTACTTAAGCCAACGCAGAGTAAACTTTTGCAACTATTAAAGTATTAAGTCGAAGAGTGGACGAACGGACGAACGGACGAACGGAAGCTGCTGGCCAGCAGCTGACTGCGGGTGCATTTTCACCAGTAACAACAAAACGATGCTGCAGTGGAAACTTTGTCCTGGACCATTCCGCTGATGCGCCCTAATGCTTAACACTTTCTGATTGTTCGAGGACAAGGCTAAAACTGGCTTAAGCATATAATATGGCGGTGGCTGCTTTGTACGCTGTGAGTGGGTCAAACTGCATGTTTGTGGTGGTAAATAGGGTTTTCAAGGAGTCGTGGAGAAGAATTTATTGGTATTAAAATTGGTTTCCTCAAACAGCATTTCACTGAGAACTAGGTTCAATCATCCTGAATTCAGCCCAACTTTACTACTCAGTAGGGATTAAAACTATAGCTTTTTTATATATTTTTTATATTTCGGTCCGGTTGCGATTCGGTTACAAAGTAATCGTTTTGGTTACCGGCTTAAGACCGGTAAAGCAGGAGCATGTTTGATTTCTTTCAATTTCATAACGACTTAAAATGAAATCATCTGCATTCTCTTAAATTTCGTCAGAGTGAACATTGACTCCTGAATCAAACAAGTGAGAAAGTCGGTCAAGCCCGACTATAACATACTCTGTACCTGGAGTAGAAGCTGAATGCAATGCTGGTGCTGCGCTCATCTCAAAGTCTCTCTCTCTTTTTCTCTCTCTCTCTCACTCTCTCTCTCACTCTCTCTCTCGCTCTCTCTCTCTCTCTAAGTTTGTGTGGTGTTAGTTGTAAATGGGTGGAAGGGGGTGGGGCGAGGGAGAAGTACTTTTTTGCGCATAACTTGAGAACCACTGATCCGATCTTTATCATTTCTTCGGCAAATCGATACATTGTGTTAATTACTAACTATCTCTAGAAGGTGCGAAACGTCTATCTTCAAAACTGTAGGAGATATAACGTTTTTTCCGAATTGCGGGGGCGGGAGGGGGCGTGGCAAAAATTAAAAATAAACTTGATCTGCCTGCAGCTATAAGAAACATTTGTCCCATACATGTCAAACCTCTATCTCTTACCATCTCCGAGATCTGTTTGTTCATACGGACGGACGGACGGACGGACGGACAGACAGACGGACAGACGGACAGACGGACATGGCTATATCGACTCGGCTGTTGATGCTGATCAAGAATATATATACTTTATATAGTCGGAAATGATTCCTTCTCCCTGTTACATACTTTTGCACAAACTTAATATACTCTATGTACCTTCGGTACAGAGTATAAAAATAGGATCAAAAAATAATAGTAATTAAAACACCAATGAAACAACCGCCCAAATTCGTAAGGTTGTCACATGTTAGGAAATCAATTTCCCCTGCAGGTGCTTTTATTGCCATCTCTGACTTTAAAATGTTAATTCGCATATTTTGAGGATATATCAAATGCGGATACCCCAGACCATGCAGAATGGAATTAAGGACTTTTCTAAGCCCAAAACGGTCTTTGTCAACGACACTTTAATTGTGCAGCTAAACTTATTGCCCATCCGTGCATCAAGGGCTTACAAGATAAGCTCTTGTAATGAGTTTATTTAGGAGGAGGATTTGTGAGGAGTAAGGCTGCTTCCTTAATCGCAATTAGTTACAATGTCGATTGAATTACAAATTTTAGATGTATGCCTTGTTTTTATAATAGGTAAATTTTCAAAGAATTCACGGGCTCAACTTAGAAGAACGTGTAAAAACAGGGTGTACTAAAGTCGTGCAAATGTATGTATTAGGCAAAAGGAATCATTTCCGACCTTATAAAGTATATATATTCTTGATCAGCATCAACAGCCGTGACGATATAGACATGTTCGTCTGACCGTCTGTCCGTCTGTCCGTCCGTCCGTCCGTCCGTCCGTATGAACAAACAGATCTCGGAGATGGTAAGAGATAGACGTTTGACATGTATGGGACAAATGTTTCTTATAGCTGCAGGCAGATCAAGTTTATTTTCAATTTTTGCCACGCCCCCTCCGGCCCCGCAATTCGGAAAAATCTGAAGTTATATCTCCTACAGTACCTTCTAGAAATAGTTAGTAATTAGCAATATGTATCGATTTGCCGAAGAAATGATAAAGATCGGATCAGCGGTTCTCCAGTTATGAGCAAAAAAGTACATTTCCCTCGCCCCACCCCCTTCCACCCATTCGCAACTAACACCACACAATCTTAGAGAGCGAGAGAGCATTGCATTCAGCTTCTACTCCAGGTACAGAGTATGTTATAGTCGGGTTTGACCGACTTTCTCTCTTGTTAAATAGATAAATCTTTAGTGACCAATTTGTTTCGTGGTGAAAATCGAACTTAAAATCTAGCCTTTTTTAAAAAATTGATCAATTTCAAGTTAAGAGGTCAAAGGCAAGGAGAACCGAGAAAGTTGGTCGAATATACAAGAAAATAGTACAACAACAGGGTGTCAATATTTTTTTGTTTCGTACAGGGCACCAGCATTTTCTGAAGCTATAGAGTAAAGTATTTTTGTTTTTCGAAAGACTTTTAGTGCTTTAAAAAATATATCTCTGGCACGAAAACGGAAAATTAAATTTTTTTTTTTAACTAAACCATCTTTTAGTCTGCATCACAAATTTGTTTTTAATTTTCATAGAAATTTTTAAAGTTGCTTTTTTTATTGCAAAATTTACGAAAAAAAATTAATATATGCAAAAGCATAGTAAAAACTTATGCTTAAAGCCCCATACGGAGTACGACGAAAAATTCGTTTTTTTACAGTATTTCACATAAATAGAAACACTTTCTAACAGCACATGAACTTCAAAGCAAAGCCAAGGTGTTTCTAATTATATGAAATACTGTACAAAAACGAATTTTTCGTCGTACTCCGTATGGGGCCTTACTAAGAAAATCATGGTGATCGACTAAGTTATAAGGAGTGACCTCTAAACGTCTTTCGAAAAGTCTGAAAAAATCTAAAAAAAAACTTTACTCAATAAGCTCTTAGAAAATGAAGTGCAAAGCAAAACAAGTCTTGTAGAGGCCAGTTTCAAACAGATTAGGGCGAATACTTATTCGCTGCACTGTAACGTCAACATAGGCTTTAATACTCTGTTAACAAAGCAGTGCGCGTATCGTACGACTAAACCGTTTTCTTAACATGTTACCTCCCACGCTTGATCCGTAGCTTCGCTTGATTTCGGACATCGCCCAGCTAGTCAGCATAGACTGGAAACTGCTTAACTTCGGGAGACGTGATCATTGAGCGAGCGTCTCTGGTGCAGTACAAACGCCTAATTCATTTGTACAAGATTATATTAATTTTTCCTCTAAATTGATCATGAGCCAGTTATGCAAAAAGGCCACGCGGTAACCAAAAATTTGCATTCAACTATAAATTAATTTGTGAATTAAGCCCGTCATTGGATAGAACCTTCCTCAATACACTGTGCCAGTCGGAAAGCGTTTAGTGAATTGTGATTTATTAATTTTGGCCAGGTACGGAAAAAGTGAAATGTTTCAGCAGAAATCAAATTTCTTTATTTTTTTAGTGCCTTGTGCCCGTGCCTCCTTATGCCAGGCTCTAATGATTGTGCCTTGCTGTTAATATGCTAGTGTTGAATATAGTGGAGTAACATTTGTTGTAGCAATTCACAACCAACTGGATGCCCTATCATTCTGAGCCGAAATGGAAACGCACTATCGAGAGGATTAGCTAACCTAGCCCATCATATGACAAGCTGCTCTGTGTCCCATTGTTTTTTTAAGCATGCATACAAACGTCTGTCTAATAGTATGAATTAATGAATTTCTCCTCCGAAATGTGGAAGTCACATCGATTGTGAATTACCTCATTACACCCACAAAGAACGTCAACGAACTTAGTTGCTTAATTAATTACTTAGGGTTTTTTTTTCTTAAATTTACTATGGCTAGATTGTAATAAAGGCGTAGTTTTTGATAAATAATTGAAAGTGCATAGAGATGACAGCCCTCAAGATAGAACATAAATGATGAATGAGAATAAAACTATGCGCAATATTTGTTATTAAATGAAATCTTAAGTCTTCTTGATGGATCCGTCGCCGAACCAAGTGCCAATGCCAAACCCAACATAAATATCAGCTACTAATAAGTAGCAGTAGGGGAAACCCAAAACCAAATTCTGTAGGTGTTGCCATGGTAGGGAGGGTAGAGATCGGGGTTAAATTCCAGCTAGTTCCCCTATGCCAATCTATCTTTATTAGTCCCTTCTCTGTCCGAGTCTTTAAGATTTAATATGTACCAGGAACCGATTTTCTCATCATTTTAATCCAAGTTTGATAAATTAATATTCTCTGACACTGCACTTAGTATTGTAGTGGTGTGTCCGCTATGGTAGGATAAGGAAGAACCCCACCCCATCCGACGAGCTGAGCAAGAGCAGAGCTATAAGTGCACGACCCGAGTCCTCCATAGCCAGGTAGAATGCGTGGAAGCGAACAGATAGTAAGGTCGGCTGGTCGTTCGACTATCAAAATAATTAGTACCCACACGCTACAACACACTTTTTACTTGCCCGCTTCGTGCAAATTTCGAGTGTTGATCGTGTGTAAGCTCTCCGCATTATTCAATCCACTTGAAGAAAATTTAATCTGTGCAAAGCCCTTCGTGATTTGAACTATTATCCTAATATATAATCCGTATCTGTATCTAACCGCACACTCAGAAAAAATTAAGAATTCTCCAATTATAATGGAGAAAATTTAGAACCTAAGAATTTAAAAAGCTGACGAAGCTCGGAATTTTTATCTTTGACAACAAAATTCTAATTTCATTTTCTGATTATAAAATCTTTAACAACAAAACTTCGGTTATTATACCAAGGTTACACAGAACTCTTTGTTAGCCAAAAATGAACAGCAAGAAGCAAAATAACCAGTCGAATTTAAAATTATTTTGTTTAATAAACCAACAATAGCATACTGAAAGAAAAATTCAAGAGCATTAGAATCAAAATAAGCACAAACGGTAGGTACCCAAAGCAAAGCATGAACAGGTTTTTTCATATGTAGTACATGGTTCTCACTTCAAGAAAAAATTATTTACGATCAAGTTAACTTTTATGATTTCAAGAACTTTAAGAGCATTTTCGCTTTTACCCCACTGTGCATTAGTGCCAAATTCTTGAGCTCTTCTGCTGTGCACTTGGTCGCAAAGGCTAACTCGTTTCTTTATTCATAAATTCTCTCATAGCGTGCCGCGCTCTTTAAAAAAATGACAAAAACTATTCTTAATTTAATACTTACAATTTTGGTCAATTTCTTACCCTAAATAACATTAGCTTAAACACTATCAGGCTTCGTTCGTACTATTAGTACTATTAAGTACAATCCTAAGTTTTATTTAGAAACTGCTTTTTATTGCCCACTATTTCTTTTAGACTATCTGAATGTAATGACTATTTGAACGATCGAACTAAACAAACAATTTTGTGTTCATGCATACAAACCTGGCCATCTTTTTAAGACATGAATTCACATAAATTGTAATACAAGAAAATTGAAAACATTCAAGTAGCAATGTCCATTGTAACAAAACAATCGACATCCCAAACTTCTCAAACTTATTGTGAAAATTTGCAGACGCTGGAATTGTCGTTGGCGTGGCTCCGCTTAAGGAAATGCTGCGTCGCTAAGCCGTAAGTCCAACAAGAAAAATCACTTTTCTACTGTACCCAGCACAGACGGACGGAGCGGACAAGAGATTTGCTTTCGATTTTCGAATGATTTTCGTTTAATATGCCAAACACAATTTAACTTTTATTCAATATGCAAAAGATACGCGTCAATTTGTTGTTTGTTTTCTTAACTTTTCAATCTCAATAAGGCTTTCTTTTCTTTTTTTGAGTTCTCCGCGCTTTAAGCTTGAACCTGATGAAGTTCACGTGCTCGGCGGGGTAAATAGCATTAACTTTTTGCTAGTGCCAACATAAAAGATGTTGTGGCTAGATTTATGTTGGCAGTTTTACAGTTGGTTTAAGCACCACCTAAAGACGGTATCCACGCAGACAAACAGAGTTGAACAAGCAGAGTAACAGCTACTTAAGCCAACGCAGAGTAAACTTTTGCAACTATTAAAGTATTAAGTCGAAGAGTGGACGAACGGACGAACGGAAGCTGTTGGCCAGCAGCTGACTGCGGGTGCATTTTCACCAGTAACAACAAAACGATGCTGCAGTGGAAACTTTGTCCTGGACCATTCCGCTGATGCGCCCTAATGCTTAACACTTTCTGATTGTTCGAGGACAAGGCTAAAACTGGCTTAAGCATATAATATGGCGGTGGCTGCTTTGTACGCTGTGAGTGGGTCAAACTGCATGTTTGTGGTGGTAAATAGGGTTGTCAAGGAGTCGTGGAGAAGAATTTATTGGTATTAAAATTGGTTTCCTCAAACAGCATTTCACTGAGAACTAGGTTCAATCATCCTGAATTCAACCCAACTTTACTACTCAGTAGGGATTAAAACTAAAGCTTTTTTATATATTTTTTATATTTCGGTCCGGTTGCGATTCGGTTACAAAGTAATCGTTTTGGTTACCGGCTTAAGACCGGTCAAAAATACATTTTGGTCAGTAGTGCAGGAGCATGTTCTTTCAATTTCATAACGACTTAAAATGAAATCATCTGCATTCTCTTAAATTTCGCCAGAGTGAACATTGACTCCTGAATCAAAAAATAGGATCAAAAAATAATAGTAATTAAAACACCAATGAATCAATTAGCCCTGCAGGTGCTTTTATTGCCATCTCTGACTTAAAAATGTTATTTCGCATATTTTGAGGATATATCAAATGCGGATACCCCAGACCATGCAGAATGGAATTAAGGACTTTTCTAAGCCCAAAACGGTCTTTGTCAACGACACTTTAATTGTGCAGCTGAACTGATTGCCCATCCGTGCATCAAGGGCTTACAAGATAAGCTCATGTAATGAGTTTATTTAGGAGGAGGATTTGTGAGGAGTAAGGTTGCTTCCTTAATCGCAATTAGTTACAATGTCGATTGAATTACAAATTTTAGATGTATGCCTTGTATTTATAATAGGTAAATTTTCAAAGAATTCACGGGCTCAACTTATAAGAACGTGTACAATGTACGTATAATTTTTTATAACCGTTACTCGTAGAGTAAACAGGGTATACTAAAGTCGTGCAAATGTATGTAACAGGCAAAAGGAATCATTTCCGACCATATAAAGTATATATATTCTTGATTACCATCAACAGCCGTGTCGATAAAGACATGTCCGTCTGACCGTCTGTCCGTCCGTCCGTCTGTCTGTATGAACACCTAGATCTCAGAGATGGTAAGAGATAGAGGTTTGACATGTATGGAACAAATGCTTCTTTTATCTGCACACAGATCAAGTTTATTTCAAATTTTGGCCACGCCCCAGGTTTTGTACCTTGTAGAGATAGTTAGTAATTAGCAAAATGAATAGAGATAGAAATGATCAAGATCGGATGAACGGTTCTAAAGTTATGAACAAAAAAGTGAACCAAGACCCCCCGCTACCTCCCACCCTAAAAAAATGTTGCTTACTTTTTGGATGGTCACCCTAGGGAACGCAGAAACACTGTTAAGCTTGTTTTCTCATGAGTAACGGGTATATCAAAGTCGGTTAGAGTCGACTTTAACTTACGCTCTCGTTTTATTTGCTTTTGTCCTTCTAACTTAACGAAAACGATATTACTTTTGCATATGATTGGGGATTTTGTTGCTGTGTGTTAAAAAAATAAGTTTTCTTTATTTGAATTGATGTGAAATCCGCCGTAAGCTGACTGGTTAAAGCCGAATTTCCCAGTCATTTCTTGGAAATCAAAACTTTTACGAATTCCGATAGATCGACAATTTTGTGCTGCCAGTTTCACAACACCTATGATTTTAAATATGTATTTATGCAAGCATAAAATGAACTTATGTTCATAAATATTACAAAAGCCATGCGAGACATTTATTGCTTTCTTACCGCAAGTTCTTTATTACACAGAGGGCACAGTCTTGCGTTTTTGATTTTGTCATATGTAAAATATTTTAGACAAAGTCTTGATTTTTGGCGCCGCATTCTGGAGCAATTTGTATATTAACAATTTATTAGCTCTTGGGAAGTTTTATTAAGGTGCAATTAAAGGCTCAGCAAGCTCAGGCAATAAATTACTCTCAACCCTACTTTCAGTTCGCTTCGCTGACCGAAAAACAAATATACAAGCTCGGGCTTTCAACAACTGTGGTTGAGCAGACAGCACTGATCGGGCTGCTTGCCAATCAAGCGGAGTTTAACATAAAGAAGAAGGAGAAGTTACGATTTCCCCACTAGATTTTCCAAGTACGGAGCTACTTGGAGCCCAGTTAAATGTTACGCTTAACAGTCAATGTTACACTTAACAGTCAATGTTACGCTCAACAGCACATTTGTGGACCCTTTTTAAGTGGCTGTGGGTCTTATTGTGCTTTGTGCAGCAGACGCAGCATTGAGAATGCACCATGTTAAGTCAATCTGCTTCTACCTGCATCGATCAGCTGGAGTGCATTTAGCTAAGGTTAATTAAAATAAATATGGAAAAAAAACAATAACGAAAGATTCGTTTGGAAATGTTTTCCCATGACGGAAAAATGATCTTAATTTTGCCGGTGAAAGAGCGGGATGTCATTTGGGATCTTTCCCACTCCAAGCATTCGGACTTAAACTTTTAGAACCAGGATTGGGGAGAACTGACCGAGCTTCTACAAAAATCCACTTGGCATCATACTTGGTCATAGTAGCCTTTAAATAGAATAATTTGAATGCTTATTGTGCCACCTACGATGAACAGAAAACAGTCAAACTAAGTCAATTTGCTTGAATTTGAAACCCTCTATTTTTTACTTAAATGTCAATAACATCTTTATTCCTGAACGGATTTTAATTAATTATGTGGCCTTGATTTTTAAATAGATAAATCTTTAGTGACCAGCAATAAAATAAATTTTACACAATTTGTTTCGTGGTGCAAATCGAACTTAAAATCTAGCCTTTTTTAAAAAATTGATAAATTTAACTCAAAGTTGCAGATAAAAGCCTTTGAAACGCCGAAGGCAAGCACCGGATTAAGAAGTGGTGTATCAACGAATGATAGGGCGTTCAATTACTTTCCAAGTAAGCATTACCTGTTCATAACGAAAGAACCGGTACCAAATATACGCATTTTTCTAAAGGTACTTTTTTTACAAATCAAAAAACTAGCTTTTCTGCGACTTCTCGAAAACGGCCACATAAAAAATATTTGGACTGCAGATTTTGACTCAGCAAATGGACTTACATAAGAAATGACTGCCAGATGCTGTAAATTAGTGTAATTATAGTACTTTAGTGCTATTGAGTCCCTAGATGTAACTAAATTCGATACTCACCAACAATATATTGCGCATTTATAATTAAAAAATAATTATAAATATTCTCTGCGAACACGTCTTTTTACTGCAAAAGCCGAAATTTTTTCGCTTTTCTCTCTCTTGTTTGGTCAACGTTCGCCAAGCGTTCGGAGCTGACTTCGTTTTTCTACTTCGTGCTCAATCCCACGACTAAGAGAGACTGAACCGTTTTACGATAGGCCGATTTTTATACCCTTGCAAAGGGTATTATAATTTTGCCCAGAAGTTTGCAACGCATAGAAATATTCATTTCCGACCCTATAAACTATATATATTATTGATCAGGGTGACGAGCTGAGTCGTTTGAGCGTCTGTCTTTCTGTCTATCTGTTTCTACGCAAACTAGTCTCTCAGTTTTAAAACTATCGAGCTGAAACTTTGCACAGAGTCTTTTTTTTACTGCACACTGCTAATATGTCGGAACCAACCGGATCGGATGACTATATCTTATAGCTCCCATAGGAACTATCGATCGAAAAGTAGGTTTTACTTAGAAAAATAGAGGCAAGCTAACTTCGGCTCGACCGAAGTTTATATACTTGATATATGCCTGACAGTTTGTATGGCAGCTATACTATATAGTGGTCCGATTTCGAAAAATCTTGTTGAAATTATGTAAAATCATTGAAAACTTATAAATACGAGCGTTGGGAGCAATATCTTTGAAAACAAAAAAGTTTTTCTCAATAAGACTTTTTTTCAAACCTAACTTTTGTATGGCAGTTATACTATATAGTTGTCCGATTTTGACAAGGCTTGGTGAAATTATGTGAAATCATTAAAAACTTATTAATACGAGCGTTGGGAGCGATAGCACTAAAAACAAAAAAGTTTTTCTCACTAAAACTAGTTTTTCAACCGATCGTTCCTATGGCAGCTATGTGCTATAGTCATCCGATCCGGCCGGTTCCGACAAATGTGCAGCGCGTTTACACCGAAAGACTTCGTGCAAAATTTGGTTAAGATAGCTTTAAAACTGACGGACGGACAGACGGACGGACAGACGGACAGACGGACGGACAGACGGACATGGCTATATCAACTCAGCTCGTCATGCTGATCAAGAATATATATACTTTATGTGGTCGGAGAAGCTTCCTTCAATGCGTTACAAACATCCGGACAATTTTAATATACCCTCTCCAAGGGTATAAAAATTGTTAGTTTTAATACTTACGTTCGTAAACTCTGATGTATTAAAACATGTGCAAGGGTATAAGAACTTCGGCAAAGACGAAGTTGGCTTGGCCTTCTCGTTAGCCTTACGAATACCTGAGAAAAATACGTGTGAGTTTTTCATGATGATAAATGGGCTTATGTCCTGCCAAAAAATTATGTAGTGACTATTTTCCTGAAATTTCATGCCACCAAATGTACTTATTTTGGTAAGAACATGCTGCATAGGCCGACTGGGTAGTCCACATTGTTGACTGACTGCCATACCATATTAGTTGTATCATGCTCTGACCTTTTGAAAGCGTGAATTTCGCCAAACTGGCCGAGTCATACAAGAGACTCTCCTCTCACAACCCAATAGAAATACTGACCGCTGTGAAAGGTTGTTTCGGTACCTCTATTCTATGTAAAAATTGGCTATACAGCTCCTCCAACGGGGCCAAGCCAAGCTTCTCTATTCTATGTGCCGGGCGAAAAATTCAATTTGGTGACAAGAGCAAACGGGGTGCATGTGCACCTTCATTTTGCTATTGATGTGCAAGTTCTTTAGTGATGAGAATGTACCTTGGTGAATAGTCACAATTAGTGAAAAAGAATTTTGTGACTTCAACAAACTATAACTAAATATTTAAGGTATAAAAGAATTGGAACCGGTTATTCTGTTTCGGTTATGGTGAAACAAATATAAATTCTTTTGGGTTCAAAAAATTTATTCGGTTTCATGATTTTGGAACCATGGCCTCAGTTCATATAAAATGTTCAAATTTCCAAATATTTAAGAAATCCTGGAAACTCTGTGACTGGCTCTTAGCTCCTTATGATAAAAACAAACCTACTGTCAATTTCTCTCACTCCTGGCGGTCCTTTTCTAAGTATTTTGGCTGATGTATGCATTCGTCTCAGCTTTAAATCAATGTTGACAAAACTTTTATTGGATAAGTTTGTTTAACGACAGGCCAAGGAGAACGCGGGCAGCACAAACAGAAAGGCCAGGTAAAAGGGAAAAGTTTTTTTGCTCTTCTTTTTGTTGAAAAATCAAATTGAGCAAAAGTTGATCTTACAGCCAAAGCTGGCACACAAGTTTTCTGTGCAAAAATCGTTGGACGTGGCAAGTTTGAAATTTGATTTGTGCTCAATGTGCGCGCAATTGATTAGCCATTCTACTGCTACTTACTTATGAATGCCTCTGCAGGTGCTGCGCATCTTCATTTGGCAAACTAAAGTTTGCCTACCCACACCAACAACTGTTGCCGGGCTCACATGCTCGGCTGGCTGACTGGGTTGACTACGCCGCAGGCTCCTGCTGTTTAATATGCTGTTAAATTGCATTAAATTTTGAAAAGAGTTGAAAAGAGGCTTGTGGTTTCAGGGGCCCGCCTGCTGCGGCATTTGCAGGCTTTCAGATAAGCGTATTACCATTGCAAATTGCACACACCTTTGGCTGTGATTTATTTGTTAAGCAAATTAATAACTGAGCTGAGCTTCAATGTCAGGCGACAGTAATTGCCTGGCGAATAATTTAAATCGCCGGCAGGGGCTGGAGCCTTAAATCATTCCCCGCCCGCAGGCGAACAAAATGAAAGCTTGTAGCGCATTTAAAATGCAATAACCGGATTAGATTGTGTTGTTGCAGTATCAGCATGTCCTTGTTGTCCTCGCCGTTGTTGTGTGTTACTCTGGTATTTATAGAGTTTTAACGCAATCGCAATTTCAGTTGACATTGTGCGCTGCCGGCCATTGTTGTTGCTGCTGTCGATAGACGTCTACAGGTAGTCTACCTGCCCCGAGTTCCACTTCCCCGCTCCCACAGCATAACCCCGCACAAACACACCTGCTCAACCTAACGCTGTCTGGTTTATGAAAAATGCATTTGTCTGCTGTTTCATGATGTGAACTGCGGTTCTGTGGCTAATATAACTTCATTTGGCTTTAGAATTTGTTAGTTGAAGTTGATATTTCATTTTATCATGAGAAATACCACTTCATTTAAGTCAATAAATGGAAAGTCAAATATAAATGGAATCTGAAATCACATTTAAATGCAAACATAATCTCAAATCCAGCTAACTTAAAACATTCCTATGGCAGCTATATGATATAGTCATCCGATCCGCGCGATGTTGACATTATTGGAAAGCTTGAAGAATATAAATCAAAAAGCTTTAAAACTGACTGCGTGGCAAAGCTTTTTTTAAGGGTATCTTTTTGTTTGTTTATAACTTCAAAAACTAATATCTTTTAAACTAAAAAAGCCTCCATTTTTTTTGAAAACATCATTTTTTTCAGTTATATTTAGTACAATAAACTGTGTATCCTCAGAAGCTATAACATGGTGGTTAACACTGAGAAAAAATTATATATAATTTTTAGCAACATTTACTTAATAATATTTAATAATTTAAAAGTCTATAAAATTATAATTTGAGTAGATACAGTACAGTGAGACGTCTACAGGTAGTCTATGCCCGAGTTCCATTCCGCTCCGGCTCCGCACAAAAAGCCAAAACGTCGGTTTATGAAAAGCATTTTGTTTTCAGAGTGAAGGGTTCGTGGCTAATATAACTGGCTTAGAATTTTAGTTGAGTTGATATCATTTTATCAGAGAAATACCACTTCATTTAAGCAATAAAGGAAAGTCAAATAAAAGGAACGAAATCACATTTAAACAAACATAATCTCAACATAACTAAACATATAGTATATGATATAGTCACGATGCGCGATGTTGACATTATTGGAAAGCTTGAAGAATATAAATCAAAAAGCTTTAAAACGACTGCGTGGCAAAGCTTTTTTAAGGGTATCTTTTGTTTGTTTATAACTTCAAAACTAAATCTTTTAAACTAAAAAAGCCTCATTTTTTTGAAAACATCATTTTTTCAGTTTTTAGTCAATAAACTGTGTATCCTCAGAAGCTATCGGTGGTTACACGAGAAAAATTATAAATTTTTAGCAACATTTACTATAAATAAAAGCTAAAAAAAGGTAGAACAGTAAAATGCTTTCCATCAATATCAACTTCAGTCCTGTCCGATAAACCAATCCTGAGATATCACGTTTTTAAAAAACCCTTTTTTTCCATTTTTGACGATTTTTGAAAGTGTTTATAAACTTAACAAAATTTCTTTTTGCAAAACCGCAAATCACGTTTCGGTGGGAGTGTCGAGATCTAATTTCGGTTTTTTTGTTTATTGAAAGAAAAAATTTTTAATTTTGAGACATTTAGTTTCGATTGTGAATTTAGAAGAATGACCCATATTGCCTAATAGTCAAGTGAGCTAACGTGCCGTCGTCCATGTGTTTCTGTGTTATGGGTCCCGAGTTCAATTCCTTCCCTTTTCTCATACAACCTTATTAAAAAATAATCTAATTGATTACTAATCGTAATTGCAATTTATCAACTATGGTTTCAGCCAATTTTGTCAATAAAAATGTTTGAGCATGTTTAAAACATTTTTTACTGAACAAAACATAGGTGGTTTTAATAAAGTTTCGATGAGTGTACTTAAACCACACAACCACTTGCTTGCAGTTTACGCTGCGATAAGACAAATTTGCTTCCTCTTGTCTCGCACTTTATTGTTGAATTCACATTAAAGCCAAAAGTGCAGCTTACGGTTACCGATTTTTTCAAATCTTCACTGATGTTTTGCTCGATTTTATTTGCGTCATTTAATATTGTTGACTTTTAATTATAATTGTGAAATTCGCAAGAGAAAATACTTTAAATAAATATTTATATGAAATATTTTGTTACAAAAATGCGCAGTACTCGTAATTCAAGCTTAAAAATGTGCGCTAGCCCTCGGACAGATCGAAAACCGCAATATTTTGTCAAATGGTAAAAGAGCTCTCGACTTTTGTTTGTTGTACAATCGACATCACGGCACATCAGCGAGATGTGCTGGAGCATTAGCAAATGTTTAGTATATGTAGGTCCATTTTGGCCTAAAATTTTGAAAACAATATCATTGATGGACCGCGAATTTTCATGCAGAAAACAGTTGTGGCTCACCCGGGGTTTCTTTTGAAATTGATTTAAAAAGTTTGCATTTGGCCTAAACAAGTAAATGTGAAATCGCAAGTGCTCTTTAAATTATGTTATTGATTTAAATTAAACTACGTGCCAATTTTCAACAAGGTTGATTTATACCCTCTTTTTATTCGCTTCCGATTGTGAAAATGGCGGTTGAAAATAGACAAAACTTCTCTAAACACACCACCAAATCGCGCGATTTTTGTTCAATTTTAGCTTGCGGCGCAAAACCGCGGAATTTCTTCTCTTCGAATGAACATCTTTATTTATAATAATTCTACTGAGGGGTCCATTGTCAACTAAATCTAATGTACACCCTCTTGGTGCATTTAAAAAATTTTGCGATTCAGGAATATCTCGTACAATCGATAATAAATGTATTAAATATACAAAGTTGCGATTTCTCATCCCTATCTAGAGCTATCGGTCACATAAACTAACAGATAACAGATTAATTTTTTAAGTATAAAAGTAATTTCAAACCATAAAACAAGAATTTGAACGCAGCGCAATGCGTCGCTTCTCAAAAAAAAAATTCAAAAAGTGTGCTTCGGTAACAATTAAACTATCAAGTTAAAAAAAATCGCAATTCCCCAACCTACTAACTAATAATACTGACTAATCTGTCAAATGGCAATGCAGACTAGCAAATCTCATAGAAATCGGGAAGATTTCCATTCGGCAGAACTCTTAGGGTTTAAGTTCACGGAGTGGATTCATAAGGTCGATGAGCCTTTGGTTCAGACTTAATCCCGGATTCAGGTTAACATTTGTTCCTCACTCACATTGGGGTTCGAAATATTGGTGGAAAGCAGCGATTGTCAACAAGAGCGAGGACAAGAAGTTAATGGGTGTGGGTGTGCAAAAATAAACCGCCGCGAACCAGCATTAATCTGACGAAGGCCAGCTAGCAACTGCAGGCCTGTTTACTATCTTGTCTTCAGCTTCGGCATGCGTTCGGCTCGTATATGTATAAATAGCGAAATGTCTTCGGCCTCTGGGTGCATTCGGCATAAATAAGAAAAAAGAATATTTACTGCACCAAACAGGAATCGAGTTCGCGCGGTCAAAACATGTTTCCAAAAATCTCAGAGCTTTTCCACTTCAAATACCGCTGTTTATTGACCGATTCAAAATATTCTAGTTCAGACCAGAATTATATCATTTTTTAACAAAACCTCGTTTTTAGTTTTACCTTCAGACAATACGTTTTGGCAACCATGGGCCTATGATTTAAAATTTTGCTTAACTTTGGACAGGAATTCAACAACAATCGCAAAAAAAACATCAACAACAAACATTTCTAAATTTAATTTAACCGATTACCTATCTCTTTTTACTACCGCTTGTTAATATCGCTTATAGATTTTGTGTTATTTAATTTTTTGTAAGCCTTTAAAAAATGGCACCTGAAAGTATACAGCACCCCTAAAATATCTAAAAAATTTTAAGAACAAAACTGTTTTGATTCGAGGACGATCATACCCACCTAAATTTAGGGATTTGTTATTTTGTGCCCATTGAAAACTATTTTTTTGCAACCCCCAAGAAGGGACACATCTGTTAGTAATAAGGCATTTCTCTGCTTGGGGTAAAACCAAAAAATGTATAAAAGAGAAAATACCAACACCTTAATAAACATTCAGCTTCTGGAAGCGGAGCTAGTCACACGCAACATACATGCGTAAGATTCAGCTTCGTGATGTGGAGCGGATCACTCGCAATGGTATTGTGTTTTAGCGATCAGTCACATTTAAAGAAACAAATTCCCCCAAATGAATTCAATACTCTTAAAGCTAACCTCGTTTGACAAATGTTAAGTGCATGGCAATAAATTTTATCAATTTGTTATATAGTTGTACAAATTTGCAAGTGTCTATCGCCACCTCGTTGTCGCTAATGAGCCAAACGCAATGCAAATTGATAGCACTAGCTGTAACCGACCCAATGCCCCCCACCCTGTGATATTGCGAGCGGGTTGGCTTAAGGGATTAGCATCATTATGCGCGGTTTATTTGTTTATGTATATATATATAAATTTTTGCGGTGTGAAATGTAATTTGGTGTAATTGTTTTTAATTTCCATGCATTTATAATTCAACACCCGCGCCGCGTTTAGAGGTTCACGCCGCTTGAGTGTCATGAAAAGCTCATTTACTTTGTGCACATAAATTAACAGCGGCCAGCATTTGGCTGCAGGTTATGAGTGTTAAGTGCTGAGTGTCCTCCCCCTCCTTGTCAGCGTTGTCTACTTCAAAGCGCTAATGAGGCGCGGGGTGTGCTAGAAGCTGGCGCTGTAATTATGCAAATTTTTAATGAGTGTGAAAACTGTGCTTGGGAGCAACACGTGTCCGTCTCTGGGTCCTGGCATCATCGACTAAGGCTAATTCCATTTCGGTAGCCTTGACTGGCCCACAGCAGTACAATCCATTTACCACGACTCACTTTTCCCTTCATCCTTTGCACGTCGTGCAAAGCCGGCTCATGAAGGGAAGCTGAGCTCGATTGACTGCTCTGGCATTTGCTCTTTAGATTTAAACAGATTTTGTCAAACAAAACATGAATTTGCACTTTTATGTGTGTGAGCTGGTGAAAGCCGATTTCGTTAGCTACGCCGCCCAGCTTTTAGGGTTAAGCCCTTTCGGGCAGCGTTCCCTCGTATGTGAGTGGAACGTGTTTGGCTAAAACAATAATTTAACTACTAGTTGAAGTGATTAAGTTTATTACCTAACTGCTCTTTAAAACTCTTCTGTTTTTCCCACTTTCCGCATTGTTCGTATTTAAAGTCCGAATAAAATATGAGAAATTAAATGATCCAATTGTCAATTTGCATAAAAATCAATGGCCAACTCGACCACTCATATTTTTGGCTATCGAACAATGCAAAATGCAATTGTTCTCGTCTGTATGTATGTATAATGCAACTGTCTTTTTCAATTAAACCAAATTCGGGCATTCATAGCACAAACATGCATACATTCATATAGATTGTATTTATGGAGCTGCTAGCTTCAGTTTAAATGGAAATGCAGATTTTTCAGTCTTGCGGCAGCTTTCCCAAACAGATTGTAAACAAATAAATGCCGCCAGCACAGACACTCGGACTCACACACGAGCCCATTGACTGGTCAATGTGGGCCGTTTCATGCCCAAAATGCCGCTGGGGCCATTGGCAGGCCTGTTAACCGTGTCGCGGTTTGCATTGTGCCAAGTTGCCTCTCCATATTTTATTTTATTTGACTTTATTTTGTATCCGTTCAAATTTATGTATGCATGTGTGTGTGTGTGTGTGGATCTGGCGAACGTTTTTCACACTTAAGTGGTTAAATTGGCTGTGATAAATTGTCACCGAGTCAAAGTTGCTGCCGCTGCGCAACTGCGGGGCACCTCAAGTCATAAGAGGAGCAGTGCGTCATAAGTCCATAAGGACATAAGTGGGAGCTACTCATAGAGTGCTGCCTGCTGCTGACAGTAATCATAACGCAGAAGGCATCAGCTCATATTATTACAGCTGCCTGACATATGACATCGGGGAATTAATTTACCAGCGCGTGGGTGAACGAGGCCAAAGTAAGCACAACTCAATGGGCTAGAGCGTGGGTGGGGGGAAGTAAATGATGGCAACCTTTTAGCTGCACTCATAAATTAAATGTCTGGCCAAATGTAGTTCGTCTTGATTAAGACGAGGAGATAAATATGTGTAGAAAAAGTCAGTAAGTTGCCGCAATTAAAACAGCAAGGAGCAGAGGCAAACGCTCTTATCGTTCCATTGATGTCAACCAGTGTTGATGGCATTTCATGCAAACTGCTTCCTGTTCCCAATAACATTGCCCCTGAGCGTGGGCAAATCCATGGCCTCTGGCCGAATCACATCTTTTGCGAAATGCTCTCTACAAAAGTCAGTTGATTTTGCACCAAAGTTGTAGCATAGCAAGTCAATTGGTCAGAAAAGTTATTCGAAAGAGCGCATCGTTTTGAGAGTGGAGACAAGTAGGACAGTTAGTGGAAAACATAGCAGTTAGAGAAGGCCCAGCAACACCACCTCAAAAAAGTTCTAATAGACTAAAAGTCCCATTATTTAAAAATTGTTAAGTTTCTGAGTATCTTTCATAAAATACTATTCTCTAAAAAAATTCGCTGGTTTTAATTATAAAGCTCACTCCAACATATCGGCCGGTATAATGCGAATATTCTTTAATATTGGCTTCCACTAAGCCAACTGCTGCGGACTTTTCGCAATAGATATAAGCCTTAATTGTCTAAGAGCGTTATATCCCACGATCTAGGCAGCCGTTAACTGGTCCCAAACGCGGAAAAAATCTTTTCACTGAACTCGCCTCTCAATTGGGCCACTGTTCCAAGTGCTGAGTGGCATATGGCACCGTCTTGTTAAAACCACATATCAGCCAACTCCAGCTGTTGCATTTTGGGCAAAAAAAAGTTTGTAATCATCGCACGGTAGCGTCATCTTTAAAAAAGTACTGTTCAATGATGCCACCGGCCCTTGATCCACACCAAAAAGTTCATTTTTTGGGATATATTGGTAGTTTTGGCAATGCATTCGGCTGCTCTTCATACCAAATACGGCAATTTTGTTTGTTCATGTAATCCATTCACCAGAAATGACCTGGGTAAGGATACCACAAATTTTTTACGTAGTGAAGTAACACAGGCCCAATTGCTGCGAACGGCGCCGAATCGATAATTCACGGTCATTAACCGCACTGGCGGATACAAATGCGATATTCTCCTCTGTTCACACTCTTTGTATGCGTGTTGATGGTGATGAGAAATTTATTCACAAGCTTCCGAATAGCCGCCTCAGAAGGTCGCAAAAACTGACCATAAAATGGAAGAAGTGGCCGATACACTTTCTGAACAGAAAGTGACTTTCTGATAATAAAATTCCACTGACTTGTTCGTTTGTAAGTTTGTAATAAACCAAACTGAACATGTTTGACAGTAAAATGTGATACGAAAACCACTGAGCGGCCAAAAACAGTGGTGTCAAAAAGAAAGTTGCTAAAAAAAATCAACATTTACAATGTAAATGTCAAAAATATATATATTAAAAATATATAAAACAACTCACCCTTAATACGTCACTTATCGCGCTTGTACTTAGAAAATTGCAATAAATAACTTATTCAAATTAATTCTAAGAACAGTTTTTCTAAAAATAAAAAATTGTTTTAATTTCAAAACTATTTTCTTTTGATCAAAGCTTGAGTATTGTTCATCCGTTCTTTATCAATTCGTCGACAAATCGATAAATATTCTTGATTTGTTAAAATCTCTAGAAGGTTCTTTTTATACAGGCCAACAAAATGATCAAAATGATATTTCCTGCGTTACGTACGTTACATTTGTACTCTCAAATCATGGAAGGAAACGAGAAATATACAGTCTTGGTGAGATTACATATTTTTCCGCTACACACTAGGTAAACTCACAAACCATCTTCCTTCGTTTAGGAAAATTAATCCATCATTCTAACAGTTATGACAGAAGGCAGTGACACACTCCTGTGGATAGGATGGGAAAACTGTATTTTGGCGAAAAAAGTTGCTTAAGATTTAACAACTTTTGTACCCCTTCACAAGCACGAATTTCAGTTTCCCATTTTTAATGGGAACAGGGTATAAAAATAAAAATTGGCATGACCACTTCAATCGGCTATTGGCTTTCAATTTTTAGCCGCAACCAGTTGCACTCAGCTGGCAGAAATCGGCTCAGCTGGCAAAAACCACCGTCGGGCTGAGTTCTCATACTGCGAATGAAGGCGCCTTATGAGCGACGGCCGAATAAGCTAAGCAGCCATGCTGAGTGTTCAGTCACCCGAGGTACAGAGTTCAAGTCCCATTATATTCATTAACATTAATAAATGCTTGGCGGAAAGATCAAAATGTTACTAACCATACCAAACACAACAACCCCCCTCCCCCCTCCCCCACTCACCTAAAAATAAACAAGTAAGAGTGTTGCGGTCAAGTGCCCCGACAGCAAATTACCCTGTCCTAAGTAATGTGGTTCCTATAGCTTTGAATTCCATTTATTTTAAAATTTATTTCAGTAAATGGGCAGGCGCACATGCATATCTTCTACAGAATAGATAGATGTTGGGCCTCACTGAATATATATTAAGTCACTAGGTTCAAACTTAAAAATTGTAGCTCTGGGTACGGTGTACACCTACAAAAATGCAAAAATTTGTGGCTCTACTTCTTATAGTCTGTGAGATTAACGCGTTTATTCATAGAGAGTGACAGATTTTCGCTGCTAAGTGATGGAGGATGTGGAGTTTCCCAAATCTGAAACAAACTCGATTTAGCTACAGTATACACCTACATAAATGCCAAAACTTGTGGCTCCATATAGTCTCTGAGATCGACGCGTTCATACAGACAGACTGACGGACAGACAGACGGACAGACGGACATGGCTAAATCGACTCGACTGTTAATGCTGATCAAGAATAAATATACTTTTTAGGTTCGGAAATGCTTCCTTCTCCCTGTTACATACATTTGCATAACTTCATGATCCCCTTTTTATACACTTGAAAAGTGTATTATAATTTTACCCAGAAGTTTGCAACGCATAGAAGGAATCATCTCCGACCACATAAAGTATATATATTCTTGATCAGCGTGACGAGCTGAGTCGATTAAGCTTTGTCCGTCCGTCTGTCCGTCTGTCTGTTTCTACGCGAACTAGTCCCTCAGTTTTGAAGCTAGCGAGCTGAAATTTTGCACAGAGTCTTCTTTTGTCTGCACGCTGCTAATATGTCGGAACCGACCGGATCGGATGGCTACTTCTTGTAGCTGCCATACAAATGATCGGTCGAAAAATGGATTTTAATGAGAAAAACTCATTTTTTCTCAATGTTACCACTCTCAATCACGGTCATGGGTAATATTAAATGTTTTTAAGCTGATCTGCGAAGTTTGGTCGGAGTCGCTAACCGTTGAGACAAGCGATTTCAAGTGTATTAAAACTTCGGCACGGACGAAGTTAGCCTTGCCTTTCTCGTTTTGCATTGTATTTATGGAGAATATGACTTAAAGTTTAAATATTATTTAAAAATGCATTCAACAAATTATATAGATTCATATTAAAGTCGAGTTTGAGCGATCTTAATTCGAGATTGATGGATTGAGATTAACATTGAGAATATAATCTTGGGTTAAGATTATCACGTCTCTGTCGGAATCTGACACCGTTTTTTTTTACTCAAGATTATAAAAAATAAATTTTACATTGTTTTTTCTCAGTGTTTGTTTTTTCGTTGAAGTCTACCAATTTATATCACTGTTAGGTTAAGGAGCCTTAGTTTTGCTATATCTGCTGGGATTTTGTTCGTACGTTATATAATTCAAAACGCAATATGTCTTATACGGTGTCACCCAATTTTTTTCCAGCTTAAGGAACATTAAATGTTAAACAGTCAGTTGATTGCAATTATAATCAAGGTTCTGTTCTTGTGAAGTTCAAATACAGAGCATAATAAGAATGTGTAAATGAACACAATTAGATAAAGCATTCATTTGATTTGCATCTATTTTTTTTCGTTTCGGGATGAAACCCTGCCAACTAATAGGGATGGCAATTTGATAGAGCATTGCACAGTTCGTTCTCATTTGGATTCATTATCCTTTGTTCACACGATTGCTTTGCGCTACTATATGTCCAATTTTTTCTATTTCCATTGTCCTGGCTGTGTCGTGTGTCTTTTGCTGTCTCTAACTTGCCGGCTGACCGACTGCATTTGCAATTTATAAGCGTATATGTATGTACGAGTGTGTATCCATATCCATCTACTCGTATCTGCGGGTTTTTTGTGCACTTGTAGCAGACCACTGGCCAAAAAAAGGCAACAATGGAAATGTAAATTGTTTTTATGTCTATGTTTTAATTTTTGCCAGCCAACACGACGAGTGCATATTTGGCGGCAGGCCTGCGAAAGGATTTGTGTCCTGCTGCTGCTGCTCGTATCACCATAGCCACAACAACGTTCCGACTTTGGCTTTGTTGTCGCCGCATTTTTTGTTAATTTGCATACGTGCGACTTCCAAGAGAGGACGAGTTCCTGTTGGTCACGTGGCCATTGCACCCGGCCGAGTCCACACTGTTTGTTCATGACATTGACGTATGAATTCCAGAAATGTGAGTATGCAATATGCAATATTACCAACCTGGGAGTTGAACAACCCGAAAACCCGCTTCATTAGCTGCCATTAGCCCTTGCAGACGAAATGAAATTGACCTGAAAAACGGAAGCAAATGGAGCTTGAATTTTGTTCTTGGCGATGCGTGTGCTGGGCCATTAAAGTTTCATCAGCGCCGCAAAATGAAAACAGCACAACAATTCCCCCCTCAAATCCCCCAGAGCCCTGCAGGCTGGGTGGAAGTCTCCTGATATTGTCATTACATGCTTCAAGGATATTTCTGTGGTGTAACCAAGGCAAATGTACTTTTGACAGTTCTACTCCAGAAAGGGTTGACCAACCCTTCGACCCCTCCCCTGACCCCAACGACCGCAAAACGAAACAGAAAAGATTTGTTATTTACCAGGACAACAGCTGCTTTTGTGTGCCAGGATAATGCCGCTGGCCAAGTGGGAACAGTCGAGTTTGCCCCAAATTGGTTTGTTTAATAGTTTTGAAATGATTTGGCAGCAGCAATAAATGTTAGGTAAGTGTTTAAATATTTACGAACGCGCTTTGGGCGACATGTATCCGGCAAATGTATCTGAGCACATTGGGTCTTACAGCTGGCGCATACTCCATCTCCTCCTCCAGTGGGCATTGGCAATTTTGGTCTTGGCCAATCAAGTGACTTGTTAACGCGCAATGTGTATACATGTGACTGTTGGCCGATAGAAACTGTTTGTGTGTGTGTGCGGAATGAATGGATACTTATTTGAAACACATTTTTAGTTTAATCATTTTGATAGATATGATACTTAATAGTGTTTTATATAAAGAGGTCTTAACTAGTACCAATATCCAAAGAACTGAGCCACACGAATTAATATGTATTCGTTATGCTGGCAACATGTTGCTGGCTACATTTTGTGGAACGTAAGCAGCAAGTTCTTCAACATACCATACATATCAAGCAACATACTGCGGGCATAAACGATGTGAGAAACAGAAGGGAGTTTACAGAACCGATTCGACTTAAAATTATTCTGCTTTCTGTAAGTCTATTTTGACATCAATGCAACAAATTTTTTACCCTAACTAGAAACAATCTTTTCATAGTTTAATCGGATAACTGTAAGTACGAAATGTGCTTGATTCAAGAACGTTTATTTACATTTTAAAAACATTAACTGTCGATAATAGGTTTCGTACTTAATTTAATTACATCCAACAAAACATACTTCAAATTTTAAGTATAAATCGGTAAAAATTCTATCCCGATCTACCTAGAACTCTACCGGTCGGTTTTTTTTTCTCTGAATGAAGGAGCCTAATTACTTGGTACAGGGTATTTTAATGCAACACTTTTGTTTTAAATTGCTAAAACTGAGCAAGTTTTAAAATCTTCACAGCTATTTTAATCAAATTGTTTCATGTTCACTTTTGATGCAGACTTAACAAAATATATCAGAACAAGGATTTTAAGTATTCAATCAATTACAGTTACGCTTAATTTTCGACGCATTAGTCTACATTCTCTGGCAAAAACTCACCTCATATTTAAAGACTCGTTTCTTCTGAGCTATCACTATTTGGTCTACTTTTTGTTCATTTTGGTAACAGTAGGACATTTATGTATGACCTATGAGAAAATATTTACATAGAAGAATTCTAGGCTGAATCGTGGTCTCGTCCCATAGCAAATTGGAGTCCCCAACTCGTTATTTGGCGAAATCAAGGTTTATAAGGAAAACTGTGTGGTCGTTTGAATGTGAATATGCAATACAAAAGTCCGCTGATGATAAGATGTGGTTATCTTTGAAACAGCGATCGTTGTACGGACATACCAATTGCTATTCCAAATTGTTGTAATTAATCTCTGTTGATTTGTGTTGATTACATTGAATTGTAACTCTCCACCGATCTCAAGCCAGCCAAATGCAAAAACCCATATAAATGTTTTTACTAATGTTTATATTCTTAGACCTTTAAATATTTAATGCAGCAACCCAGGATATTTTCGCCCTATTTCAAAAAAACCGATCTTAGAAATTTGATTCCCATTTTTAAGGAAAAAACATTTCTTTAGTGGTTTTTCTAAAATTTTTTTTTATTCTTATTTTTTGATGGCTTCTCATTTGTAAATACTTAAAAAATATTTTTTTAGTCAATAAAAGGCAAAATTAAAAACATCGTGGAATATATTTCATACGAATGCACGTTTGAAAAAATTAAGTCTACTTATTTTCTGCGCCTATCAACAAGAAATTCATTATACCCGTTACTCGTAGAGTAAAAAGGGTATACTAAAGTCGTGCAAATGTATGTAACCGGCAGAAGGAATCATTTCCGACCATATAAAGTATATATATTCTTGATCAACATCAACAGCCGAGTCGATATAGACATGTCCGTCTGTCCGTCCGTCCGTCCGTCCGTCTGTCTGTATGAACACCTAGATCTCAGAGATGGTAAGAGATAGAGGTTCTTTTATCTGCACTCAGATCAAGTTTGTTTCAAATTTTGGCCACGCCCCCTCCCGCCCCCGCAATTTGGAAAAAACGTTATATCTCCTACAGATAGACGGTTCGTACCTTGTAAAGATAGTTAGTAATTAGCAAAAGGAATCGATTTGCCGAAGAAATGATAAAGATCGCATGAACGGTTCTCAAGTTATGACCAAAAAGTGAACCAAGCCCCCCCGCTAACCCCCCTCCAACCATAAGGAAATGTTGCATACTTTTCGGATGGTCACCCTAAGGAACACAGGAACACTGTTAAAGATGTTTTTTCATGAGTAACGGGTATATCGAAGTCGGTTAGAGCCGACTTTAACTTACGCTCTCGTTTTTTATTATATTCAATGAAGCTACAAAAGATTAGCGGGCGGTGAGACTTTGTACACATTGCTCCCCTTGTCTCGAGAGTAATTTTTCGACAACAGGTTTCACTTTGGCGCCTCTCAGGCGCATAAGCGTGCCGTAGTCTCGTTTCAAAGTTACAACACTAAAATCCACTAAATATTGGCGCAAGGCCTCACTAGCAGACTGCGCAACAAGTCTTATTGCCCCGCTGTGAAGTAAAATTATTATTATTTGTGGTTGGGCAAATAGCGCACCGCGATCCTGGTTTATTGTGCCCCCTACTACGTTGACAACTCTTCCAGCAGCCCTTTTTAATCAGAAATTGCGTGGGTTCTATTCGACTAATATTGTTTGGAGTATTCCTTCCAACGTTGTTCCACAATAGGAGGTGGGCCGTGTTCCCGCTGGGGGAAGAGATGGTTCATCTTTGTTCCCAAAGTCTTGGGAAGTCAAAAAGACAGTGCTTTTGCACTGACTCAAATATATCTAGAAAGAAACTGTGTTGTGGTAGCTAAAAGCACGAGTTATTTATACTCTATATAAGCGGTGGGCACAAAATTTCAGTTTCAACAGAAAACACAACTTTTATCAGCTAGGCTTACGTCGACAAGCGAGACACACGTTATACATACATTGTTGGCAAAATAAATTTCGGAGAAATCGGAGCAAGGGCATTCCCATCGCTGCTTTAGAGATGAAGGGTTATCAAGCTTCTGTGACCCATGTCTAGTGAAACCCAGCATCCCACGTCGACCCTCGTATTTTTAGAAATTCTTAGTTTTTTCACTTTTTTGGTCAAAAACTCTATAAATATTAATAAAATCATTTTTTTTATTAAAATGTTCGATATTTTGGAAACTTGGAAATTTTTGGAGATTCTATTTTTTACCATGTCTTGACGCACTTTGACTCAAATTTGTGGAGAACTGATTAACCGATTTTGATAATTTTTTTTTCGGTAATTTTTTTTTATTTAAAATAGTTTTTATTTCATCGAACACAGATGTCGAAACTTTAAAGGCGATTATCTCGGAACCACTTTTTCCAACTCCTCTTTCCACTTTTACCCACCATTCTGGTGTGAACTAGGATATTTTTGATCGGACAACAAATAACTATTACCAATACAGTGGGGAAAAAGTCGATTTCGAAATTGTTGACTTTGAAACCTCATTGGATGTTGGATGTTAGATGTTAGATGTGCTCGGTGTGGAAAGCCTATTAATGATTTTAGAGATAAGCGACCTTTCGTTGATTACGTCATTTGCTGAATGAGCAAAAATATGGGCATTAGAAAATTTACAATCACGCTCTCGCACTGTGAAACACTCAAAATAGCCTATGATTGGGACCAATAAAATATGAAACTAGAGGCATCAGGTAACACCACCTCATACCCAGTTTAGGAGGTGTTCAATTTAATGGTCCCAGTCCGAGGCTATAAAAAAAGTTGAATTTTGTTCCACTGTGTTATTCACATTGTTAGTATCAAGTTGTTCGGCTCGAAAGCAACATGTTGGCGGCTACTTTATGTGCCATAGCATTAGTCATCGCTTTGGTCGATCCGACAAATGCAAGTGTACTAAAAGATGGAGTGCCAACTCTTCAATGGGACGACTACTACAGCTATGATGGCATAGTAGAGTATTTAGAGAGTTTGGCTCAGGCCTATGGTGATCGAGTGACATTGAAAGATGCCGGCGAATCCTATGAGGGTCGTAAACTAAAGACTATGACGATCACCAATGGCGATGGGCGAACTGGAAAAAATGTGATATTTCTGGATGCAGCAATGCATGCACGGGAATGGATAACTCCTTCGTCAGCTTTGTATGTTATTGAACAGTTGGTGGTTCATAGGGAGCTAAATGCACATCTACTCGAGGACTTCGACTGGATCATTATGCCCTTGGCTAACCCGGATGGCTATGAATATTCACGCAATACAAATAAATATTGGCGTAATACTCGCTCACCAAATGGCAACGGGTGCTATGGGACCAATCTCAATCGCAATTTCGATATACGCTGGAGTTTGGGGTATCCCGAACTTTTAGATCCATGTGAAGAGCATTATGCTGGAAGTAAGCCGTTCTCCGAATCAGAGGCCTTAGCTATACGAAATGTCCTAAGTGAGCTAGTAAGCAGTAAGCGTGGCATAATGTATATCTCACTGCACTCGTACAACGAATCAATATTATATCCTTGGGTATCTGACTCGTAAGCTTGCACCCATTCAAAAACGTTAAAAAAAATTAATAAACCTAATGATATTTCAGAGCTGCAGTAAAGAATCAACAAGAACATCACGAGATAGCTAAGTACGCTGCGGATGCTATACGCTCGTCCACTGGCTCGATATTCGATCCCAGGCAATCTCATGTCAGCATTGGTGGCACCAGTCTTGACTATGCCTATGAAATAGGTATCCCACTCTCTTTCATTTTCGAGCTGTCTGGAAGAGGATATGGTTTTTTCCCACCATGGTGGGACATTAAACCCCTGGCGGAAGAGTCCTGGGTGGGTATACAAGCCATGGCCGAAAAGGTTGTTGAAAAATATCCACTAAATAGTAGCAAAATCGAGTCGAAAAAAGTAAACGAAAAGTACAAAACGTCGTCAAGTCCAATCTTAAGTGCCTTTTCAGGCGCGTTTTATATTATGTCTATTTTTATCGCTAGAGTAATACTCATGTAGAACAGCATTCATGTAAAAATTATAAGCTGTTTGTTATCACATGCAAGCAAACAACACTAACTCCGAACTAAAACGAGAATTAATAAGCTTGTAAAACTAGTTTTTATTTACATGAGGTTTTTTATGTACTTGATTGATGATAAGACCATAACACAATTTTGTACTTTTGGACATGTAATGTAAAATCGAATAAAATAATATAAATAAATAATGAATAATAAAATAATAAAATAATGGTAGACTTTCTTAAAGAATAGTTTACATAAGTTTCAATACCATTTTTTATATTTATAAATTAAATTTTTAACATTGCGATAAAAAAACGTTAACCCTCTAATGCTCTAGACCGCCTCTAGACGGGCAAAGTTATGCATTTTCCTCCTTCCATTTTGTCTTCGTTTTGCGTTTTTCTAATTGGGGGAATTCACAAAATTAAGTTCGTTGCGTTTGGAGTACATGACAGAGCTTCCGTCAGCTGCTGAAGTCGTTTAAAGTTAAAAATATGTGCAGCTCGGACTCAAAATTTATTTTGTAAAAAGTGCAAATTAAAAAAAAAAATTTTAATATTTTCAAAAGTTTGCAGCTGGAAACAAAATTATTGCCGTGTTACTCAGCGTCTCAAGTAGGCAAAACGTAAAACCACTCTAAAACGAGAGCGCAAGTTAAAGTCGGCTCTAACCGACTTCGATATACCCGTTACTCATGAAAAAACATGTTTAATAGTGTTCCTGCGTTCCTTAGGGTGAACATCTGAAAAGTATGCAACACTTTTTTAACTCGGCTATTTTGCACATTTTTGCTCATAACTCATCCGATCCTTATCATTTCTTCGGCAAATTTATTCATTTTGCTAATTTCTATCTCTAGAAGGTACTAATCGTCTATCTTCAAAACTGTAGGAGATATAACGTTTTTTCCGAATTGCGGGGGCGGGAGAGGGCTTGGCCAAAATTTGAAACAAACTTGATCTGCGTGCAGATAAAAGAAGCATTTGTCCCTTACATGTCAAACCTCTATCTCTTACCATCTCTGAGATTTAGGTGTTCATACAGACATACGGACAGACGGACGGACAGACGGACATGTCTATATCGACTCGGCTGTTGATGCTGATCAAGAATATATATACTTTATATGGTCGGAAATGATTCCTTCTGCCTGTTACATACATTTGCTCGACTTTAGTATACCCTTTTTGCTCTACGAGTAACGGGTATAAAAATCAATTTTTTGCTAGAAAATCCAAGAAAATTTAATTTTTAAATGCCAAGGAAATATATAAAAAAAATCGAACAAAATTGTTTTTATTTTTTATGTCTAAGAATCGCACTTGTATGAAGAAAATAAGGTATTGGGATTGAGTAATGTTAAAAAATTAATATTTCAAAAACGGAGTGATTGTCTTAGGTTGAAAAATTTGTTTTTTCGTGGTAGTTTCCACGACCAAAAAAAGGAATCGGGTTTGGAGCTGCACGTCTGCTTCAAATTCAGTTTTAATTCCAAGAGAACCTATGTACATGATAGCTACATACAATTCTAGTGATGGCTCTTTTTAAGTATGACCTAATCTCCGCTTACAGTTCCAATGAGCCAATCTGCCCATTTGGAATGCGGGATTGGAACGATAATAATTAATAATTAGATATAAATTATATATATAAACAGACTTCATTATTTGTTTTATACTAAATGCTTAAATTAGGTGATTCCACCAAACAAAATTAATGTAAGGCGTTAAATTGACTGCAAAGAGCAAATGGACTGTTTTTTTTACATTTTTAGGGGAATATTAAATAAATAATCGATTTTCTCTTTGCGTTCAATTTGACGCCTTACATTAATTTTTCAACCTAAGTCAATCACAAAATAAATTTGTCAGGTCATAGTAGCTCTTAAATAGAATGTTGAACGTACGCCGAACAAAAAAACAATCAAACTGAGTCAATTTGCATGAACTTAAAACTTTCCATTTTTTGCTTTAATGCCAATAACTTCTTTATTTTTGATTGGATTTTAATGAATTTTGTGGCGTTGTATTTTTATACTCTGTACCAAAGGTACATAGAGTATATTAAGTTTGTGCAAAAGTATGTAACAGTGAGAAGGAATCATTTCCGACTGCTTCTTATACTTGCAGGCAGATCAAGATTATTTTCAATTTTTGCCACGCCCCACCCGCCCCCGCAATTTGAAAAAAACGATATACCTCGGTTCTCAAGTTATGAGCAAAAACGTAAATCACCCTGAGTGAGTGAGAGAAGGAAAAAGAGAGAGAGAGAGAGACTTAGAGATGAGCGCAGCACCAGCATTGCATTCAGCTTCTACTCCAGGTACAGAGTATGTTATAGTCTGGCTTGACCGACTTTCTCACTTGTTAATAGATCAATCTTTAGTGACTAGCAAGAAAATAAATTTTACACAATTTTTTCGTTGTGAAAATCGCACTTAAAATTTAACTATTTTTAAAAAATTTATAAATTTAATGCAAAGTGGCAGATAAAAGCCTTTCTAACGCCGAAGTAAAGCATCGGACTAAGAAGTCGTGTATGAATGAATGATAGGGCATTCAATTAACTTCCAAGAGAGCATTACCTTTTCATAATGAAACACGATACTGAAGATATACACATTTTTCAAGAGGTACTTTTTTTCAGAAGCAATAAAACTAGCTTTTCCGCGATTTTTCGAAAACGGCTCCACTAAAAAAATTGTGAAATGGATTTTTGGACTCAGCTGGAGGATCTTCATAAGAAATTGCTACCAAATGTTCGGTATCGCAAAATTTTTATTATTTTGTAAAATAGTGTTACACAACAAATGCTATGTAAGAAAAATCTCAAAAAATAAATGAAATATTTTAAATTTTAGTAGTAGTAGTAGTAGTATTATATTTATTTTCAATATGTTGGCAATAGCCGTTTGCACTCTTATAAAATATTTATATTACTTAGTACAAGCAGTATGTATAAGGAGTAAGGAGCTTAAACTATTATATATATTTTTAAAAATCCTCTGTTACAATTTTGAGTCTATATTTAAGGGCAGCAGAGAGATAAGCCGCAAGTGTAATCCAATTTTCTCCGTTGAGTCGATCTCTAGTTTTTTCCCATGTGAAGGATCTTTCTCCGAAATATTTAAGTCGGAGTTCTCCCAGAATAGGGCATTCTGAGAGGAAATACAAGGTGTCCTCCCTGGCGCTCATGTTGCAAAGCGAGCACTTCTCGTCGCTAATGTGGGGTCTATAGTTTAGTGGCAGCATTTCGGATCTCGCTTGAAAAATTACTTTTATAGCATCTACTGAAAAGTCATCTGTAAAATAATTGCTTTGTCCCAGGTTGAAGTTTAGGCCTTTATATAAAATCCGAGTTTCGCTCCGCCGAGCAGTGACCTCAAAGGAATTCCGCTGGGCTTCATCAACTCTTTCCTGTACAGTGTCGTGCGTTCTTCTCCATTCAGCAATGTCTTCTATATCGCAAAACATACTATTAGCCTGGAAAATTTTTTGCCATTCTGCAAAGCACTGCGATTGGTCCCTCAGGATTTACATAGCGACTAACTTAGGAAGCCTGTTCTGAGGTAGATCCATGATTTTCCTCATGTATTTAAAATGTCTGTCCAGTGTATTGTGGTAGAGGGTAGGTAGACCAGTCTCAAGGTGTATCGCATATGTTGGTGTGTTGATTGGCAGCTTAAAAAGCTTCTTAATAAAGTTACGCGCTAGCTTTTCCACACTATCGTATTCGGCATAGCCCCACACCTCTGCTGCATATAGCATAATTGATCTTGCCGTTGCCTCAAATAGCTTGTACTTCGCACTTGGTTTTATGTCTTTTCTTGACATGAAACTTTTCCACGTGCTGTTGATTGCAATCCTTGCTTCTGATAATTTGTTCCGCAGATGTGTATCAAACCGCATATTCTGTGTCAGTGTGACACCTAGATATTTATAATCCTTGACAGCTTCCAGCTCTGTCCCATCGAGGTACCACTTCTCTGCTCTTGCAAGGCGCCCTCTGCCATCTCGAACCACCATGATTTTGGATTTCTCCGTGTTAATGACAAGGCTCCACTGTTTACAATACTCAGATACTTTGTCAATTGTATACTGCATCTCTTTCGCACTTTCGGCCAATAGTACCATATCATCGGCGTACATAAGTACTTTACAAGTGACATCTCCCAGCCTGGCTCCTCCGCTTAGGTAGTCATGTAGGTCTTCGATGAACAGTGCGAATAGCAACGGACTCAAAAGACATCCTTGTTTTATTCCTCTGTTTGTCTCAAACCAGTCCGAGCATTTGTCTCCGTCCCATACTGTCGTTTTATTGTCGACGTATAGGCTTTTTATAACTGCAAGCATTTTCGACGATAATCCAAGATTGCTCAGTTTGTAATGAAGGGCATTCCTGTTCTTCTGCACCCACCTCAGCTGTGGCAGAAGTTTGCTTTCCTTGTCGTTGACAATTATTGGGCGAATATTGGTTTGCGTTACCACTGGCAGATGATCCGAAAATACCTCGTCTTCGACAGTGACGTCTGTTACCATTTCATGTCATTTTCCTCTTATGGTGCAGTAGTCAATAGTAGATGCGGTATCACCTCTCATGTACGTGTATTCACCCATAGCATCTCCAGTAGTTCTTCCGTTCAGGACTGTCAAATTTAGTGTTTCACACATCTTGATAATATGGCGTCCATTCGAGTCCTTTTTCCGATCCTTCGATTCTCTCGTTAAAAGAGCATAACCATGCGCTGTTTTTGGGTCTTCCGTAATCACCTGATTTTCGCCAATTCGCCCGTTTAGATCCCCAATAATCATACTGTTTTCTTCTGTGCACTCCATCACGTAGTTATATAATTTTTCGAAATCGTGCTTCCATTGGTTACAGTTTATGTATTGCGGAATTAAATTTTAGTTTTTGCTAATGTTTATATTCTTAGACCTTTAAATATTTAATGCAACAACCCAGAATATTTTTGCCTTATTTCAGAAAAACCGATCTTAGAAATTTGATTACCATTTAAAAAAAAAAAGCTTTTCATTAGTTGTTTTTCTAGAATTTTTTTCTATTTTTATTTTTCGATGGCTCCTCTTTTTTAATTTCTTAAAAAATATTTTCTGTCACTAAAAGGAGAAGTTAAAAAAAATCGTGGAATATATTTTTTACTAATGCAAGTGTGAAAAAATAAACTCTGCGCCTATCAACAAGAAATTCAATTTTCGTTATGCCCGACAAACACAAGAAAAATTATATTTGATTATAATTAATGAATAAAAAATAAGGGTAATGGTAGCGACAAATGATTGGAGGGCGGTGAGCTCCCCTTGTCTCGAAAGTAATTTTTCGACAACAGGTTTCAATCTGGCGTCTCTCAGGCGCGTAAGCGTGCCGTAGTCTCGTTTCAAAGTTACGACACTAAAATCCAAGTGTGTTGGCGCAAGCCCTCACTAGCAGAGAGCGCAACAAGTCTTATTGCCTCTTTTTGCCCCTTATTGCCTCGCTTTGAAGTAAAATTATTATTTATGGTTGGGCAAATAGCGCACCGCGATCCTGGTTTATTGTGCCCCCTACTAAATTGACAGCTCTTCCAGCAGCCCTTTTTAATCTACAAAGTCAGGATTTGCGTGGGTTCTATCCCTTCAGTACGGCTGGTGGCGATAGCTACTTGCACTACTTACATGGACTACTTACTGGTGGCGATCGCCACCTTATCGCTTTACAAGTAAGTACCGAGGTAAGTACCTACGATAGGGTACCGACCAGAGTACCGATTTGGTATAGCGACGTTACTCCCAAAGTAAACGACGCGTCGCGACGTACACACAGACTGTTTTGACGAAATGCGATGCAATGATATATGTATATGTGCGAGTCGAAATTACACTAACAATTTGCAGGCTGGTCACTTATGTTCTTCCTACTTTAACACTTTTTTTTTTGTGTTCTGCTTTATCGCTGCCGAAAAAGCGTTCGACGTTGTGACAGTTTTCTGATGATGCTTTAGTTATTATTGTGGACGCTGCTGAGTCGAACGCGTTTGTTGCGAAAATAATTATTTCTGAGCCGTGATAAATAAAATAATTTTGTTAGGATATGTTTACTGTTATATCTGAAGCCAAAAAAGGTAAGAATAGAGCATATACAGCGGTGTCACAGAAATCTCTTCAAACCAAATTCCAACCCAAAACCAATTCTCGGTGTCACAGGAATCTCTTTCGGTTGGTTTTAAATCTCTCGCGTTTTGTTGGGAGATTTGGCGAAATTCACCACTAAAACAATTTTGATATGTAAAATTGATATTGGAAATGTAAACAACGTTATTTTTCTACATAGGTTGCATCAAATGAATTAAATATTTCAATTGTTTTAATATTAAAATTTGTGTTTCAATAATTGTTCGCAAAACCAACCGAACGGTGACAAATCAACTCGCTCTCAACGTCAGCGGGCGCTCTCTACACATGGTGGCTCTCTCTGAGTACCAACAAGCGCTAAGGGGTTGCCTAGTTACATTTAATGATTGGCGCAAAAATATTTTTAAATTTTGCATTTTATTTTTGAGGAATATGACTTAAATTTGAATTGTAATTTAAAAATGCATCGTAAAACATGTAACGCAATCAAAAAATTCTATTTAAACATCAAATTAACTCAAAACTAGAAGAAGGGAAATTTTTTTGCAAGAAATGACAACCCTGTTTATAGATTTGAGAGAAAAATACCACACAAACCTTCCAACTCGACTTTCAAATAAGAAAATGAAATCTCTTGAAGTTCTGGGACACCGACGGATTTTGCGAGCGATTTGCAAACAACCAAGGCCAAAATCTCTAGAGATTTCTGTGACACCCCCGATAAAGATGATTTCTTGAGCACTGGGAATAGAGCAAGGACTCCCTGCTCAAATACAAAAAAATACAAGCTTCTGCAAATCGCCGAATGCGACGCGATGTCTTAACAATTTTTATGGTGCTGTACTTGGTATGAGAATGTACTATATTTTAGAAATGCTGTGCAATTCATTGCTTTGTTTTTTTTTTTCAGATTCTATTTCCAGAGCAGTACGGAAACTGCTGCGCAATGCTAGCTTCAGAGAAAGCGAGTTTTCAAAAAGTCCAGTGGCGATTACACAACTGGCTTAAATGAAGAATATAACGAAGAAATTAATAATTATGATGAAGAAAATTTCGAAATAAAATGAAATAATATTAATATAGTAGTAATACCTAGTGGGTACCTACACTAGTGCGAGTTGGAGGTACTTACAGAGGTAGTGACGGGGGTACTGTCTGGAGGTACTTACGGTACAACCAACTTGGGGTACTTACGGTAAGTACTTACAGTAAGTGCGTACAGTAAGTACTTACGGTACCACCACTTTTTGGTACTTACCCCAGTACTTACATGTAAAGCGAAGAGGTGGCGATTGGTTCCCCCCTAGGACATGCCCTGCAAAAAGTAAGTAGTGAATTGCATTGCTGGTGGATTGGGCGGTAAGTACCGGTGGTTACTAGTATGTACCGAATTCTACACCCATGTACTAGTACAGCGTACTGAAGGGATGTTACGAAAATTGTTTGAAGTATTCCTATCAAAGTTTGTCCTCGGTGGGAGGTGGGCCGTGTTCCCGCTGGGGGAAGAGATGGTCCATCTTCGTTCCCATCTTGGGAAGTCGAAAAGACACTGCTTTTGCACTGACTCAAATATATCTAGAAAGAAACTGTATTGTGGTAGCTTAAAGCACGAGTTTTTTATACTCTATATCAAAGGTGGGCACGATATTTCAGTTTCAACAGAAAACACAACTTTTATCAGCTAGGCTTACGTCGACAAGCGAGATACACGTTATACATACTTTGTTGGCAAAATAAATTTCGGAGAAATCGGAGCAAGAGCATGCCCATCGCAGCTTTAGAGATTAAGGGTTATCAAGCCTCTGTGACCCATGGCTAATGAAACCCAGTAAAATCTTGCTTCAATGATATGACAACAAATCTGAAAAATTTCTAGTAATGATTTTAGAGATAAGCGACCTTTCGTTGTTTTTGTCATTTGCTGAATAAGCAAAAATATGGGCATTCGAAAATTTACAATCACGCTCCCTCATTAATTATTAACTTTGTTAGTATCAAGTTGATCGGCTCGAAAGCAACATGTTGGCGGCTGCTTTGTGTGCCATAGCATTAGTCATCGCTTTGGTCGATCCGACAAATGCACGTGCACTAAAAGATGGAGTGCCAACTCTTCAATGGGACGACTACTACAGCTATGATGGCATAGTAGAGTACTTAGAGAGTTTGGCTCAAACCTATGCTGATCGAGTGACATTGAAAGATGCCGGCGAATCCTATGAGGGTCGTAAACTAAACACTTTAACGATCACCAATGGCGATGGGCGAACTGGCAAAAATGTGATATTTCTGGATGCAGCAATGCATGCACGGGAATGGATAACTCCAGCGTCAGCTTTGTGTGTTATTGAACAGTTGGTGGTTCATAGGGAGCTAAATGCACATCTACTCAAGGACTACGACTGGATCATTATGCCCTTGGCTAACCCGGATGGCTATGAATATTCACGCAACACAAATAAATATTGGCGTAATACTCGCTCACCAAATGGCAACGGATGCTATGGCACCAATCTCAATCGCAATTTCGATACACACTGGAGTATGGGGAATCCCCATCTTTTGAATCCATGTGTAGAGCATTATGCTGGAAGTAAGCCGTTCTCCGAATCAGAGGCCTTAGCTATACGGAATGTCCTAAGTGAGCTAGTAAGCAGTAGGCGTGGCATAATGTATATCTCACTGCACTCGTACAACGAATCGATATTATATCCTTGGGTATATGACTCGTAAGCTTGCACCCATTCAAAAACCTTAGAAAAACTAATGAACCGAATGTAATTTCAGAGCTCCAGTAAAGAATCAACAAGAACTTCACGAGATAGCTAAATGCGCTGCAGATGCTATACGCTCGTCCACTGGCTCGATATTCGATCCCAGGCAATCTCATGAATATGGCAGCATCGGTGGCACCAGTCTTGACTATGCCTATGAAATAGGTATCCCACTCTCTTTCATTTTCGAGCTGTCTGGAAGAGGATATGGTTTTTTCCCACCATGGTGGGACATTAAACCCCTGGCGGAAGAGTCCTGGGTGGGTATACAAGCCATGGCCGAAAAGGTTGTTGAAAAATATCCACTAAATAGTAGCATAATAGAGTCGAAAAAAGTGAACAAAAAGCGCAAAACGTCGTCAAGTCCAAACTTAAGTGCCTTTTCAGGAGCGTTTTATATTATGTCTATTTTTATCGCTAGAGTAATACTCATGTAGAACAGCTTTCATGTAAATAGTATAAGCTGTTTGTTATCACCTGCAAGCAAACAACACTCACTCCGAACTAAAACTAGAATTAATAAGCTTGTCAAACTACACAGAGGGAAAAAACCGAGAACATTGGACTCAAAACGAGCACAATCGTTACCAAAAAGTATGCATGAACGGGTTTTCTCATTTGTAGTACAATGTTCTCACTTCAAGAACAATTTATTGAGAACGCCAAAACTCAAATTGAGTTGACATTGTTCCATTTTTGAGAACATGATTTGAGTTTATATGGTTCCGTCTCCAAGAACATTCCAAACTCACCTGGAAAAAATTTGATTGCACTTAAGGACCAGGGCGGATAACTCACATTTGGGTGGAAAAGGGAACGGGGACATACCTCTTTTGATTGGAAGTAAAGGGAGGGAAGACTCCTTGGATATGCGGCGTCTATGCTTCTCCCTCCACCCATATGTGCCATAGAAATCAGAAACATCGCTTCAACGACCCAATTCACCTGACTCGTTTCATTAAAGTTTTCAGAAAAACACAGAAAGATTGGTTCGGGCTTTGGAATGACGCGCTGGACAATTCAGCCATTGAACAGTTTTGCAGGTGCACGTTAATAGGGCTACTTATGCTTTGTTGTGCAGACAAGAGAGCACTTACTCTTACTCGCTCTTTTTCTTATATATCTCTCTGCTGAAAACCGGTTTTGTTGTTGTTACAAAGCAAATATTATTCGATTGAGAACAACTTTACTCATTCCAAGAACATTTAGAACATTTGTTCTCAAAAATTTTGAGAACGTTCTGTTCTCAGTTTAAGTTGAAGGCAACTTATTTTTTGAACACGTTTTTTCCCTTTGTGTAGTTTTTATTTACATGAGTTTTTTATGCACTTGATTCATGATAAGACCATTACACAATTTTGTACTTTTGGACATGTAATGTAAATTCGAATAAAATAATATAAATAAAATAATAAAATATTGATAGACTTTCTTATCGAATAGTTTACATAAGTTTCAATACACTTTTTGATCTTTATAAATTAAATTTTAAAAATTGCGTTGAAAACAACGTCAACTCTTTAGTGCTCTAGACCGCCTCTAGACGGATAAAGTTCAAATCGCCGTTATGCGCTTTCCTCCTTCCATTTTTATACCCTTGCAAAGGGTATTATAATTTTGCCCAGAAGTTTGCAACGCATAGAAATATTCATTTCCGACCCTATAAACTATATATATTCTTGATCAGGGCGACGAGCTGAGTCGATTGAGCTTTGTCCGTCCGTCTGTCTGTCCGTCTGTCTGTCTGTCCGTCTGTCTGTTTCTACGCAAACTAGTCTCTCAGTTTTAAAGCTATCGGGCTGAAACTTTGCACAGAGTCTTCTTTTTACTGCACACTGATAATATGTCGGAACCGACCGGATCGGATGACTATATCTTATAGCTGCCATAGGAACTATCGGTCGAAAAGTGGGTCTTTGTGAGAAAAACTTTTTATTTTTAATGTAAACGCCTCCCGCTTCAGCAATTATTAGTTTTATAAGCTCTTACACAGATTTGGAAGTTTTGGTCAAAATTGGATGCCTATATTTTATAGCTGCCATAGGAACTATCGGTCGAAAAGTGGGTTTTATTTAGAAAAATTGTTTGTTTTAATGCTGACGTTCGTAAACTCTGATTTACTAAAACATTTGCAAGGGTATAAGAACTTCGGGAAAGACGAAGTTAGCTTGGCCTTCTCGTTTTGTCTTCGTTTTGCATTTTTCTAATTCGGGGAACTCAATAAATTAAGTTCGTTGCGCTTAGAGTACATGACAGAGCTTGCGTCAGCTGCTGAAGTCGTTTAAAGTACAAAATATGTGCTGCTTGGACCCAATAATTATTTTTGAAAAGTGCAAATTAAAATAAAATTATAAAAATATTTTCAAAAGTTCGCAGCTGGAAACAAAATTATTGCCGTGTTGCTGAGCGTCTGAAGGAGGCAAAATATAATACCACTCTAAAAAAAAGTATTCGTCAGCTTTTTTTTGCTTTTATCAGGTACCCCGTCTAAAGGCGGTCTTGGGACAATTCGGGGAAAAACTTATAAGGTGAGTTTGAAAGTGGAAAAACTCAAATCATATTTAAGTCCAAATAATTGCTTCAGTAGACAAGGAACGACGACAAATGAATAAGCTTTCAGCTCTTTCCGATGTGGAGATTGAGAAATTTTTGAATTCGATTGATTTTGACATTGATACGGACGAAGAAGAGGCAGCGTTTCCCGTCAACGAGAAAGATCATGAAGTGATTAAAAGAGCGGTTAATATGTCGGATTCTATGTTGGCTTCAGAGATTTGTGTAACTCCAAGCGGAAGTCCTACTCCGTTGGCGAAACTGTTGTTACCCTCAACTTCCATTGCTGAGCATGATATTGCTTATGCTGAAGAAAGCACAAAAGCCAAATTGGTAGGATCTTTTTGGGCTATTATCATGGCTATCATGCCCTAGTGTAATATAATCCTGCCTTTCCCAGCAAAAAGACTGCTTCTACTACTTTCATTGTAAATAAGTAAACGAACATTTTGTACACAAATATTTTGGAGTTTTGTAAATTTAAGTTACTTAAGTTTTAATTGTTATTTCTTTTCTTTTTTGAGCATTTCTTTTTATCATTTTTAATAAAACCAACAAAAATTTGTACTGCACTTTTATTTGGCTTACTTTCCCGACTTGGTCCGTGCAGAAGTAAAAATTTTTCCAGGACAAACCTTTCATTTTAAGACATTATGAATCCAAATATTATTTTATGCGCCCTCACAAGAGGGTTAACGATCAGTACACTTTTATCATAGTAAAGTTGAAGAAAAAGATGGAATTAAACTAAGAAAACTAAAGTTGGCACAAGTGACAAAGGCTTACAAACTAAGAAATTCGAATATGTTTAAGATTCGATAGTTTATAACATGATACAATTATATAGGGTAAGGTGCTCTCTGAGAGAGCTCTCTGTTGGGGACTCCAAATTTTCATTTTGTTGCTGTCATTTGATTGAAAAGGTTGTGTGCTAACGAATTTTTTTTGATTTGCCGACGGGATTTATTTATAATTTGTGAAAATGTCGGGCCAATACTGTTGCGAATGTCGATGTAAAGCAGTGCCAGCCCATAGCTACCCGGAATTGATGTCAGTCCTGGATTTATGCAAATGCGAGAAGAACTCTTGATTGTGTGAATCGGTGAACACTGAATTGCAAGTAAGACGCCTGTGGACTGGAGCAGAGACGGCCAAATGGAGAGGACTGAAAAGGGCGCTTGTGTTGGTGAACAAGAGAACTCTGTCCAGACTGCAGTAGTTTAACTTGCAATGAAATCTTCACCGATTCACACAACCACAAGTTCGGCACGCGTTTGCTTAAAAACACAACCAACACCGGCTCGTGTGAGCTCTGGATCGCCGCCTCTGGTCTAAAGAGTGCTCTCTTGGCCGGCAATGAAGTAAATCAGGGTTCCCCAAGAAGAGACCCCGAGTTTGTGGCTGTGTGTTTCTCCTGTCATATTGTTACGGCACTGCATTTTGGGCTGACACCGGCTAGCAAGTCATTTCAGGGCGGGATCTTAACCCCAGACCGCATAGCGAACAATCACTACAAATTCAATTCTTCACTAAAGCAAACAGTTATTGGCCAAACAATCAAAATTCAGAACAAATCTCTATCGAAGAAGCAGCGCCATTACCAGGCTAGAGTGTTCCAACCGGCAATGCTCCCAAGCAGCGATTTGGCTTTATCAGCTGGCATTTGAAAAGTGCCAAGCGAATACTAATAAAATTTAGTCGTGTATATACTATGTGTTTGTAATTCTAAGGGTGCTTTGCTTTTTGTTTTATTCTCTCTCTCGATATTAGCAAAAGCTGTCAGTCCTCGATAAACTCTGAATGCCATACCTAATATAATTGTATCATGGTTTATAATATAGAATACTTATATTGTGGTTTGTAGTTTTAATTCAGAGTATAAGCAAGTTATAGCAAAATTGGCTGATGAGAAATTCGAGTGGACTTCCAATAGGAACTATGTCAAGATGTTTGTAACACAAACTAGAACGGGAAGGCTAACTTCGTCTATGCCGAAGTTTGACGGTTAGCGACTTCGACCACACTTTACAGATTAGCTTAAAAACGTTTAATATTACCCATGACCGTGATTGAGAGCTGTAATATTGAGAAAAAACGATTTTTCTGACCGATCAAGCGGTTCCGCCATATTAGCAGCGTGCAGACAAAAGAAGATTCTCTGCAAACTATCAGCTCGCTAGCTTCAAAACTCTGGAACGCACGAAGCTTAATCGACTCAGCTCGTCATGCTGATCAAGAATATGGGTCATTCTTTTGGAACAAAAAAGGGTTTTTTCAAAACGTGATATCTCAGGTTTGGTTTATCGGACAGGTCTCAAGTTGATATCGATGGAAAGAATTTTAATTTATCTACTCAAATTATAATTTTATAGATTTTTAAATTATTTAATAACATTAAGTAAAATTTGCTAAAAATTATATAAAATTTTTTCTCAGTGTTAACCACCATGTTATAGCTTCCGAGGATATAGAATTAGTTGCTCTAAATATAACTTAAATTTTGGTGTTTTCAAAAAGATATAGTTTAAGAGTTATGAATTTTTGAATTTATAAACAAATTAAAAGATGCCCTTGAAAAAAGCTTTGACATGCAGTCAGTTTCAAAGCTTTTTGATTGAAACTTGGCACATGTGCTTTATATTTATCAAGCTTTTAAAAAATGTCAGCATCATGCGGATCGGACGACTATATCATATAGCTGCCATACAAATGCTGAATTTAGTAGTGTTATAAATTACTTTGCAAGCTTTGGCCACCCTAAAAAAAATTATATATAATTTTTAGCAAATTTTACTTAATGTTATTAAATAATTAAAAAATCTATAAAATTATAATTTGAGTAGATAAATTAAAATTCTTTCCATCGATATTAATTTGAGACCTGTCCGATAAACCAAACCTGAGATATCACGTTTTGAAAAAACCCTTTTTTTCCAATTTTTCGTTTATGACGATTTTGAAATTGTTTATAAAATTAACAACAAATTTTTGTGCAAAACCGCAAATTACGTTTTGGTGGGCATGTCGAGATCTAATTTCGGATTTTTTTTTATTTAAATGAAAAATAAAAATTTTTTTTAGCTGTTCGGTTTATAAAAGAATGACCCATATGTATGCTTAATGTGGTCGGAGGTAATTCCGTCTATGCGTTGCAAACTTCTGGGCAAAATTATAATACACTTTTCAAGTGTATAAAAATAAAGCTTTTCCAAGAATATATTCAAAATTTAAATCTAAATTCACAATCTTAAATAGTATTTGTAATAGAAGTTTATTGTGGCTTATTGAAAGCTTGGCAATTTGCCGTCTGCCTGAAGCCATTACGATCATGTTTACACCTTTGTTAATAGTATCAATTTTTATATCTAAACATTGGAATTTTACATTTAACAATTATTTAGTTTACCATAATACAGTTCAAGCAACTTAAGAAACAAAATAATTTACATTAAAAGTTTTTTAAAATTATATTGTGCCTCTATCTCAAAGCTAGATTTATTAACGTATAATACTGCACGACATTCTTCTTCAGTAAGCCGTGTCTTCCCTAGAATGCCTGTCCTGATTTTCTTGAGAACAAATTTCGTAGAGTACACATGATGTCTTCATTATAATGGTACAAACAGTGTAGTTGAGGCTCACCATTTCGACTCGGGACTGGAAGATATTTGATATCATCAATGACCCAAATCTATGATGGAAGTAGCTGTTTTTTGCCATATTTCAATTTAGTGTCGAGTAGAAGTTTCTCCAAACGCTCTGTCTTGCTTCATTCTCCCACCTGTGCCGCATTGTAATTTCTAAACTTCTAATAATTTCATAGTGTTGCTTCTCCCAATGTCTTCGATACCCAAGTGTTAGTTACTCGTTATATTCTTGTGGCTTTTCGACTGTTGAAAGCATTGTAGCATTGGGATATCTATGGTCTTGCATGACAAATATGTTTTTGTAAGCATATAGGCAAACAGTGGAGGTGTGCCAGTTTGCAGACAAATTGCATAGTTGGATAGGCGTGCTTTGTGGGCTCCGCTCAACATCATCAAATCTAAAGCAGCACAACACGTAATTGCTTTTGCTGTATTTTACAATTCCGCTTTAAAAAGGAGTTCCATGTATGGCTGACCGTGTGTCGTTTAATTTTAGAGCAGAGTGCATCTTGAAGCTCATGTCGCCAGTTAGGGTGACTCCTAATGGACATTCAGGTTCCACGGTTCAGTGCGCACTAGACTTTCTCTATTATTTTTATACCCGTTACTCGTGGAGTAAAAGGGTATACTAAAGTCGTGCAAATGTATGTAACAGGCAGAAGGAATCATCTCCGACCATATAAAGTATATATATTCTTGATCAGCATCAACAGCCTAGTTGATATAGCCATGTCCGTCTGTCCGTCCTCCGTCTGTCTGTATGAACACCTACATCTCAGAGATGGTAAGAGATAGAGGTTTGACATGTATGGGACAAATGCTTCTTTTATCTGCACGCAGATCAAGTTTATTTCAAATTTTGGCCACGCCCCCTCCCGCCCCCGCAATTTAAAAAAAAAACGTTATATAGCCTACAGTTTTGAAGATAGACGATTCGTACCTTCTAAAGATAGTATATATAGAAGAAATGATCAAGATCGGATGAGCGGTTCTCAAGTTATGAGCAAAAAAGTGATCCAAGCCCCCCCGCTACCCCCTTTCCCACCATAAAAAAAATTTTGTATACTTTTCGGATGGTCACCCTAAGGAACGCAGGAACACTGTTAAACATGTTTTTTCATGAGTAACGGGTATATCGAAGTCGGTTAGAGCGGACTTTAACCTACGCTCTCGTTTGTTATAAGTACTTTTGACTTTTAATAGTTGATTTTCAAATTCCATTTTGTGAATGGATAGTTAACTATTCAGTCCAAATGGATACCGAAAATATCCTGAGGATCATCAATAACTATTCTTTCTTTCTCAGTTTGAAAGCAGTCCAACTTCTACATCAGAAAAAACAACCTTATCATTGTCTGTTTGTGCCAACAGCAGTCGCAACTGCGAAAAAAATTAATCTCGGACCAATAGGAGCAAGGGAGTGCTTATCGCTGCTTTAGAGATAACGGGCTATCAATCTTCTTTGATCCACGCTTAGATTTGGCAGAAATTGGTCGTCCACTTGGTCGTCCCCTCTTGACAACTTCAATGTCTTTCGCATTCCGTTTGTAGACACTCGATAAGGTATCGCCCTGCCTAAAACTTCTTTTGGTATCAAATGGTTCGAAGAGGTACCTTTCTATTTTGAAGGAGCTTTGCGTGCTTCTCAACGTCAAAATGCAATGTTAAACGTACTTTGCTAGTATACCAAATGTAGACAGTGCTTTAAGGAACCTTTACTCCTGCTTTTTGTAATCAACAAAAAGGTGGTTAGTTTTGATTTTTCTCTCATAGGTCTTCTACAGTATTTGTAGTATTGTGAATATCTGGTCTCTGCTGGACTTATCAGGTCTAAAGCCAAATTTATAAGGCCCAATCAGTGTGCTTATAAGCGGCTCTAGTACGTGACAGAACCTTATTTGCAATGGGAAAGAGACTGATCCCACGGAAGGGTCTCTTTTTTAAAGATTGGGACCATATTCTGCAGAGGAGTTCGTGCATCACTCACTACCGCTGTAATAGATCTCCCTGGGTGCATTGGTTGTTGATGGTGTTCTCAACCCTATATTTTGTACGCAGTAGGAAGCGCTCGCCGCTCAGGTTAGCCAGCAGCTTTGCGGATTCATCGCTCTGTTACCGGTGGTCACCAACAAAAAGGTGTGAGTCGGACTGAGACTTGAGTTGAACCGGTTAGCACCTTTACCTAACTAAATACACCCCCATTAGGTCCTGAAAATCTATGACCAGAAGTTTCTGAACGACCATCCATTTAAGCAACTTAACTTTGTTATCAAATAAATAATGCTGAACTGAAATGATGCCGATCAGAGCACTTTGATTAATTTATTAAATAGCTAAAATTATTAATAACAATCAGGTTTCGCTTAATCTAATTACACTAGTTTACAAAACATAAAAAAATCAAATGCCCCGATTCTATTAGAATTTATTAAATCTTCATCACTTTTGTCGCACTCTAACGTATGCGAACACACACGTTTTGCACTAAGCACACTAACAAAACCGCCCCAACCACTTATTTAACTTATTTATAACGTAAATAATTTCGAAGAATTTTGTTTATGGAATTAGAAGATTAGCGGCGTTTCGTTGTTTCGTCATTCGCTGAATGAGCAAAAACATGGGCATTGGAAAATTTACAATCACGCTCCCTCATTAATTATTAACATTGTTAGTATCAAGTTGATCGGCACTAAAGCAACATGTTGGCGGCTGCTTTGTGTGCCATAGCATTAGTCATCGCTTTGGTCGAACCGACAAATGCACGTGCACTAAAAGATGGAGTGCCAACTCTTCAATGGGACCACTACTACAGCTATAATGGCATAGTAGAGTACTTAGAGAGTTTGGCTCAAGCCTATGCTGATCGAGTGACATTGAAAGATGCCGGCGAATCCTATGAGGGTCGTAAACTAAAGACTATAACTATTACCAATGGCGATGGGCGATCTGGAAAAAATGTGATATTTTTGGATGCAGCAATGCATGCACGGGAATGGATAACTCCTGCGTCAGCTTTGTATGTTATTGAACAGTTGGTGGTTCATAGGGAGCTGCATGCACATCTTCTCAAAGACTACGACTGGATCATTATGCCTTTGGCTAACCCGGATGGCTATGAATATTCACGCAACACAAATAAATATTGGCGTAATACTCGCTCACCAAATGGCAACGGATGCTATGGCACCAATCTCAATCGCAATTTCGATACACACTGGAGTTTGGGGTATCCCGAACTTTTAGATCCATGTGAAGAGCATTATGCTGGAAGTAAGCCGTTCTCCGAATCAGAGGCCTTAGCTATACGAAATGTCCTAAGTGAGCTAGCAAGCAGTAAGCGTGGCATAATGTATATCTCACTGCACTCGCACAACGAATCGATTTTCTATCCTTGGGTTTATGACTCGTAAGTTTGCACCCATTCAAAAACATTTGATAAATTAGTAAACCAAATGTTATTTCAGAGCTGCAGTAAAGAATCAACAAGAACTTCACGAGATAGCTAAGTACGCAGCAGATGCTATGAGCTCGTCCACTGGCACGATATTCATGCCCAGGCAAGGTCATGAATATGCCACAATTGGTGGCACCAGCCTTGACTATGCCTATGAAATAGGTATCCCACTCTCTTTCGCATTCGAGCTGTCTGGAAGGGGTTATGGTTTTTACCCGCCACGGTCGTACATTAAGCCCCTGGCAAAAGAGTCCTGGTTGGGTATACAAGCCATGGCCAAAAAGGTTGTAGAGAAATATCCACTAAACCAAAATAGAGTCGAAAAAAGTAAAAGAAAATTAATCACCAACTTGTAGATTAATATAATTTAATTGCAAATCGTCGTAAAATCTAAACATACGGGTGTGTCCCAGAAATCTCTAGCGCTTTTCGTATAAACGTTAGCATTTCATATTAAAGCTGTTCAAATATGCCCGGCTACTAGATTAGATGACAAATGTTGAGCGATTTGAAGCCGCCTGCTCAAAGCCAAGTAGATTTGAAGCGTACGGGTTTCCTTCCACATAATCATAATTCGCAAGTAAAGTAGTCCTATTTTAGTTCGAAGTGCAATAGTTTATACGAAAATCTCTAGAGATTTCTAGAACACCCCTGATTAGGGCCTTTTCAGGCTCATTTTATGTTAAGTTAATTTACATTGCTAGAGTTATATTTATATTGAACAGCTTTTATGTAAGCACTTTAGCTGTTTGCCGCTTATCACATGCAAACAAACAATATTCACTCAACATTGAAACTATAATTAATAAGCTTGTCAAACTAGTTTTAATTTACGTGAGATTTTTATGTAATTGATTGATGATTCAAGGTAAATTTTAACTATGAATAGAAGCATAATACCATTACACAATTTTGTACTTTTGGGCATATAAAGTCAAATTGAATGAAATTAATTGATAAACTTTCTTTAAAAATAGTTAACATTCTTTTGATACATCTTTTTGTTTATTAGTTAAATTATAATTCATAGATTATTCATAATTCTCAGCCTTTTATGCGATCCTTCTAAAGCTCCTTTTAAAGCCGTGAACGTAACTTCAATCTTTGATTCGTAATCGCTTCTTTAATAGCTGGACATTGTTTGACCCAGCGGCCTGCATGGCGTGGTTAATCAAAATCATTGATGGTCAATGTTGCCTTTTACTTAGGCTTGGTTTACGGCATAGTAATGTCGAATATTCCCATGTTCTCAACCACTTCACGGATTTCGTTCCACCAATAAATTTATAGCGCTTACAACAATTTTATTAAAAATCTATATATATAAAAAAGTTCAACCTGACTAATTGACTGACTCACTGACTGGTGACCGTCGCACAGCCTAAACCATAAAAGATAGAAAGATGAGACTTTCACAGTAGTTTTATCACATGCTGAAAGTGAGTACTAAGAACGGATTTGAAATGTGGAAAATTCGCGGAAAACTTTTGTATGAAACTTTTTTGTTTTTCATCCGATCAAGTTCAAACTCATTTTCAAAGCTCCATATGAAAATTCAACAGCAACTGCATACCAATCTTCCGGAAAATTCACCCCCCTTGGGTGGAAAGTGGGTGGTCAAGGTTGTATGGGCGAAACTTTAGTTGCCAGCGATTAGCGCCAACTCATTTTCAAAATTACACATAACAAAACATAAGTTGTAAGCATAGTACGCGAAATAATTTGACACGTGTTTTCCCGATTTTGGAAAATCCGCACACGAGGAACTGGGCCGAAAAGTTCTTAGTATAAAAAAGTAGTTATCATACGATTGGCTTGAAACTCGGTTTGTAAATATAGAATGCGAAATAGTTTAAAATGTTATATCTCGAAGTTGGAAAAATTTAACCTGACGGTCGAAAAATTCCCGGAAAATTCAGCATGAAACTCGGTTTGTAAGGACAAAATACGAAAACATTTGAAATGTGATTTTTCAATGTCGGAAAAGCCGCCCACGAGGAAAATGGCCGGAAAATTCTGCATGCAAAAACTATTTTTCGTACGATTGCCGGATGCTCACTGGGAAGTGGGTGGAAAGTTGTTTTGGAAGTGGGTGGAAAGTGGGTGGTAAGTGGATGTAAAGTGGGTGGAATGTGGCGGGAAGTGGGACGGATGTGGGTGGGATATTAATGGGAAGTGGGTGGGAAGTGGACGGGAAGAGGGCGGGAAGTGTGTGGTATGTGGGTAGAAAGTAGGTGGAATGTGGGTGGGATGTAGGTGGGAAGTGGGCGGGATGTGGGCGGGATGTGGGTGGGATGGAAATGGGAAGTGGGTGGGATGTGGGTGGGATGTAAATGGGAGGTGGGTGGGATTTGGGCGGGAAGTGGACGGGAAGAGGGCGGGAAGTGTGTGGTATGTGGTGAAAAATGGGTGGAGTGTGGGTGGGATGTAGGTGCGAAGTGGGCGGAAAGTGGGTGGGATGTGGGAGGTATGTGGGTTTGGATGTAAATGGGAAGTGGGTGGGATTTGGGCGGGAAATGGACGGGAAGAGGGCTGGAAGTGTGTGGTATGTGGGTGGCAAGTGGGTGGAATGTGGGTGGAATGTAGGTGCTGGGCGGAAAGTGGGTGGGATGTGGGCCTGAAGTGGGTGGTAAGTGGGTGTGCGTTTGTTCTATACTGTTGAAGGCGCAGCGAAGCGTGTCGGGCTATTTGCTAGTAATATATAATAATACTAAAATATTTTAGTATTTATTACTCATTAACGACATCGAGCACTCGGCGAGTAGTAAAATGTTACTTCAATACTTACTCGTGGAGTTCTCTAGTTTGTATGTATGTTTTGTATATTTCTTTTCCTGATGGGCGTCCCAACCGCTGAACCGATCTACACGATGTTATCACAGTATGTTCATGGCGATCAGGAAGGAGACATAGTATAAGAGTATTTATGAATCCGCACAAATGGCTGAAAAGATTTGGATGAAACTGGGCACACAGAAAGTTGGCAACCTGGACTTTAACATATGTTATAAAGCTTTTATTTCAATGGTAAAAAAAACCGCGAAATTGGCTTATCTGCTTATAAGTCTATTTTGTAAAGGGCTTAGCGATTATATTACGATATAGGAGTTGGTAAATAAAAGTTGTATAGCCAATGAAAAAAATGGCGATTTTATTAATATTGCAATTGGCCATTGAGGATGCATATATTAGAAATGTCGACCAAAAACTGCAAAATGTTCCAATTTTTTTTCTGAGTATTTACAAAAGAATGTACAGTTCAAACTGGTCTCTGGTCTCAGAACTTTTATTCATAGAGCTTCTGAACCTAATGGGGGCGTATGTGGTCAAGTAAACTGCTGATCGGTTCAACTTGGCGAACCCAGCGTGATCCTGGCTTACTACGTCTCAAATCGACTCACACCTCCTCGTGGCAATGCACCCGCATTTGCTGCTGACTAACGTGAGCGGCGACCGGGCGGGTTCCCTACAGGGTATAATCACCACCGTAAAAAATCTCCACCAATAAAAACTGCGACTACAATGCCTCGGATACGGATACCCCCTGACGACGACCCACGCAAACGTTTTAAGGACCACGATTTGAGAATATGCACCTGGAATGTCCGCACCCCCAACAGAGATGGTGATGATATCGCCTTGGTGAATGTCCTCAAGAAGTATTCATCGGATGTTACCGCTCTCCAAGAAATCCGATGGACTGACATGGCATCCCAACGCGTCCGCAGCCGCCCTACAGCCCAAATGTGGCCTCCCGGACTTTTTTTATACCTTTGCATAGGGTATTATCTTATAGCTGCCATAGGAACTATCGGTCGAAAAGTGGGTTTTATTTTTAAACATTTGTTTTAATGCTGACGTACGTAAACTCTGATGTATTAACACATTTGCAAGGGTATACAAATTTCGGCAAAGACGAAGTTAACTTGGCCTTCTCGTTTGCCTTTTCTGAGAAAATTGAATTTTAGTAAGTGAAGTCATTTTCAAAATTCAAGTATCGCCAGCCCTGGAACATTCGTGCGCATGTTGAATGTCATTGATCAGCTGTTCCAACATCTGTTTTGTTTGTTTTCTTTCTTCTTTCGATTGTCTCGATTTCAATACAATGTTGTTCGTAACTCTGCTCCAGAGAGATTCCTTCTCAATCATACCGCGCAACTCCTTGTGGTGTTAAGAAGGAGCGAGATCGAGCCCTTGAGCTTAAGCCAGAGAAAGGAGATTTGCCTTTTCACAAAGTGGGGATTCAATGGAAGCTCAGGACACAGTTCCTATAAGCAGGCGTTTCATGGTCTACATAACAGCGATTCCTCGGTTTTCATTACAACCATTGTGCCAATTATAATGGATGTGGAGACGTGGTTATTTGTCAGAACCCTCGACCCGACTCTACACGGTTTTGTAGACCTTTAAAAATTTAATTTATAAAGGAAACTCACAGTGTTTTGCTGGCAGAAAATGATAGAGTCGAGAAAGAAATTCAGCGACTTATAAACACTGTGATGGAAATTGAAGGCGCTGAAGTGGAAGTAAGCCATCATTTAATTCTTCCAATGATTGACGGAAAAGCTTGTAATGCATTGACGGAAACAACTTCAACATCTAAGTGTTCCATTTGCGGAGCTGCAAGCAAACAATTTAATAACTAGACAAATTGTTATTAAAGGAAGTGAAAGCGGAGAATTTTAAATTCGGGCTTTCAACTTTGCATGGATGGATTCGGTTCTTTGAATGCCTTTTGCTTTTGTCCTACAAATTGCCTATAAGAAGGTGGAAAGCCAGATCGGTAGAGGATCGGTAGAGAAAAAAATTTAATTCAGAACGATTTCAACGAAAAACTAGGCTTACTTATTGATCTCCCAAAATCTTGATTTGGAAGTAGTAACAATGGTAACACTGCTAGGCGATTTTTTCAAAACGCAGAACTGTCAGCGGAGATAACTAAGATAGACATCGATTTGCTTAAAAGAATGCACACTATATTAATAGTTGTTTCATGCATTTATGATATTAACATAGACAAATTCAAAAAATTATGCCTCGGAGACTGCTAGGCATTTCGTAAATTTGTACCCTTGGTACAATATGACGCCGACTTTGCATAAATTTTTTATTCATGGCCCGGAAATGATTAATTAAGCATTGCTCCCAATTGGCTAATTAACCGAGGAGGCCCAGGAAGGACGAAACAAAGATTTTAAGCTTTACAGAGAACATTTTTCGAGAAAATGCAGTCGGGAAAAGTGCAACCTCGATGTTCTGAATAGAATGTTCATTACCTCGGACCCTCTAGTATCGATGCATTTCTAAAGACAGGAAAAAAAATAAATCAAATGCCAAAATCAGATTTAGATCTGTTAGAAAATGTTCCTGAAGTGCAAGAGGAATAAAGACAAGTGAGAAAGTCGGTCAAGCCCGACTATAACATACTCTGTACCTGGAGTAGGAGCTGAATGCAGTGCTGCTGCTGTGTCTCTCTCTATTTCTATCTCATTCTCTCTCTCTCTCTCTCTCTCGCGCTCTCTCTCTCTCTCTCTCTCTCTAAGTTGTTGCGGTGTTGGTTGTGAAAGGGTGGGAGGGGGGTGACGGGGGAGCATGGTTCATTTTTTTGCTCATAACTTCAGAACCGCTCATCCGATCTTTATCATTTCACGACTCGGCTGTTGTTTTATTTTTAATTCTTAAAAAAAATTTCCACCAAATATTTTTAACTTTTAACTTTTTATTCAATACTTTAATCCTCTTAAAAAGATGGCATCAACAGTTTTTTGCTACAGGGCTCTGCTGAATTATGGCGCGATTTTGGCCCTTTTCGCCCCACTGTGCGACAGAGGGGATCCAATCAGCATGCACCGCGGCTCTCAAGGCTATTTCGGAGAATGCCTTCCGTGACGCCTTCAATGCTTGGAAGTCGCACTGGCAGCGCTGCATTGACGCAGAAGAAGCACATTTTGAAAGTTTTTAAAGAATTGTAACGATTGGCTCAATAATTTTTTTTAAAACTGAGTCCTACTACTTTCCCAACAAAACCTATATATCTGACATTTACTTCGCGACTACGACGTAAATGTTCCTTTTTTACTTCACTTAACCCCACAGGAAATGATTTCTCAATAAAGCCATTGTTTTGCGCGCTGTGTCTCCCTTTGCTAAAAACCAAATGTCGCCGATATTAAGGAGTTCAATTTTGGGTAGTAAAAAGTAATTTATTATTTTGCGGTAGCTCACGCCATTGACGGTTATGTACTGTTTTCTTTGTCCTCAGACCCTAAAGAGCAAAAATTTTTTAACTTAAGTACTCTTTTCCGACCCTATAATAATTTGCTTTTATCGCAACATGTTCACCTTAAATTAAAACAATGGTTTTCCTTTAACTTTAATGCCCATTCAGTAAGCTCATGGTTCTGCATTCTGTGTTCCATTTGTATCAATTTTTGGCCGCTTGACGCCTTAAACCAAATATCAGTTTTCTCACATTTTTCTGAAATATTTTTAAATCCCCGGCTCACAGGATGGGAGACATGGATTGCATTTGGTCGCTTGCTCATGTGTCTCACACCCAGTCTCTGCTTTCCTCACATTACTCACATCACACATACGCCATGTTATCCGTTGTCCGGCTTGTTTGTGCTGTACATCCAACGTGACTTGGCCGCAACGTTTGGCCGTGGAACGAACACCGCGGGCGCCTCTCTCTTGCATTGTCCGCTACATTTCACATGCTACAATTAATACTACAAATTGCATTTTTAATATGCAAAATTAATGCGGAAAATCTTTTTGGCCGTCGCGACGGAAAAAACTGAAATATTTCCAAGCATTTAAATTATAAGAGTCATTGTGAAAATTGAAAATGCACATTGCGTCTACAATTAAAAACACTTTTCGTGTGTGTAAACCCATACGCTGACCATTTGGCCATTTAAAATAATGAAATGCCATTACAAAGTCAAAGTTGCCCGTTCAGGAAGCCAGTGTTAATTAGTTTTTTCGAAGGCGACTCTCGCGCCTGCCAGCCATCCATCCATCCATTCAGTCATCCTGAGCTATCCCGTGGAGGTCGCCAGTGGGGCAAATGTTTTAATTTCCGCACGAGTGTCTCTAGCGGAAATTACTTGAAAAAAGTTCTCCTGCACTGAGTTGAAACTGAATGAAATACCCATCTCATTGTAGTAGTCTCGTTATCGCCACTGAATTAAAAACAATTAGCATGTTTGCAATCATTATTCTTCGAGTACTTTCACTCTCCTAAAATAGCCCAGTCCGATAAGATGCACAAGTCCAGCAGCAGCAGCAACTTTATTAAGTAAAAAATTATTTACTAAAGCGATTAGATTAGTCGCGGGCTAAAGCTTGAGTACTTAGCTTTGCCATAATACCACGAAACAATTCAGAGTGCAAAATGCTGCTGTTGATTATAGTCGCGTTGCTGTTGACCGCTGCTTGGTGGGTCCATCGAGGACAGAGGGCGCAGCGCCAGGCAGTGGCGAATTTACCGGGTCCATTTTGTCCGCCGCTTTTGGGGGCACTGCACATAATGTTCCAGATGAATCCAAAGAGTAAGTATTGTCAGTAGCCAATTATGCAATAAGCGTCTCAGATTGTGTGTAAATGCATTGAAAACGAGCAAATAGTTACATTGTAAAAAAACATCAAAACTGTAATAAAAATGACAGTAAATATTTTATGAAGGCGAATAAGTCGTCTTACTAGTTTTATACTGGCAGACCCAACTACTACGGTCAGTACCGAAGCTACACAGAGTATATTAAGTTTGTGCAAATTTATGTAACAGAAAGCATCTTTGAGCCTATGAAGAATATATACTCTTGATCAGCATCAAGAGCTGAGCTGAGTGAGAGATCTAGTCGAGCCCGCCTGTCAGTCAGCATGAACACAGATCTCAGAGATAGTAAGAGATAGAGGTTTAGTATGTATCCTGTGTTTCTAAACTTCAAAACCTAACAAATTTTTGTTTTTAGAAGTTAAATAAAAAGAAAATCTTTAAAGAAATTCTTAAGAATACAAAAATGCTTAAATTTCAGTCTACAAGCTGCCCTGGAATCAAAATGGAAACATAAAAATATATGAATTCTTAACAAAAAGCTACTCTCAGGTTTGAGTTGATATGAAGGAAAGGTTATGATTTCGTCACAATCAGCAAATCCATCTTCTGTAAACTTTTGACTCTTTAAAATTAAACACAAAATTTTAATGACAAGTCATTTTTGCAATATCTACTTTTTAAATTAAAAATTTAAAACCGAACCGGTTTGAACTGTTTTGAGAAATATTTCTGGAACGCACGAAATCAAATATTTATGTCGAACTTTACATGATTTAGGGCCGATTTCACATCTTCTACATATCTATCTGTCACATAAACTAACAAATAACAGTGTAAAATCGATGACTATTTGACACACAGCAGCTTTCTGGGAGAACAGAAATCGGCCCTTAAACTGTTTACCTGACTTTTGAACTGTTTTAAATACTGAATGCTATTGCACCGCAGTCTTATTTGAATGAAATAATAATTGCGCCGAAATAAATTTTTAAGTAATCAGCAGTCCAGCCTGAAACTGTTAACTGTTACTGTAAAAATTTTCGGTTCGGTACAACATACTTATAGACATCTTGCAAAAATGCTGTTATATTGTGTGCGACAAAGACTCGAAATAATAAAATAAGCATTAAAAACGTCACCCTTAATAAGCTTTGACATTCAGATCGTTGACTTCAAGTTCTGAAGATGGCGAAAGTTATCTCTTCGAACTTAACGCTGACCAAAGTACTAGAAAAGTAAGTAATAGAAAACCGACTTAATCAAAAATAAAACAATTTTATACTATTGCTATAAATGTCTTATCAGTACCAACCGTATGAATTCTCAGGTGACAGGGCCTTAAAACTAATTTTTTCTTGTTTGAAGTACAGAAACCCTAAATATTATTTTGAATACTTTTTACATACATTTAATTTATTATTTAATTGGGTAAAACTTTAACCGAACCAGAGATCGGACCTTTCCCAAAAAACTCGAATCACAAATTTCCGAACATTAACCATTAGCCAATGTCAGTTCAAACCAGCGAATCGGAGTTAAAAACAGGGCTGCAAACCTCCTTAAAATCGGGAGGGGTTCACTCCGGGGTTCGAACCCGCAAAACTTTTTGAGTTCGGGTTCAAGGAGCAGGTTCAGAAGGTCGCTGAAGTAATTTGAAACAAACTTAACTGCTCTTTGCAGGGTTATGTGACATATGGCTTTATGAGAAGCGTAAGATGAGAAATCGGCCCTTAAAAATATTATTCATGGGTGGAAGTTTAGAGGCTCATAATATCATATTCGAGGTTGGATCTGGTGTCGACCGCGCAACCGTTCAGTCTATATCAAGCTTGATCCCGTTTATAAGTCCGATTGATCGGAATTGGTAAATGTTGTGATTTCTCGTATATTTTTTCTATCAAGAGGATCGAATGATGAGAAGTGGGATTTTTAAGTAAAAAGCCTAATAGAACTCTAGTGCAAGATCTAACAACAATAGACAATGCCAAATTGACAGAAGTAGTCTTTTTATATCTGTGTGCCTCCATTTCGGCCCTTCTGTATTAGTGGAGAAAATTCTATCGCCCCAGTTTACACAATTGGTAAAGGTTAATTACACTAGTTTACAGCATTTCTGATCCCGACCATCTGGCAGTCATTTCGTATGTAAATCCATTTGCTGAGTCCAAATCTGCAGTCCAAATATTTTTCTATGGGGCCGTTTTCGAGATATCGCAGAAAAGCTAGATTTTCGATTTGTTAAAAAAGTACCTTTAGAAAAATGCTTATATCTTTGGTACCGGTTCTTTCATTATAAACTGGTAATGCTTACTTGGAAGGTAATTGAACGTCCTAACATTCGTTGATAAACCACATCTTAATCCGGTGCTGGCCTTCGGCGTTATAAAGGCTTTTATCGGCAACTTTGCATTAAACTTATCACTTTTTTAAAAAAGCTAGATTTTAAGCGCGATTTTAACCACGAAAAAAATTGTTTAAAATTTATTTTATGGCTAGTCACTAAAGATTTATCTATTAAAAATACAACGCCACATAACCCATTAAAATCCGATCAAGAATAAAGAAGTTATTGGCATTTTAGTAAAAAATGGAAGGTTTCAACTTCAAGCAAATTGACTTAGTTTGACTGTTTTATGTTCGTCGTAGGAGGCATAGGTAACATTCAAACTATTCTATTAAAGGGCTACTATGACCTGCCAAATTTATTTTGTACCTGGTTAGGTTATTTTGTGATTGACACGTTTTGGGTGAATGGAGTCACCACATTTGTTATACCCAATTCCCGACATCAATAGACAAGCGATTATTACCCCGCCCATAGAAGTCTAACTTAGAAAACAGAATTAATGGAAACCATTCGATAGAAATTGTTAGCGGAGTCCAAAATATGTAATGCCCGCAAGCATATCAAGACCATTTTTGCATTCAATTTGACGCCTTACATTCACAAAATAACTTAACCAGGTACAAAATAAACTTTGCAGGTCATAGTAGCTCTTAAATAGAATAGTTTGAATGGTTACAATGCCTCCAACGAAGAACATAAAATAGTCAAACTAAGACAATTTGCTTGAAGTTGAAACCTTCCATTTTTACTAAAATGCCAATAACTTCTTTATTCTTCATCGGATTTTAATGGGTCATAAAATAAATTTTAAACAATTTTTTTCGTGGTTAAAATCGCGCTTAAAATCTAGCTTTTTTTAAAAAAGTGATAAGTTTAATGCAAAGTTGCCGATAAAAGCCTTTATAACGCCGAAGTCCAGCACCGGATTAAGAAGTGGTGTATGAACGAATGATAGGGCGTTCAATTACCTTCCAAGTAAGCATTACCTGTTCATAATGAAAGAACCGGTACCAAAGATATAAGCATTTTTCTAAAGGTACTTTTTTAACTAATCGAAAAACTAGCTTTTCCGCGATTTCTCGAAAACGGCCCCATAAAAAATTTGCGGTTTGGATTTTTGGACTTAGCGGAAGGACTTACACAAGGAATTGCTACCAAATGTTCGGGATCGTGAAATTTTTATTATTTTGTAAACTAGTGTTATTAGTGTGTATTCAGCAATCTTGCATTATTACTGACTCCATCGTTGGATAAAGCAAATAGTGTAGGAAAGTGCGCTAGACTGATACTTATGATGCAGGAACAGTTGATACAGCAAATGTGACATCTTTAAGTACTGTAGTTACTAGCACAATCAAAATAAGTCTTATTTGTACTTGTAGTGCTGGGATAAAAATTCAATAAAATATAAAATAAAATATAAGCTCTGTACAATGATAGTTTTTTCAAAACTTTGAAGCAAAGTAATTGCTTTTCATCTTCATCCAATATAAACATGGTTCACCAGGTTCTACGTTTTCATTTTATGACAAAAGTAGGGAAAGAACCCTTAAAACTAAAATAAGCCTTGTTTTAGAACTAGTAGAAGTAGTAGTTCGATTATTTGATCTATCTTGTCATGTTTCATAAAAACCCTTAGTCGTTTACAAATTTATGTTTAACCTACATTTATTATATCCTTGGAGAGGGTATATTAAGATTGTCCGGATGTTTGTAACGCAGAGAAGGAAGCATGACGAGCTGAGTTGATAGCCATGTACGTCTTTCCGTCTGTTTCTGTGCTATCTCCTAACTCAGTTTTAAGGCTATCTTAACCAAACTTTGCACGAAGTCTTTTGGTGCAAATACGCTGCATATTTGTTTGGAACCGGCCGGATCGGATGACTATAGCATATAGCTGCCATAGGAACGATCGGTTGAAAAACTAGTTTTAGTGAGAAAAACTTTTTTGTTTTCAGTGCTATCGCTCCCAACGCTCGTATTTATAAGTTTTTATCGATTTCACATAATTTCAACAAAACTTGTCGAAATCGGACTTCTATATAGTAGTAGTGAGAAAAACTTTTTTGTTTTCAATGTTATCGCTCCCAACGCTCCTATTTATAAGTTATCAATGATTTTACATAATTTCAACAAGATTTGTCGAAATCGGACCACTATATAGTACAGCTGCCATACAAACTGTAAGGCATATATGAAGCTCCAAGGGTATATAAACTTCGGTCGAGCCGAAGTTAGCTTGCCTCTATTTTTTAAAATAAAAATAGTAATGAATGTATTTTTAACCTAATTAAGAGTGACTAATCCACCGTCATGACGAAGTAACTAATTCATTAGCGATATGAGAACTCGCCGATACCGTAAAGTGTGTGACAGGAAGTTTGGTAGCACCCTTCAGTTTCTACCGTTCATAAATTCTAGTGTTTCCGCCTCAGACAGTATACTGAGCTCTGTATATGTATTTGTTTGGCCCGTATCTCGCGCAGCATCGGGCAGATTACGATGCACGTGTTTGTAGAACGTGTATATGGGGCAAAGTTAAGTGCTGTCATTTCGACACGGGCCCGGGAAATCGCGCAGATAGTGACTGTGTCGTATTTGTCGAAGTACTATTCTCCACTCTGTTTTTATAAAGAGTTCAACTTTTATTTGCAATCCTCTCCAGCAGAATATTTTTAAAGGGCATTCCAAAGGTTTAGGATGACTTTCGAATATATATACATTGAACTTAAGATGAAGCACTGCGCCCTGCCTAGAAGTAGCTGGTTGGCTAAGATTCTCGGCAATCTGGAGCTTGAAGTGACCAAAGTACGTACGGACAGAGGCGATATACATTGTAGGTAATACGGTGTATTAAACGGAGGTCGAAGTATACGTTTGATATTTTACGGCACTTTGAATCTTTTAGTTTCTGAATGGGTTCTATAACTCCATATTTCATAAACTATTTGGAATTTCTTTTTAAGTTCTTCAGTTTAAAACAAACTCCTTATATTTCAAAACGTAAGAAAACATAAAGTTGCATTAGTTTTACTAAAATAGTAAAAAAATTTAATTTTTTCAGTTGTGTATTAATTATGTTTGTCAGTTAGAACTTATTGGGTTTTTAAAGTGATTGAACCAAAAAAAAAATGTAGTTAGTGGTTGTCCCAAAACTATATCAACAAGTAGTCGAATTAAGAAGGTTTGCTTATTTAAGTCTAAGCTCTAATTTTGCTTGAGCAAATTCATAACAACACATAGTCAACAGACTGTAAAGAAGATGGTGAAGCCTTACATTACTCGTAGATAAAAAAGGGTATACTAAAGTCGTGCAATTATTTCCGCCCATATAAAGTATATATATTCTTACTTAAGCTCTATTTACACGACCTGATCACTCATCTGAGTTTTCGTCTGATTAGCTGTCTGACCGTGTAAAAAGGCTTCTGAGTTGACATGAAGCTACTCAGATGAGCGATCAGACGAAATAGAACCGGTTCTATTTGGTCTGAGCACTCATCTGAGTGGCATTTATCGAGTTACAGTGTTCGTCTGACGAAAACTCATCTGAGCGATCAGGTCGTGTAAATGGAGCTTTAGCACCAACAGTCGGGCCGATATAGCCCAGCCCAATCTCTCAATTGCCATAATTTTGTATGGGCGGACGACCAGTTTCAGGCAAAAAATTCCAAAAACTGTCGTACGACCGCTGTGTAAACAGCGTACAATGTTTTGTGGGCTAAACTCAGAACTCGAATTTTGCCTCAAAATATGGAGCTCTTCAATCGAATCAAAAGCGACAAACTGAAAAGTGCAAGTGGTTTTTACACTAACATTATATTTACCCTCTCAGATTTGTTTCGTCTCGACTCGACAAAGCCTTTAGTGTTGCACAGTGTAATCTATCGAACCGCTGGCTTCTGCTAGTATTCGATTGACCGACTTTTTACCGACTCTTTGACCGACTTTTATTTCATTTGAGATTATAAAGCTGGAATTTAAATTTAATCCATTTCAAACTATTTATAATAACAATGCTTGCCTTATCTTTGATTGCTGTGGTTATCAATTAAAAACACTAAACTAATCTCTGACACTCCCCCGTAGATTTCCTTACTGTGACACGTGAACATGTTGAGAAAATGGGTCGGCTTCAGCGCGTTTGGGTTTTTAATCGATTGCTCATACTAAGTGCTGATGCAGAGTTGAATGAACAACTGCTTTCCAGTCAGGAGCATTTGGTGAAACACCCTGTATATAAGGTGCTGGGTCAATGGCTGGGCAATGGTCTGCTACTCAGCGATGGCAAAACTTGGCATCAGCGTCGCAAGATCATTACACCCACCTTTCATTTCTCCATACTCGAGCAATTCGTGGAGGTGTTTGATCAGCAGTCTAATATCTGTGTGGAACGTCTGGCCCAGCAAGCTGATGGCAAAGTCTTTGATGTAAACCCCTTTATTTGCTTGGCCGCATTGGATATTATAGCAGAGACTGCCATGGGAACAAAGGTCTTTGCACAGACCAAGGAGAGCACGCCCTATGCCAATGCTGTTAATGAGTGAGTCTAACTCCTTAGGGTGATTTTATCTAACTAATCCTCTTCTTGCAGATGCACTGCCCTGTTAAGCTGGCGCTTCATGTCCGTCTATCTACAAATCGAGTTGCTCTTCACGCTGACCCGTCCCCACTTAAAGTGGCGACAAATGCAGCTCATACGCACCATGCACGAGTTTACCATCAAGGTAATTGAGCAGCGTCGCTCTGCTCTGGAGAAGAAGCAGCAGCAAATGCAGAAAGAAAACTTCCAGACGGATGATGATGTGGGTACTAAGCGTAGGATGGCCTTACTTGATGTCCTACTGCAATCCACTGTTGAGGGAAGACCATTGTCCAATAATGAGATACGCGAGGAAGTGGACACATTCATGTTTGAAGGTCACGACACAACCACCAGCGCCTTATCCTTCTGCTTGCACGCCATCTCACGGCATCCCCAAGTACAGGCCAAGATGCTGGCCGAGATTCTACAAGTATTGGGCACAGATCGCAGTCAACCGATCACCACACGCCATCTTAGCGAGCTGAAATACATGGAGTGCGTGATCAAGGAGTCGTTGCGTATGTATCCACCAGTACCGCTGGTGGGACGCAAATTGCAGAGCGACTTTAAGTACAGTAGGTGTCAAAACTCTGTTATGGAAGACCATTTCTTACAATGCTTTCTTGCAGCCCATTCCAAATTTGGTAATGGAGTCATACCAGCTGGTGCCGAGATCATAGTTGGCATTTACGGAATTCAAATGGAACCTGCGGCTTTTCCAGAGCCCGACGTGTTTCGGCCAGAACGTCATGAAGTTGGAGAGCGTGTGTCTCCTTTCCAATTTATTCCCTTTAGCGCCGGTCCACGCAACTGCATTGGCCAGAAATTTGCCCAGCTCGAGATGAAGATGATGCTGGCCAAAATTGTGCGCGAGTATGAACTTCTACCCCTTGGCGAGCCCGTTCAGCGTGTAATGAATATTGTTCTACGCTCAGAAACGGGCTTTCAAATGGGCATCCGCCGGCGAAATTAGTGTTAAAATTTAAATATCTAATGTAAAAATTATATAATACAAACTTACTTTTTATTTTTTTACCATCCAATCCGAATCATTGCAGGTCTGGACAAACTAGATCTACACAAAAACTGGGCAAGCTTATAAGACTTCAAAGTCTTTTACTAGTTCGAAAGACACAAGCATCTCGGCAGCAGGTTCAAAAAATATTTGGCAGAAAACTAGGCTTTAAGTAGAAAAGGGCTTGGGTCGAAAATCCCGCCATAAAGTTTATTTTGGGACCCAAGTTACTCACAGCTGCCCCGTTTTCCAGCAAGAATTAAAAGTAGAATGTTGCAATTGTCTAAAGATATTTTACCAGCTGAGCAGAACATTAACTACAGACATAGCCACTGTGGCTTTCGGCTGATTCTTATGCTTTTGTACAAAGTTTTTGGACTTACATATGGGGATAGGAAGTGTCTTAATTACAAGTTAAATGATATTAAATATTAAAAACTAAAAAATAGGAACTAATAACATTTAATTTATATGAAAAATGTTGTAAGAAAAAAATTTAATAATTTCTAAAGATAAGTATCTGTAAGAAAGGAATTATTATTCGCTGGACTGTCTTCCACCATTTCATTTCCTTAGAAAGGAGGGGATACGGTTTTAGATGGGGATCGTTTAAGACGTGCTCTATTGTAACAGATTATTATTCTTTTGTAAAAACGGAGTAAGCCTTGTATGTCCAAATCGAAGTCTGATTAGTTTTACCTGATCCGACTAATTTTTGGTTGCTTGATGTAGTGGTCGAAATTGTTTTTTTCGGATTAACTGGTACCAGAGTGTAGTGTGCTGCATTAGGTCTCTGTTATTATTTGAGAAGTAGTAGTAGTTATATTATTTATGGAAAGTGTCACGGAAATCTCTTCCAAACAAATTCTGACCCTTAACCAATTCTCGGTGTCACCGAAAACTCTTTCGGTTGTTTTCAAATCTCTCGTGTTTTGTTGGAAGATTTAGCTAAATTAACCACCCAAACAACTTTGATAAGCAAAATTAATTTTTTTGTACATTGGAACAATAAAATCAAAACTAAGAACAAGAATAGCTCAACATACATCAGACTACAAGCTCAGACATCAAACAATCATACAAAAAACGGCGCTTGCGACATACTGTATGGAGAGTAGACATTGCCGAACTTCGAAGCAAGAAAATCACCCGCTACATTTAAAACACACAAACCGACGAAAGACTTAACTACAAAGCGGACAATGAAAACTACGCACACCTTCAGAGGCGCTTACTGCCAAGCAGTAGGTCAGTATTCAACTCCATGTAAAATGTTGTGTTTTTTGATCAAATTTATGTTACAATGTAATTGAAAAATTGTTTTGTAGGGTCCTTGAGGATGGTATCAACCGAAATATATTGGATAAACAGCATACGCATTTGTCTATTTCTTTTTGACCTGTAACTTTTTATCATTTTAGTTTTATTATGCATACTCTGCTTTCCATTGGGCAACACAATTATTTCAGACTTGGCTGGATCTAGACCCAAGGTCAAATATTTTGCACAAGTACGAATTCCGAAACGTTACCTATATAAATCTTGGCAATTCATTTACCTGGCGTTATTCCTAATATCCATCAATTCTGAAGTGCTCCAAAGATCCGACAAAAAACACCGAAGCTTTTGACGAATCCAATTGGACAGCTCCTAACTCGACACTAGCATAGCGTCAATAAATGAAAACATACACAATATCGAGGGTGCAGCGATTACACAGGTTTACAAAAAAAATGTTAACTTTAGCGAAGCTGTTTAGAGAAGTTTCTTCACATTTGTTGGTACAGTGGCCAAATTAAGTGTCCTACTCCAACCAAATTTGTTTTAACGTCAGCTGCAGTGAATGACGTGTCATAAAAACCAAGCATACTTTGTGTGTTGTAAATTTTTGGAGTTTTTGTCGATAGCTTTTAAACGCGCAATAATATCGAAAGACTGCAAATATGTTAAATAAAAAGAGAGAAAGGACTACCAATTGTTTTTAAGACTTTTAATATCAGCAGAAAATTTTTCAGAATTATTTAAACTAGAGTAAAAATTAGATTTTATCAAAAAATAACCAAATTTTGCTTATTTAGATCCCAAATTTTTTTTTTTGGTTTTTCTGTAACGACATTCATTTCAGTTTACATGCAAAAACCCGACGTGCTATGTGAAAACGAACAATTCATTTGATTCAGCGACCAAAAATAGATATGATAAGTTTTCTATCTTCTCGGTTGCAAAAGCTGACCCTTTTTTGTAAACCTGTGTTATTAATGCCTGAGCACTCGACTATAGGGCTTTTTAGGCTTTTACTTTTGAACTGGTCTGACCATGTGGATGAATTTACAGTGTGAATTATGAATGACGCCGGCAAAGCTTGCTTTCACTGCTTGCGTTCATTAGATATTTATAAAAGGAAATAAAGTTTGCATACTTTGAGGGGCATTTATCATGATCATGCCTCATTTTGCACTTTTGGAAACAAAATTATTTGTCAAAAAAAATTTTTTTAATAACAAAAAAATTATTTTCGATTTTGAGTGATTTTAGTAACTAAGGTTAAACCAATACTTTCGTTTTGACTCTATTTAATATGATCGTAAAGTTATACTTCTTAACTTTCAAATATATTCTACGATTTTTTTCAATAAAGGCAAATTCACAAAATACCCTATATTTGTTGCTTGCAATGGCTTTTGTTGAACATTTTGATTGAAGTGTTATTTAAATGATTAGCCTGTTAGTTATTGCAAGGCATAGCTTTGGGCAATAGGAAAAATTTACAAAATATGAAAAACTAACTATTTATAGAGTACAAATTTTGGGCTTTGGAAAGCGTCTAGCTCTAACAAATTGAAAAGTATCACTACGTTCAAAAATAACTCTAATTGTTTCCGCTGTTAGTAGCTTGTAATAAAGCCGATTAACACTCATCTCAATTTTGTGCTTTGCTGTTCACTCGCTAATTTGATTTGAATTATAAGTTAAAGCGATTAGATAGTTGACAGCTAAAGCTTTGGTATTAGGCTTTGCCATAATACCGCAATACGAATCAGAGTACAAAATGCTGTTGTTGCTAATAGTCGCACTATTGTTAACCGCTGCTTGGTTAGTCCATCGCGGTCAGAAGTCGCGTCGCGAGGCAGTGGCCAATTTGCCGGGTCCTATTTGCCCGCCGCTGGTGGGGGCACTGCATATAATGTTTAAGCTAAACCCAAAGAGTACGTGTGGCCAATGCAGTTAAAATCGGTGTTTAAAGAAAATTTACAAGCGATTTTGAAAATTTTAGCAATAACTTAAAGTTTAATTAAATTTATTACTTTCAATGTACAAACAGCCCGCCCAGATCAATCAGGAATATACGAAGTCCACCTTTTTTATAACCGCTACTAGGAGAGTAAAAAGGGTTTATTACCAAATTAATGATGAGCTCATTATCAATTTCCTCACCGACTTTTATTATGATGTGATTATAAACAGAACAGAAATCTGTATTCGGTCTGCAACTTAGCGATTGCAAATAATAGTCACTTTTTTAATAGTGTGTGCGATATAACAAATTAGTGGCAATAAGGAATAACAGCACAAGTAAATTTGTCCTATTTTACAGGAAAGAATCTAATTAAGCTTTTAATGAATATTTGAAATATTTGGGAATGGTCGTAAAGTGGAAATTATTTACAGATTGGAAGTGTTATTACTATAAGTATATAATTCTTTTTGACCAAATCACGTTGACTTTAACCCTACCCGATTGGTGTGAAATTTTGACACGATTTAGAATTGAATTTGTGAATTCTATCGGTATTAACATCACAGTTTTCATATATGTCGAGTTATGCTTGACGCTTTTCCTGGAATTCGCCCCAAACTTAAAGCCTATAACCTAAAAGTTAAAAAAAATCAACGATACGCTTTATAAAGAAAAATTCAAAACTTCAATTTTAATACCCTGTAAAAACCATGATCGCATACAAAAACAATCTGAATCATTTTATTCATATGTACACCCAGAACTCGTTGTCTTAGAGAAATACCGTTATGTCATGAATAACGATAAATAAATTATCGCGTTTGGAATTTTTAGTACTCACGGAAGTCGAGCTAAGAATTATTTTCTGGATATTAATGTATCTCAAAACTTACCTAACTGGAATCTTGAATAATGACAGAACGAGACAGAACTATTGGTGCATCATTCTGTAAAATAAGCCATAAATAGTCTAAGTCGATCTTATTCCCAACTATAATTGCATAGATTTTGCTGTAGTTGTCCCAAAGCAGGTCCTATTTACACTTTCTGCAAGTGTCGTGTATTACCTAAATAATGCAATATACTTCGATCGTACTGAGTTCGGTAGAGTTGCACTGTGATGGTTTTACCCGGTTGTAGCAGCTCATAGAATTACTATTTAAAACTTTATATTGTACTCTACGACCTCATTAGGCTATACCATTGCACCTAGCTTCCCAATTTATGGAAAATTTGAATATCTTAAGCATATAACGGGTCTAAACTGATCCATTACGGCTATTTTCATCCACCTGGATCGAGAGCTGTCGAATTTAACAGCAGAGATTGACCCCATACAAAGAATTACTTTTTAAAACTTTATATTGTACTCTACGACCTCATTAGGCTATACCATTGCACCTAGCTTCCCAATTTATGGAAAACGCGCAATTGGGCCCACCAAAAACACAGCATTCGGCTTTGGCGTCGATTTTGGCGTATAGCCGAGCGGCTCGTATGATTTTTTGCTCTTTGAGCATGCTCCCCAAGGTTTTTTGCAGCATTCTAGGGCCTTTAAAAAAAGTAAACTTTCCCGCAAGTTGTGATTTGTTGGCACAAAAGTTGGCATACTCGAGGCACACACAAACTATGTTGTTGAAACTTTAGCGAATCGTCTTCAAAATGAGGTTGATTGCAACATTGTCCGAATCGACTAAAAATTCGAGATGCCATCTTTAAAAAATAACTTGAAACTTTTTTATCGCTGGTAATAAATTAACATACTCGGACAATCTGCATAGGAGTCGATCGTCTTCACTTACGCGAACTCCCAAGCGATCGGGAGAGTGAATAAACTGACGATATTTACGAAAGGTGCAATAAACCGCACAACTATTCTTCACAGTTGTTGGCTCTGAAGCAATTAGAGTGCCCATCACTGCTCAGCAGTTTACTTTACGCAAGCTTTCATATACTTAAATCCGTCTTAGTCCTAATCTCACTTAACACTAATTTATGGTCTTCCAACAATTTTTTGATAATCAAACTATAATTGGAGTATAACCCACTTGAAACCGTTTAAAAATACCAATGCTCGCCTTACCTTTGACTGCATTTGAAATTTGTTTACCTTCTTTCACAAAATCTAATCTATAAACTTTCACAGGCTTCATTGCAGTAAGTCGTGAACATGTTGATAAACAGGGACTGCTGCAGCGCGTTTGGGTTCTTAATCGATTGCTCATACTAAGTGCGGATACAGAGTTGAATGAACAACTGCTTTCCAGTCAGGAGCATTTAGTGAAACACCCTGTATATAAGGTGCTGGGTCAATGGCTGGGCAATGGTCTGCTACTCAGCGATGGCAAAACTTGGCATCAGCGTCGCAAGATCATTACACCCACCTTTCATTTCTCCATACTCGAGCAATTCGTGGAGGTGTTTGATCAGCAGTCTAATATCTGTGTGGAACGTCTGGCCCAGCGAGCTGATGGCAAAGTCTTTGATGTAAACCCCTTTATTTGCCTGGCCGCATTGGATATTATAGCAGAGACTGCCATGGGAACAAAGGTCTTTGCACAGACCAAGGAGAGCACGCCCTATGCCAATGCAGTTAATGAGTGAGTCTAACTCCTAAGAGTGAATTCACCTAACTACTCCTCTTCTTGCAGATGCACTGCCCTGTTAAGCTGGCGCTTCATGTCCGTCTATCTACAAAACGAGCTGCTCTTTACGCTGACGCATCCCTACTTAAAGTGGCGACAAATGCAGCTCATACGCACCATGCACGAGTTCACCATCAAGGTAATTGAGCAGCGTCGCTCTGCTCTGGAGAAGAAGCAGCAGCAAATGCAGAAAGAAAACTTCCAGACGGATGGTGATGTGGGTACTAAGCGTAGGATGGCCTTACTTGATGTCCTACTGCAATCCACTGTTGAGGGCAGACCATTGTCCAATAATGAGATACGCGAGGAAGTGGACACATTCATGTTTGAAGGTCACGACACAACCACCAGCGCCTTATCCTTCTGCTTGCATGCCATCTCACGCCATCCCCAAGTACAGGCCAAGATGCTGGCCGAGATTCTACAAGTATTGGGCACAGATCGCAGTCAACCGATCACCACACGCCATCTTAGTGAGCTGAAGTACATGGAGTGCGTGATCAAGGAGTCGCTGCGTATGTATCCACCAGTGCCACTGGTGGGACGGAAGTTGCAGAACGACTTTAAGTACAGTAGGTGCACAAACTTTTTCATAGTGAAAGAATTTCTCTCATATTGTGTTCCTACAGCTCATTCGAAATTTGGTGATGGAGCCTTACCAGCTGGATCCGAGATAATCATGGTCATTTTTGGCATGCACATGCAACCTGAAGCTTTTCCAGAGCCCGACGTGTTTCGGCCAGAACGTCATGAAGTTGGAGAGCGTGTGTCTCCTTTCCAATTTATTCCCTTTAGCGCCGGTCCACGCAACTGCATTGGCCAGAAATTTGCCCAGCTCGAGATGAAGATGATGCTGGCCAAAATTGTGCGCGAGTATGAACTTCTACCCCTTGGCGAGCCCGTTCAGCGTGTAATGAACATTGTTCTGCGCTCAGAGACGGGCTTTCAAATGGGTTTGCGTAATCAAAATGAATGTTAGGCAATAAAATTATGATTATTTTCAAACTAGATGCTAGAATTCATTGGTTGAACTTGCAGACTGTTTAAAGATTTAATCTTGAACCTTTTTATTTTAGAAATCAATCGGCTATTAAAAAAACTCATATTATATGCTAAGAATAAACTCTTCGTGAACATTTTAAAAAACCTTTAAAATATTAATATCACTTGTGAAAGTTGTTTCTCTTTTCATAGTGTTCGGACTTAATAGCTGCCATATCATGTCAAATATTGTCGTAAAAAGCTTTGGACTTCAAAAAACATCTGTCTAGGTTCAGTCGGGCGATCGTGGAAGCCCGTCTTAATCATTATTTTGGGATATGTGAGATGTTTCGCATTTTTGTTGTATTTGAAAACTTGCCCATTCAATATAAAAATTATATTGATTAGATAACATATAAATGCAGGAATCCGCAAAGAGCCAAGAGAGCCAGGAGAGCAAGTAACCAAGAGAGCGACACGAAGTGTCGAGAGTCGGTGCCGAAATCTCGTAGGCTAAACACGCATTCGCAAGTTCTAAAGTAACTCATTAAAGTTATACACACACACACACACACACACCATTGTACATGTTTATCCACATAATATAATAAATAATCATCATAATACAAACATCGTCTCTGGACTTATTTGCATCACGGCAGAAACCCAGGGACCACATAAAATGAACTAAAAATTGTTTGTTGTTATTTGTGCCGTTGCTGTTGTTGTTGTAGTAGGTCCAAAAAAAGTTTATCCAATGGTTCCGAATTTTTCTCAGGCACGGCTTATTAAAAATTGATAAAATAAAAAAAAATGTGCTTATAATGTATTATAGGGGAAGGGGTTAAAAATCGCAAAGCTGTAGGGTTGCAAAGTCAAACATTCAAAAATCGATATTTTTTTTTAGGTATAAGTTGAAAAGAAGAAAGAAAGGCGATGAAACCCGATATAACATACTCTGTACCCACAAATCTTACTTCTACGAAGAAAAACAGATATCGATGATCAAAATTAATAAGCAAACACAGGAGCTGTGAGCAAATAAATGCAAAAAAATGTGGTACTTTCGTGATTATTTACAAAATAAATTTTTGTGGCCTCCAACTTTTCTTCCGTTCTTGATTATTATTTTTGTTTTGGCTTTTCGCACACTTCATAAATTGGCAAAAAACGGAGAAAATACAAATTTAATTTTTGTAAACACACAAAATTCAGCTCGTTATGCTGATCAAGATATATATATTTTATGTAGTCGGAGATGCATCCTTCTGTGCGTTACAAACATCCGGACAATTTTAATATTCCCTCTCCAAGTGTATAAAAACAGAACAATGGAAAAACTTGTGAAATCGATTTTTGAGATCACCATTTCAAAGTATACTAAGAAAATTTTTCAGCTGAAATGGGTCATTTATTTTTATACAAAGGGATTATAATTTTGCCCAGAAGTTTGCAACGCACAAAAAATATTCATTTCCGACCCTATAAACTATATATATTCTTGTTCAGGGCGACGAGCTGAGTCTTCTTTTCTTTTTACTGCACACTGCTAATATGTCGGAACCGACCGGATCGGATGACTATATCTTATAGCTGCCATAGGAACTATCGGTCGAAAAGTGGGTCTTTGTGAGAAAAATTTTTTGTTTTTTAAGGAAACCGCCTCCCGCTTCAGCAATTACACTGTGACACATTTTTGATCTCAAAAAAGTTTATACGGTCGAGACCAAAAAATTCTGAAAGGGTGTGATGGTAGTATAAAAACGCTGCATGGGTTTGGTCTGATTAGCTGCCGTTTTCTTTTTATTGACCTTTGAACTTTTCAGCTTCAGAGTAAGATTAACGATACCATATCTCGTAAACTATATTGAATTTTGCTTTTGTGTCTTCAGCAAAGTTGTTGCTCTTGGCTTGGCCTACTAAACATTTCTTTGTAGCAAATCAAAAAAATTACGTCTTGGTACTAAAAAATACAAAAGATGTCCAAAAAAATCAATTTTTCACAACTTTTTTCAGTTTTTCCATTTTTTCCTGAAATCCGTTACAAATTTGGACAAGTAATGTAGGTAAAAGTTGTTGCTTAGACCAAAATGAACAAACCGTTAGTACGAACACACTTCACTTAAGTACTCTTTGATATAGTAAATAGACCAAAAGCATGAAAAACTGTCAAAAAAAATTCGGAAAAAAACGAATTTTATCGGTAGAAAAGTAAATAAATTAAATTTCTTTAGCTACATTTTTTAAGTTATGTTTTTTGACAATTTTATTGATTTAATACAAAATAATCGAAATTTTTGATAGTGTCAGCCAATTTCTACCAAATACTGTACTTTTTCGAGTTTTGGTTGAAATTATTCATCTTTTAGGGTCTTTTACTATATGAAGGACCATTCGAATGAAGTTGGTATGTTCCAACCGATTGTTTACGTTAGTCTATGCTACTTTTTCGGCCTTCATTGCCTGGTCAAATTCGTTATAGTTTTCAAGAAAAAGTTGAAAAACAGTACAAAATGAGGGGAAAACATGATGAATTTACGACATTTTTGCAATTTTGAGTTTAAAGATGTGACTATTTTGACTTGTTACTTACAAATGTTTTGTCAATTAAGTCAAGAGCAACAACTTCTTTTCAGACGTCAAAGCGAAATTCCAAACATATGCTTAAAACTTCAAAGTGCTATAAAAAGTAATCGGCAGCTAACCAGACCAAACCCAGGGACTCCGAATTTTTTGGTCTCGACCGTATCAACTTTTTAGTGTTGCACAGTGTTATTAGTTTTATACGCTTTTACACAGATTTGGAAGTTTTGGTCAAAATCGGACCCCTATATCTTATAGCTGCCATAGGAACTCTCGGTCGAAAAGTAGGTTTTATTTAGACAAATTTTTCTTAATCTCCGATGTATTAAAACATTTGCAAGGGTATCTAAACTTCGGCAAAGACGAAGTTAGCTAGGCCTTCTCGTTTTTTTTTTGTAAACTAGTGTAATCGCTGAGCTTGGATCAGAGATTAAAACCCGAACGAATGTCGGTTTCGGTCAAGGCTTGCCCTAAAGCTTGTTTAAACTGCATTGGAAACCGATAAGCAACCTGTGTCCCTTTTACCATGATATAACCGCAACCAAAATTTAGCAATTGGCCGTGTTAGACACTGCAACCGATATCGAAATCAGTCCGTGTTTTAATCTCTGGTTTGGATACGTTTGCATTAAAACCAAAAAAGTTTTTTTTCATCTCAAATTTTTTCCTTTGGTTAGAAAAGCTATTATAGAGGTTAAGAGTTTATAACATAGAAAATATGTATTCACTATATTGAATGTTTTTATACATTTAAAAATAAGTGTCAACTTAATCATCATCTACTACATCTGAAGGATAAGCTAGAATCACAGCTTGGGCACAATCATCTTGGCTTTAGAGCTAACTGAAATCCATTTCGAGAGCCAAGCACTAGTCGCAAGTCCAGAAGTAAGGCATTCCCATAAGGCAGAAGTTCAAAACTCATTAAAATGGGTGCCAGCAGCGACTTGAGCATTAACAAACTGAACTGCATGGCTGGACAAGTGCGTGGACCCAGGCTATAGCTGAGAAGCTCTGGCGGACAGTCCATAAAACGTTCAGGCTGAAAATGATGAGTAGCTAGATACTGATCTTCATTACGCTGCAGCTCAAAGAGATTGATATAAATTTCGGAACCAGAGGGCAAAGAACCATCACCCACCACTGTATGTGCTGTTGAGGATCAAGAGAGAGATCTAATTATGTAATCGAAAATATAAATATCAAGCATACGCACTGTAGTCAAACTCTTTGCTGAGATGTCGTCCCACAATCACCTGCGGCGGATACAGACGCATAGTCTCCCGCAGAACGGCTTCCAAGAAATGTAAAGAATGCAGATCCCAGCCTGTGGAGGTGTGTGACTTTTGTAATTCCTCAAGACAACGCTGTTGCACCCCAGGATGACGGGCAATCATAATAAGAGCAAAACAAAGCGTTGTGCTGGATAGCAAATAGCCCAAATAATTGCAGGTGTTTAACTCATCACAGATTTCCTTATCCGTTAGGCTATTGGTTGTCATCAGAATGTCCAGCAACGATTGATGAAATTTATGAGGCATGGGTTCATATTGCTCCACCACAAAACATTTGTTCTTTATCTGCTCACTTATTTGCTGATGTCGTCTATTCTGGCTCAGAAACTGTAGATGATCAATATTCAGCTGCCGGATGAGTCGATTCTGACGTCGGCGCATGAGAGGGGAACTTAGCCAGAATGTGAAGCGGTTGGCTGATTGGGCGCTTAGAAAGCGCTTCCGATAGAGCGAAGTCAGACTGTGAAGTATAATGTTGGGTAGAACTACTAATTTGTTCAGTTTTTAACTCTTTCGATAAGGTCTGCGATTACTAACTTAATAGATCTTTTTTTAAAACACTTGCTCTTTTTTGTTTAGTTGTTTAATTGGGTTTTAGGGTAATCGAAGAGCTGGAATGTCATCCAGAGTCTAAATAAGCTACCAAATAATGATGAAAAACTGAGCCATAAGGAACAAGTGAGAAATAATAATAGATATATAATCTGAACAACTGAACAATGAAAAAAAAAACATACATATTCACTTGTTCTTTTAAGTAAACAGCTTATTGTTTTACTGAACCCTAAGCAGCATCTCTTCAACTAAATCAATATTCAAGCATACTCACTTTGTAAACGCTTGAGCATAATCCTCACTTGGTCTCACACCACAGGTGGTAAGCACCATCAAATCCATCACAGCGGGTGCCACCACTTCCCAAGCATCAAACACCTGTCGATTGTCTGCCTTCTCCGAAAATTTAAGTTGAAGCTGGACTCCCTGTTGCCTACATAGTTCCACTAGCTCCAATATATTGTCCTTCCCAAATAGCTCAGAGATTTGCTGATGCCGCTGTGGCCATTGCTCGGGCGTACACATGAGTACACCAGCTCCTAGCCAATCCCTCATAAGTTCATACCCTGTGTTCAGATACTGTTCGTTGTTCAGCAATTGTTTGGCCAATTCCAGATCAGCCACTGGTATAAAGAGTCGATGAAAGACCCAGCAGCGAGTGAAGTTGCCATATTTGGTCAAGTAAGCAGCGCCACGCTGAAAAAAATCTGCCAGAATTAGTGGACATATGGTAATATTTCCAAAGTATCCACAAACTTTTCGGTGTTAGCAGCACCAGCTTGTGCACGGCTCCCAATAGGGGCCAGGTGAAGGGTCCCTTGAGATTCTTGATGTATGCACGCTGCTTGCGCGTCCTTAAGTAATTGAAGGCGGACGCCAAACAGAAACACACAAAAATGCTGGTCAAAATCATTTTACCAACTAAATTTCAGATCCAGAATTGGCCTATCCACGACTCGGTTATGCTAATCGGAGCAATTGGCGTACGTTTAACACTTTATGGTCGGACTATGGGGCAGCTTTAATCTCAAGTATTTTATGACTCGAGAATGTTTACCAGTTGCTTTCGGTTTTGTTAGAGGGGGGCTTTCGATATAAATAGATTACGCTGAGAAAAAAATGAGAAAACTTATAAGTTTATGTAAAAACGCATTGTTTCTTATACATACCATAATCAGTTGCAACTCTTTTGCAACTCAACAAGGTTCCTTGGGTTCCTCTCGCATTAATTTTCAATAATAGGTTTCCTATTATCTCAATCCCAGACGGATCTTGGTGTATTTGTCGAAACGGCCTTAGCGAGTATTATTTATTTCAACTCCATCTAAAGTAGTGAATGCCTCTCCTAGAGAATTTTAGGAGAGTCATCTTGGCCCATTGCTGACCTCCCCTGGGTAATCACTAGTGAGCGGATTTTGCATATTCTGAAACATATTTTAATCCTAGTAGTCAGTAAACTACAATTGGGAAGTAAAAATGTAAATGTTGGCTCTACAGCAGCGATGGCCAGCGTGAGTGAGGCCAAAAAGTGAGAGTGTATTAGTGTGCAAAAACAAACCTCCGTGATTTGCCGACTAATCGCTCCGAACTTGTAAGCGAGACACTGTCTTACTCTGTGTCAGCTCGGCAAGCGTCGGGTAATTATGTAGATAGGGAAGTTTTCGGCCGGGAACCGGGGCCAACGCTCTACTCCTACAACGGGGCCAAGCCAAGCTTCTCACGATCTCTTGGCGTGTGTGCTTTAAATTTTTCGCGCAAGAGAAAGGGACGGAGAATTTGCTTTTTCATGGCTAGTTACTTCACAGCTGGCGCCAATAGCTGGTGAAGGTGACCGTATGTGTAAAAGCTATTTTCTAAAGAAAGAAAAAACTTTTATTATTAAATGTTTAGAGGCGGGATCGAACCTACGACCTCCCGCCCAGCAGTCCAGCACACTAACCACTGGGCCACATACGGCCATTGGGAAGTAAATTTTTAAACAAATTGTCTGTCATTTTGGCACTCTTTTTACCTAGTACTAAAATCTGTCTAGTAATCACCTCATCACACGTTTTAATGTAGGCGGTCGATGTAAAATTTACTTTTTCCTTCAACTGTATTGACTCACATACTCTGTTGCAGAACGATCTTGCCAGCCTTAAATTTTCTTGCCATAACAAATTGCTGTATTTAGATCGTTCAAAGTGCAAGAACAAGACATTTTAAAATAGGTCGAAACCTTTGGGACATATTTTTAGAAATTTATTTTTCTAAAAATTAACGATGCATTAATAATATCTACATTAAATATTGGTGTTATGACTAAAATTTTAAATTTCTGCGTTCTATTTTAATCGGATGTAAGCAAATTTGGCAAAACAGTTCCTGATAGCAAAACAGATGACTTTGTAATAAAACCTGCAAAAATGTAAGGATACCTCGCTAAACACACTTTTATGCAAATATCTTGTGAACCTGACGTCTGGAAGAAAACGGGCAATTTATCTGAGTTCAGCGGCCAAAAATACATAAGGAACGCACAGTGGAAAAAAGGCTAAATTAGCTCGGATCTATTAATAACTCCTTGAAAAATTATCCGATATTTGTCAGGTTAATTTTTTTTACAGATAAAAGCACTATTAATATAAACACATAAAAAAAATTTTTTTTTTTAAGCTAGAAATTTTAATTTTTTTATTTTGAATTTTTTGAACTTATTCAGTATCTGAACTACTATCATCTGACATAACATGCTCATTGCTTATCAAAAGAAGACTTATTACATCATGATTTAAAAGCTCGTTGTTTTTTGTAGACTTCGCTGAACCTTTTGATAGCATTGTAATGTAATGATCAGAAGAAACAAAAAGGAAATGGGTATTTTTGAGAGAATTTTTTCGACAGTTATGTGAGAAAATCGGAAATCGGCCCTAAACCCATTAAAAATATTAAACTGTACACAAAAATAAAAAAAAAAAAATCAATGTTAAAATCAAGAAAATAAATTTCTTATTCTTAAGCTATGGTATGCATAATTTTATTGAAATTGATTTCTAGTTATAGTCAAGTTTTCTATGAAACAGGCAAGTTAGATTAGAATTCGTGACGTGAAAAAAATAATTTTTTTGTTTTATGGAACGGAAACTCTAAATTTTTCACGCATGACCAAATAGTCTAGGATTTTCTTAGTAGCTTTTGTAATATACAGTAAAAATTTCTTATTTTCAAAAACTTTTTTCCCGCGGAGAAACAAACATAAAACCATTAAATTATAAGCACAATTGTTTAAGTATTCTTATTTAATCATCATAGGACATGTATTTTAATTTCATTTATAAATAGTATTGTTTTTCGAAGTCAAGCTCAATCTTAGTGGTGACACGTCTAAAAAACACACAATCATTTCACCCAACAACACAGTTCAACAATCCGTCAATTCAACACAAACAAATTCAACACAAAATATAGTCTTCACAAAACAATTTCAACACACGTCAATACAACACTAAGTCATTTCACCCAACACAACAATTCAACAATTCAAATTTTAACATAGTACAATTTCAACACAAAACAATTCCAACACGTCAATTTAACTCAAAACAAAATAATTAATTTATTATTAAATTTAAATTTGGTTTGAATTGAATTGAGGAAGTGTTAAATTGTTGTGTTGGGTGAAATGACTTATAGATGTGTGGTGACTTCTTTGTTGTGAAGACTTTGTTTTGTGTTGAATTGACGTGTTGAAATTGTTTTGTGTTGAATAGACGTGGATCCTAAAGATGAGTAACGATGACTTTTATTAGTGATAGTAAATAAAATGCAAGTGTGTAGTACCATCGCGAAGGGAGACTCCAGCTGCAGGTAAAAATTTCCCAACCCCGCCAATAAAATCCAATACGGTACAACTGTTGATTGTAATGGTGAAGAGTTGACAAATTCTAAACAAACATCGGGGAGGGGGCAAGGGAGCAAAAAACTTTGTTAACGTCTCGGTGGTGTGCCGAATGTTCGGTGCATGTGCATACACTCGGAGGATGCGGTCGCGACATTGCCACTTGTGGATTGAAAATATAATTTTTTTAAGTTGTTGTGATCTATTTTCCAGTGTTGAAATTGTACTGTGTTGAAATCGTAATATGTTGAAGTTTGCCGATGTTCATTTGCTTTGTGTTGAAATTGATTATGTTGAAATTGCATATGTGCTATAATTGTGCTGGGTTGATTTGACGTGTTGAATTTAAGTGTGTTGAATTGACGTGTTGAAATTGTTTTGTGTTGAATAGACGTGGAACCAATCTTAGTATATATGATTTAAAAGCACAACAAATTCTTCAAAGTCATCTTAAGTTACCAAGGAAAATCCAAATGACTTTTTAAGAATTGAATTCTTTTCCACGATGTCACTTATGGAAAAAGACGATTGAAGAAATGTTTTTCGAGAAAAATTCCACTTTTTAATGACCTGATTTGTTCGCTCAATGCAATATTTCAGCTAGTGTTCCTTTATCTCAATGAGTACTGAAACTACTGAAATAAAGTAGCCCACCAGGTTTCCTGCTATGTGTACTCTTATAAAATAGGTATCCTTAAGAAATGAAATGGACTTGCACTCGGGACCGCCAATACGAACGGACGACGGCGCGTTAGCTTACTCGACTATTTGGCATGAACAAAACCTCTCATCTAAATCATACTTAAGAATAAACGCCGTTTGTATTTGTACGCATCTAACAACGACAAACTGTGCACGCGCTCTCTCTCTCAGTGAAAGCGCGTCCAACGCTATTCTCTCTTGGTTTGCTTCCCCTCTCTCGCCTAGCCTCTAAGAATCAAATAAAGAACGAATTTATCTCTAATCCAAGAGCAAAATTCTTGAAATTCTATTTTGGAATTTTTTTCTATACCGAAACATGATAACATGCAAAAGATTTTAAGATGAATCGTTGCTTATTTTAAGGGGAATACATAATGCATTTTCTCCCCATAACCCAAAAAAAAAAAAAAAAATATTATAAAGAGAAATAGCACTTACAAAATTTGTTTTAATTTTAAAGATTAAATCCGATGAGTTGCGGATATTTATATCCCATATATTTTAAATTTTCGATTTTAAGGGCGATCGCACGTCCTCTATATGAAGATTGATCTCTGTCTTTTCATTATATCTATTAGGACCAACACGAAAATTTTTCAAAAACTATTAATCAAACTGAATACCTAAAAAAAAGCCCAAAACTATAACAAACGAAAACCTAAAAACAAACATATTACCCTAGACCGCTAAATTATGGTACACTTCATCTAAACTAGCCTTAACTTATTTAATTCAATTTAAAGACTTAGCTTACAACGATCTCTGTATGATCCAATGGCTCTAAGGCTTCAACAAGCATGTTGAAAATGTTTAATCTACTTTTTTCGCGCTGCCTTTTCATTCACGTCGCCATTCCGGCGTTTGCTTCGTAAACAAATCATAAAATTCCACACAAAGTGCACTACAAATAGCCCCAAGTACGGCATTAGCTCGAATCTGGTTTGCTGCTCCTTGTCGCCATTTGGGTTCGGGTTACGTGATTTGTGCAGCGCCAACTTAAAAATCGGACATGAAAGCTACGTGACTTGCATGGCAACTGGCCAAGGGCCTTAGCTAGGAACTGGAGCACTTTATGAACTAATAATAAGATTTTTTCCCAGTCGCCCGGCAATGAATTATGCACATTGACAACTGTGTTAGGGCATTGGCTGGTGGGACATACTTGTAATCTCGAAAATGAAATCAAATTTTTGCAGCCTCATTAATTTTGCAAAGAAAGAAAACTCAATAGTCAATGGCTGCTCAATGGGCAAATCAAAGTTGGCATAAATGATAGCTTCATTAGATGGCAATCATGTTAATGGTTCAACTGATTACCAGAAAAAGGCTAAAAAGTCTTAATATCTGTTAAATGAAAAAAAAAACACTTTTCAGTAAAATGTGAATAAAGAGCTTCATAAAAAAATGAATATATAAGGCCATAAACTCTGCTTAAATGCAACAGTCCTGGCTGCTGCCTCAGCCACTTGACTGCAAAAAGGCGCAATGATAAAATATTTGCCCGACCAGGGCAAGTAAATTGTTGGCTAAAAGTTGCAGCGGAAACAAGATGAAGGCCAAGCTGTTTTTGTTTTGCTGTTGCGGCTAAAGTTGAGTGGCCATGGCATCAGCCTGCTCATTCCCCGGATGCGGCCGCTCGCCGTCCGAAGAAAGTTAGCAAAATAAAAATGCAAAATGCCCAGTAAGAAGACGTATTTATCAACATAATTACATTTTTTAATGGCTTTTTAAACCGCAAAATGGCAAAGACATAAAACGAGATAAAACCAGGGAGTGTAAAATAGAAGAAATAGTGGCAAGTTCTTGAATATGCTTTGACTTTTGCTGCTGACATTTTTGTTTTGTGTGAGAGGAGAATTTGAAAAAGAGAAACTGTAAATGAAATTTTTAAGCCACAAATATTAAAGTTTCCATATTTATTTTGCTTAAGCTGAAATTAATCAATCAATCATAACTGCTTCAAGAATTGTCCGCTCTGACACCTTAGGAAGCCAGAAAATTCTTACTTTAAGTAAGAAGTTCTTGATTCTGCGTCTGTTTTATGTTCTTGACTTCAAAAACGTTTCGGATGTGTTAAGTCGGTCCTGAACCCAACCCCCTCGTACCGGACAATGAACCTAACCTTACACATATTTAACCTCCAGAATCTAAGCCCAATCCGGACCCCCTGAATACAAAAAAGGTTCGGCACAGACAATCATTTAGATTATTTCTAAACGAGGCAGCAGCAGCTCAGCAGCTGTTTACATAAGTTATACTCTAGATCAGAGTCCGGCACTTTCGTATCTACTGCACAGAGAAAAAAAATAATGGATACTCAAATATCCACTTTAAGATCCATTTTTTTTTTCCTTACATTTTCAGCTCCTTTGGATGAAAAATAAAGATCAATGAAATATTTTTTTTCTGATGTATCCTTTTTAAGCGAAAACTTCGAAAATATCCAATGGATCCCAAAAAGGGATAGTTAACTATCTAGTCCAAATGGATACCGAAAACATCCTTTTTTCTCCGTGTGCGTATACGTCAGCCCTCTGCGGCAGCGACGCGTCGCGACGTCGGCACTCAAACAGTATACGAGCTTACGCTGCTCTCTCTTGCAAATAACTGCTAAATAAGCGCGGCTAAACACACACACGAAACCCAAATTGAGCATGTGTGTTTTGACTGCCCCTGCTCTCTAATACTTCTCTCTTTTAATGTACATTTTCAACAACTTTTTATTAAAAATAATGATATTTTTTTAACAAGCAAAAACTAAAGCCTTTTTAATAACCCCAATGAGTGCCAAAGCCATCGAAACTCATGTGGGAAACGGTCTCTGCTGGCGAGTAGTGAATCACAGCCGGTTGATGACTGACAATGGGAGCTGGAACATGAGCGTGCTGCTGATAAACGGGAGCCGGCTGGGCGTAATAAGTATGCTGAGGTTGTTGAGCATGCGATGTATAGACCGCTGGGCACAGCAGCTGGAGCGGCATAGGTCAAGGTTTTGGCAACAGCCGGCTGATAAACATTGTTACTAATCCTGGTGTCCTGCTTGTGCACTTGTGAGTAGGGTGTGGCCACAGACTTGGCATAGTGGGAGACAGTGCCGTCAAAGTTCCTTACCACATTTTGATGCGTATGGGCCACGGCATGCTCGTCGCTCAAGTAGCTAATGCCCGCCGGCTGGGCTATGATGCCAGCCCAGGCAGGAACAAGCAGAAGCAAAACTGAAGCAGCAAGGGTAAGGATTTGGTGAGCCATGTTGAAGCTATTGAGAAACTGGGGCAACTGTAACTGCTTAAGGCAGCCGCCCAGCATATATAGAGAACCAAATACTCACAAGTTAGGGCCAATCTTTCGCCCGCACCACGCCACAAACCCGTTTCGCTTAACACGATTGGGTTTTGCGTGACTTTCAGAAATCCATTTCTCTATCTCTTGATCGTGGCAAATCAATTTACCAATTAACAATTGCCCAGCTCAACGTGACAGCGACAGCAAGTGGCTTACACTGGATGAGGGCGTGTCGCCGACCCACTTATGACTGTCCATATCTATGACTAGATATTGCATAACCCACAACCCACTGCTGAAAGGTCGCCGCACTGGCTGTGCTCCACATTCGTCGGTTGATGATGACGGCGAGCGCTGAAGTGCCATCAAGTGCAAGGTATGCCCAAAAATATAACAACCAGCACAATTTATGGCTCATTGGAGATGCATTAAAGACGAGTGGAAATTGTTAATGCATTTTGTGTTTCGTGTGGCTCTTCAAGCCTTCGCCGTATTCGAGTGCTTCATCATCAACTGGGACAACATTGAGGCACAATAACACAATGTTAAAAGTACTTATGCACACTCACACATACATTCGCTAGGATGGTGCTAAACTTGTGCCTGTGAAAGGCTACATTTCTTACAAATAAAGTTCCGTGTTTGAATATCGATTAGCTAAAAGTGTTTTTATTAAAAGAGTTATTTATTGTGTAAGTTAAAATAATACAAAAACTATTTTAATTTTTTCAATTATTGTGGAATCCTTTTGGGAAAAAGAATTAACTAGGATTGTGGATTGTGGAACCCTTTTGAAAAAAAGGATTAACGGAAACAGAGATTAAAACCCGAACGAATAACGGTTTGGGTTACGGTTACTGTTTTGGCCGATGTCTTATTTGCGGTTACGGTTATATTTCGGCTGTGGGATATCGGTTACGTTACTGGTTTCGGTTATATCCCTAATTCTGTTTCGGGTTTGGGTTACGGTTACGGTTATTAGTACAAAATATCACTTTGACAAATCCTGCAACTTTTTAATTTCAAAATGATCTGGAAATATTGTTGAATTTTTCCCACCTTTCCAGTATGTCTACCTTTCTTAGCAATCTATTTGGTTTTAGAACCATATTAAATAAAGATGTGAGATTATTGTTAATTAGAACTGTTTCAATTTCTGATTTTTTATATACACGCGATACCATGACCATATTCGCGTCTACTGCACATATTAATAATTCAAAATATATAATTTTAACCACGAGGATCCCAGTAATTAAAGCTTTTGATGCTTTTACTCCGTGAACAGAAGAAGCCTGTGGTACAAATTGAGCAACCTCAATGTGTCATACAAATTTATACAAGTGTGCAAAACTTATACGATGGAGCGGAGGCAGCGGTATGGGATGGATCAGAGGTGTCCAACAAAAAACATATCAGGAATCAAAAAGCAAGTGACAAGATCTGTACTGTCTATGTATGTATGTATGTGTTAGTGGGCTAAGCAACACACAGCTAGAAATAGCTATAAGAGGTCCACTCCGACTAAATTGTCCGCGTCTGAGTACCTAGCTTAATCAATCAACGACATATGTATAATGGTCAAGCTCAACAAAATGTTCTTCCTCCTCAATGCTATATGACTATTTAGCACCAATGTATCTAAGATATTTTCCAGGTGCGGCGCTTAATAAATAAGCAGCCAATGTTAGTAAATAAATTTCTACCACTTGCGGACCACCTTTACGAATTTTTTGATGAAAGCGAAGTGGATCAAATTGAATTCTTTAATTGGACGAAAACTGACAGAGCGAAAATGAAAGTCAATGTGATATCGACCGAAGAATTTATTGATGCGCTAACCGAAAGAATCATTAAACTCAAAACCCATTCTTTTATAGCCCAAAACCAGTCAGACTTTATGGAAAATTCAAAAAAAAAAATTCTGACTGAAGGCGAGTTTATACAATGCGACTTTGCTGAGAATTATGCGTTTGTCGCCCAAAACGCGATACAGTCTTTCCACTGGAACAACGACCAATGCACTCTGCTTACAGTGGTGTACTACCTCAGGAAACAAACAGAGTTACGTCATTGGTCCGTTGTAATATTATCGGATGATTTGCAGCATAATACAACAGCATTTTCTTGTTTTCAAAAAAAAATTGTGCTGTACATAAAAGAAAAGTTCGCTCCAAGCTAAATATACGCGTTATACGATTGGGCCAAAAAGAAATGTGGAGAAAACTGAGGTATTTTTTGGATTTAAGGCTGAAATAATGAAAGTGGCAGAGGAGTTGACTGTCCGCTTCAACCATGCGAAAACGGTACCAGGTACTAACAAATACCACAGAGTCATTCCCATCGACAATGACCATCTCATGTTTAAGAAATATTCCTACGCTGATGACTATGATGTGTTTCCAAAAAGAAAGAATATGCCCAATAAAAATGCTTAGTTTTATACTACTATTGTTTCATTTAATAACATTGTATAAGACTGAATTCACTGAGTATACTAAGTACAGTAGTACAAGGCAGTGCAGCTGTTGGAAGAACAATATTCCAATCGTTTCGTTTGCGCTCTTCGGCAATATAAAGTTAGTGGTTTCGTTTTCCCTGACTATAGTAACAGCTACAAAACATATGAAAAGTTTCTTAGCTTTTGCGAACGGTTCGTTAAACGTTTCGTTTGTTTGCCCGCTCTGGATTTCAGTAAAATTTGATTCTTTGAACCCTTTTTTAGAGAGCTAAGAATATCAAGAGGAGATCGCGATTAAATTTTTTATTCTTAAGTTTCGGCGGTTTTTTCCACTAGTTTAACCATCGCAAATATTTTTATCATAAAGTAAAGGAAAATAATATTTTTTGAAAGTTTTTATTTATTTTTAGACCCATCAAATATTTAGCAATAAGCAACTTTAACAGAAAAAATCAATCGCTATATCTCTGTAGGCCGTGTGTGGCCCAGTGGTTAGTGTGCTGGACTGCTGGGCGGGAGGTCGTGGGTTCGATCCCGCCTCTGAACATCTAATAAAAAAGTTTTTCTTTCTTTAGAAAAAAACTTTACACAACAGTCACCTCACCAGCTATGCCCAGCGTGAGTAAAAAATCTCAAACTTCGTTCGTCGGCGTTCTTGGTCCTTTTCTTGTCGAAAAATTTAAGGCACACGCCAGAGACGTGAGAAGCTGGCGGCCCGGTAGGAGCTGTAAAGCAACATTTAATATCCCATCCCACAATGGTAAAATTCTGAAAAAGCTATTAATAATCGTGGAAAACTGCGGTTAAAGCCTGTCAAAAAAATTAAAATTTTTGGAGACTATGAAAAAAAAAGTTACCCATTTCAGAAATAATTACCCATATGTAAAATTTTCATTGTTCCTACATCTAATCCAATATTTACCAATATCCAAGACAGATATTCTTGGAACCAAAAAGAACCCAAACGTTGTACAGTTTTTATTCTAAGTGCACCAACTACACTGCAAAGCTGGAACTTATAGGCTCTCCACACTGAGCACATCTAACATCTAACATCCAACATCCTGAGTCCCATGGCGGAATTTGCTATCTTTGTAGCATTTACCTATTAGACATCGACCCACTTAACATTTCTACGAAGCAAAAGCTTAAAAATGTTGGCATAGCAAATGGTTATTAAGCATTTAAACTCAGGATGTTGGATGTTAGATGTGCTCAGTGTAAAAAGCCTATAAGTTTTGGAAGACTTTTACAAATTTGGTAAAGCCCTGTAAACTTCCAAGTGTGTAAGTCGTAAGCTTTCAAGCTAAAAGTTTGGATAAGAAAATCGTTATTATATTCATCATAATAATTTAATTATAACCATTAAAGAGAAAAGTACTTGTGTTATCCATTTCTATTCAAATAACACTTAAGGAGAAAAGCAGCCGGAACTTATAACTAAAAATACAAACACAAAATAACACAACATAGACACCCATGAGATTATCTGTCATAGACAGGTTAATATATACCGTTCAGGCACACAGCAGTTGGTGAACAGCTTCGAACGGAGCTAGACCAAATAAAATAAACAATAAATTAACTAAATTCAAACCGAGTACTTTTCGGTCATTACACATATGTTTATTTATATTAAAAGAAACGGGTCTATTCTATCAGAATCCATATGTTCTCAAAACAGTTTGATCTCAAAAATGTTTGGCATCTTATTCTTATTTAAAGTTTATTTTTTTATTTGCTGAACAGGTTTTTCCCTCTGTGCAGAGTAATTTATTATGAAATAGGTTAGAATAATGTTCTTATCGCAAGGAGCTTTCGTTTCATTATTATTCTAAACGATTTTAGTTTCTAACAGGCACCGTATATAATGATTATTATTTTTTTTTAAATAAAAAAATCACCCACTTATAATGGACCAAAAAAAATGTAATTTACACCAAAATCTTTCTTTTTGTACAATCCCTGCATATCCGCCACGATTTTAAAATATCAGATTTTTACGATTTTCTTCGACGATAATGATGAATTTTGATTAATTTTATATTATTTTTTTGAGCTGCCTCTGCACATGGATTGCCCTCAAGTCCTAGCGAGGTCAACTGCGGCAGACCCTTCAAATAGTTGAGCTCTTCAAAATGGGATATCTCATTCTTACTTCTCATTTATACAGTTCCTTGAGGCGATGACAGTTCTGCAAACTGCATAAGCTGGTCACACGGTTGATGGGGAGTGAAAGGACTTCTAGTTTCGGCATATGCCGGCATCCCCAGGCATTAGGGATAAACACATTGCGCACGTCACTGCCTTTACACTTGGCTTCGACCAATTGGGGTGTTAGTTTAACCATTTTGGTGTATATTTATGAAATATGTATATTAAATGTCTTGAATGTAAAATTATTATAGAAAATATCCAAAAGGTTCTGAACAAATATAACCTAAAGTGTAAAAGATAAAAAGGAGACAGTTCTTTTAGTTTTAAAAAATTTTTCTTTCTTTCTTAAGGATTTATCAAATTGTGTCGCGTTTCTTTCAGATTAAAGTTAACACTTAATATTGTTGAAAATGTAAAGAACTTAAATTTTGTTTTGCTGTTCAGCCGTTAAAAATATAAGAAATTGTACTATGATGTGCTTTATGTGACAGCTGATTTGACTGGAGGTTATTCTGGCCATATAGGGTAAGAGCACCCAACAAATATGAAAACATTTAAGTGATTGTGTCATAAGAAAAACTATATTTAAATTTCCCAAACTATACTTTTAGGAGAATTAATGTTAAGTCAATCGATTTTCTGTCAACACACTTAAAAATAATACTAGATTTCCGAAGTGTGCTCAGATATCCGCGAATAACTTCGCCTTTAGGTAACTAAATTCATCGGGAGAACAATTGTTCAACGCAGAATTATCTGCACTCAAAAAAATTTATTGCCAAAAAGGGCAAAAATTCGCCAAAGAATTTATGAAAAATTGCCTAAAAATGCGCCAAGGCAATGGGGGTCCTAATTTTTAGGACATAACTTACCTAAATACTGTGTACTCTATGCCCTAAAATTAAGGCAGAAGTTGCCAAAATTAGGATTTATATGCTAGAATTAAGGTAAAAATTTCCTAAAATCTAGTCATTTTGAGTAATAAAACAATGGTAAATGGTATTAACTATCCATAGCTCTAGATAATTCAGGTTTTATGTAATAACACATTTCTTACAAAAGTTACATTGTTTAGCGGCCTAATCTCATAAATTCAAAAAATTGATGGGTTTGTTCATCAGAAAAACGCGGGGGTCATCCGTGGTTTCTTTTTAAACGAATTTTAAAGTTGTAATTTTTGCCCATACAAATATTCAATCAGATAGTTTGTTTTTCAAACAATTATTATTTAAAAATATTCTTTTCCTATGACTAGGGGAACATTTGCTGATTTCAATGCGAAAGTGAGACAATTTTTTTGAGGTAAAATTTAGGCGCGAACGTGGTAGGGCTACCCTGGGGGGCCCCCGGCCCCCCCCCCCCCCCCCCCCCCGCGGCGCAATATCGTAGTATCGTTAACGATAACGTTATAAAACATAACTTGGCCAAAACATAGTGATTTTTCGGCCAAATGAGGCAACTCGGGTGATATGGTTTGTGTGTGGCTTGTGTAGAGGGATCACAAATTTTGAGAAAGGTTCGTTTGGTGTGAAACCTCACTAGGAGTGTCCAGAACGAAATGACGTGGACGTGTATATCTAATTATTTTAAGAGTGTTACGGTCAACGTTTTAGGACTCGTTCCAACACAAAATCCATGACTAAACGAAATTATCGATTGGGTAAAGATGTTAAGGATAGCCAACTATAAACTAAGTTGTGTACAACGTCAAAACTCACTTTAAAGTAAATGTAAACAAAAGAGAAAAACAAAGGCTACAGAATAATACTTTTAGAACTGTATCCCTGAGATTGGCTTAGGATACTTTTGAATCAGAAAAAGGTATCGGATACTCATGAAATTGATGTTGATTTTTTTATTGCCAGGTTGTAGAGTACTGTTTACGGCACGAAAATAGTTTGCCGTCACTTTTCTGTATCTACAGTCAAGAACAATTTCACATTTTTATCCCTTGCAAAGGGTATTATAATTTGCCCAGAAGTTTGCAACGCATGAAATATTCTTTCCGACCCTATAAACTATATATCTTGATCAGGGCGACGAGTTGGTCGATTGAGCTCTGTCCGTCCGTTGTGTCCGTTGCCGTCTGTCTGTTCTACCAAACTAGTCTCTCGTTTAAGCTATCGAGTGAAACTTTCACAGAGTCTTCTTTTTACTGCACATGCTAATATTGGAACCGACCGGATCGGATGACTATATCTTATAGCTGCCATAGGAACTATCGGTCGAAAAGTGGGTTTTTGTGAGAAAACTTTTTGTTTTTAATGTAAACGCCTTCCGCTCGCCAATTATTAATTTTATACGCTTTTACTCGTTTTGGAAGTTTTTGTCAAAATCGGATGACTATATCTTATAGCGCCATAGGAACTATCGGTCGAAAAGTGGGTTTTTGTGAGAAAACTTTTTTTTTTAATGTAAACGCCTTCGCTACGACAACTATTAGTTTTATACGCTTTTACACGATGTGGAAGTTTTGGTTAAAATCGGATGACTATATCTTGTAGCTGCCATAGAAACTATCGGTCAAAAAGTGGGTTTTATCAGACAAATGGTTTGTTTTAATTCTGACGTTCGTACACTCTGTCGTATTAAAACATTTGCAAGGGTATTAAAACTTCGGCAAAGACGAAGTTAGCTTGGCCTTCTCGTTTTTCTTGTAGTAAACATTTGTGACGCTTTAAATACTCGATAACCTCTATATTCGTCAAAGACAAAAATTTCGACACCCTAAAATTGCAATTCGTGCACTCCATTTTGATTAGAATTATTGAATGAACAATAAAAATCCAATTAAATTTGAATTAAATTTGACACATTGCTCAAAACACAATATGTTTTATTAGGTAAAAAATCAAATTTTCAAAATTCGTTTAAAAAGAAACCATGGATGACCCCGCGTTTTTTCTCCATGAAAATTCTTCATAATTCGCGGTCCATCGAGGAAATTTTTTTTTGAATTTTCTGAGAGTAGGCCGCTATACTAGACATTTACCCTCCGACCCTACAATAAATAACAGACGAGTTTATATAGCCGTAAGCGTATAAACAATCAAATCTTAGAGATGGTAAGAGACAGAGGTCCGACCTGTAGGAGAGATTTACATCTGAGACTTGCTTTTCCACGCCACACCTCCTATTCTTTTGTAATCTGCATTATTTATCAATCTGCGTAAGAATGGAAAAGTTTGGATTAACGGTAGTCAAGTGTTGAGCAAAGTAAAGTTCGCAGCAGCACTGCAGCAGCAAAATATATACATCTGAGCAGGCACTTTCGCAGGTATATGGGTTTTTACAGTCGGGCTTGCTAGACTTTTCCACATATTTTTTTTTTACAAAAAATTTATTTATTTTATTTTAAGTAAAGTCCAGACGTTTCCGAATTTATTTAGCAATAATACGCAAAGGGACTTCGATTGAAATACTTTCGTATTTAGTAATGGAGTTAGAGGTGTGCCAGCAATATGGTACAAAATCAATTGCTTTAAAGCTTTAAACTTCAATATATACGCATAACTCTCCCAACTCATCAAAACCTAAAAAATTAAATTTTAATTACCTCAATCTTAAGACATAACATTCTTAAAACTTTACTATTTTATGCCTCAGTTGGAGGACTACAAATGTCTAAAATTTGGACTAGTTTCTTTTCTTAGTTTTGGCAAATATAATACCTAAAATGTTAATATTAATTACAGCAATTTCAGGACATAAGATGCTTAAAAGTTAGGTAATTTATTTCTGCATTTTAGGGCATAAAATGCCTAAGTTTTAGATAATTCATACCTTAATTCAAGTACATATCATACCTTTAAGTTTAGGAAACTAATTCCTCAATCTTAGAACAAGACATTCCTCAAAACAAAGACAATTTGTACCTTAATTTTAGGGCATAGTTTGCCCAAAATCGGAATGCCTAAACCTTAGGGCCCCAATGGCCTTGGCGCCGTTTTAGGTAATTTTTTCTAAATATTTAGGCAATTTTAGGCAATAAATTTCTATAAATTTTTATTTGGTGTACGAAGTTAAGACTTGGACACGGGGATTCTTTTTTGACAAAGAGTGGACTGAGAATGGGACTCGCGCTTACTAGTTTTTTGTGATATCTGCGGAATAAAACTTTTAATCTTGTTTTAATGATTAAGCGGAATAGGTATTAAATTGGAAAAACACGTCTAACTGTGGTGGAACGATTCTGCAGACTTAGCCTTCTAACTTTTTATAATATGGTTACCGCTAGCGGGCTGAAATCGGTACTACGAGGTTAATTTTCAACATTTGTCCTCAATGGAGTAAGGAATTATTGTGTGTTATATTTTCAATTATTCCAGGCTTTCATATCACAAGTATGTCAGTTCAAAAAACTGCATGACAATGGTCATGTTTAGAGCAATCTGGTCATGAATAGTTTTCCAAATTGCTATGTGCGGAAATGCAACGGTCATAAAATACCGCTTTAAATTCGATAATTGTAACCAAATCAAGTCATGAGATAATAAATAGTTGATAAATTATATGCATGTCATGTCCGCAGCATAAAATTTTAGGAAATTGGTCCTAGATCTTAGGCTTACCATAGCCTAAAAATGTTTGCCTAAATTTTGACATTTTAATCCTGATTTCACCTGTTTAGGTAAAAAATGACCTAAATAGATCAATTACAGTCCATTTCTGTATTTAAGGCTTACTGTGTCCTAAAATGTAGGAAGAAAATTTTTCTGTGTGGGCTTTTATAATAAAATTGAGGGAAAAAGTGCAAACCAGTGGTGGTTAAAGTACAAATTTCGAAAACAAAAGTTGAGAATACCAGATCTGTAACCCGTATTTCTCAGCCAGCGCGGTAAATCTCTATAACCTATGAATACAATATATTAGACTCTTCTCGTCGCTATCAGAATTGGCAAAGTTATATAAAATCAGATGGTCCATTTGCGAGTTATTTCAATTTAAGTGAGCAAAATGATCAATAGACGGTTTTCATAACTTTAGATTTTGGGGGTCTCCAATAAAAACCAAGTATGAGGAAGTACTGCGTACTCTATGCCAATACCCAGGTTATTTCGCACTGTAGCACTGTGTAATTTTAGATTCTTTCTATTATTTAGGTAAACGCTTACGAACGGTAACTTCTTCTCATTTTTTATGGCAATATAGTCCGAAGTCGAAAATAAAAAATTAAAGTGCGGCAACTTTTGCTTTCTTATTTCGACTAATATTTTTTTAAGAAAAACGTTCAACTGCTGCCATTCAAAAACTATTTTGTAGAAAGGTTCAACATTTCAAGAAAATCATTTTCGACTATCGCTCAGTGTGCGTTGCATAAGATCCGGTACATACTGAATGCGGAACCGCGGCTAAAAACAAAAATATGAAGCCCTCATGGTTCTACATTCTTTTGATCAACTGGGAAGTAAAGTTACTTCCTGTTTCCTTTGCCGTTGTCCTTGTTGGCTTTTCAATTGGGGCCAACACTTGATGGTGAAGTTGGCTCTTTGATTCCTCATTCATTCAGTTTGATGTCCATAAAAATCGTTCTGCTACAATTGAGTTATAATGCAATTGGCAAACGTAAAGCAAATGTTGTTAACTTGCAGAAAGTGGATGCCATGGCCATCGATGGATGTCCATGTCCGTGTCCGTGTCCGATGCCAAGTGCTGGGACATTGTTGCAAAAACTTTTGGCGCAATGAAAATGACACATAAATAGCATCAAGTTCGCCCAGCATGAAATGTGATTACGATTACGTCGATTTCTCGAGTCCAGCTTCGAGTCACCTTTGTTTGCTCGCTTCGGTGTGGGTGTGTGTGTGGGGGGAGTGTGTCCATTATGGTTCTTATGAAATTTGGCACATAAATTGTGTTATTGCATTTATGCTTGATTTTATTTCCGTTCTGCCTTTCAATCGCCGGATGATTGTGTGGGCTGTCTGTTGAATTGGCCTGGACTTAAATGGATTCGTTCTCGCCCTCGTCATCTTTAACGTCCATTGAACAGACAGGAATCACATGTGAGTAAGCTTACATTTCAACGGTTTCTTTCCTTGCACTCTAAGCGTCTTCTACTCCAACGCCAACGCAATTTCAACTTCAATTAGCCATGGCTACTGCTGCCGTTGGTATACAATTACAAATGACGCGTCAGGGCCAGGCCGAAAGTCAATTACCAGCGAGCGCACTCGCATAAAAGCCCGCGCCTCGTTGGCTAATTGGAATTGAAACATAAATTAAAAGCCAAAGACGAAACGGAAGACGAAGAATGCAACTAAAACTTTACGACTTCTCTGCACTCCGGTCAATTTGTATCGTAAGTCCCAATTTTAACGATTTTGTCGTAATGCCCTTTAACTATTGCAGTTGTTGCAGTCGCATTGACAGCTTAGATTAAGTGCGGACAATAAATACGAGAACGTTCCTGGGAGCTCGCGGCGCTATTTATGAGGCCAGTGTAGTTGCCATTTGGCAAGTGGAAATTATTTACCAGCAATTACAAGTGGCCTGTGAAACAGTTCTGGTACCACCCCGCAACACGCACACACATCCCACATCCCACACTTTTAACCCGGAGGCGGGTTTTAGGGATGTTTTGATGAAACAACAAAACAGAGTAAAACATAGCAACATTTTTGAACTATTAACAATGACATTGTGATAAGATGTATCTGGTGAGTTAGGATGAACATCGACAAAGAACTGTTAAATAACGACCAAGATTTGTTAAAAAGGTTCATATATATTATTTATTGGGTTTATATCATACCTCCTTTTATCCATTTTGCCGGTTTGGGGACCGCTCTAGTGTATATAGTTCTAACGTTAAAACCAACCGAACTGAATGAAACAATCCAAATCATTCCCAAGGCTGAATCCCAAAGTAAACTGATAATATTAGAGTCCTGTCGATGAAAAATTTTATTAAGTCGATGACAATTTCTCTATTATTTTTTATGCCCTCGCTAGTTTTTCAATAATGAGGACAGAACACATGTGCAAATAAAGAACTCTCTAAATTTTTAACTAACTATTATCTAACGCTCGGGAGTGCTTGGCCAACCACGGTATTGTATTTGCCCCGATTGCGAAACAAAAATTAGTTTCGCTCTGCATACTCAAACCACGTTGGCGCAAAAATATTATAATAAATAATAATAAAGTTTTTGCATTTTGGCTGGCTTGAGGTCGGTGGAGAGTTACAATTCAATGTAATCAACACAAATCAATAGAGATTAATGTGTTGATTACATTGAATTGATCGCTGGAGAGTTACAAAAACTTTGACAAAAAAACAGGTCGCTAAAACCCATATAAGTATGATATAATGGACGGCACGCCATAATGTTGCAATAAAAAACCAAAAAACGGTTTCCCTATTGAAAAACAAACAAAAACAAATACCCTGTGTATTTACAAAAAACGCCGTGACTCTGCTATGGAGGATCATTGGACAGATTGTTCAACCACCTTGCGGAGCTCAAAGGCAAAAAGAAATTAATTACAACAATTGGAAAAGCAAAAAAAAAAAGCAACACGTTCAAATAAACATAGCAGAATTCTAGGCTGAATCGTGGTCTCGCCCCATAGCAAATTGGAGTCCCCAACTCGTTATTCGGCGATATGAAGATTTATAAGGGAGTCTGTGTGGTCGTTTGAATGTGAATATGCAATACAAAAGTCTGCTGATGATAAGATGTGGTTATCTTTGAAACAGCGATCGTTGTACAGACATACCAATTGCTATTCCAAATTGTTGTAATTAATCTCTGTTGATTTGTGTTGATTACATTGAATTGTAACTCTCCACCGACCTCAAGCCAGCCAAAATGCAAAAACTTTGACAAAAAAACAGGTCGCTAAAACCCATATAAATAAATAATAATAAATAATAAATAATTTTTATTTATCGATTTAAGTATTTTTCACAACAAATGTTTTCGCAAGTGCTTTTCAATTTACTCCCGCATTTTTGCAGTTTCTGTTAATTTTGCTATAAAATATAAAGTTCTCGTTTTTTTTAATACAACTTTGGATATGCAAACGAGAAGGCCAAGCTAACTTCGTCTTTGCCGAAGTTTTAATACCCTTGCAAATGTTTTAATACGACAGAACGTCAGCATTAAAACAAACCATTTTTCTGATAAAACCCACTTTTTGACCGATAGTTCCTATGGCAGCTATAAGATATAGTCATCCGATTTTGACAAAAACATCCAAATCTGTCTAAAAGCGTATAAAACTAATAATTTTCGAAGCGGAAGGCGTTTACATTAAAAACAAAAAAGTTTTCCCACAAAGACCCACTTTTCGACCGATAGTTCCTATGGCAGCTATAAGATATAGTCATCCGATTTTGACAAAAACTTCCAAATCTGTGTTAAAGCGTATAAAACTAATAATTGTAGTAGCGGAAGGCGTTTACATAAAAACAAATAAGTTTTCTCACAAAGACCCACTTTTCGACCGATAGTTCCTATGGCAGCTATAAGATATAGTCATCCGATCCGGTCGGTTCCGACATATTATCAGTGTGCAGTAAAAAGAAGACTCTGTGCAAAGTTTCAGCTCGATAGCTTTAAAACTGAGAGACTAGTTTGCGTAGAAACAGACAGACGGACAGACAGACAGACGGACAGACAGACGGACGGACAAAGCTCAATCGACTCAGCTCGTCGCCCTGATCAAGAATATATATAGTTTATAGGGTCGGAAATGAATATTTCTATGCATTGCAAACTTCTGGGCATAAAATAATACCCTTTGCAAGGGTATAAAAATTTAGCTTAATCTTAAAAATTAAAAAAAAAATGTAAAACCTTTTTATATTTTTGTTTCTCTTTTTCCTACCTTAAAAAAGTTGAGCCATGTTTTTATAATTTTGAAAAAAAAAATTTTTGTTTATATTTTAGAATACAAAATTTTTTATTAGCATTTAAAAAAATCTTTTATTCCAACCTTTAAGAGAAAAACGAGAGCGTAAGTTAAAGTCGGCTCTAACCGACTTCGATATACCCGTTACTCATGAGAAAACAAGCTTAACAGTGTTCCTGCGTTCCCTAGGATGACCAAAACTTTAGGAGATATAATGTTTTTTCCAAATTGCGGGGGCGGGAGGGGGCGTGGCCAAAATTTGAAACAAACTTGATCTGCGTGCAGATAAAAGCATTTGTCCCATACATATCAAACCTCTATCTCTTACCATCTCTGAGATCTAGGTGTTCATACAGACGGACGGACGGACGGACGGTCGGACGGACAGACGGACATGTCTATATCGACTCGGCTGTTGATGCTGATCAAGAATATATATACTTTATATGGTCGGAAATGATTTCTTCTGCCTGTTACATACATTTGCACGACTTTATACCCTTTTTACTCTACGAGTAACGGGTATAAAAAAGACAGATTGAGATTATCTCATTTACTTTGGAAGATGTTAATTTCGTCTCCCTAAACTGTAATTAATTTTAAGATACCATTACTGGGACATGAACCTTGGACCTCCGAAGACTGAATACACAGACGACGGCACCTTAACCCACTCGACAATTAGCTGTTAGCAGTACGTGGCGTCAACCCCATATTTAAGAATAAACGCATGGCAATTTGTTGGCATTATAATTGCTTTAAGCTTATTACAGAAATTAGCGAATATTACAAATTGTTGGACCTTTCGATCTTTACCATCTCTGTATTTGCCCTTGTTCATGATATTCTGAACTTACACGAAAATGAGGTAATTTCCGCCATTTTTTTAAACTTTGAAAATTTCGCGGTTTTCTGGGTCATTTTAGCTACACCTGCTATTTACCTGTCTTCATGATTATCTTAACTCATTTAAGAATTTTGGAAATTTCGCGATTTTTTCAAACGATTGGCCTACCGCTCTTATTCACCAGTCTTCAATTGCCTACATTTAAATCTTGACGATAATCTCGACTCATATTATTCACTTTTCGAATCTTTTGGCTTGCTTTGATAAGGTGGTGTACTATTTACACGTCTTCATGAGAATCTAAACTTGTTGTTAAAATTTTCAAAATTTCGATATTTTTGCTTCAAATTACCCTCACATCCTATCTACTCATCAACAATTGCCATCAAACCTTCTTAATAATATTTAATCATTTGAAAAATTTACAAATTTCTCGTTTTTTTAATGGGTATTATGCTGATCGGGGGGAGACGAATGCAACAAATCAAAGATCATTTTAATCGGTCTAGCCGGCCTGGGGTTATAAATGGTGTGGCTTACCCGACTTATCTATAGATTTTCTTCACAATTACGTTCTTATCCAAATAAAATGAATCCGAATGCAGAAAAATATCAGGGGAGAAGTCTCCAATGATTTTGTTCATGGACTTTAAAAGTTATCGCTTAGTTTATTTTCGTGGGATAAATCAATGGGTTTATTGCCATAGATAAAGACATAATATTTGCTTTTCGCCAAGGTCTTCAGACATATTATTTGTATATAACGCCGAATGTTCATTACTTTCGCTTCTTTCAATAATGTCATCTGCAAAGTTTTCGTCTGTTCTAAATAAACTAATTCCTAATTTTACGAATATTTATGTCAAAAAGATTACCCTAAAATATTATTTTGAGATTCGTTATGCTGAACAAGAAAATATACACTTTATGTGGTCTGAGATGATTCTTCTGTGCGTCACAAACATCTGGACAATTTTAATATACAAAAAAAAAAAAAAAAAAAAAAAAAAAAAAAATTGTTAAATAGAGTAACCGCCTACTGCTCCATGTGTTCCTACAGCGCCATTTGTTAAGCGTTTTCGAACTTTTCTGTTACCCTAAATATTCCACAAAAGGAATAATCATTTGAAAATACATAGAAAAATTAAATAAACCAAATAAATATCAATTTACATTAATTGTGGGCATAAAGTGTTCAAAAAACATTTTTCAGTTGTATCATCTCACAACTTCATAAGGGTTAAACACGTACACACGTCAATTACCATTGCGGCTTCATGGTGTTATATTGCCAATCAGTTTTCGCATCCTTCTCGTTCACCTCATCATTCGCATTTCCCTTCCTTGCCTTCGCACTTCTCATCCTGCTGCCTGCCTGTGTGTGTTTGGGTAGTTCGTTCTCCTTCGCCTTGCTTTATGGCACAAAGGGGACTTGGCTTCAATTTTCTTTATATTACAGCTTGATTTAATTTGACGTGAGACTTGCCGTTGGACCTTATGCTTGACCAGACCGAAATTAGAAATGAAAACACATAACAATTGCTCGACCAAAGTTGAGGTTGGCAGCGGAAACGATGGCGAGTTACATTCAATGCGCAGAAATTCAAATTGTTCGTAACAAAAAACTAAATACATGAACTTTTTCAAAAGTAAAAGTCATTTGCCAGCTGCCAGGCACAGGACATTCCAGCTCCACAAGGGTGGGTGGTGGGCTGATCTGCCCGATTGATATAATTTCATTAAGCGACTCCCGCTACCAGCAATTATTGTTGTTGTTTTCCAGCGTCAGACTTTTCACTTGTAACACTTTCGACAACAAAAAACAGAAACGAAAAATACTCGTAATAACAAATAGAAAACGAGAGGAGGGGCAAAAAAATGATAATGAAAATGAAAATGCATAAACAGTGGAAAGTGGCGGGGGGGGGAAGGCTGCTTAGAAAGGCGACGCTGCGTGGAAAACTCATTAAAACTTTTTTCACAGCCCATTTGAAAGCAATTTGTAAATTGTGAAAGTTGCACTTGGACGAGGCGCGAAGAAAAAGTGTAATAATTAATATTTATTTTTTTGGGGGCAAGAAAACTGAACCCACAGTTAAGTCGAGATATGCGTAGGAATGTCCCTGAATAAATTGACGGGGAGCCTTAATACATCTGGCATCCTGAGAGTGGCCGAATATTCTGTACATATTAAACAAGAAGCAATTTATATCGAAAAAACTTGCACTGAAAAATTTTGGAAAATTCGGTCCCAAAGTGGGCGAAAAACACGAAAAAGTTTTTATGGGAAAACATTTTTATTACATCCGGTCGATGCATATTATGCTAAATGATTGGACCGTGTAACTCTTTAGTCAGGACATATACGACGCCACAATGCTGCTGTGGTTGTTTCCGCACTTTGCAAGATGACGCACAATGCGAGAGGTTTAAAAAATAGACAGCTGCAGAAGTGGCTTTTTTTTGCGTTGCGATTTTTACTCTGTGTCTTTGCGGGGACCTAAAGCATTTATCGGTTCCAGCAATTCTTAAACGAGATCACTTCCTTCTGCAACGGGCGGCATTTTTTTTTTTGGTATCGGAGACTCGGTTTACTTTTCAACCGCCTAGCGGGATATTTTCCACAACATTAAACCATTTTTGATTAATGACATTCAAATAGAAAATAAGGCGCCCTTTTTCAGGGAAGCCACTGACCTCCTTCCCTTCCATTTGGATAATGCATAGAACAAGGCCCCCAAGGAATCCATTTGAATCCGTGGAAAGGCTCACAATCGCAGATATTAAATCAAATTTCCGCACACTTTTTGCATGAGGTATAAGAAAAATTGTGTTAGCTGCGGTTTGCAGGCCTCCGCCTGCTCCTGCCGGCACAACTCCACTTAAATATTCAAAGCGAACACTTTTTCTATACCTTTGCGTCTTGGCTGGATTTGCCCCTTGTTATTCATGCGCCGCTTTTTCGTGTGCAGCGCCAAAATTCCCACAGGATGCAAGTCAAAGGGTGGCGGGTGTGGCAAGGGGGTGGGTGGCCAAGCTGGCATGTGAATACATATGCAGTACTTCAAACGTTTTTATAGACCTCAGCTGGGGCAAGGATGTTTTAGTTTGTGCTCATGCCAGTTTGTTAGTTAATCGCAGGATGGGACTAGGATATAAAAATATATACTAACAAACAGTAACACATGAATAACATAGATGATAAGCTTGGCCGTGCTGTTGCACTTGCTGTGTGTTTCCCGTTGATGATAACACAATTATTTAAATTCAAATAACGCACACTTATCGATAAAAATCGATGACTGGTGTTACGTTATAAATTGGAGAAGTTCAAAATAATTTGAATACATCACTAAAAAATCTACTCCAACATGGAAACATTACAAAATTCAAATTTGGCGCTTTCTCCTGACATATTAATTAACCTCTCTAGTGCTGAAAAACGTTGAACTATAAACATTTGCTAAACAGTGTCACAGGGAGCGCCACTGTGCGGTTGTAAAGCAGTGTGCGTTTGTAAAGCAGAGCATCATCAATTTAGCCATCGATAAGAAAAACTATCGATGGTTGCTTACGATATATCGACACGTGATATCAGTGACAATCAATGCCTTGCCAGACTGGCTAAAATTGATTTTTTTTTTACATGATACCACTTATGAACTTAAGCCCTTCAAAATGATTGGAATTCATCACTTCAACGTGTTGGAAAAATTTAAATTTGGCGCTCTATGCAGGTCTGTTATCTCCAGTGCGGTTAACGTTACAATATTTAACAGTGTCGCGGGAAGCGCCACCGGTTGTAAAGCAGTGCCCGACTGTAAGCAGTAAAATACCAAATTAAAAATACCAATACTAATCGAGGCCGGTATTACTTATACAAATGCAGTGTGGCAAAACGTTGATAGAAATACGGTCTTATTAGCTGTAGGCAGCAAAAAGCAAAATATAGCAAATTTTGTGAAATTGTTTTCTAAATTGTTAAATATACATACAAATATATATCTATATTTGTTTCCATATACGTTAACCAAGAGCTGGCCAACATTACGCGTGCCCACGCAAAAAGTGAGAGGAAAAAGTAAAGCAAAAAAACTGAGCAAGACCGCACAATTTTTTTTTTTTTTCGCGTGTGCAAGAAAAGAATTTCACGGAACAGATTTACGCCGGATTATCCAGACAGACAGACGGAGACGTTCAAAAATGTTAATAAACCTCAAGGTGAAGACTTTAGATGCGCGCACCCACGATTTCAGCATCGACAATGAGGTAAGTTTTTAGGTTGTGTGAGTGTGTCGTCTGTGTGTCCAGAAGGTTCTCTCCAGCTGAGCTGACCCCTTCGTTTGCTTGCAGCTGACCATACGCCAGTTCAAGGATCAAATAGCAGAGAAGACCAATATAGCGGCAGAGAATCAACGGATTATCTACCAAGGGCGTGTGCTGGCCGATGACAAGCAGGTGAAGGAGTATGGTGAGTCACTTGTGTGTGTGTGTACATGATGGAGTGCATCATGTTGCCTCTTGCAGATGTGGATGGAAAAGTGTTGCACGTGGCGGAGCGACCGCCCTTCTCGCAGCGTGGTGCCAATGCCCGCAACAATGATGAACCCATGCGAACATTTCGCAATGTGTCCCGTCCGCCGCCGGGTAGCATGCGCACCTCTCCCTACTTCCGTGCCTTGGATGGCATGCTTGTGGGCACCATGGCCATACCTGTAAACAATGGCCCAGTGGCCGGGGTGAGTTCTAATTCGTTTTAACTTGGAACACTTCACTAACTTTCTGCCTTGTTGACAGACTCGCCAGCCGCCCAATCGTTTTACCAACTCTTCATCCTTCTGCATCAATCGCATTACGGTGGCCATGCACATGATTGACTGTGCCAACAATATAGCCGCCTATCTGGAGAATCCTGCCGTCGGCCTTAATAATCAATCTCTGGACATTCTCCAGCGTGGTCGCTGGTCAATGGAATCGACTGTGGTCGAGGTAGGCGTCTCCTCCACTGATTTGCCGCGCAACAATAACATCATAGACATAGTCCAGGATGCAGTCACCGCTGCCCTATCACGAAACACAGGCGGACGCAACTATACAGTGGTCCAACTGCCCACTGTGTACACCAACGAGAGCGGCGAGACTAGCCAGCAGCGTGGCACTGAGGCCGGCACTGATGGCGCCGGCGTGGCGGGAGTTGGTAGCGATGGCAGTGGCGAGACCACCGCAGCTGCTGTAATCATTGAAGATGTCATTGACGAGATAGACGATGATGCCGCCGATTGGGCCGCAAATCGTACGTCTACCCCAACTCTGGACGTCGATGGAGCCACTGGGGCTGTGGGCGGTGAGTCTGCTGCTAGCTCCACTACAGCACCCAGCAGCTCTACAGACGTGGACAGCGATGGGGCGGCGGCCTCAGGTTCGGCTGGTGCTGCTTCGGCTGCTGGCGATAATGCAACTAATGTGGCCGTCAGTGGCATTGGGCCACGTCGCCGCACTCGCCCCCAGGTGTTGGCCAATGTTATACAGCGCTATCGTACGGTGCAGACGCGTCTGTCACCGTTTGTCGATCGCTACTACGAAATACTTGATCAGGATCCGAGTTTTGAGGAAAACGTAAGTCAGCTGTTGAGTAATTTTGAACTGACATGGGATGTTGCAAAAATTAATGGAATTTAGGATTTTGTTTCAATGTCAGGCCCTGATTTGGCAAGAGAGACGGTGTAAGCTGTTGTAGTAGTGGAAGTATATTTTGGTATATTGCAGGAATGCCTTTTTTTGCCGTCAGGCGAATGTCGATTCTTTCCCTTATTTTTCTTTTTCTTAGATGACATTATAAACATAAAATTTTAATTCTAATTTTCGGAAATATTAACAAGACATTTACTGGGCTACATTTATATTGATTGCGGCTTTATCTTCCTAGAAACTTTTATCCATTATTTGTTGACATTGTTCGGATCTTATTGTGCTTCTCAGAACACATAGATATAATATAAAAAGATTTTGTGCGGTGAACATCATAGTAAAAAAATAGAGGCAAGCTAACTTCGGCTCGACCGAAGTTTATACACCCTTGGAGCATTATATCTGCCTGCCATTTTGTTATATGGCACCACAATTTTGACAAAAATTTTAAAACAAAAAAGTTTTTCTAACTAGAACTACATTTTCGACCGATCGTTTCTATGGCAGCTATACGATACAGTCATGATTATCATGAAGCGACAACTGTTCGCCCAGTGGGGCAAGGTGAAGAGAAGATAGGAATCGTATAGACTGAATCTTCCTGCATATTGTTGCCACGTAAAGAACTGCGGTTAATAAAATTATTAAATATTCCACCGAATTTTCAACTATTGGTCGTAATATTTCAACCCATATTCCAACGGTGTTAGTTTTGAGATACTTTTCACTGCTGATTATGGTTGTCGAAATATCGATTCCCATGGATATTAGTAATATCAAAAATACTTCCTAGTAATATTCAAGAGACTGTAAAATTGTCTATACATCTCCAAACGGGCCAACCCAAGCATCTCTCAATTTCTTGGCGTGTGTGCTTTTAAATTTTTCGTACAAGAGAAAGGGGCCTACAGTTTAACGCCGTATCCGAACGTAAAAAACTTTTATTATTAGATGTTCCGAGGCACACTAACCGCTGGGCAACACACGGCCACCTAACTATCCAAGAGAATGCCTTCAGAAAACCTCCCTTTTTCTGGACGAAACTAACCAAAACTCACACCAAAATTATATTCAACAAGCAATTGATATCGATATTTCGTAATCTCTACTGCTGACGCCTATTTAAAAAATATAAGTATTTGCATCTTTTTCTAAAATTCTTAATTACTTAAAATATTTTGCTCTTTGCATATATTGTGTGAATTAGGATATTTGGGCTCTAAGGGCTCTTCAGCCCCTATATGCTATCTATCCGCTACTGGACTTGGCTTTATATTGACTTTTTTTATTTCAAAATACCGGGCGAAAAAGGTTTGGTTTTAGCAAAATTTTGATTATTTTTGTTAAATATACACTGCCATGCACTTGAATAGGGACAAGCATTTTAAAGCGAATATACAACTATTTGACTGAAACAATCATATTAAATCAAAAGGCAAATATTTTTTAGCATTTAGTACTTCATTCTTTATTGAATTAAACAAAACAGCTTTTTCAAATTAACGCAGTCTTTTGTTAAAAAATTTTTTTTCAACGAGCTCTTCAAAAAAGGCATATCTTTAGCATGCTCTTGAATAGGGACACAGGTGATTTCATCATTCTGAGTAAAACTCCGCTCAATGAAGCTTATATTTTGACATCATATAAAAGTTTTAAACATAAAAAACTAAATTCGGTGGGCGTTCAAGCACTAACTGACGTAAAAAATGCAAAATAATGGCCTAAAAGGAGTAAAAATTTACTTACAGGCAAATTGATGAAAAAAATTTGAAAAAGCAAAAGTGTTTTATGCAATTTTCTTAAAAACCCATCAAATTATGGGAATAATATGAAAGGCCGCACATAACAATTTTTTCGTGTACTGCAGAGCATCGAATTGTTCAAAAAAAACTTAAATTCACATTGTTCAGCTTTGAAAATTAATTCAAAACTACTATTAAATGAAAGTGTCGATACGGTGCGGAGATTTGTACGTAAAGCTAAACATCTAAGAAGGTTAAAAATTATAAAAAAAAAGCCCACCACTTAATACCCAACGTAAAGATATTCGTCAAGTTATTGCTCGAAATTAATACCATAACGCGGCGCGCCGTACCATAACACCTTTCTTACGGTTATGGTGACGGGACAGAAAGTGTTCTTCTTATCGAATATCATGAAAATAACACAAAAAAACACACTCTCCATACAAGTGGAAGCGTTTTTTAACGGATAATTCCACGGTATGCCATTCCTTCTTCCGAGTCATATAATTTCGAGCAAAAACTTGACGAGGATCTTACCGTTGGGTATTAAGTGGGGGTTTACTTTTTAGTTTTAATCTTTTTAGATGTTCAGCTTTACGTACAACTCTCCGTACCGTATCGACACTTTCATTTAATAGTAGTTTTGAATCAATTTTCAAATCTGAAAAATGTAAATTAAAGACTTTTTGAACAATTCGATGCTCTGCAGTACACGAAAAAAATTTTTTTGTGCGGCCTTTCATATTATTCCCATAATTTGATGGGTTTTTAAGAAAATTGCATACAACACTTTTGCTTTTTCAAATTTTTTTCATCAATTTGCCTGTAAGTAAATTTTTACTCCTTTTAGGCCATTATTTTGCATTTTTTACGTCAGTTAGTGCTTGAACGCCCACCGAATTTAGTTTTTTATGTTTAAAACTTTTATATGATGTCAAAATATAAGCTTCATTGAGCGGAGTTTTACTCAGAATGATGAAATCACCTGTGTCCCTATTCAAGAGCATGCTAAAGATATGCCTTTTTTGAAGAGCTCGTTGAAAAAAAAATTTTTTAACAAAAGACTGCGTTAATTTGAAAAAGCTGTTATGTTTAATTCAATAAAGAATGAAGTACTAAATGCTAAAAAATATTTGCCTTTTGATTTAATATGATTGTTTCAGTCAAATAGTTGTATATTCGCTTTAAAATGCTTGTCCCTATTCAAGTGCATGGCAGTGTATTTCATATCAAAACCGCCAAATTTCAATTTTTTTCTGAGACGAATTTCGGGTTTATTAACTTAAAATTTTCAAATTCGTTGTAAGTGTTAATTAATTAGTTCTCTTTAATTTTAGAGATCAAATCTGAAACTCATCTCCTTTATTTCCCATATATTTTAAATTTTCAATTTTGAGGGCGAGCGTGCGTCCACTAAATGAAGTCCGATCGCTGCCAAACCTTTTAACATATCTATTGGGACTAAAACGAAACTTTTTTCGACCGGAATTTTGAAATCTGTTTAGAAGGGCTAGTTTAAAGGGGAATTCTCCATGTCAAGGCTGTTTTTTTGACCTTTTTTAAAAAAAAACTTATCTGAAAACGCAAAGAGTTTTTCCAATTCTGTTTTTTTTATTATGTTACAAACACATTAGAGTCAAAAAAAAATATTTTTTACTGCTTCGATGCGAGGGCTGTTCCAAAAGTTATAGGCCGTCAAAAAGGGTGTCAAAAAATAAAAGTTATAGTGGCTGGCGGCCATGATTTCAGGTCTCCAGGATGTCTGAAATGGAAAGTAAAAACGGGGTTATAATCAGAATAGATGTAATTCTGGTCTGAACCTCGAACAATTTTTTGAGATTATGTTTGACAAAATGGAGGCCATTAAAAAATTAAACATCGACTTTCGGCCCTTTTTTGTTTTTTTGTGAAAAAAATAGTAAACATATTATTATGATTGAGATTTAGACCAGAATGGTGACAATTCTGCGTCGATTTCAGTTTTGATCATCAAAATCTGATAAGTGTAACTGGAGATATCATGGCCGTCAGTTCAAAAAACGTGGTTTCGAGATAACCGCGTTTAAAGTTTCAACTTCGTTTTTTGAAAAAAAAAATTAAAATGAAAATTCAAAAAATGCTGTTCTAGAATGGTGACAATTCTTCGTCGATTGCATACTATTTCATCAAATGTTGGAATTATTATTATAAGTTATTATAAACTTACAGATATTAGTCGGCGATGCCGGCTGCATACAGCGGACCTTCCTCATTTTCAAAAAAACTGTTTTCAGCATCAGCTCTCTCTGCGTGCCATTCTGCTTTCTTTAGATGCGGCCGCAGCTCTAGTTTCTGAGCGTTTTAGTCGGTAGTAACATTGCGTAAGCTAGCCTTCGATAATTATCGTTTAAAAGCCGATTAATAATCTATATCGATCTGGGCGATAATATCTTACCATTCAAATTCAAGAACGAGCCGCTATATCACAGTTTTATTGATTGGAAATGTATTTACTCAAAAATTTCTCGTTTTAGCGAAAACATTGCTCCACTAAATACGCTAAATCTTCTAAAGTATTTCGAATTTCAAAGAATCCTTTTGGGGCAATATTCTCAAATACCGAAGCTATAAAAAAAAGCCAAAAAAAATCGAAAAAAATTTTGCACATTGAGAATACCCTCTTAGTTTCTAATGTGTAGGTGAAGAATGCCGGCAGTACATCCCATATATCGTGCTCATGTTCTCTTATTTCCGCTTCAGCAGTCCATTCCACGGACTACTTATTGCCCGTTGCGTATCCTTCCTCGGCCATATTGGTCGTCAAAGTGACGCCTAGGTATTTAAAAGATTTGAATAATTCCAACTAAGTACCTGTTAGGCTGCAATTCTCGTTTCGCGCATATCTTCCATTTCCATTACGGACTACGAGAACTTTCGATTTCCTGTTTGATTTGAGGAGAAACCCTCCGACAGACTTTGACCATCCCAAGTCCTTGTGATGTTATTGCTGTATAGGCTTTCTAGGGTTTTTAACATGTTGGTGGATTCACCCAAGTTGATTAAGTCATATAGCAGGCAGTCCCTATTTATTGGTTCGAAAGCTGTCTTGAAATCTACAAAAATGCAATACATCTTTTTTGCTTTGCTCAGATATTTCTTTGTCGACTGTTAAATATATTTCTCTGAAGTCCATATGGTTTTCACTTAAGAGATGGTTTTGGTTGAAAAAATTGACCAGGTGAGCAAGAAGAACTGAATCAAAAATATATAAGATGAACCATTCGGTGGCATTTTTATAGAACTCACAGGGGAATCTATATGTTCCCATGGCTTTGTTGGATTTGTTCGAATCTCATTGTACGTGTGTCCAGGGCAGACTTTGGAAAAGTTCTGCCGGTGCAGATGGTTCAACCGATATTATTCTCCTCGTGCAAGATCCATTTAGTTTCCTCACCAAAGTATTAAAAGTTTTACTGTCTGTCATATTGCCAATATCCTTCTCCAATTTCTTTCGATATATAAAGACCGTAGTTTATTTTTACGTAATTGCTTATATATCGCATTTTGGCATTTATAAATTATTTTATCTTCCTAGTTTATAGAGCTTTTTCTGTCTTCCTCACAGTCTAAATCAAACCACGGTTGAAACCAACGTCAATTGTCTTTCGTCTGCATGAATTTCGCTAATATTATCTCTGATTTACCTGGGTAGCTTTTAAACCATCAACAATAACGGAATGGGCATTCGTGCTACAACATTTTGATCATCGCGTGGTTGTTGTCCCCTTTAGTATTGCGTTGTGTGTTGAGAGGAATAATGGTAAACAGAGAAGGTTGAATGTTTTCTCTTGCGGTCTGCGCACTAACATATCCGAAAAAATCCACAGTGACGTCGAGTTGTGTGTTCACTATCTAAAGCTAAATCGGGTTGCCACCACTGGCCTAGTCATTTATCTTACCATTTAGATAAGGGATCAAGGGACCCAATGGCCTGCAGGGCGGAAAACCTCCTAAAAATCAGAAGGGGTTCACTCTAAGTGTAGAATCAGCAAAAATTGGTTGGATTCACGCAGCAGGATCAAAAGGTCCCTAAACCTAGTTTCGGATTTTAATTGACATCACCAAAATGTTATTCGGTTTGGAAATTGACTGTTAATCGGTTTGCATGGCAAGTGGCACCATCCCGTTGAAACCAAAGCTCTTCAACATTAAAAGCGTTGATTTAAGGCCATATGGAGTCTCATTAGTTTCTAACATTATCTTAATAGTAAAATGCTACCAAGCCAATGCCCACCAAACAGTTACTCTTAAAGGTGCATCGGCTTTTCTATTATGATTTTTCAAAATTGCTCATTCCAGGTCCTTCGAGCCGGACCTTCCGAACCTTTAGAACATTTTCAAAATGTTTTCTTGTTTCTAATTTTCTTTTTAAATTTCCTCATCCTGTAGGACACCACTGGACGGGAGAATGCACAACGCATCTTCGATCGTGTGTCAGAGGCCTTCCATTACCTATCGCATGCCCAGCACGCCATCTCTGACCTTATGCTGGATCTCTCACAGCCTGGACCACGTGTGCTCACCTGCCGTCCGATTCTTGTCGAGCAGAGTGGGTACATTCGATCCAATAACATTTTTACGCCCAATCTGGTGGCATCGCCCATCGCTGAGATCAACCCGCAGGCGCCTGATAATGCTCCGGTCACCATAGCCAACCAAAATTTATTTCCCAGTGCCCAGCAGCTGTTGAACTCTCTGAACGTTCCGCCTCAGGCATCACCACCACATCGCGTTCTCGCAACACCAGCAGACGTGTTTGCCGAGGCCCGTAGAGCTTGGGGGGCGGCTGGGGCAGGAGAAGCCTCAGGAGCTGCTCCTGCAGCAGCTGCTGCTGCCGCTCCGACCAACTCCAGCGTGGAGGATCCAGTAGATGAACCCATGGTGGCGCCTAATGCAACTGGCCCCGGCGCTCAGCAGCCACGGCCCGAAATGGGTAAGTAACAAAGCTGATTTCATCCACTCAAAAGAGAGTTTCCTTTCTTGGAATAGATTAGAGTAAACCTTAACTGTTGTCGATTTTCTAGATGACCCAGAAGAACGAGCCGCACCAAGGCTGCGTCTCTATATGCCTATACCCTTGCCACCACCCAGTATGTTTGCCTTGTTTGACCGTTTCTGTTTTGTCCAAATTGTCCTTGCATTTTTATTTGTTAATTGATATCTGAGCTTACCTTTTATTTAATCTCCAATTGCCATGTTAGTTCGCCAATAACACCTGCCCTCTGACCTGTTTACCCCACAGAGTTGATCTCGTCCTCTAAAATATTCTTTTGTTTCAGATCCTCAGGTTCAGATGGCTCGCCTAATCCAGGCGGTGGTGAACAGTGCCACCAACGATGGCGATGTTCATGTGGAATTCAATTCACCCAATATCATGTCGATCAACTTGCCTGTGCATGTAATGACTGCTGCAGTGCGTCCTGCAGCTGCCGGAGCTCCTGCAACAGCAGCAGCTGCCACATCAACCACTGAAAATGCAGCTGCAACGAATAATGGAGAAACTACTGCAGCTGCAGCTGCTCCTGGAGGAGCAACCCCCTCTGCAGGTGCTTCAACCTCCACCGGGCGAGAACCGCGAGCTAGCACTTTGCCCACTACGGCCACACAGACTCGCTCCACTTCCCGTCCACAGATACAGATTGGCGGAAACAACAACTGGGGCGGACGCATTGCACCCACACACACCGCCTTCGATCGCTTCCTGCCCTGCAATAGCCATCACATTCGCGAGCCGGAGCCTCTGCCCCACAACAACAACAACAATAACAACAACAATCGCAGCACAAACACGGCACCTGGAAGCGCAATTGTTCCGCCACAACCACCACAGATAAACTTTTTGGCCGAACGGGCGCGCTTCGCTGGAATTCCTGATCAACGTGAACACTTAGGTAAGTGAAGCTTAAATGTTGCCAAAGCCATAACGCCTTTACACTCGGCCACAACACACTGCACGCTTTTTCATCCTCATTAACTTAACAGAGATGGAAACTGGTTTTCAAAAGAAAAAACAATTATTGTTGCCAAGAGGCTCGCGATTGAATGTGATTTGGTTTAAGTTTATTTCTAAATACTGAATGGGACAACCTTAAAATTAAGGCGATTCCGAATGGCAATATTTTCTATACTTCTCTTATGGTATCAGTCAACGGCTCCCTGTTAAAAGGGTGAGAAATACTTTTGCATTATTAACAAGGTTCGGCTCTGAATTTAATGATTTCAAGGAACGAACCCATAAAGGAGAATACAAATATATTCTATACAATTGGCCGCACTTGTTTTTTCAGTGTGCGCATAAAAACAGCGAAGCCTAAAATCGTTAAAAATGAGAGAAAATAGATGACATACATCAACACTCTCAATGTAAAAAGTACCTATTATGTTTCATGTTGTGCAAGGGGTGCAATATTTTGGCCGCATATTTTGGTTTCCTATTCTGTGTTTGCTGGCGGCGATTTTATTTGCACACACTTGGTTAGGTAACTATTTGCAATAAGCTTAAAAAATTCCAAGTGGGTCAGTGCTGTAAAATGTCGAGAAATTCTGGCACTCAAAAATGAGATTTGCTCATCGTGAAACTGCCAGTAAAATTGATCGCTCCAACAAAGTTGTGAGAAATCTTTGGAATAACCATATTGAATATGGAAAAAAAGAATCCGGAGGACGTAAGCCGACTAAAATTATCGCCGAAAGGTAATTGCTGCTAGTAATTCATTAGACCACTAATGAGTAGGTGTGTCGCTGGACCGTTGCACAAGCTTTATGGCAGTGTTCGGCAAAACACACATGCTTATTTTGCCATTGCATGCGTGCGTTCAGACACGCGAGAGCGCTCTCAGTTAGCACATGTTTGTTATTGCAAAAGAGAGCAGTGTACGCTCGTATAGTGTCTGTGTGTCGACGCCGCTGCTACAGAGGATGGACGTCGCTACTAGTCTATAATCGATATTTTTTTTAACGATATAAAAGCATATTTGTATAGTCGCACTTGATAAATGGTTCTTTTTTAATTTTTTTATACTTCTTTAAATGCGGTCTGAAAGGTAAATCAGCCACATGATATTTTAAGACTTTCTGTATATTTTAATATCTTGTGAACGACGCATATGTATAGAGAACAAACTCTTACTTTTTATGATGCTGTTTTTGCTTGTTTTCGTGAGATTATTAATAAAATTTAATTCTGAAAATTAATTTTCCGATCAGAATTCTCTTAGGCTCAAAACAAACCGCCGAATGTTGATTCTAATTACCTTACAGATTGCTCCACTGTTGCATTCTTGAGGTCATTCTCAAAAAGTGAATTTTTTTGTTTTCTACTAACGAATGCTGTTTTTTGATAACTATAACGGACACAAAGAAGAGCTGATTGGACTGCTATGTCTGCAATTGAAAGTAAAAGTTTGCCTTTTACATGTAAAGCAGCATGCTCTCCTGGTAATCCCGGCACAATAGTTGGTTTGCGATATTCATATATAAGACAAATTGCTGAATTTTAACATTGGTGCCCAAACACACACTAACACGAAGTAAAAGTCATTATGTTAAACATGGGCTACAAGCAAACCACCAAATTTGTGAGCGTGTCGGCTGCGACGCCGGAAGAATTATGACTTCCTATCACATGTGACAGGCAACTGACATTTTGGGCACCTCTGTTCTAAAACAAAGAATAAAACTCTTGACGTTTGTCTTAGCGCTGCTCAAAAGGGGTTCCGTACACTTCTCCCCCTGTGGGTGAACTAAAAACCTGTCCACCCATGGCAACGCCATTGACACAGCTGCTGTTCCTATTAGTGACACTTGAGGAGTTTGATTGCATATCAATGAAAAATTTAGCCTTTTAACGATAGATCATCCTTGACATTGATTTGCTCTGCGGCGGATGACCTGCCGCAATGTACATATTAGAGCCCTACACGAGTCTACTCGTAGTGGCCTTCGAAACCCATTTAAAAAAACAGTTCGAATACAATTTGCAACAATTCCTCTTAAATTTTCCGCTGTAAAAATAGTTAAGTAAATATTTTGAAATGAAAAATATTAAAACTGTATACCTGTTGATCGTTGTTGACCGTCCGTACATTGATTCTATCGTTCATTGATAGAAGGCGACTGGTCATTCGTCCGTTGCGAACGTGGTGAATTGTTACGGACACCTAACCGCACTTATAAACATCGTCCGTAATTTAATTTTTTACCCACACTTTTCTCAGAAATATTTTAAATTTATTGTTTTGGAATTTCTGACGTTGAACCCTATGTACGTTGAACAAGCTATGTAATCATTGCGTTCAGCTCGTTTGCTCTAGTTGTTTTGTTAAAATGAGCGGTTTGAACTGAACTGTTTAAAACGAATCGTACAAAATATTTCAAATTTCAAAGGCTTTTGAATCGATGAATCGTTGACTCACTTTAGCATAAAACATGAACTGACTTAAAACTCTACTCGTGCAGGGCTCTAGTACATATGTCTATGTCTTATGGGGAAATACACAGAAAGGTCAGTGGAACATGGGTTAATAAGGTTATAAGAAAAGATGCGCGAATTGTGTTATAATATAATAATGTTTGAGGCGCCACGAATGATAAACGATCACGCACGATAAAAATGCATCTCCTTAAAAATAGATTACAAAATTTATAAGTTAAATAAGGTGCTTTTTATTCCATCCCTTAAAAAATAAAACGCTGAATTTATCTTTCGTTTATAATTTAAAAAAGAAATTTCACATTTGCTTAAAAATGTAAACTTGTTCGCATTTATTTTAATAATCTGCTATCACTTGCTTGGAAGTTGTTTTTAAATATCGATAAAACTTACAAAAATTCCATAAAACCAGATGCATCTTTACTGAGATTAAAAACAGGGCTTAATCCGAAACGTTCGATTCGGTGCCGGTCGTCCGGTAAGGTTTTATCGGTTTTCAATTAATCGGTTCGGTCCGGACCGTATTTTGTTTCGGTGGTGTAGGTATCACGATATAGTATATTATTTTAATATGAAAAAAAAACAAAATTTAATAAATATGTACGACGTTCTGCTACGCCGCTCACAAAGCGAAGGAGTGAAGCGTACTTACAATTACCATCTATTTAATCTTTATTTAGCAAAATTCACATTTGTTTATTACCCGTCTTCATAAGAATCAAAACGTTATAAAATTTTGCAAATCTGCGATTTTTGGTCCGTTTGATCAACACGTCTCATTAACTCATATAAGAATTTTGCAAATTTATACTTTCGAACTCATGTAATTTGTAAATTTCCGATTTGAGACAGTTCGGTCTACACCACATATTTTACCCTCTACTATCAGTCTAACAAACTTCATAAAATTTTGGGAATAAGAAAATTAGCAAATTCCATTTATTTTAGTTTTTTTTTTTGTGTTTCATTGTTGATCTACAGCTTCTGTTTACGTCTTCCATTCCAAACTTTGCAATATTTTGGACTGTCAATCTTTTTTTTTGTCTACATACATAAGATAAAGAACTTTAAAGGTCGGAAATGTTATCTCAGTTACATAATTTTGCAACTCTAACATAATTAGGCAGCTTAAAACCGGAACCGTACCGGTCCAAAGTTTCGGTTCGTTCGGTTTTATCGGTTCAAATATAACGGTACGGTTTCGTTCTTAAAAAAATTTTGTATCGGTCGGTCGTCCGGTCCGTTTAAACGGTTTATTCGGTTAACGGTTCCGTTCGTTCCGGTTCGTCCGGTGCCTGATTAAAAACGATAGTTTTGATGATCCTCGGGATATTTTCGTTATCCATTTAGACCAGTGTTGCCCACATTTCATTTTCCTTATCCCATGAGATAGCAAATCATAATTCTGCCAGCGAGGGGAGCCGTCACACGCATAGAGAGAGAGAATACGTGTGCTCTATAAATAGCACGCACACACATATGTGTGTTTACTTCGTGTTGCTCTGCTACACACACAGTCGCAAAGCTTGGTAGTGTGGTAGCTTGGGCCCCTTTGGAGCTGTTAAGCAAATTTTACATTTAGACTGAAAAGTTAACTATTCATTTTTGGGATCCATTGGATATTTTTTAACTCGATTTATAGTCATTTAAAAAGGATATATGAGAAAAGAAGAAAATTGGTTGTCCCTCTGCAGAACATTCTTTGGAATTGACGATGCAGCAGGGTGCTCATCGTCACCCTGAGTTTTATGATTGTACAAATTTTCTAAGTTACCAAAATATTAATTCATATCAACATTCATATTTTGAACTTGTCCTATCTGTGTGTGTATTGTGTGTACAGTACACTATGCTAGCAACACATAGGGGTGGCTATTTGCGTCGCATCTGCGTTGTTTTCAATCAAAAGAGGCACGAGCTTTCCGAAGCCAACAACAAAGAACAATTGGAGCAATTGATCGACAGCGCCAACCAGTACATCGAACACCTACATCTGCTTCGACTTCGTGAGAAGCAACAGAAATAATGCACAATACAGCGGCAAATGGTCAGGAATGTACTTTAATCTCCAAAATCAAAGGCACTTTGCCTTTGGTACCATAAAGTAGGCTCATTGCTGCCAATGTCAAACAAACCACATAAACTTTAGTAAAAGAAATTTTTCTTTATAAATCTATTTTATGGGCGGTGAGGTCGTCAATCGTGTGGATGCATGTTGCAGCTACAATATCCTCATTTCGACTTACGCCAGGCGAGCTATACTTCCTTGTGAATGGTCACAATGTATTATTGAGATTTTTGAAATATCACATGCATGAATTGCATAGTGAAAATTACGCTATTGTTATCAATCCTGATAAAACACCTGCTGCACGTGCTCAGATTTAATATTTATTTAATATATATTTTGGGATATAGTTTATACTCGTACGTAATGTTTGCTTGCATACTTCGCACGCAAGAGAAATGGATTCGAAAATTTGTAGGACAGACACAACAACAACAACGCGCACGGTTTTTGTTCATGTGGCATCTGGAACGAAAAGAGCAAGAACCAAACTTTTAAAAAAATTAAAGGATTAATACGATTTGACATTTTCTAAGCATGATAACTTTCAACTGGTTTCCATCTCTGTCATCTCAATTTGCATTCTATCCGTGTCATCATTTAGTCATCTCAAATCGCATTCAACGCGGCAATGGCGCCGCACACTCAACGTGGTCGTCGGGGCGTCAACGACCCGCAAATCAGAGCAGGGCCCAGGCTCAGGGGGCGCCCGTCGCCATCGTTGGTGGTGGCAGCGCCAATGGGCGCATACAATTAGCCCGGCGTGGGCGCCCAATGGGAGCGTCATCGGCCATAACCCGCGAGCGGCTCGCGTCCTTCGTTGGTGGTGGCAGCACCAACGCAGGCGTACTGACCGCCCGCCGAAACACCAGCCGCTTGTCGAGACAATTCCCTACTAATATTTTGCTTAATAATCTGAGAAATAATGCGCAAACAGCTTCGGCAGGCAGCGCCGTCGCCGCGGAAGGAGGCGCCACAGCAACCAGCGCGACCAATGCAACGGCACCAGTATCCTCCACATCCAATGAAGTGGTCCCGCCGCCAGTCACAGCCTCATCACCGCAGTTGCTGTCGCCTGCAAATACGGCTTCCAATTTGCGTACCCAGCTGCGCAGCTTCCTCAACGACAGCGTTTTTGACGGGGCGCCCATCAACGAGCAGACGATTCCCGCCGCCATTGGTCGTGCCCTGGAATGGTTCGGCGACAGCCTCATCTATTTGACGCAGTACGAGCGACTCGAGTACAATGCCCGTGACTCTGTATGCAATATCCTGCGACAGAGTCTACGCCTGATTATCGAGCTGTGCAGCGCAGCACCCGACTCTGAGATCAGCGTTGGAACGGAGCGCGGACAGTTTGAGCAGCGTCTCGAGCAGATCTGTGAGCAGTTCCGTAAGCGACTTTACAGCGTGCTCTTCCTGTGCCTGGGCAGTGCCAATGCCGAGCTCTACTGGCGTCAGTTTATGCGGCTGCTTTGGGTTTCATTGCGATCGAGTAAGTGTAGGAACTGATTACCCATTCCAGTCCCATTCTTACTGTCATCACTTTACAGATTTCCGTACTGAAGCGGTGGACTTTTTATGCATCTACACTGATCCCACAATTCCTACCCAAACGGATACGGTAGATGCGCAACAGTTTCTTGTGCTGCGTAGTACGCAATCCGCTCTTCCCACAGTCGTAGCGGTAAGTACCAAAAGACGCGCTCAAGCAGTACTAAGGCTTAACTAACCGCAGCCTTTTATGACGCCGCCGCCGGCTTTCAATTTACAGCAGCAGCAGCAGCAGACGCTCGACAATGACATCGAAATGGCCGAAGTGGCCGGCGGTAGCGGGAGCAGCAACAGCAACAGCAGCAACGGTAATTCCGAAGTGGAGACGTCTCTGCCCACGGTGAATGTGGGCTCTGAGCCCTGGCATATCAATTTCGCCAACGACTGGTTGCCTGTGATAACGCGTGACTTAGAAACCCAGAGCGAGGTATTATTTAATGTCCAGTTTCGAGCCGACTTATTACAATTATTCTCTCATCTCTTTCCCCAGCACAATCGCCCCCAGCCGGCCTATTCGGATGCCTACATATCGGGCATGTCCGCCAAACGTCGAAAGATTATCCAAACGGCGGAAAAGCCATCGGCTACCGTTGAGTGTCTCATTGCAAGCGGTGTACAGCGTGCCCTGCAGAGCGCCGGCCTGGGTGGTAGCCATGGCTCAGCCGCCGCTAGTTCCTCGATTAGTGCAGATGCTGTGATGACCGCCATTGCGAACGATGCTGGCATCCAGGCCTCGTACACGGAGGCGGTGCGAAATAATACCCGCGAACGGATCAAACAGGATGTCGACTACAAGTCGAACAAATATCCACAGATCGCCAAGTTTGCCGAACAGAAGTAGGCATGTGGACCCGTCAGAGAAGGGGCGATCACCACTTAGTGCTTGTTGTACATTTTACTTTAAAAAGCATACATTGTATTTAATTTAGTTAAGCTAAGCTCTGTTTAAGCCGAGCTGAAAATATCGGCAACGATACAAGACGGCGATCATATGGAATGTTAGCACTGGCTTCAATTATATTACATAGATCTAATAGTAATACATTCGTCTGAGATATATTCACAATCCATATAGCGAAACCTTTTTCAAACTATTTGCTTGGGACAACAACGACATAGCAACAATGCTGCGCTCCCAATTGTCCAAATGGCGGTGGCGTCTTTTGGTCGGATGACGCCACAGTGACCACCAGCGACAGAAGAGCCGTGACGACAGCAAATTCCAGCGAAATATTTTGGCCGGCGCACAATGATTGACGTGAGCCGATGGCACATGATTGCTGAGGTTGGATCTGGATGGGTTGTGGAATTTTGCAGTCGCTCGAGTGGAAAACAGAACCATTACTGCAAGAAGAACAACTATTGGCATTTCCAAGAAATTGCCTTTCTCATGATTTGTATATTGGACCTGCCCACGCCACTCTTCTCCTTGTTGTTGTTGTTGTTGTTGTTGTCACCTGCAATCAAAATACGAAAAAATGTGACATAAAAAACTGTTGAGAATATTTATGTGCAAAACGCGAAAGAAAACATGTACGAATAAATATTAATTATGAATATTTTGCCACTTTCCTTTTTTTATATGAATACTTGTGTGATTGGAATTTTATAAATAACCCGACTACGTAATTATAGTATTTTGATCGACTAAAAATAACCATGCCAAAGCGGGACGTTGTTGCGGGGGCGATGCCATATTTAAATTGCACTCGCAAAGCAAAAGAAAAGAATTAACTGGCACGGAAATGCAGCAAACAGGGTCGAATAAAAAAAATTACAAAAGAACTGGAGCCCTAACAAAAAAAATAGAGATATAATCGGTAAATTATCCAGACGAAATTTTAGTTCATTGAACCAGGTTATCCAAAAATCAAACATAAAAAAAAGATACATTTTCCAGCGCTTTAAATTAATTAGAAAAAAAATGTATTAAAAGTTCTTATATAGAACCAAGGAATTGAACCGAATCGAATTTCGGTTCAGGTTCCGGTTCTGGTACGTACCAAAACTGCCCTTTCGGTAAAAGGTTCTGTTCGGTTCTGGTTCCGGTACCTAAATTTTTATTTCGGTATACTGGTATGTACCGGTATGGACCAGTAAAATTAACAGATAATAATTTTAAACGATAGTCCAAACAAAGTGGGTAAGAAAGCTTTAGACTAGTATATGTACATTAATTAACAAGTTTATTTGCTTGTTTGTTTTCGATACAAAATGCACTAGTTTATATTCATAAGACGGTTAAAATAAAAGAGATGAATCAAACCATAGTTTCAAGGAAGATAAATTAATGATTACTTTTTAGAAGCATACTAGCGGTCAATGTATTTCCTTCCATCTGTTTTCTTAGCAGAGACATTCCGCACAATAATTAATATACTGCCTTAGCACCAATCATAGGGCTTATTAATAGTTATAACTAAAGCCTCTTAGTTCATTGATTTAGACTTTTGCTTAATTTAAATGTGTTCAATGGTCCTGTCCCACATCTCAACATTTATACAAAGTAATTGGGTCAAAGCTGTTTCCTCATATAGTTGCAATTGAACAGATGTGTCCAAGAAAATGCCACATAGAAATGCGTTATTTTAAAGACACTGGTCTTGTATTTTTCTATTTCAATGAACAAAAGTTTTTCTAAGCCAGAGTCTTTTTTATTTAAAGCTCAATTGTAAAGCCAAATTGCGTTAAAATCCACCAAAACTAACTGCTCGCCTTGCAGTCTTGTTGTTGCACTCAAAACCGAAACTATACCGGTACAATGTTTTGGTTCTTTTCGGTCTTTTCGTTTCTCGGATACACGTATAAAAAAAATTTAAAAATATCGGTTGCGGTACCGGTTCTGAGTTTCAATCGTTTCTTTTCGGTATACGGTTCCGATTCCGGTTCCGGTTTGATTCCCTGTTTAGAACATATTTGTTTTATCGAAACTATTTCAAAAGATTGAAGATGCTTCACGTGATTCTTAGCATTTAGAAATGCGGCAAAACCCAAATAGTCAGATTAGAGACTTAGCGACGGGTTCTTTCTGTTCTTATCAAAGCAGTTTTTCACACTCCAGATTTTAAAGCGTATTTTCATCAACAATTTTGCAGAGTCAGCTAAATAACATTGCTTTTTTCCAGGTCCATGAAATTTTTTTCTGTAATCAAACAATTAATTACCAAATACAATTACAATTCTTTTTTTAAAAAAATTGCAATTACCATTACAATTACTTCAAGAATTGTAGTAATTTCCGATGAAATTATTTATTAAATAAAAGTAGATGTAACACATTTTTTAATTACCCTAAAAGTGGTACTTTTAAACACGATTTGCAGATTAACAAACTTTAAAAATATATATTTTAAAATCTTATTTTGGCTTTCCTAACATCTTTGCTTTATCAAAAAATTCCTAACGGCTGGGCTGCGAAATGTCTCTCTGTTTTGTAATATTGTGTGACGTAAACTATGCAAGCGATGGTCACCAAAAACCCCTAAAGGACGAAGACATTTCGCCGAACGCATGCCGAAGCTGAGGAAAAGACAGCAAAAAGCCTTTCAGTCGCTGGCATTACATTACATTAAAGTTTCTTAATGTTAACTAACAGAGCATTTACATTATAGTTAACTTATTAACATAATGGGAGAAGGCTGTGTATGCTGACCCGAAATACATATATGACAAAATTGTGTCCCTTGATGAAAAATCGAAAAGTAGGCAACATATTTTTTATTAACAGGCACCGATCCTAAATATGTGAAAAAAGATGATATTCCTTAATATAGCTCCGCTATTCATAAACCGATTTTTATCAAAATTTTAGAGATCTACGATTTTTATATAAAACCAGGCATGAGACCCTAAAATTTGGATACAAAGAACATCTGTAAGCATCTCCTCGTACGCAGTTTTTCAAATAACGCCTAGGTTCGCGATTATGGTTACTTTTGTACTTCCAAAACACAGTAACAACAGTTTGAACTTATTTTTTAATGGGTCAACATAAAAATCTACAAAATTCAGCATGTACGGACAGAAGCAATATAAAAAATCCACTTAATCCGTAAAATTGGTTAGATTTATGTCGGGAATGGATCAAAAGCGAAAATTTATTCATAAGTATTGTACTATTTAATTATACTATTTTTCTAAAGCTACAATTCGGATTTAAGGGTTTTTTTAATTAGAAAAGGAAAAACCCATCCCTAAAAATTAATTCAAGACTGGCCACCTCGCTGAAATAGTACATTTTATGTGCTTCTGCTTGCAGTTGATATTGAAAGTGCTGCACGTGCGTCCATTGCGCTTTCAAGACCAATATGCCTGTAGAGCAGTGTCCGGCACCGTTCAATGTTTTGTGCATACAAGTAGCGACGTCCATCCTCTGTACCAGCGTCGTCGATACACAGACTCTATACGAGCGTACACTGCTTTTTTTTGCACTAACAAACATGTGCTAACTGAGAGCGCTCTCTCGTGTCTGAAAGCACACATGCAAAGGCAAAATTAGCATGTGTGATTTGCCGGACACTGCTGTAGAGCCATGTCTTGTCTTTCCGACTGTTAGTCCGTCCGTCTGTTTCTATGCTATCTGCCCCTTCAGTTTAAAAGCTATCTTAAACCAACTCAGCACGAAGTCTTCTGGTACAAATACGCTGCACATTTGTCGAAACTGGCTGGATCGGATAACTATAGCATATAACTGCCATAGGAAGGACAGGCCGAAAAAGTAGTTCTACCTGGAGTTAGCTTCCCTCTATTTGTTTTCCAAAATTGGGCTCATTTTATAAATATTTATGAAGTTTTCGACCAAAAAAATGAATAAACCTTAGAATTTCTAAAAATTCTATGGTCGAAAAAAACATAATTGTTATTGTTTATTTCTGTAAAACAGAATTTCGGATCTACTTAAAAGATTTTTAGGATGTAAGATCCCAATAGAACGTTGAAGCAAATAAAAATAATGAAAACGAGAAGGCCAAGCTAACTTCGTCTTTGCCGAAGTTTAAATACCCTTGCAAATGTTTTAATACCACAGAGTTTACGAACGTCAGCATTAAAACAAACCATTTTTCTGATAAAACCCACTTTTTGACCGATAGTTTCTATGGCAGCTATAAGATATAGTCATCCGATTTTGACAAAAACTTCCAAATCTGTGTAAAAGCGTATAAAACTAATAATTTACGAAGCGGAAGGCGTTTACATTAAAAACAAAAAAGTTTTCTCACAAAGACCCACTTTTCGACCGATAGTTCCTATGGCAGCTATAAGATATAGTCATCCGATCCGGTTGGTTCCGACATATTATCAGTGTGCAGTAAAAAGAAAACTCTGTGCAAAGTTTCAGCTCGATAGCTTTAAAACTGAGAGACTAGTTTGCGTAGAAACAGGCAGACGGACAGACAGACAGACAGACAGACGGACAGACGGACAGACAGACGGACGGACAAAGCTCAATCGACTCAGCTCGTCGCCCTGATCAAGAATATATATAGTTTATAGGGTCGGAAATGAATATTTCTATGCGTTGCAAACTTCTGGGCAAAATTATAATACCCTTTGCAATGGGTATAAAAAATGGTATACAGTACCCTTAAAGTTTCAAGAAATTTTTTTTGCCAAAAAAATTTAAAATTTTCACTAAGGCCCGTTTTTTATGGTAAAATTATAAAGGTAATTAAGGGTATAAATATCAGGGCTGAAATCCTCCCAGAAATCGGTAGGGGTTCACTCCGGGGTTCGAACTTGAGACATTTTTTGGGTTCGGGTTCACGGCGCGGGTTCAGAAGGTCGCTGAACCGAGGTTTGGGTTTTTATTTAGATAACTTGTAGGAAAATTTAATCAAACATAAACATTTTATTCATATATGGGTAATTATTTCTGAAGTGGGCAACTATTTTTTTTCATAGTCTCTAAAAATTTAAATTTTTTTGCCTGGATGAAACCGCAGTTTTCAACGATTTTTAATAGATTTTTCAGAGTTTTACCATTGTGTGATGCAAAGATATAGCGACTGTTTATATTTGTTAAAGTTGGTTATAACTAAATATTTAATGGGCCTAAAAATAAATAAAAATTTTCAAAATATATTATTTTCCCTTTATTTTGTGGTAAAAATATTTGCGATGGTTGAACTGGAGGAAGAAACCGCCGAAACTTATACTTACTTACTTACTTCAATATATTGAAGTTTAAAGGCCTAATAATATCATATTCAAACTTGGATCATCAAACATTTTAGAAGGCTTCAAATCATTAATTCCTAGAGCAATGAGCATTAGAGATAAAATTTACATTGCTTTCCAATTTCGAGTGGTGTTACGCGATTGTCCGCATAGGACATCAAAGTGGGTAGAGTCAAAGGAAGATGGTTGACTGTACAGCGGCTTCTAGAACCTCCAGGTTGTAGCTTTGCCTAGCCTCTGAAATTCGGCATAGGTTTTCTCAAGTCAGCTTTTCTGTGACTGTTTGGGAACTCCAAAGGCAGCTCAAAAAAAATGGAAACAAGTGACAACGCCAAACTTGACACAACACCTTGGGTATGTGTGTGCACCCATTTCGGCCCTTTTGTATTAGTTGAGGAAATTCTCTCCCCTCAGTTAAGCCACTTGGTATAAGTTAATCATTATTGTGTCTTTCAGCAATCTATTACACTGAGCACCACTTAAACGTTGATAGAGTCGAGATCAAAAAATTCTGAAGAGTGTGAAGGTAGTAAAAAAACGGGAAATTGATTTAAATTCAGCGACCAAAAATACATGTGGAAAGTCTACTGTCTTCTCCGCTAAAAGAGCTATTAAAACTGTGTTATTATTCTCTCACAATATTTCGATGTCCATATTATTTAGCTGTCAAATCGAGGATGTAATTATATAAACTCGAACTGTCAATTAATCATTTTGGTGGCCCCCCTTCGACACCCTTTCAGTCCGCCCCTGCTTTCTGCCAACTAAATGACAAGCACTTGGCTGGCACGCGCATTCTGGCCTGGGTCTGGACCCGGGGTATGTGTGGAATTCGCAGCACAGCAGCATTTAAGGGGCTTTGGTTAATTATGTATGCGCCAGAACTCAAAATAAATTAAAGCCGAAGACTTTGATGCATGGGCTGTTGGATGTGGAGCCCGGTGGCAATGAAGCGTCGCCGCAGGGCTAGAATGGAAAATTTTCAACGACAAACCGACAAGCATGGTGTATTGTCACTTCCCCAAATCCACAGTCCGCAATCCTGGGAGCAGTTCTCTCAGCGCCATCAACAGTAATCATAACAAGCCGGCTCCATTCAATTGAATTAATGACCAGATCTTCAGCTCTCAGTGAAACGGAACGTCATAATTAAAAACATTCTCGGAGATTTCTTCGAGATTGTAAAAACGCATGTGGCTATGGCTGTCCCGCATCCCGCGACCCACGTCCCATGTGTGTGTATGTAAAGGACAATTTATCAGCAGTGCGTAAAGCCCAGTACATAAAAACCCAAGTGTGTGTGTGTGTGTGTGTAAGATGATAATGATGCCCCCTCGATGTTGACAGCGACAGCGACTTACATGCACATGTGGCTGTGGCTCTGCGTCTGTGCCAACTCCCAGCATCAGCATCATGCTCAAAGGGGGGGCATCTCTCGAGGCACGCACAATGCAGCCGGCGCCGGCTGCTGCAGCAGATTGAGATTGATGCCTGGCGCCGTCCTAGTCAAGCAGGAACACATGTAATTGAGTGTTGTGGACAATTATACAGAGTGCCTAGGTAGCAATAGGCCAATACCAGGCGACTTTTGCATCTTCTACCAAAAACGCGCTTAAATTGCATCAGAGCGACAGCGACGGCGGCGTCAGCAGCGACGCGACGCCAGCCGCAGCAGCTCCCATACTCATCACAACAACGAACAGATGTCGGATCGATCCTCAGCGATTTCAATTTTCATTCTTAGTCGCAAACGAACCGTGTAGGAATAAAGACGTGATCTCCGGGCTAGAAATCGTTTGACGAGGCATCGACTTTTACTTTGACTTCGGCTCACCCATATACAGACAGCATCTCAGCTCCGCTCAGTCCTATACTCGCGTTTTTCGAAAACAAATCAACATTTCTACTTTTTTTTTAGAAGATTATAATTGAGAGATGTGTGTGTCAGCAGGTCAACTGAACAATTGAGATAGCGAGAGCTCTACTCCCCCAGTTGGATGAGTGCGTGCCGTTACATTTTTTGGAAATTTGAAGCCTCGGCAGTCGCCGCTCAAAAGTGATCAAAATTCATAGAATTTACCACAAAACAAAAACCCAAGAATGGAAATCCCCGCACATATGTGAAGAGTGTAAAATTTTTCCAACAAACGACCCTTGCCAACAGTTCGCGCGTCCTTTGGTGCATGTGAAAACTGTGAAAGAAATACTGTGTAAAAGTTGTATTATAAAACTCCCCGCAAAATGACTTCCCTAATGTATGCCGTTTTAAATATTGCCACGCTCCAGTGTTCGGTGCGTCCGGAGATCTCACCGTGCACATGTGAGACAGGCAAATCGTACAATCATGTGGAACTCTCGTGCGAAAAGCTAGAGTCCTTCAATGCCGTGGTCGACAGTTTGGCCAATAAGCTGAATCCGAATATGAGCATTGATTTGAAAATTACACACTCTCAGCTGGATGATTTGGAAATGAGATCGTTTACGGATATGAATTTTAATTTGTACAAACTACGCATGAACTGGAACGGACTAAGGTGGGTTAGCACAGAGAAAGGGGAGGGTGAAAAGGAATTAGATAAAGTAGAACAACAATTAAAATTGTGTAGCACTTTCGAACTCTTAAAATTTTAGATATTTATCATTAAGCAGTTTTTAGTTTTCATTCACTCTTCGACCTACAATATTATACATATTTCTGGGTTCGAAATGGAGACATAAATTGTCTATAATTGCCTTTACACTTGTCATATATCTCTAAAGAGACTCCTGTTGATATTGTAATATTAAATCAAATATCTCTAAGTATTTAGAAAATTTAGCCTTCTTTGATAAAATAGTAATCGTTCTAATTGATAAGATATTCTCTTTATGAAAAGCTTGACCACCGATATGACAAGTGTAAAAAACAACAAAAATTTTTGTCAAAAGAAAGTTTGAAAGAGAACTGTCAAACTACCGATAACAGTCCCTTTCAAATATTTCTATGAATTCTATTGTGAAAATTATTTGTTCAGACAAATTTCATATCTATATCTATATATATATATAAAAGAAAGTCGTGTTAGTTACACCACTTATAACTCAAGAACGGCAAAACAGATTTGGGTGAAAATTGGTAGGGAGGTAGCTTAGAGCCAGGAGACGGACATAAGATACTTTTTATCCCGTTCGACAGCGTTCCCATGTGGAACAATCGCGGTTTTTTGTTTCTCATCCGATCAAGCTCAAACTTATTTTCAAAGATCTATATGAAAATTCAACTACAACTGCATACCAATCTTCCGGAAAATTCACCCCCATTGGGTGGAAAGTGGGTGGTCAAGATTGTATGGGCGAAACTTAAGTTGCCAGCGACTAGCTCCAAACTCATTTTCAAATTTACATATAACAAAACATAAAAAAGTGACTTTCAAATTTTGGAAAATTTATCCCCAAAGTGGAAAAATTCGCGGAAAACTGTTGTATGAAACTTTTTTGTTTTTCATCCGATCAAGTTCAAACTTATTTTCAAAGATCTATATGAAAATTCGACCACAACTGCATACCAATCTTCCGGAAAATTGGGTGGAAAGTGGGTGGTCAAGGTTGTATGGGCGAAACTATAGTTGCCAGCGATTAGCGTCAAACTCATTTTCAAAATTACACATAACAAAACATAAGTTGTAAGCATAGTACGCGAAGTGGTCTGTGGGCAAGTGGGTGGGATGTGGGTGGAATGTGGCGGTATGTGGGATGGATGTGGGTGGGATGTGGGTGGCAAGTGGGTGGAATGTGGGTGGGATGTAGGTGGGAAGTGGGCGGAAAGTGGGTGGGATGTGGGCGGGAAGTGGGAGGGATGTGGGTGGGATGTGGGAGGGGATGTGGGTGGAATGTAAAAGGGAAGTGGGTGGTTTTTGGGCGGGAAGTGGACGGGAAGAGGGTGGGAAATGTGTGGAATGTGGGTGGCATGTAGGTGCGAAGTGGGCGGAAAGTGGGTGGGATGTGGCGGTAAGTGGGAGGGATGTGGGTGGGATGTGGGCCTGAAGTGGGTGTGCGTTGGTTCTATACTGTTGAATGCGCGGCGAAGCGTGACGGGCTATTTACTAATGAAACAAAAGTATTCTTCCATGGTTGTCTATTAAAACTGACACGCGGACGAAGTCGCGGCGGGTTTTGCTAGTTTTTTATAGATACACAAAAAATTTACTTCAAAACTTAACATAACAGGATTAAATATGTCTGATATCGTTTCAAGCATTGCATATTTAAAAATAAAATCACAAAAAGTGATTGTTTTAGTGACCTCTTTTTCTACGGTTTAAACTAAAATATTTCCCACTTTCGGTATTTATGTATAGATATTCCTGGACATGTATAAAATTGTCTTACTAATATTATAAATGTGAAAGTTTGATTGTTTGTCCGTTTTGTTACTTAACACGCACAAATGTCTTAACGGACTCGATGGAATATTCAGAAATTTGCCAATATGGGACAAAAATCGCGCAATTTCCAAAATTCTTATTATGAAGATTTGATAAAAGGCAAGAGTACACATGTACTTAAAGGAGGTGTGTAACAAATTGTCAAAAAAATCGCGAAATTCTCAAATTCTCATTTCAGTTTGCCGGCGGGCAAAAATGGGGAACAGATTGTGAAATTTGCCAAATTTTCATTTGAATATTAGAGGCGTAGATTGCCAAAATTTTTCACATGACCAAAAACTACACTACTTTACAGCCAAAAAGACCCATTTCTACTGAAAATTTTTTTTAGTGTAGTTTGGAATGGAGATCTCAAAAATCGATTTCAAAAAATTTTTTATGGCTCCGTTTTTGACATATAATTTTTTTTTTTTTTTTTGGTAGGGGCACTTACTTTTTAAGCCATATCTCACTTTATAATTGTCAGATAGAGTCAAGCAAGATAAGAATCAAAAGGTTATTGCGCTGCCAGTAATCGAGTAGAACATTGTTTTTAAATTGGTTTAATAGTTTGAATGCAATAACCAAAAATATTTTTAAGAACCACACTTCTACGAAGAAAAACAGATATCGATGATCAAAATCTGTGAACAAACACAGGAGCTGTAAGCAATTTAGTGCAAAAAATGTGATATTTTCCTGATTATTTTAAAATAAATTTTCTTTTGCTTCGACTTTTGTTCCGATTCTAATTTGTTTTTCGTTCTGGCTTTTCGTTCACTTAATAAATTGAGCAAGAATCGAAGAAAAATACAATGTTAGTTTTTGAAAACACACAAAATACTCAAATTTGACTGTTAGTTCCTGTACTCAATTTGATCCATCTACGGTACGTGTTACACGATTTTCCTCACCAATACCTTATTTTCTTCGTTAAAGTGCGATTCTTCAGTAGAAAAATACAAATAGTTTTTTTGTATTTTTTTTATATTTTTTCTAGTCGTTTAAAAATGAAATTTCTTGGATTTTCGAGCAAAAAATCGATTTTTTTGAAATATTCTTGGTTGTTGAATTCAAATTATTGAACCGATTTAAAAACAATGCTCCACGCAAATATTGGCAGCTCCATTACCTTTCGATTTATTTCTTACTTGAATCTATCTGACAATTATGAATTAAGATATGGCTTAAAATGTAAGAGTATCTACCAAAAAAATTTAAAAAACTAATATTTAAAAAACGGAGCCATTAAAAAATTATCGATTTTTTAGATCACCATTCCAAACTATACTAAGAAAATTTTTCAGCTGAAATGGGTCATTTTTTTTTTTTTTTTTGTAAACTAGTGTTATTGATGTGAAACATCTTTAATTTCGGTACGGACGATTAGTAGGAGTAAAATTTGATTTCAGCGTCACGTGACGCTGGCGACATTCATATTTTGTGTTGTTGTTTTGTGGAGTTTCCGACAAACACACACAGACATAGGAGGATGGGTAGGAAAGATGCTGAAAAGGGGCAAATGGGTGGGTTCTGGGAAAGATCTAGGTGGGATCTGGGTAGGATCTCAGCGGGATCTAAGTGGGATCGGCGTAGGTTCTGAGTGGGATCTAAATGGAATCTAACTTGATTAGCTCTCGGCGAGATTTGAGTGGAATCTGGTTGTGCTCCGGTTGGGATCTAGAAGGGAGCTGGGCAGGATCTGGGTGGGATCTGGAAGGGATCTGGAAGTGATCTATGCGATATCTGGTTGGAATCTGGATGGGATCTGGAGGGCATCTAGGTGGAAAGATCTGGGCGAGATCTGAATGGGATCTGGGTGTGGGATCTGGATGGGAATTGGGAGGGATGTGGGTGAAATCTGGGCGGGATCTTTGTTGGATCTGGGTATGACCTTTGCGTGATCTAGATGGGTTCTGGGAGAGATCTGGGTAGGATCTGGGTGGAATCTGTGTGGGATTTAGTTGGGATTTGTGTGCTATCTGGGTAGTATCCGGGAACGATCTAGGTGGGATCTGCGAGGGGTATGAGTGGGATCTTGGATCTCACCTTGGTGATATCTTGGAGGGTGAAACATCATCAACACTACTCCCGGATAATTTTCTTTTCGCGAAAGTGTGCCTTGCTGATTTATATACCATTGAGAGAGCTTGTGATTTGAAAATAAGCTCTTAAACTATGCGTCATGTTTCACATGAAAGACCGGTGAGTGCTAGCGACACTCACACTTTTAATGAAGACTTAATGCGCGGCAGTAAATATTAGGAATATTTTTATACGGACCAAACTTTAAAAAAAAATCGCAAAATTTCCAAAACTGTCATTTGAGGTAAGATTTTCCGTAAAATTAGTAAAATTTTATAGGTTTCGGGAATCATTAAGATATGCTAGTTGGCAATTGTAGACGCATAAATAGTTAGATCAAAAGTTTCAAAAACTTGCGAAATTTTTAAAATATTTGAATGAGTTAGACTATAAAGTACCTGAAATACACAACATTTCATGATCAGTACAGATTATCTTGAAAATTTAATAGTTGGAAATTAAAGACGGGTAAATAGAAGAAAATGTGAAATATTTGTATATAAAGTTAAATTGACGTGTAGATCGAACGGACCAAAAAATCGAGAACCTTTAATGAGCTTCCTGAAGTTTGAATTAATGGCTATTGTTTAATAACTATTTGCTATGCCAACATTTGTAACATTTTTTTTTGTTAAAATTATAAGAAAGCTTGTGTTTTAAATTACCACCCAACAAAGATAACAAATATTTCCTCGGCATATGTTTATGACTCATGATGTGAAATGTTAGATGTGCTCAGTGTAATTAGCCATGACACGGCATAGCGACATATCTTCGACGACATATCTCCGCCCAGTACATTTTGCCGGCGGAGATATGTCGTTTTTTTTCTGGCGGAGATATGTCGTTTTAAAACGACATACCTCCGCCGTGATCAATGGCGGAGATATGACGTTTTGGAACGTCATATCTCCGCCGTGTTACAAACGACATATCTCCGCGCGGAGGTATGTCGTTTTAAAACGTCATATCTCCGCCATGTTAAAAACGACATATCTCCGCGCGGAGGTATGTCGTTTTGAAACGACATAACTCCGCCGCGTTACAAACGACATATCTCCGCGCGGAGATATGACGCTTTAAAACGACATAACTCCGCGCGGAGATATGACGCCTCAAAACGACATATCTCCGCCGAGTTACAAACGACATATCTCCGCCGCAAATTGGGGCGACTAGAGCAAATTCCGGGCCAAAATTGATTTTTATTGAAAAAAGTTTAAATGCAACTTAAAAGATGATTCAATTTTTTAAAAAAAGAAAATTAGTCTAGCATATTTGGTTCTCCCACAACACGCATTTAAAGTTCACCTTTCAAACTCGATGTTAAGGAATTCATAAAATTGGCATTTTAATGTATGTTCGCAATCGTTTTTCATGAATATGAAACTTTTATGCGGATATGTGGCGATTGGAAGTATTACTTTTGACTATTCTTAGTTCATTAGTATAAATAAAATTTTCATACAATATATTTTTTTTTCGGAAAAAGGTCCGAAAAACTAAATTTTTTTAATTGTTGGACATAAAGTAAGAATGTCATTAATCAGCTGTTCTAGCATCTGTTTTGTTTGTTTACTTTCTTGATATTTGGGAGTAGACTAAATTTAAAAATTCTTTTCTATAAACAATCATGGAAAATGAAGCAGGCAGTGTTTAATTTAGTAATGTTATTGCCTGACGTGAAATGCCTATAAGAAGCTGTCAAGCCAGATCGGTAGAGGACAAAGAAATTGTTGCCCAAACAAAAAATCAAATTCAGAACGAATTCAAGAAAAACCTAGGCTTACTTATTGATATCCCGAAACCTGGATTTGTAAGTAGTAACGATGGTAACACTGCTAGGGTATTTTTTCAAAATGCAGAATCGACTGCAGAGATAACTAAGATAGACATAGATTTGCTTAAAAGAATGCACCCTATATTAATAGTTGTTTCATGCAACTATGATATTAATATAGTCTTGGATACTGTAAAGCATTTTGTAAATTTGTACCCTTGGTACTTTTTGCAAAAATTTTTTATTCATGGCCCGGAAATAATTAATTATGCATTGCTCCCAATTGGTCAATTAACCGAGGAGGCCCAGGAAGGACGAAACAAAGATTTCAAGCTTTACAGAGAACATTTTTCGAAAAAATGCAGTCGGAAAAAGTGCAACCTCGATGTTCTGAATAGAATGTTCATTACCTCGGATCCTCTAGTATCGAGGCATTTCAAGAGACAGGAAAAAAAAATACACTAAATGCCAAAATCAGCTTTAGATCTTTTAGAAACTATACCTGATGTTGAAGAGGAGTACTCTATTTCAAGTGAAAGTAGCGATAAGGAATAAAGAAAATTGTTGAATGTAATACAAAATTGGTTATGTTGTTTTTTTTTATAATTATCTCTAAAATCTAAAAAGTTTTAAAAAATTATACCCGATTATTCAAACGAAAACTATAGGATATACTCTTTCGACTGCGAAAAAATAATTTCAAGTTAGTAATATTAGCAAATATCGTAATATATTCGTAATATCGAAAAAAAATTTTATTCGCAAAAACCATTAAAATTTTTCTTTTAATTGCTAAGAAAAAAATTTCCACTAAATATTTCTAACTTTTAATTTTTTTTTAATACTTTAATCCTCTTAAAAAGATGGCATCAACATTTTTTGCTACAGCGCTCCGCTGAATTATGGCGCGAATTTGGCCTTTTCGCCCCACTGTGCGCCTCGTTTCAAACGACATATCTCCGCGCGGAGTTATGTCGTTTTAAAACGTTATATCTCCGCCGAGTTACAAACGACATATCTCCGCGCGGAGATATGACGCTTCAAAACGACATATCTCCGCCGCATTTCAAACGACATATCTCCGCGCGGAGTTATGTCGTTTTCAAACGACAAATCTTCAAATCTTAAAGTACAATGTACCTTACAAAAATGTTGAACAAATTTGTATCTAAACAAGTAAGAGTGTTGCGGTCGAGTGCCCCGACAGCAAAATACCATGTCCCAAGTAATGTGGTTCTATAGGTTTGAATTCCATTTATTTTAAAATTTATTTCAATAAATGGGCAGGCGCACTTATGTACATATCTTCGGTGTTTTTGTTTGGATCTCATTGTGGTACACAGAATAGATAGATATTGGGCCTAACTGAATATATATTAAGTCACTAGGTTCAAACTTAAAAATTGTAGCTCTGACAGTTTTTCGCGGTTAGAAGAAGGAGGAATTTGGCAAACCTGGAGCAAACTTTATCTGGGTACGGTATACACCTACATACATGCAAACATTTGTGGCTCTACCTCTTATAGTCTGTGAGATCTACGCGGTTATACAGATAAAAAGACAGATTTTCGCTGTTTAAAGATGGAGGAGGAGGATTTTTCGAAATCTGAAACAAACTCGATGTGGGTAGAGTATACATCTATATACACTCCAAAACTTGTGGCTCTATCTATTACAGTCTCCGAGAGCGTAAGTTAAAGTCGGTTTTAACCGACTTCGATATACCCGTTACTCATGAAAAACATTTTTAACAGTGTTCCTGCGTTCCCTAGGGTGACCATCCGAAAAGTATGCAACATTTGTAAAGGGTGGAAGGGGGGTAGCGGGGGGCTTGGTTTACTTTTTTGCTCATAGCTTGAGAACCACTCATCCAATCTTTATCATTTCTCCAGCAAATCGATTCATTTTGCTAATTACTAAATACTAATTACTAATCTAGAAGGTTCGAACCGTCTATCTTCAAAACTGTAGGATATATAACGTCTTTTCCACATTGCGGGGGTGGGAGGGGGCGTGGCCTAAATTTGAAACAAATTTGATCTGCGTGCAGATAAAAGAAGCATTTGTGTCAAACCTCTATCTCTTAACATCTCTGAGATCTAGGTGTTCATACAGACGGACGGATGCTGATCAAGAATATATATACTTTATATGATTATATACCCTATTATATTAAAATTTGATACGTTAAGAGTTGGCAGTTCTAGTCAAGAGTAATTAAATTTATTGAGATTTTTTTTTATTTCTTCTTCTTCTCTCGTTTTCTTTGGTCAGAATGTGAAAAACAGTCAAACACAGTCAGAGGTCCCTCGAAGAATGAGAAATATAGGAATCGTGTACTTTATATAAATGAAGGTTTCAAATGATTTTCATTCAACAATTCAATTCTCGCTTTGAGGAATGTTGTTCGAGTGATTTCCAAGCTAAGCAATAGATGGCGCCATTACTTTGACCATTTGGCTGGCCAAATTGTTATCTTTCTTCTTTATTGGCCCGATGCTTGCATCATAACCGTTTGACGGTCTCGGCCGCTGCAACTAATGTCCGCCAGTCGCTTCTGCTCCGTGCGAGCTGGCACCAGTTTTTCACGCCAAGCTTGGAAATGTCTTTCCGCACCTGGTCGTCCCACCTTACAGGTGGTCGTCCCACCTTGCCTTGTCCCAGTTCTTTCGCATTCCTCTTGTAGACCATTTTTGCTGGAGCTTGTTCATCCATACGGGTAACATGTCCCAGCCAGCGCAGCCGCTGTTGCTTTATGAGCTTGACCTGACTAGTATCCCCATAGAGCTCATATAGTTCGTCATTCCTTCGGATGCGAAAATCCTCGCCAACTTTCAAAGGTCCATAAATCCTGCGAAGGATCTTTCGCTCGAAAACGCCAATCGCCGCCTCATCCGCTGATGATATTGCCCATGCTTCTGCGCCGTATTGCAGGACTGGGATGAAAAGTGACTTATATAGCGCTATTTTTGTTCTTCGCTTGAGGTTTCTGCTCTTGAGCTTCTTACTTAGCCCGTAATAGCATCGGTTTGCGAGCGTGATTCTTCTTCAAATTTCCAGGCTGATGTTGTTGTCGCCGGTTATCATCGTTCCAAGGTAGACAAAGTCCTCTACAACTTTAAAGTTGTACTCTCCCATTGCAACAGATTGACCTAGGCGCGTGGACTTCTGTTTCGAGGACACTAGGTACTTCGTCTTGTCCTCGTTTACCGCTAAACCCATTAGTTCAGACTGCTTCTCAATCTCTGAAAACGCCTTGCGTACTGCCCGTTCGGTTTTGCCGATAATATCAATATCATCGGCGTATGCGAGTAGCATTACATCTTTATTAAAGATGGTGCCCGATCTGTTGGCATTTGGGCACTGGCGCAGTATATACTCCATCAGCAGATTAAAGAAGTCACACGATAAGGTGTCACCCTGCCTAAAACCTCTTTTGGTATCAAAAGGCTCAGAGAGGTTCGTTCCTATTTTGACGGAGCTTTGTGTGCTTCTCAACGTCATCATGCAAAGTCGAACGTACTTTGCGGGAATACCTAAAGTAGACAGGGCTTCGAAAAACCTTGACCTTATCGGCGTGTCGAAAGCGGCTTTGTAATCGATAAAAAGATGGTGATTTTCGAATTTGGCGCAATGTGAATATCTGGTCTGTGGTGGACTTACCAGGTCTAAAGCCACACTGATAAGGTCCAATCAGTGTATCAACAAGCGGCTTTAGACGTTCACAAATAATGCGGGACAGAACCTTATATGCGATGGGGAGGAGACTGATCCCGCGGTAGTTGGAGCAAACTGCAGGGTCTCCTTTTTTAAAGATCGGGCATAGAACACTTAGATTCCAATCGTCGGGCATGCTTTTGTCAACCCATATACGGCACAGAAGTTGGTGCATGCACCTTACCAACTCATCGCCTCCAGCCTTGAACAATTCAGCGGGCAGCTCATCAGCGCCTGGTGATTTGTTGTTCTTTAGCCTTCGTATGGCTAAACAGACTTCCTGTTGGGTCGGCGGGTCTATCTCTATGTTGTCGATCGGTGGCATCGTTACTTCTCTAGGAGCGGCATCATGCTCGTCATCGCCTCCCAGTAGGTTGGAGAAGTAAATTCTCCAACAGGAAGTCTGTTTAGCCATACGAAGGCTAAAGAACAACAAATCACCAGGCGCTGATGAGCTGCCCGCTGAATTGTTCAAGGCTGGAGGCGAAGCGCCACTTGCGGATCTGTGACCAGATTCCCGTGTTCGTCTTTGCATTGTGCGACTCTGGGCTTAAAATCTTCCGTTAATTGCTTAATTTTTTGGCCAAATTGTTATATGGCACCTATTTATCCGAATTTAGATCAATCTCGCCAAGATTAAGTTTAAAAAGATCACATACATCACTGGAAAGTATAAAGACTGTACCATTGAAAACAAAAAAGTTTTTCTCATTAGAACTACTTTTTCGACCATTCGATTTGGATCAAACTAATGTCAATTGGACAAATGTCAAGTTTGGGAGCTATAGCATTTAAAACAAAAAAGGTTTTCTTACTAAGACTTTTTTCAGACCTATCTTTTGTATGGCAGTTATATTGTTAGTATTCCGATTTTTATAAAATACGAAATATGAGGCTTGGGGACGTTGGCATTGCGCTTCCGTTGGGGACGTTGCGTTTTTCAACGGATCGTTTCTTTGGTAGCTATTTGCTATAGTCATAATTACACTTGTACATACATACAAGTTTGTTTCTTAACAAATTTTTAGATACACTGCCATGCACTTGAATAGGGACAAGCATTTTAAAGCGAATATACAACTATTTGACTGAAACAATCATATTAAATCAAAAGGCAAATATTTTTTAGCATTTAGTACTTCATTCTTTATTGAATTAAACAAAAAAGCTTTTCCAAATTAACGCAGTCCTTTGTTAAAAAATTTTTTTTCAACGAGCTCTTCTAAAAAGGCATATCATTAGCATGCACTTGAATAGGGACACAGGTGATTTCATCATTCTGAGTAAAACTCCGCTCAATGAAGCTTATATTTTGACATTATACAAAAGTTTTAAACATAAAAAACTAAATTCGGTGGGAGTTCAAGCACTTACTGACGTTAAAAACGCAAAATAATGGCCTAAAAGGAGTAAAAAATTACTTACAAGCAAATTGATGAAAAAAATTTGAAAAAACGAAAGTGTTGTATGCAATTTTCTTAAAAATCCATCAAATAAAGGGAATAACATGAAAGGCCGCACAAAAAAATTTTTTCGTGTACTGCAGAGCATCAATTTGTTCAAAAAGCCTTAAATTTACATTTTTCAGATTTGAAAATTGATTCAAAACTACTATTAAATGAAAGTGTCGATACGGTACGAAGAGTTGTACGTAAAGCTGAACATCTAAAAAGATTAAAACTAAAAAGTAAACCCCCACTTAATACCCAACGGTAAGATCCTCGTCAAGTTTTTGCTCGAAATTATATTACTCGGAAGAAGGAATGGCATACCGTGAAATTATCCGTTAAAAAACGCTTCCACTTGTATGGAAAGTGTGTTTTTTTGTGTTATTTTCATGATATTCGATAAGAAAAACACTTTCTGTCCCGTCACCATAGCCGTAAGAAAGGTGTTATGGTACGGCGCGCCGCGACGTGCCATCTTATATTTTATATTTTATTTTATTATTAATTTCGAGCAATAACTTGACGAATATCTTTACGTTGGGTATTAAGTGGTGGGCTTTTTTTTAGTTTTAATCTTCTTAGAGGTTTAGCTTTACGTACAAATCTCCGCACCGTATCGACACTTTCATTTAATAGTAGTTTTGAATCAATTTTCAAAGCTGAACAATGTGAATTTAAGTTTTTTTTGAACAATTCGATGCTCTGCAGTACACGAAAAAATTTTTTTGTGCGGCCTTTCATATTATTCCCATAATTTGATGGGTTTTTAAGAAAATTGCATACAACACTTTTGGTTTTTCAAATTTTTTTCATCAATTTGCCTGTAAGTAAATTTTTACTCCTTTTAGGGCATTATTTTGCATTTTTAACGTCAGTTAGTGCTTGAACGCCCACCGAATTTAGTTTTTTATATTTAAAACTTTTATATGATGTCAAAATATAAGCTTCATTGAGCGGAGTTTTTCTCAGAATGATGAAATCATCTGTGTCCCTATTCAAGTGCATGCTAAAGAAATGCCTTTTTTGAAGAGCTCGTTGAAAAAAAAATTTTTTAACAAAAGACTGCGTTAATTTGAAAAAGCTTTTTGTTTAATTCAATAAAGAATGAAGTACTAAATGCTAAAAAATATTTGCCTTTTGATTTAATATGATTGTTTCAGTCAAATAGTTGTATATTCGCTTTAAAATGCTTGTCCCTATTCAAGTGCATGGCAGTGTACATATTATCCATGTGAGTCTAGGATAACCAGTAGCACTTTGTACATTCGTAGCCTAGAACTGTTAATTTGCTTAAACTTGTTATACTTGTCCAAATAATGCCCAGACTATGGGTTCCTAAGACTGGTCCTAAAGAAAACTCTGTGATTATCTTGCTTTTGCATTACCGTAGACTAGATGTCAAAAACGATGATTCATTTTCCATTGAATGCCAAAATATTTTATTTCTTCCTGGAAATGTATAATATCGTCATGGTTCAAGGTCAGCTTCCCCAGCCTCAGCTGAATAACAGAATTTTCCGTTCGCTGGCAATCAATTTAGGTTCCTTAAACCCAATCAAAAACCCAAGCGAAATAAACAAAATATACTCCCGTGCCAGTCAGATGCGAGAGTATTTACATGTGTTTACAACCAAGTAGATACATGTGTTTACGTCAGTCCAAGCCATCGCGGCAACTCATTATCTTTGGCTAGCTCTCAATGGGGCAAATTGCTGTGAAGCCGCAGCCGGGTAATAATTAGAGCCGGGCGCATGTTTGCCATGTAAATGATTTAATTTTTCAATTAGGAAATGCAAGCAAAAGCGCCCTACCCTGAGGATCCGCCAAATAATTTACAATTGAAAAAAATTACGAAGAACTGATCGCTCATTACGACATCGGTTCGACTCCGGCTCTGTCTAAAACACTCTTATAGATTTCGTACAATTGAACAGCAGCCTCTTATTATATGCCGAGTAGTAGATATGAACCCACAATGCTCATATAGCACACACACAAGCGCAAAGAGATGCTCTTGGCGAGACAATTCTACTCGATGCGTGTACTACAACTGATAAGTAATTGCAATTTATTGAAAACGGCTTTGCAGATAATTGCACGTTCTCTGCCTCCACTCTGAATGAATTTTAATTAAACTTGTTATTGTTAATTGCAAGGTATAAATATCGTCAATCGAGCCTATTTCATAAACGACTGCCGGCATGCGGTTCATTGATATTTAACTTTTTGTGAATAACTGAATTATGTCAAGATCCCTGCCATTTGAGGAATTAACCCTTTTCGGTGGCATTTTGTATGATTTAATTATTGAACTTAATCAAATCAGTGTTGTGTACGCGATTCCCGGACAATCTCGATCATGTTGAGCGCGTGCTGCCGTTCAGAGAAAACTTTTTACATTGATGTCAATTTATAATAATTGACCTATTGCCTTAATATCGCGCTCTGACCAAATCATGCCAGCCAACCGCCAACCAAGTCGGGAAAAGTACCGCTACTGCGTGAGTGTGCTTGTGTGTGAGGGATGACATGTTGATGATCATGATTCGTCGGCCTGGTCGTATCAGCGACGCGTGGCAATGCAGCATCTCTATGATTCAGTCGTGTGTCAAGCTGCTTGGGAACTATTTATGATCTGGGAAACCCACAAATTGGGTTAGTCCCAATTTTCAAATCACAAACTTAGCAAAGGGGATCCTTATCCTCTGTTGCTAATGTCTTATGGAATTTGAATCAACAATAATTATGTCTAGCCTGCACATTGCCTATAGATTCAAAACTAAATAAACCAACAATGATAACTTCTCAGGAATAAGGATTGTTTCGGTTTAGTAGTTTAGCCGCACCGCGGTATTGATTCGTTTTAGTGTTTCACAATCAATATTTTACCATGCCTCTTTTTGATTTCGAATTTGGTAATTGTTTAATAGAGTTACCCCCATCTTAAAAATATTTAATACCAGCAGGCCAAGCTAACTTCGTCTATGCCGAAGTTTTTATACTCTTGCAAATGTTTTAATATAACAGAGTTTTAGAACGCCAGCATTGAAATCAACATTTTGTGGGGTAGCATGTAACATTGATCGGTAACAAGTTTGGGAGCGATCGCATCGAAAACAAAAATTTTTTCTCACTAAGACTTTTTTCAGACCTATATTTTTTTTATAGCAGCTATATAAAGTTGTCCGATTTTTTAAGTCTTGGTGGAATTATGTGAAATCATTGAAAACTTATCAATACGAAGGTTGGGAACGATGAAAACAAAAAATTTTTTCTTACTAAAGCCCCGTATGGAGACCGACAGAAAATTCCTTCGTTACAGGATTTTTTATAATTTGAAAAACCTTTGATTTGCTTTGATTATTATGTGCTGTTAAAAAGTGTTTCTATTTATGTGAAATACTGTGACGAACGGAATTTTCTGTCGTTCTCCGTACGGGGCTTAAAACTACTTTTTCGACCGATCGTTCCTTTGGCTACTATATCTTAAGTCATCCGATCCGGTCGGTTCCGACATATTAGCAGTGTGCAGTAAAAAGAAGACTCAGTGCAAAGTTTCAGCTCTATAGCTTTAAAGCTGAGAGACTAGCTTGCGTAGAAACAGACAGACAGACAGACGGACGACTCAGCTCGACGTCCTGATCAAGAATATGTATAGTTTATAGGGTCGGTATGGTATAATACCGTTTGCAAAAGTATACAAATATCCTTGACGGACCGCGAATTTATAGAAACTATGATGTCCTCGGATAGCCCGGTTCAATCTTAAGAATTATTAAACCCTTGGAGAGGATATGTTGAAGTTGTCCGGATGTTTGTAACGCACAGAAGGAAGCATCTCCGACCACATATACAGTGCCGCTCAACTGAATAGGTTTTTTTTTTTTTTTTTTTGGTTTAAGTTTTTGGGTATTTTTGGTACATAGAACTTAATCTATTTACAAATAGTTAACAAGAAGGACTAATATATACAGGACTAAGACAGTACGGCAAACGCCTAAGATAATTAGCACGCAGCACAGGTCCTGGGGGTGAGCTATCTTCCTGCTGGGAACCAGCAGCGTGCCTTATAGGTGGGGTTAGTCCCAAGGGGACACTTAAGCCAGGTTGATGAGGCGACCCGAAGGACGCCTTCCATGGATCCAGAGGTCAGAGGGGTGTCGTCGATTAAGTCGTCTTCTGAGCCTGTTAGTAGCCAGTTCAGAGGCAAGACTGTTGGTGTGGGCCACTAGTCGGTCATGATACCTGCTGGTATGCAAGTTAATTTGGGCACATAAAGGCAACACATTCAGATCGCGGTATAGGGTCGTATGTCTGACATACCATGGAGCGTCCGCGATGCGCTGAAGTACTCGGCTTATTGAAGATTCGAGTTTCTTCAGTGTAGTGGAGCATGCTGTACCCCACAGAGGGATCCCCCAGGTCCAGGAAGGCATGATAATAGCCTTGTAGACAAGAATTTTGCACCGCAACGAAAGTCCGCTACGAGGTTTTAGAAGCCAATCAAGCTCCTTGGCCTTAGCTGCAACTGTAGCTGCTGCTCGTACAACATGGGCTTTCCAGGTCAGTCGGCGGTCCAGAGTCACACCAAGATATTTGACTGATGATTCCGAATACGGTACGACCCTTGTAGACCCACCCGAGCAACTTTCCCTCGTCTCTTGGCGAAGGTGCAGTGTTGACTTTTTGATCGATTAATGGCAATGTTCCAGCGGTTTGCCCAACGACCAAAGCCATCCCGGAACTGGTGGGCCCAGAGCAGACGCCTTTTGCGGCTGTTGCTAGAGGCAAGGAAAGCGGTATCGTCAGCATACGTGGGTTTGAATGTGGGGTGGGGTAATGGGTATGGCAAATCTGACTTTTTTTTGGGTTTGAAACGTTGTATCTCCTTAACAAGCACTCCGATTTGAGCGAAATATATTTTGTTGTATAAAGAAATGAGTCATTTGTGAAAAGCAAGGTTTCTGTTCTGTTAGTTTTGTTTTTATATCATTTTTATTTTTTTTTCAAAAACATAACAAAACATCTCCATTTTTTTTGGCTCAACTGAATAGGTTTGACCACTAAAACTATTAAATGTAAGTCAATAAAGCGAAATTTCAAGGTACTGGGTAACTTAATTAATAAAGGACACTGTTTTAGCATAATTTAGTATTTGTTCTTAATTATTTCAAACATACGGTTTGGTAAGAAATCATAATATTTTTCAATTTCATTTAGTGAAATTGTTGACCAGGCTTTTTTAATAGCTTTGACTAGGGTCCCAAAGTCACTAAATTGTCTTCCTCCTTCGTATACTCTCCTGGACAAAAGTCCCCAAATGTTCTCGATAATGTTAACGTCAGGGGAGTAAGGCGGCCACTCGAGCGATTTGACGATTTGATCTTTAATCCACTGTTTTACAACCCCAGCGGTATGGATGGGAGCGTTGTCATGTTGGTACGTCCATGGAGTATGACCATAAATCTCCGAAAACTCCGAGCTCGCATGTTCCATAAAACGATATGGCTCCCCACACCATTACTCCACCTGCACATGAGTGATGACGACTTAAAAAACATTCTTCCTTTCGCATATCGTGGAAATATAAATAAACTTCTTTTCGTCGGAGAAGACCACCGTCCTCCACTCCTTGTTCCACGTCATGTGTTCTCGAGCAAATCGAAGTCGTGCTTCCTTACGTGCATCATTGAGAGGTGGTTTTTATTTTATTTCCAATCTCTTCAAGTGTTTGGCGCTTCGAATAATTCGTTTTACAGTGGCCACACTAGCATTTACGCCGCATTCTTCCCTAATTTTACCAGCAGAAAGGTGGGAATTTGAGGCAGTTCGTAGGATAAGTCGCCTCTTCGATGCTGTTGTTGCATGTTTTTTTCCTCCATTCATTTTTTTTCCATAGTCAGCTTCATTACGAAGAAAATTACTCACAACGTTTTGACTTCGACCGATTTTCTTGGCTATTTCATAGTGTTTTAAACCAGATTCAATATAGCCTTTTATTTGACCTTTTTCAAAATCGGTTAAAGGTTTTCCACGGCCCATTTTTCAAAAAACTGATAGTAGTTGCTTTAATTTTTGGAATTCAAAAGAATTCAGCTCTTTTCATTCACGCAGTCAATCAAAAAGTGAAGTCAAATGTGTCAAACCTGTTCAGATGAGCTAAAAATAGAGCACACATTTAGCGAATTTCTGGACGAAAGCAAAATTCTGAATTATCGTTGCATTTGTCCCGTTATTTTTTTCTTGCATATAATGAGTAAACAAATGAAGGTTCAAAATAAAAAGCAAAGATAGAAAAAAATTCAATTGGAGCAAAGACAGAGGGAAAAATGTGAGGAAGATTTTTCAAACCTATTCAGTTGAGCGGCACTGTAGTACACAGAGGGAAAAAGAAGTTGGCTTCTACTCAAAATAAGAACAAGAGGTTCTCAAAATTATTCAAAACAAATTTTCCAAATTTTCTTGGAATGAGTAAAGTTGTTCTCAGTTGGATGATATTTGCTTTCAGCAACAATAAAACGGGGTTTTAACAGCGAGATATACAAGTGAGAGAGCGAGTGAGAGCGAGTTGGCTGTATTTTTGATCTCTCTCTCTTGTCAGCTAAACAAAGCATAAGTAGCCCTCTAGACGTGCATCTGCAAAACAGCTCAACGGAAGAATTGGCTAGCGCGTCAACCCATACGTTGAGTGCATTTGGTACCGGGCTAAGATCCCAGTCAGGCCCAGTCAGGTGTGTTTTTCTGAAAACTTAAATGAAACGAGCCACATGGAGTGGGTTGTTGAAGCGATGTTTCTGATTTCTATGAAATGTGTATGGGTGGAGGGTGACCCATCAACTCGCATAACCAGGAGTCTTCCCTATTCCCCGTTCCCTATTCCACCCAAATGTGAGTTTAAAATGTTCTTGAATACGGAACAATATCTACTCAATTCATGTTCTCATAAATGGAACAATATCAACTCAATTCGAGTTTTTACGTTCTCAACAAATTGTTCTTGAAGTGAGAACATTGTACTACAAATGAGAAAACCCGTTCATGCATACTTTTTGCTAACGATTGTGCTCGTTTTGAGTCCAATTTTCTCGGCTTTTTCCCTCTGTGTACCATAAGAGGGTAAGATCGTGAAAATGCATCTAATAGGCAGGGCTCGGCAATGTGAGCAGAGCAATTGCCACTGGCCATTGAGAAAATATTCGTATTCGGTCAGAGAGCTTTCAAAAGATGAAGCTTAAGAGATTGCTGTTTGAATGTGCTCAATAAATTGACAACTTTTCTGTGCTGACTCACAAATTCAACTGCAGCGACTGACGTTCTATCAACAACTCTCTGCTCCCACTGCCCACACCTGCCATAAAACATTGATATCGGTATTCCCAAGACATTACATAAATCAAATCAGCTTCACTTTAAAGATTGACAGCTGATTTATTCGGTTAAAAAAAGGCAAAGGAAATGATTTTCCGTCCCTGGCCCTAACATTCCTGGCCCTCGATGACGCAAAAGCAGAGCCTCGATCCATAATAGATCTTGGCATCACTTCATCGAAGTCTGCTGCTGCTGCCGGCTATTAAGTTGTCGCCATCGAGGCGCCAAACTGCCGCATTATTCATGATGGGAACTGGGCTGGCTGACGTGGAAATTACCAACTACTGGACATCCTTGGCGCCCGTTATTGAATCTCCGGTAGCTGCTGTTGATTGGCAGGAGCTATTTTTAGCAGACACTTGATCTTGATTGATTGCTGCCAGGCCCAGCCTTGATTATGTAATGAGGAAAGCGCTGACTTAGTTAGGGTGATAGGATGGATGAGAATATATCTGCCATGAGCGCCCGTTGAACTTGAGCTGAGGTCTAGATACATGAGAGTTGCTGGCTACTTACGCTCGACAATTCCTTAACGTCAGCCGAATAATTGTCACACGACCTAAACTGGCCTCTTGATCATTGATTGAACGTAATAATAAAATTCAATTGGGCTGCCTTTTTCTTACTCCCCGCCCCACAGAACAGACTCGACTGACCCCAGCCAGGCAGACCGCAGACCGCAGACGACAGACGAAAACAAAATCAACTGCGGAACATTCCATTTCGAAGTAATCATTAGATGGTTGGCTGGCTTTTTACGCTTCCCTCGGCCATCAGCCGAAAAAAGTCAAAACAAATCAGAAATGTTTTTCACACTCAGTTTTGAGGGACAATCCATCCAAAATGGTAATATTCCATGGCATAAGTACATCGGCATCAAGGATTTATGCCATCATAATTAATTGTCAAGATCAGACCGGCGACAGTCAACACTTTTCGCACTCCCTCAGGGCTAAGCCGCTCTGTGATAACAATAATATTAATAGCCTCAAACAAATCAGAAAGTTATTGAACATATAACTTACCCGTATGTACATAGACACACTTGTACACACTGCACATAGTCGCCTGCGCCAGCGCTTATCAGCATGAGAAAAAAACAAAATGTAATCAATGCATCGAAAAAAAGTGACACTTAACTCATTCCTCAGTCCCTGAACCTAGTCCTGCTCGACAAGTTCATTTCAATCTTTGCCAGTAGTTGTCCGTAAAGCACTCATTCAGAGTGTGGGCCCATGTGATTTTTAAGCGGTCGTAAAAACGATCATAAAATTTTTTATTATGGCGCCAGCAATAAGAGCTTATGACGAGCAGATTTGTTCTTATCATTATTGCGTGTCAATAATTTTTGGGTTTGGGTGAAAAATCACCAGAGATAAGAAAGATTTTGCAGAACTTAAGTTTTAAAGTTGATTTCGGAGGAAACGGGGATAATCAGCACAGAACGGGGGCTCGCTTCCGCATATACGTATATTTCGGAGCATTAGTGATTTTTTTCGGCAAAATAAGTTGCCTTTAACTTAAAATAAGAACAAGATGGTGTAAAAATTCTTAAGAAAAAATGCTGCAAATGTTTCTGGAAAGAGTAAAGTTGATCTCAATCGGATAATATTTGCTTTAAGCAACAACAAGCTCGGTTTTCGACAGAGAGGTATAGAACAGAGAGAGAGCGAGTGAGAGCGAATTGGATTTTTTCTAGAACGGCTACGTCGAATTATCTATAGCCCCTGGGGCACGAACATTACCCTCAATTCACACCGAATGCTTGCCGAAGTCATGCATCACTGTTTGTTAGAGAAAGACACAGTCACATTTTCCCGCTCCCCCTCTCTTAAAATTTTGTCCAAAGGCCAGAGAGAGAGCGCGCTCTAGAGCCAGCGACAAATCTCATTTTTTCCTCAATGGGTACGACAACAACCTCAATTGAGAGGCAAGTTTGGTGAGCAATAAATCTTTTGTTGAACGGATAGATTTAGCACGCACCCAATTGGGATGATCTTGATAAAAAATAAATTGTTTTCCATGCTCTTTTGAAATTCTGTACATAACACTGTGCAACACTAAAAAGTTGATTCGGTTGATACAGTTGATTCTGAAAGGGTATTATCCCAAACAACAATATAAACAAATCTCTAGTAAACGCCAGCTTCATACGAACACCCCTTCACACTAGAGATGGGCGAATCAGTTATTTTTCAGTTATTGTTATAACTTTCTAAAATATTAGTATTTGCAGTTATAACTAACTGTTATTCAAGCAAGGCCTGCTATGTTATGTAAAAAAAATCAAATAATACAATAACACGTGTAGTTTTATACTTCAAGGCATTTATTAAAGACAGAGGCGGTCAAATGGAGAGGACAAAAAAGTGCGCTTGTGTTTGTGAACAAGAGAGCTTTCTCCAGACAACACGCATTTTACTTGCAATGCAGTGCTCACCGATTCACACAACAATAACTTCGGCTCGCGTTTGCTTAAAAATAGGACAGACTTCGGCTCGTGCGAGCCTTAGGTGGCCGGGTCTGATTTAGAACTACTATTTGAAATAGTCTTGAACGTCTCTCTGATCAAATTGTTCCCGAGATAATTAGAGTATAGGAACTCGCATGACACAGACAATGCCCAAATATTTTTGCGATTCTTCTGCCAAATTTATCGACCAAGATTATGGATTCTCAACCTCCTTCTAATTAACTCCACTTTAATTAAAGCTTGTGTAAATGATGAGCACTGGGTCGAAATCATTGCAGCCTTTTGCTCGAATGCATCAAATATGCAAAAGCATTTAGTTTCTGGGAAGTTTGAAAGATTTTCTTTCGCTGTTTCTTGTCGATCATTCAGATTTTTGTCAATTTAATTCAGTCAGATAGTGATCTACACCAAATGTTTTTGTCGCAGCTCCCAATGCTTTAACATTTGGCAAAGTTTTTTATTGCTATTTTTTAATAATATATTGAACCTATATAAACGTGAGAAAAGAGCCATACGAATTAGAAATTATGCAGAATTATTAGTAAGCATCATTATATAATTGTTACCAGTACTGCATTTTAGTTCATTGGAAACAATTAAGCTTATGGTATGCTGTGTTGCGCGAATTATTATATATATAAATATATACCTATATAAATTGTCCAAAATACTCATAATTTATTTTACGTTTTTTGTTATTGTTTAATGGTTATTATTATAATATAACTGTACGTTCTCGGATTCTAATTTTGTTTTTAATTATTTATATACATAGTAAGCGTTACGCACAAATCTCACTAAAACGTCTACTATGTTATATATTCACCCAATAACGGTTATAACTAACAGTAACTTAAAATAACCACGCTATTTGACAGTAACGGTTATCATGTAACAGTTATTGAATATTTTGCCCATCCCTACTTCACACCGGTTTGATACTATAAATGATATATAACGAATACATGATGAATTCATTATACAAAGTGTTATCTAGAAAAGATAACTTTTATAGTAACAAATCGGTTTGAAGGGGTGTTCGTATGAAACTGGCGTTTAATAGAGATTTGTTTATATTGTTGTTTGGGATAATTTCGCAGAAGAAAGGTTTTTCAAATTTCCCGTAGTTTAGCCGTTTCAGGCGAAAAACATGAAAAAATTTCACTTTTTTCAAAGATTTTGCACTTTTGAAGCACTAGATGCCAATTTTTTGGGTCAGTATGTTCATGACTTTTTTTCCTCTAGTTTATATCTTTAACTTTGCCTAAGATATAAAAACAAAATTATAAACGGTTTATGATATATGGACAGTTTGGGGTGAAAATATGTTGGGTATCAAAAAAGGACCTTTACGATGTGATAGGGCCAAGTCCTTTGGAGATTTTTTTAGTTGCTCTTAAAAAATATCGGGGTCCGAAGGCGTAACCAATTTAGGTGTTGCACTGTGTAGTTAAGGGCCCTAAAGAATGTATAATTTCAACAAAAGCTCGAAAAATTACAGTTTTTGGTAGAAATTGTCTGACACAATCAAAAATTTCGATTGTTTTGTATTTTATCAATAAAATTGTGAAAAAATATAAATAAAAAAATGTAACTAAAGAAATTTAGTTTATTTACTTTTTTACCGATAATATTCGATTTTTTCGAATTCTTGTGACAATTTTTTATGCCTTTGGGCTTTTACTATATGAAAGAGTACTTAAATGAAGTTTGTTCGTACTAACGGTTGGTTTATTTTGGTCTATAGAAAAACTTCAACCTATATTACCTGTCCAAATTTGTAACGGGTTTCAGGAAAGAGTTGAAAAACTGTAAAAAAGCCAAGCAAAGAGCAACAAATTAGTTAAGGACATAAAAGCAAAATTCAAAATGGTTTTCGAGATATGGTATCGATAATCCTACTCTGAGGCTGAAAAGTTCAGGATCAAGAACTAAGTACTGAATAATAAAAGTCGATGTTCTCACACTTTTTTAGTCCGATTTAGCGATGTCGAAAATGTTATCGATATATCGAAATGTCCATATTTTTTTCTGAAATGACGAATATCAATATCGCATATTTTTCCGAGGCAATGTAAATTGGAAATTAAATATTTTTTGGTGATATTTTTGTTGTAGCGTTCGGACACATTGTTGCAATTAACTGTTTCTTGTGCTCTGGACATGTGAAGCAAAATGATTAAAAGATATTTTATTAAATTTGATACACAGAAATCGCAGTACCAGCTCTACTCGAACTAACTCTTTTAAAGTTTCAGCAGTGTTGATCGAACGCAGCGAGCATGCCAAATGGGGCAGTGTACCGGAAATGATAACTTCCAGAGAGATAAATATTTTTCGTGATTTAGAAAGTCTTCTTGAACCCTTCAAAGAAATCTTTGAAAATGGCAGCGGCCAGTACTGATATGAAATTTGCCACTGCTCGTCTAACTCCTCTTCAAAGCAGTAAAATTTTGGTCAAGTCCGCTCTGCTTGACCCACGCATTCAGAAAACATATTTTTACATGCGTTGACTGTCGGTAATGCTGTCGATAAAATAATCGGGTAAATCTAAAATAATAAATAAATAACCAAATTTATAATAGTTAGTTAGCCGTGAATACAACCGCTATATAGATTTTTGCAATAACATGTATCTTATGTCACTTCAATTTTTGCATAGAGAAAGGTAATTTCTTGGAAGATAATTGAACGCCCTATCTTTTATTCATACACCACTTCTTAATCAGGTGCTTGACTTTGGCGTTGTAAAGGGTTTTGTCCCTAATTTTGCATTAAATTTATCATTCTTTTATTTAAAAGCTAGATCTTTAGTGCGATTTTCACAACGAAAAAAAATTGTTTAAAATTAGCTGGTTCCCAACGATTAATCTTTTTACAAGTGAGAAAGTAGGTCAAACCCGATTATAACATACTCTGTATGAAGACGTAGTTTTTGAAGGATCGCTCATCGCTGATCGCAATATCGCCATGCCATCTCAACAATCACCAGGACAGGGAAGTAAATTATTGGAGCTGTATTTTAATTAACCGTTGCTAACCCTAGAACGGGACTCTTTCCTTCTTTTCATTTCCTTCTTCCGAATATCTCTGTCTAACGATTACACAGCCCAACAGTGGTAAAATCAAAAGTTCTTACGTTTCGTAGATTTAACTGAATATCTTTTTTTAATAATGTTTTTAGTTCAAATGCTCTATTTAGAAAGATCATGAACTTAAAAAGTAAACACTTCTTTCGTTCCATAAATTTAAATTTATAAATAAGTTTACTTATGTTAAAAACGAAATAGAAAATAAATATCTTTTCTTAATTTAATAAATATACATTAAATCTATATTGTTAAGCGCAGTCAGAATGTAGTATGCAACGTTTTTTGTAACTATTTATTATCCATTCTTTATGCAATTTCAGTTTCTTCAGTGATTTGTGTGCGTGCAATACATCTCACTTAAAATTTGGTAGCGCTTCTATTCTCTGAGACCTACAAAGAGAAAAAACCAAGAACATTGGACTCAAAACGAGCACTATCGTTACCAAAAAGTATGCATGAACGGGGTTTCTCATTTGTAGTACAATGTTCTCACTTCAAGAAGAATTTGTTGAGAACGTAAAAACTCGAATTGAGTTGAAATTGTTCCATTTATGAGAACATGAATTGAGTAGATATTGTTCCGTATTCAAGAACCAACGACCAAGAACGACCAGGTGTGGACGGACTCCTCACATTTGGGTGGAATAGGGAACGGGGACAGATACCTCTTTTGATTGGAAGTGAAGGCAGGCAAGACTCCTTGACTTGACGAAGATATTTACGTTCGGTATTAAGGGGCGGGTTTGTTTTTTGTTTTAGTCTCCTTAGATGTTCAGCTTTACGTACAACTCTCCGTACCGTATCGACACTTTCGTTTAATAGTATTTTTTAATCAATTTTCAAAGCTGAACAATCGTTAATAACTTCGGTGTTTTAGCTCAGATCTCATTGTGCTTTTTAGAGTAGAAATATTTAAGGCCCAAGATAATATATATTAAGCGACGTGGTTGTAACTTCAAAATTGTGGCTCTGACGGTTTAAGGGGGAGGGGGGGAAATTTTGCAAATCTGAAAAAAACTCGATCATGCAAAAATTTGTATCTCTATCTCTTATAGTCTCTGAGATCTACGCGTTCATACAGAAAGACGGACGGACAGACGGACGGACGGACGGTCGGACAGACGGACATGGCTAAATCGACTCGGCTGTTGATGCTGATCAAGAATATATATACTTTATAGGGTCGGAAATGCTTTTTTCTCCCTGTTACATACATTTGCACAACTTCGTGATCCCCTTTTACCCATTTGCAATGGGTACAGGGTATAAAAATGGGCCTATGTTTTAAATTTGTGGTTAACTTTAAACAACAAACGCAAGAACTACAACAACAACAAAAATTTCTAAATTTAATTTAACCGATTATCTATCGAATGAAATAAAACCGCTTCTTAATATCACTTATAGTTTTTGTTTAATTTAATTTTTAATGACAAGAAAATTATTTTCAAACAAATGTGCAATAAAAGCAGAATATCCGAAACCATTTTTTAATTCTGATGATTAGAAGTGAAGTGGACAAAAAAAGAAGTGTATTTGATTGCTTCTTTTTTAAAGAACTACCTAGCCAAAATATTTATATGTAGAAGAAGTTTTTATTAAATATTTCTTATTTTTCCTTTTCCTAATTTTGAGGTTGCCAATTCTAATCTAGCCATGAATAAGATTCTCAATCTTTGCCGTTCGAATTCGGCGTTAAACTGTAGGTCCCTTTTCTCTTGTGCGAAAAATTATAAGCACGCACGCCAAGAGATTAACAGAAGCTAGCCTTGGCCCTTTGGGGCTGAAGAGCCAATTTTAGATTACTATACCGTAAACAAGCATGTCCCTGGGCTATGATCTATCGTGTGCGTCCACGTGTGCATATAAATGAAAACACACATCATCATTGGTATCAATGGTACAGGGTATTTAGGAGTCGGGGCCCTTGGTTTTTTACTTGTTTTTATCTGTAGCTTTTGGAAAATAAATTGTAATTGTAAACAGATCTCTTAGTGGCCCTAAATTTATTTTACCTCGAATTTAATCTAATATTTGTTTTTATATTTCTGGCGTACTGCTCGCCCTGCCACTGCTTCTCATTCATCTACCGATGATTCCAATTCAGACTCTCTGCGAATTTCGCCTTCTAATATTAAATGGTAATTGCATTTCTTTTATTTGTTCTATTTATACCTAGATCGCTGCCCGAACTGCCATTCCGTGGGTTATCGAATGTGAGCTACTTTAGCGTCGGAGACAACGAACTCGATGAGATTCCGAAGCATGTCTTAAACCACATGCCTCGGCTGGAAACTGTGGACATGGGGCGCTGCAATATCCGCGAGGTGCAGCAGGACGATCTAAAGGGCATACAAATGGTGACGAATCTCATTTTGCCGATGAACAACATCACGCGACTGGACCGGGGAGCGTTTCCGCTTAGCCTGATCATCTTGCATTTGGGTCGAAATCAGATTAACACGCTGAACGGGTCGCTGCACGAGCTGCACAATCTGCATTCGCTGTTCATCAATGCAAACAACATTAGCAATATGGATGGCGAGCTGCCGGACGGAAGTAAGCTGCGTCTGCTGATGGCCCATAACAATCGACTGGAACGGTTGCCGGCGAACATGGTTGGCATGAAGGATATGGAGACGATACATGTGCATTTCAATCGCTTGAAATCTTTTGATCGCGTCTTTAGAAACGCCCAGTACCTCAACGAGCTGTATGCCAACAACAATGAACTGGAGTATCTGTCAGAGGATGAATTCCAGACCTGCGGTCAGTTGGAGACCCTCTACTTGGCCTGTAATCATATTCGATCTGTGAATTCCTCACTTCATCCCATGGCCAAGCTAAAGATTGCCAATTTCTCTTTCAATGAAATCGATGAGTTCTCCATGGAGGAGCTGCACGGTCTGCGGTCTCTCAAGATACTCGATTTGTCCAATAATCGCATAAAGCGTCTTCTGCCCAGCCAAAGGGGCAATCAGGGGCTACCGCTATTTGAGTTACGTCTTGACAACAATCAGATTATCACACTGGATGCCACTCTAGCTGGCTTTAGCAATCTGCGGATACTCAACCTGCCCCACAACAAGATCGAGCACTTACTGCCAGGTGATTTTGATGGAGTGCTTCGACTTGAGCTTCTGGACTTGACCGGCAATCAATTGACAGAAATAAAACCACTCGAAGCGGTAAGAGGGGAAATGGTAAAAAAGGGAAAAATGAGGTGTACAGGTAAGGGGCAACTTGGTTGAGGTACCTCCCCTAATAACCTGGATGAATATCAAGCCATCTTTTTTTAACACGACACGAATCGCACAGGAATGACTTGACCCAATGGCCGAAAATCGAAAACATATATTTGATCTTATAATTCACTTTTGTTTGTCAATGTATTTCCGTCCATCTTATTTTCTCCACACCGGAAAATAAACGTTCTACGTTCCGTACTGATTGCGGGTTAATCCAATTCACAACCCAGTAGAATTAGGAGAAATTCGAGGTCGTTCATTTGGCAATCAGGCCTTCCGTCAACCGAGCACAAACAAATACACGTACCTCGAATAGTCTGTTTGTTAATTGCCACACGAATGCTGGGCTTTAACAATTCATCAAAGCACCTGGAGCCAGCAGTTCTCTTTTTCTGTGCTTGATTCGTATTTTGCTGATCGTCTTGACTGTCAAGCTTTATTCTCAAGTCGACGTGAGAACGGGCAATGTACTTTCTTTTAATCGACCTATAAAAAAGGAAAGTACATACATATATCCGTTGCATACTGGTATATAGACTTTTTATGTACATTGTACAATGTAAGCACAAAACTTATTTTTTGCTTGATTTCAAGGGCGAAAACAAAGGCTATACTTTCTTAATTTTTATACCCGTTACTCGTAGAGTAAAAAGGGTATACTAAAGTCGTGCAAATGTATGTAACAGGCAGAAGGAATCATTTCCGACCATATAAAGTATATATATTCTTGATTAGCATGAACAGCCGAGTCGATAAAGACATGTCCGTCTGTCCGTCCGTCTGTATGAACACCTAGATCTCAAAGATAATAGGAGACAACTGCTTCTTATTTTTGCAGGGAGATCAAGTTTATTTCAAATTTTGGCCACGCCCTCTCCCGCCCCCGCAATTCGGAAAAAACGTTCCTACAGTTTTAAAGATAGACGATTCGTACCTCCTAGAGATAGTTAGTAATTAGCAAAACGAATAAATTTGCCGAAGAAATGATAAGGATCGGATAAGCGGTTCTCAAGTTATGAGCAAAAATGTGAAAAATAGTCGAATTAAAAAAGTGTTGCATACTTTACAGATGATCACCCTAAGGAACGCAGGAACACTGTTAAACATGTTTTTCATAAGTAACGGGTATATCGAAGTCGGTTAGAGCCGACTTTAACTTGCGCTCTCGTTTTTTATACCCTTGGAGAGGGTATATTGAAATTGCCCGGATGTTTGTAACGCAGAGAAGGAGGCATCTCCGACCACATAAAGTATATATATTCTTGATCAGCATGACGAGCTGAGTTGATATAGCCATGTCCGTTTGTCCGTCCGTCTGTCCGTCAGTCTGTTTTTATGCTACCTCTTCCGTCAGTTTTAAAGCTATCTTAACCATACTGTGCACGAAATCTTTTGGTATAAATACGCTGCACATTTGTCGGAACCGGCCGGATCGGATGACTATATAGTATAGCTGCCATACAAAAGTTAGGTCTGAAAAAAAGTGTTAGTGAAAATTTTTTTTTGTTTTCAATGCTATCGCTCCCAACGCTCTTATTTATAAGTTTTCAATGATTTTACATAATTTCAACAAGGTTTGTCGAAATCGAACCACTATATAGTATAGCTGCCATACAAACTGTCAGGCATATATCAAGCTCCAAGGGTATATAAACTTCGGTCGAGCCGAAGATAGCTTGCCTCTATTTTTTTTTTGGTACTATTACAATTTTGGAGGTACCTCTAGAATCAACTGCACTATCATTTCCAGGTCCAAGTGTCTTCTATAACGTTTATTTCATTTCAAATGATTTTATAATTACACCACAAATTATCGTTCGCCCTTAATTTCCAGCATCCTTAATTTCAACAAATTTTTGTTCAACTCGAATTGCAAAATATATAAATTAACTGCGTCTTCATTTTTTTTATCTAAACGAAATTCGAAAATATTGGGTTGACCACAAATGCCTTTTACCGTCTAAAAAATGTTGAAAACGCGGGGCAGGCTGAGTGATAGAGCTAAGAGGTTGATTCAATAAATTGTTTTTGGGCCGATTTCTGTTCTCCCAGATAGCTGCTATGTGTCAGATAGTCGTCGATTTTACACGGTCATTTGTTAGTTTATCTGACAAATAGCTCTATGTAGGAGATGTGAAATCGGCCCTTAGTGTTTCTGAGGTGGACCAACAAGAATTAAAGGAAGTCCAGTTTCTTTCAAAAACTCAATTCTACACAAAATACATAGAAAACGCTCTGAGAAGATCGAATCGCCACATTATGGCTCCAAAACCGAGCAATATTTCAAAAATTTATTCACACACATATTTCACAAGCGGTTTTTGTAAACACAGACAGCAGACATAAAATTTTCTAACAAACTAACTAACAGCAAGAAATAAGTCCCTAAAATATAAAAATAAATCGTGCGATTTTTGTACTTAGCGGTCGAGTGCGCCGACACCAAAATACCCTGTCCCATGTAATGTGGTTCCTATAGCTTTGAATTCCTTTTATTTTAAAAATTATTTCAATGAATGGGCAGGCGCACTTGCATATCTTCGGTGTATTTGCTCGGATCTCATTGTGGTACACAGAATAGATAAATATTGGGCCTAACTTGATATATATTGAGTCACTAGGTTCAAACTTAAAAATTGTAGTTCTGACAGTTTTTCGCGGTTAGAAGAAGATAGAGGAGGAATTTTCCAAACTTGGAGCAAACTTGATCTGGGTACGGTGTACACATACATGCAAAAATTTGTGGCTCTACTTCTTATAGTCTGAGAGATCAACGCGTTTATATATAGAGAGTGACAGTTTTTCGCTGCTACATGATGGAGGATGTGGAGTTTTCCAAATCTGAAACAAACTCGATGTGGGTACAGTATTCACCTACATACATGCCAAAACTTGTGGTTCCATCAATTATAGTCTCTGAGATCGACGCGTTCAAACAGACAGATAGACGGACAGACAGACGGACAGACGGACATTCCTAAATCGACTCGGCTGTTGATGCTGATGAAGAATATATATAATTTATAGGTTCGGAAATGCTTCGTTCTCCCTCTTACATACATTTGCACAACTTCATGATCCCCTTTTTCCCATTTTTAATGGGAACAGGGTATTTAATTTTTATAAGATCCCAAAAAATCATATTAAAAATTGGCGTCATATTTCCTTATAAAAATTAGTTTTGGCGTCATATTACTACTTCTTTTGAGAACTTATTTTATTTACTTCTTTACATTTCATTCTTCAAAGTTGCATTTCCTTTATGCGCTACAGTTGTCATTAAAAAAAGTTCTAGTAGTTCTGATAGTATAAATCTGACCTTAAATGTCAAAGGATTGGAGAACTTCTTGAATGATAGCAGTCCAGATTTAGAGGAATGTCTATATGTTGTTTAAAAAACTACTTAATTTTGTGAACCAACCCAAAAGATTTTCTTCTATAAATGTATAGTATAGATTCTAATGTAAATTTTCAACAACACCCATTGCATACTTATGGGCAATAGTAACTTTCCTAGAATCCTAGAATACTTACCAATGAATTTCTAAACCAATCGCCGGACCTAACCCTAAAGCAGTCTGCAGCCCTTCCTTAAATTTACTAACTCCCTTTTCCCATTTTTTTTTCTATTCCAGACTTATTTGCCCAATTTGAAGGTCCTTAAGTTGGCTTTCAACAATATCACCAAACTGGAGCACGACTTCAATGGGCTTCCGGTGTTGTGCAATGTTAATCTGACTAACAACCAAATTACGACTATTTCAAGCGAACTTGTGGCCAATACGCGCTGCAAGAACCACAATGTGCACGGCAAACTGGAGATTCATCTGGATGGTGAGTTGACCACTGACCAATAGGCCGTTTGAGAAGTTAAATCTCAACTCTTTCTTCCCACAGATAATCCCATCATGTGTGATGTGCGCCTGAACGAACTCTGCCGTCTGATGGCCGCCCAAGGTGCGCGTATTCGTGGTCGCTCGCAGTGTTTCGAAAACGACCAGGAGGTGTGCACCGTGCTGCCCATGCTCTACAAGATCGATCTACCGCTGCTCATGACTAATCTGAAGATAGGCGAATCGGAAGATGCCAAGCCGGTGGTGCAAATGTTAGTCCCGAGTCCGATTCTCCTCAAGAACCATGATGAGCTACTACCACCGATTATAGCCACCTTGGGCCAGCCTTTAATTAATCCTCATCCCCTGATCATAGCCACAGCGGCTGTCCCGCCTCGGGCTCCTCCGATTCTGCTGACCACAACGCCTGCACCGCCAGTGCAGGTGACCCAGGCGGAAAATGATACCACAACAACCAGCACGAGCACCACCACAACCACTTCGACAACGACAACAACTACACAAAGCAGTCAGCTGGCACCCACGGAAATGGTAACCACCACTGCACCCACCACAACCACAACGAGTACGACAACACCCAAGCCAAACGAGACCATACCCATCATACTGGACATAGAGGAAACGAATTTGGCGCCCAACGTGGAGCCTCCCCTCCGAGGGGCCAAAGAGACGGCAACTGCTGAGAAGCAGGAAGAGCAACTGATGGCTCCGGCCGTGGTCGATCAGCATGAGCATGCGCACGAGCATGAGCGTGATCACGATCACGAGTCGGTGGCCAAGACGGAGTACGAGACGGTGGAGTACATCCCGAATCTGGTGCAGCCGCCCACGCCGCCCAGTAAAACGAATCTGCTCGAGGAGGATCCGGACTCGCAGTCCAACTCGGTGCACGAGGAATATCCACATGCAGCACAGAGCCTGCAGATACCCGAGGAGCCACCCGAGGAGTGAGTGGGTGGCCCCTCAAGAGACAGCGCAACGAGATTTGGATTGTATGCTTTAAGTTAATTTAGTTTTTATGATTTATTTAAGCGAGTGCAAAATCGAGCATGTTTTTTGTTGAGTTATTCGATGATATCCAGAGTCGATTTCATCGAGGCGAGGGGGGACGCGACCGAATGGGACTGTCTTAAGTTGTAAGTTTATTTTGCTGGGGGCTCAATTTCTTGTATGTGGACATGGTCGGCGTCGGTGGAGATGGCGGATATATAAATATACATATATAACTGAATCATACATACAAATGTACGTGGATTATCTAAAAGTAGTTACTTAGCATTAAACAACAACGAAACGCAACGAGCTAATGTTAATAACGAAAGAAAACGAGAGAAGAAACAAAACTTTCTCTTCTGCGCATGCGTGCACTCACACAACTGTAGAAGATCACACACAAACACACACACACAAATTTATTGTTATCAGTTCGTTAACAAATGAAATTAGCTTTTAGAGCGTAATTATACTATTTAATAAAAATGAAAATGGTATTCTAAATAAAATCGAAAATAAAAGTCAAATCTCTAAGGGTCGATTTCTTCAAGGATTCAAGGTCCCATCGAAATTTAGGTTACAGTTATAAGAACAAGCCATATGATTTCGTTTCAATTATCGATATGGTAACTGTTAACGTTTGCATTACTCCTACTTATAATTTATTAGATTTCCCACAAACTGTAATCAAAAGATTCTAACGATTTAGCGAATTCTAAACCAGGGGTGCAGTGGCGCGTATGGCCTTCACGCAAAGAGCCTACCAATGAGACGACAACTGCAGAGAAGCAGGAAGAGCAAATCGTGACAAAGGATGGTCTGAATCGGATTCAGATTCATATTGACATTTCTAAAAAAGGCTCCACAGATACCAACAAATTAAAAGTTCTTGAATAATCTTTACCTTATCAGAAACATTCAAAGTCAACTAATTTAAGTTATTTAAAGTTTAAATTTTAAACACATATTATTTTTCTCTATCAGTGACATTTTTAATTAAAACTATCTTCGGTAAGGTAGAATTTACATGATAAAAGAGTGTTTACAAAATGTCCCTCAACAACAATAAAACACTAAAAAAAAATTGATGCAAGCTAACTTCGGCTCGACCGAAGTTTATATACCCTTGGAGCTTGATATACGCCTGCCAGTTTGTTCTATGGCAGCTATACAAGATATTCATAAATATATTTATAACTGAAAAGTGTAAAGTGTTAAAATAAACATAGTTTTTCTCACTAGAATTACTTTATCGACTAATCGTTCCTATGGCAGCTATATGCTACAGTCATCCGATCCGGCCGGTCAAAAGACTTGGTTACGATAGCTTTAAAACTGACGGAGGAGATAGCGTAGAAACAGACGGACAGACAGACATGGCTATATCAACTCAGCTCGTCATGCTGATCAAGAATATATATACTTTATGTGGTCGGAGAAGCTTCCTTCTCTGCGTTACAAACATCCGGACAATTCCAATATACCCTCTCCAAGGGTATAAAAACAAAAGAAAGCATACAAAGCGAGCTATGTGGAGCCGTGAGTGGATGTGGTTTAGCTAGTAAGTATACCAGCAAAGTGCGTACATGACGGTAAAGAGAAACTTACAACAGCTCCAGTTGACGATAGAGATGAGCAATCGCAAAGTTTCTGTGATTTAGTCGCAGTGATCACACAGTGATGATAATAATGTGACGCACTGTCCCAGCACGAACAAATAAAATGATACAAGTATATAAATTTGAACTTGAACCTAACGGACAGCATCGGTACCCTCGATCGAAATCGTTAAATAATCAATAGATATCGAGGGCAACCCTACAAAAACTCACAGTGGCGTGAGCCGAAAGTGAGCAAAGCATTTAAAGGCCGAGACCAGTGATGGCATTTCCGCTTTTTTCCCGCAGATTTGGATTTTTGTCAAGTAGATTTTCTAGATTTAGATTTAAGCAGCGTTCGTGCGCTTTTGATGTACAAAGAAGACAGAAAACAAAAATGATGCCGACTTTTTTTTGCGATTTGATTTTGTTAGCTCTGTGTTTAGTGCAAAAGACGGGGTTCATCGTGTTTTAGATTTCATAATAATAGCAATAAACATGTGGTCGCGAACGTACGCGAAATGGAAGTCGACTTTGGCTTTATCTAGTGAAATGCAAAAATCTGCGTAATGGAACGGAATATTCTAAAGCGATTAATTGATTATAAAAGAGAAGTAATGTAGCTTTGTATCGAGTATTTTTTTTAATTGAATTAATTACCGGTTGCGAACGTATGGGTTGCGAACGTACGATTAGAAAATAGATAGAAAGCAAAATAAAAATTAACCGTTAACCGTCTCTATGCATTTTTTTTTCTTCAATTAAGAGATGTAGCATATGTTTTGCATGTAAAAAAATTAAATATAAAAATGACATTAAATTTTAAGAAGTAATTTAAAAACGTTTAATATTACCCATGACTGTGATTGAGAGCGGTAATATTGTGAAACAAAGGGGTTTTCTGAGGGCAACGAGAAACGTGGCCATTGCAATAACATTGCGGTCGGACAGTGGCATGCGAGTGAAAAGTAGTTCACTATTTGCCGAAGAAAAACGTCCCGATGGCCATTGCAATAACATTGCGGTCGGACAGTGGCATGCGAGTGAAAAGTAGTTCACTATTCGCCGAAGAAAAATGTCCCGATGGCCATTGCAATAACATTGCGGTCGGACGAAAAATTTGCAATGCACATACTAATCATTTATATTTACAGGTAAAAGTCATGGCGGGTGTGATTAAATCTTTCCAGTGCGAGGCGATGGAGAAGTCCATGCAGCGTGGAGAGTGGGAGAAATGGTTGCGGTCATTCATGGTTTATATTGAGGCAGAGGAGATATCGTCGGTAGTCGAGGAAAAGAATTTGATGTTGCATCTGGGTGGTTCGCAGTCGCAAGCAGTGGCATATACCTTACAAGGAGCACTGCAGGAATACGATGCAGAACTGGAGAATGACGTTTGTAAGATGTTGGTGGAAACACTTAATAAATTCTTTTCTTCTTTAGGCCTGGTGACGTATGTGGGCAGAGCCGTAAAGGAAGCTACTTAGGAAGGAAAATAAGTTTATCTGGGGGCAGAAGAGAGCAAGGCATTTGAAGGACTTAAGTCACAGCTGGCAGATATAACGAGGCTGTCGTATTTCAAGCCAGAGGCGAGGACGGCTTTAATTCCCGACGCGAGTGCGGTGGCTCTTTGGGCAGTCCTGGTGCAATATTCGGAGTCGGGCAATCCAATTATTCGCGAGCAAAAAAAAAAAAAAAGTCTGCCAGAGGTATTCCCAGCGGTATTCCCAGACGAACAAAGAGAGTTTAGCCTTGACCACAAATCTTTGGAAGCGATATTCAAGCCGACATCAAAGCCACCGGCTAGAACAGAAAAGTAAAGTTGTTTACAAACGAGGAAAGGAAAATACAGCGGACTCACTGTCAAGACTTTGTCAACTGTCAGGGTCAGGTACTTTGATGAAAGGGGCGAACACGGAGTTCTCCATGTTGTGGCAGGCGCTATTCCAGTGTCACTCTCAATAACGGAGGTAGCTGAGGAGACGACACGAGACGAAGAGATAATGGACGCGATGACCTGTCTAGCCGAAGATAACTGGGAGTCAGCGACAACAAATAAGCTATATCCATTCCGGTTTGAACTGTCAACGGGGGAACATCGATGAAACGGAGACTAAGGACGAATGTGTGGTGGCCACTGATAGACCGCGATGCAGAGAAGGAAGTAAGGGAATGCATGGACTGTATCATCGTGGCACAAGCAGAAAATCCGGTACCGATGAACAGGACAGGACACCCAACAGGCCCGTGGATATGCGTTGATCGAGAGGAAGCACTACAAGAATTTGTACTGATGTACAACGTGACACCACACAGCACTACGGGTGGCCCGCCAACAGAACTAATGTTCAACCGGGTGATTCGGGATAAGATTCCCGGAATGCAGGATGTGGTGGGAGAATACTCGGACTCAGCAGAAAGAGATCGACATTTGATTCACAAACAAAAAGGGAAGCTGATCGCGGACAGAAGGAGAGGGGCAAAGGAAAGTACCGTAGAGGAGGGGGACTGAGTGCTTATAAAAACATGGTGTTCCCACACAAACTTACTCCGAACTTTGACGCAAAGGAATATGAGGGCACGGAGAGGGACGGGAGCATCGTGAAGTTGTCCGATGGGCAACGTACAGTAACGTGAAACGTGAGCCATTTTAAAAAAATACCGGCCAGGACCCAAGCCTCTGGAACAGGAGACCTGGACAAGTAAGAGGAGTAATAAATATAGCTTGGTTGGGTTTTATCTGGGTTTCCCCAATCCATGCAACAAATGTTGAGCTATAGACTGGTCCCAGAAAAGTAGAAAACGGAAAGAAGATTCTCGCCCTAACAATAAGGGAGGGATGTAGGAGCCTGTGCCTTGGATGTCATACCAATCGACAAGGCTGTCGATTGTGTATGAATTAGATTTCAGTTGAATCGTAGACTTCGAGCGAGAACTAACTAAATACATTCCGAGAGCTACCTATAATCCGAAAGTATTGTGTATACATTTACTGGGCGGATACGGGTCATTACACTGACTAAAACCCATTTTCCGACCGATCATTTGTATGGCAACTACAAGAAGTAGTCATCCGATCCGTGCGGCATATTAGCAGCGTGAAGACAAAAGAAGACTCTGCGTATCTTATCTTAAGCCATTAAAAACTTAGCTAAAATTATTGTAGTTGTGTGTTGCAAGTACAAAAATACCCATTAAACGCGAACCGAAGCTTCATTTAAAAAACTGGGTATGAGGTGATGTTAACAAAGGTGTCTTTTATCATAATTTATGAGTCTTATGACGGGCTTTTAAAAAAAGTTGGATTTGGTCGAACTGTGTAATCAGTTCAAATTCGACTTTGTGACGCACAGTCCCAGCACGCATAAATAAAATAATATGTACAAAGATATAAATTTGAACTTGAACCTAACGGACAGCATCAGCGCCTCCATCGATATCGATTAATAATCGATAGAAATGGAAGGCAACCCTACAAAGAACTCACAGTGGCGTGAGCCGAGAGTGAGCAATCGCTTAGGAAGTCACTTGATCACCAAAACTTGCAGCGCAAAGGTAAGCCAGCTAAAGGAGTGAGAATCTGTTCTTGTGTGTATTTGACTATATAGGAACTGTTATTCTTATTATTACAATATAGAATATCCTGAAATAAAACCTAAAAGCGCATGCATTGAAATCTCCGATTGTTGTTTAGAGATTTTATTACCAGAGCTCGCAGAAAACTGTCAACACCTTCAGCGTGTTAGCACAAAAAAGATTTGGTACAGACACAACGAGTGGAGAGAGCGAAAAGACACATTCAATTCTGCTTTGATCAATAGCTGTTTTTGCTCAACCATAGAGCGTTTTTTCGCTTCTCTTTTGCTCATGTCTTTTATTTCGATGGAACAGACGTCGGTCCTAAGTGTTCTGCTCATTTGGAGACAGTTGTTTCCTGAGCACTCGCTCAAAAGTGTCTCTCTCTGTTGTTATTGGCGGACAGACTCGTTCGTTTTGCTCAAGGGAACTGACGAAAGAGAAAACACAAGAGCGGGGCAGAAAAGTGTTCCGCTCAGTGCGAGAGCGTGTTTGCTTTTATTAATTCTGTTTGTATGTGAGCATGGAAAAATGTGTTAAGAGTTATTTGCGAGCTATGTTTATTACAGCAACCACGACTAAAAGAAATCCTTAGTTTCTGTAACCCTGGACTCGGCGAGCACTACCAAGACCAGAGTTCGTTTCAACTTTAAACATACAAACTTACAGTCTTTTTAGGTGAAGACTTTCTCTGAAAGGGGGCTGCCGCAATTGACAACAAACCTAATTAAAAAAAAATTCTACCTAAGGACGCGATACACTATGTGTGCTCGAGTGTGTATCGAACAAATGATACAAAATTGTGTTTCCATTGCTGGACCTAAATCTATCTGTCGGTAAGAAAGACTGCAACGCATCAATAAATTCCTCGAGTATATCTTTCAAGACATTTTTGAAAGAGAACATATTATCATCTTAGTCAATTTCGTCGAAAAACTTAATCAAAAGTTTCTCAAATCCGTTGAGCCAAGCGACGTAATTGTCCTTCTTCCCCCGAATAACTGTTCCGGAACAGTCTTCTTCGGCTTCAGACAGCACTAACCTAAAATTCGATTTTGAAAACTGTCTTTCCATTACTACTTCCAACGTCCCGACACATTCGTGCTCAGCGTTGCGCTTGAGGGCATTTCACACGTGGGTAATGTCGCCTGACTGACATATTTTCTCGTTGTACGTTATCTCGTTGTACGTTATCTCGATCTACGAATATAAAAATCCTGGACTCGGCGAGGACTACCCCAGCCAGAGTTCGTTACAGTATATCCCAAGAAACAATTATTTGTCAAAATAAAAATCAAGTTTATATTCTGTTTGTAAGGAGCACAATGTTTGAGCATTTCCGACATCATAATTATATTTTTGATCAGCATTCACAGCCGAATCGATATAGTCTCTAAGGCCCATTTTCTCAATGTCCGGTTAGTCAAACTTACCGGCAGGTTAGCCGAATTTGAGTGTCTCATGCTGTCTTTGGCGAAAACCAGCCGGCAACTTTAACCGCAGCCTCACGAGGGGGTCAAATTTTAACCGGCCGACAAGTTCCGATAAAACTATCGATACTTTCACTCGATAGGCACAGCTGTGTCAACCACTTGAATTATTGACTTTGCTAATTGCCAAAGCAAAATGTTTATAATTAAACGAATTTGTTGCATCCACGAAATGGAATTGGGAGGCAGGTAGTGAGACAGGAAGAGACATGCGGCGATCTGGAACAGAAAGTCCAGCAGAATGGCAGCCGCGCCGAAAAAATTGAAATGGCATCAATCGCAAGGCAGGCAAACTAACTGCCCGCCGTCTGCGAAATCGAAGGATCAACTAGGCCAACGGCCTTGTGATGTGGCATACTGATTGAGATCCAACTGCAGATACGTGTGCACAATAACGAAAATACTATCCAAACGCATTGCCAGAACCAGGATCGGTATCACTTCAGTGGCCAACATGGCGACATAATCCTAGACGGAGCAACGAGTTAGTAAAGCAAGAGAGTACAGGGAGGGGGCTAATTATTTAATGCTCTCGATGAAGTCAAATTTTTTCAACGATTCAGGTTGACAAATTCAGCATGTCATATCATTTTTTTCGTTAAATGTTAACCAGCAACAGCAATGAATTAAGAAAACCAAAACAAACACAGCTGATTCGTTGACAGTTTTTGGTCACACTATGCCAGCGATAGCAATCTATCGATATCGGGCGAACCTGCCGGTAAGTCTTGTTGAGAAAACCAAATGACTTACCGGCAGGTTAATCCGCCCGGCATATTTGACCGGCCGGTACCTAACCGCAACTTTTGAGAAAATGGCCCTAAGTCCGTCAGAGACTAAAAGAGCTAATGCAACAAAATTTTAAATGAAGACTCCTTTTATATCCTCTCAAATCATATTTATTTTCATTTAAACGATAATGTAAGAAATTGGATTATTTATCAAAAAAATTTAAATTTTGTCCCTACCCTGGGGAATTTATTTTTTGATTTTAATCGATTCTCAAAAATGTTATATGGGGCTTATATTGCGTCCGTCCCCCCAGGTGTCCTAAAAATCTCTAGATATTTTTGGCCTCGGTTGGTCTGCAAATCATTCGAAAAATTCGTTCGTGTCAAAGAACTTGTAAAGATTTCATATTTTGTTTTATGGTTTATTTTATTTGGGTCAATCAAAATCCCAGCACATAGCAAGTGCGAGCCCAATTGGTCACAAAAAATATTATTTAGCTACTGCTACCAGGAATCAAACCTTCAGAAGAAGAAAAAAAGTAGCTAAATCTCATTGTTAATATATTCGATAGGTAAAGGCGCCAAATTATTTATTGGGAATTGCATTCGTTACTCAGCTCTGTGGGTGGAGAAGATAATATACAAGAATTTTATTAAATACAATGTTTTTTAAAGTAGAGGTATCAAAGGCTTTTACTTACATATTATGCGACCTTCGCAGCTCATCTTTTAGCCGTCCCTCAGGAATGTTTATTGCCATATAATTTGGAACATTTGATTTCAATGGCGTTTGCCGCCCATTTGGGGCAAAATTTTTTTTTATGCTTGTGCAACGTCCTCATAACCCAAGATTTCTTTGCACTTAGCACTTCTTAGGTGCAGGGCAATCTTTCCCCACTGTACTCCTTATGGGACGCACAGATGAGGAACACAGTGGGTATTTGTTTAAGAGCGTTTTGACAGCCTTTTTTCTGTCTTCTTCTTGATCTTCTTGCGTCTCTTCTTCAGTAAAAATGTCAAAATGTCAAAATAGTACACAATATAGCGAATATTCCATCATCATTTAAGTCAAAAATGGACCTTTTTGAGTTATGCCAGTCTTGAAGTAAATGAGATATTTGTGGAATGCAAAATCCTACCATTGGTTTCAAATTATGACAATCGATGATTTTGGTCGAACTTTCGCTGCTGACACTGCGACGGGTAGGAACGGAAATTTTCTACCGAAGTTAGAGGCCTGTCGGAATTTTTCGAAAGATTTCCAACACTCCGATATTATATGGAGTTGAACTCCAGCGAAAGCGATTTAGTATGCCTGACTACTAAGCTTAAGTCAACAATTTAGCCGTAAATAAGATATTTAAAATTTCATAATTAAGGCTTTAAAAAAAGCTATACATTCAGCACCGCTGCTATTGCGCTTTTCAACACTGACATTTGCTTAGCAGTGTGACCCTGCGATTAGTGCGACCACCTTCGATAGTTTTGGTATTATATCGGTAATCCGTTACTTAAACAAAAAATTCCCGATTGCAGTGATTCCGTTGGACGGTCACACACTGTACTAAAACAACAGCAAAAGCAAAAAACCAGCCAAAAAAAAACCAAACAAGAGAAAATAATTATTTTGGAGGTCTGACGATTTAAGTGTGTGTGCCTGTGCCTTGAAAGCAAAGTGCAAAGTGTAAATATCAAATCACCACAACGGGCGGAGGCCACAAAAAAAACGAGATTCAATTTAAGTTTGTTGACGTCGTCATCGTCTACGTCTTCGTCTTGTGACTATATCTATTTGAAAAGAAAGTCGTAAAATATAGAAAACTAGCTGGGGGAGGAGTAGCCACACACACACTGAGTCGAACACACCTACCAGCCCACAGAAACGTCAGCATACTCACACACACACACACACACGCAGAAAGTGCACCTACAAACAACAACAAAGGCAGCATAGAAGAATCAAACACAGTCGGATTGCAGTTGTGGAGCAGGTGAGCAGCAAAGGGCAGCCAGCTCCAAGCAGATTTGTTTGCAAACTTTTTTTTATTATCATTTGTGTATTGTTCTAATGGGAAAGAATTACTAAAATTTCACTGCCTGATAACAATTTGCTTAATTGCCTTGGTTATTTTCTATTTGATAACCGAAAGCCGGCCGACGCTGCTTAGTCATAGCCCCAGGGACGTAGAGCAAGGGGCAGGCGACCAGGGAGAACAGGTTTATGTTGAGGGATATTGAATTTGAATGAGTAATGAATGAAGTTTCGCAAATGTCATGTGTGTGTGTGAGTGTCAAGTAAATAGTTGGTGTGCCGCAAATGAAATCTAATCGCATTTCAGACTCGTTATCACACGCACACAACCACACACCGACATTCCTCCCACACACACACACACACAGAGTCACCCAAATTGTTGTACGCCCGCATGCACAACAGACGCAACAAACGAAACCAAATGCATTATGCACATATGTAGATGCACTTGTATGTTTGTATGCCTGAGAGGAGAGAGAGGAACCCTGGTCACTGATCGTATAGCAGCTCGCGCGGCACCATGGAACTGATCACCAGTTTATTTATCCAATTTCAGAGAATTGCTTGGAATGGTGTTGGGTGTTCAACCCCTTTTACGAATCTCAAAGTCTTCATAATTTTTGACATGTGAAAGGCTAACTTTGATTTCCGGTTGCAAATCAAAACAATACAATCAGCTGTTCTTTGTTTACTTTCGAATCTCCGTGATCAGCATTCGAAAGCGGAACAAGGAAACATTCACCTTGCTAGTGGAACAAGGGTATTAGCTTTTAGTTCGGTTGTTCAATGGTTTAGTATCTGTCTGATTTCAATAGTTTTTCCTTCAAAATTGTTTGTCTTCTAATAGGAATGCCTATACGATACGGTTTTGCGAAAATAAAGATCCCAAGTGAACCAAAAATGCAAATAAATATTGCTCTCTTCTGTTCTTTAATGACGTATTTCATAACCTAAAGCGTCTACCCTAAAGATTTTTAATAAGTTTAGAATCGAATAAAACTGGGAGTTATGGATTAGTATTATTGTGTAGTAGCACCCAGCATGCGTTGCTACGTCCCCTTTAGTATTTTATAGGCAAAATGACGATGTAAAGCTTACTTTAAAATATCCATCTTTCATTGATTCGAACTTTTGATCTTAACCATCTGTCTATTTACCCGTTTTTGTGATCTTTTAAACTCATAAAATTTTGCGAATTTTGCAAACTTTTAAAGCGGGTGACTGACACACTTTATTTACCTGTCAACTATTGCCAACTTTTAAATCTTTAATTATTAAATGTTGCTTTTTGATTTACACTTCCGTATACTTTTTCACTGCAATCTAAATCAGTGGTGCCCAAAGTGCCAAAAGCCTGTCCCATGGGAACTCACAACTCTGCCGGCGTCGCAGCCGACACACGCATAGACAGAGAGAATACGTGTGTGCTAAAAATTGACAAGACGCTCTTACGAAGCATTCGTTTGTTTGCTTGTTGCACATGTTTGACGTCATGACGTTCACTTCGTATTTCGATGCACACAAGCGCAAAGCTTAATTGTGTGAGTCTGGACACCACTGATCTAAACCTACAGTCCGACAGCTCCCATTGAACCGTCTTCAACAGCCAACTAGAAAATCTTCATCATAATCTATCGTAATCCTCCCGTCAATTTACCCCTTTTTATCATGCGATAATCTGGAAAATTTCAGTTTTATCTAAATATTTACGCGTCAACAATTTCCATCTATCAAATCTTCATGATATCCGAAACTCATACAAATGCTTAAAACTTTGCAATCTTTTGTGCCGCTCAGTCTACTATCAGCTTTACCGATGATTAATATCAATTCTTGGTGTTTATCTGTACTTATAATACAATTTTGCAAGTTTTCAGACTTTTTGAATCGTTTGATCTACACCTCCTACTTACCAGTGTATTTACTCGTCTTTATGATGATCGAAACTCAAATAATTTTTTGATGACACCTCGTTTGCTTAACCGTCTGCTATGGCCGTCTATTAAATCTTCATAATTTTAGGTCATATTAAAAATTGGCAAATTTCGCGAATTTTGTTTAACGTTCGATCTACACCTCCTATTTACATTAATTTCATTGCCATTTCCAAATTTCGCTGTATTTTGGACTGGCTTTTGTTTATACACAAACGGCAATTTGGCATAATTCGCGGTTTTTGATTGCTATCCTTCCCATATTCATAATAATCCTATGTAGGTCCATTTGTTGTACATAAAAACTATAATTGATATGGGCAAATTGTTTTTATACTCTGTACCAAAGCTACATAGTTTGTGCAAAAGTATGTAAAAGGGAGAAGGAATCATTTCTCTGACCCTATGAACAAACAGATCTTAGAGATGGTTAGAGATAGAAGTGTAACATGTATGTCCATTCGGTCTTAAAAAACGCTCTTTATTTCATCCTGTTTCGGTCTAAAATTTTTTAAGAACGATTTGCTCTTGGAAATTCTTACTTTGAGAACGAATCGTTCTTTAATTCCACATTTACCGATAACAATTCCTGATTTAAGAAAAAAACGGTTTTGTTTAAGATTTCGTTTCGTTCCTTAATTCGAAATTGACCGTTAGAAACTCCAACTAGAACTTCAAGAAGTTGTCTCTTGACAAATACAAACAGCGTATATTTTTAAATATGATTTGGTATCGTTAACCTATCCAAATCGTTCTTGAAATCAAGTATTTAAGGATTTTTAAAAAGGCTCTTCAACCAAGAAATTTCGTACTTAAATCAAGAAATTTCTGGCTTATTGAAGTTTTTAAACTGAAAATTCTTGATCTAAGATCGAAATTCTAGATTTTTCTCTCATTTTGAGACGACATATTATGAATTCTAAAAATTCGTAGCTTCAATTTTCTTTCCTGATATGTGGGCTAACGGTCAGGAGTTTGATGCAGGATTAATGGATGGTAAACGATGAAAGAGCCTCAATATTTGGGGTTTAAAAAATCCCATATCGCAAATACTTAAAATCTATAATAACAAAGCTTCGCACATTGACGTCTGCGCCGTACTTCACGTACATATTATTTTACATAAGCGCCAATCGATCACTGCATCAGCTGACATTTCAATTAATTTCCGCGGAGATTAAAGAGTCGATTGAGATATGTGATTTGCTAGCAGAGCCCCTCACGAAATCGTTCGCGTTCGACATGTTACAATATTTTTATAAGACTATGAAGCGCCTGAAATTAATACATAGTTCAATGAACACTGTGTTTGCGGTGTATAGTATCCAATTGGTGAAAAAATTATCAGTTTTCTTTCAGAGCTTACCCTTGAACAGTCTACATTTTGTTAGAAAATCAGTTTTGTTCTAACAAGGCTGTAAGCCCAAAACAATTTTGAAGAGATCGAGTTATTTGTTTGAAAATTTGAGCTCCTGGTTCGGCCCACGTTTTACCCAAACATTTGATTTTCAATAAAATATTTCAAAAATACTCTTTAACAAACAAACGCTTTTTGATTCTTTTCATCCAATTTAAAAAAAAGATTTACCAAATTTATTTTAAAGTGGCCACCTACATATTTAAATGAAGGTCTATGTAAAATGGTTCATCTATCCTTTCAAGCTTGACTTGACTTTTTAAATTGTCCGGATGCTTGAAACGCATATAGCTGCCATAGGAACGATCGGTTGAAAAACTAGTTTTAGTGAGAATAACTTTTTTGTTTTTAGTGCTATCGCTCCCAACGCTCGTATTTATAAGTTTTTCATGATTTCACATAAATTCACCAAAACTTGTCGAAATCGGACTACTATATAGTATAGCTGCCATACAAACTGTCAGACATATATCAAGCTCCAAGGGGAGCTTGCCTCTATTTTTTCTAATTTTTTTTGCATATTTTGTTTACCGGGTTCTGAAGAAACTAATTTCTAGAGATTCTACATATTAATTGTGTGTGTCGCTCTAAAGTTGCACAACAAACCAACTCGACACACGGTAACTAAAAACTTGCTGAACTTTTTCTCAAGTTACGGTTGCTGTTTTAATTTGACATTGTTTTCTTTAATCGAAAAAGTAAGATAGGCTTCCGTGTTCGACACATGACCCATGACATCTAGTAGGCCCGCATTTCCCCACGAAAATTCTATGAATTTGACAAGCTATTCAAATGTAAAAGAGAACAAAAAGCAGGACTACTAGACTATCATGTGTCAAGTGTCGAACAGTGTGAAGGCAGCCTTATATCCTTTTGATTTGGTGTTTTCAAATTTTATAAATGAACAAATTATAAGTTGGTATGGTACCGCTCGAAATTTTATATAAATCATTTTGGCGAGACCGCAAATTTTAAATATTATTTCAGCAGTGGCCATCTGCTGATCGCTTTTAAGTTATGGCAGAAATTTATAGAGAACTTTTTATGCGGTTTCGCCAAAATGATTTATATCAAATTTCGTGGAGTTCGATAAGATCAATGTTGAAATCGTCAAAATTTATAAGGAATCTGAATTTAAGCGTGGACTTTTAAACAGTCCAGAACCGGTCACTACACAGGAGAACTTATTTACGAATGGAGACAAGCACAGTTCAAATTGCAATAAATTTTATATGAAGTAGCCAATCGGAAACATATTGCTGAATATCTGAATAAAAAGGCTTACAGCCAAGTTGTCTGCTGAAAAGGGAAATTTGTGCACCTTTTCTTTACGGAAGATAACACTTTAATCCACTTGAGACCGAGGAAAAGTCAAAAGGGTAATGTAAAATGTAAAATTGGCTAAACGCTCCTCCAACGGGGCCAAGCCAAGCTTCTCTTAATCCCTTTTCGTGTGTGCTTTAAATTTTTTTGCACAAGAGAAAGGGACCTACAGTTTAACGCCGAATCCGAACGGCAAAGTTTGAGAATTTGCTCTTTCATGGCTAGATACTTCACAGCTGGCGCCAATAGCTGGTGAAGGTTACCGTATGTGTAAAAGCTATTTTTCTAAAGAAAGAAAAAGCTTTTCTTATTAGATGTTCAGAGGCGGGATCGAACCACCGACCTCCCGCCCAGCAGTTCAGCACACTAACCACTGGGCCACAGACGGCCACAAGGTTAATACTTTTTCTAATAAATCTAGAACGAACAGGCTAAAATAGTTTTGTTTTAGATCAATTCCATAAAAATATAAAAAATTGTCGAAATAACTATGCTAACGAGAATCGCCTCGCATGAGTTTTTGCCTTGGCGATGGTGAAGACAGATAAAGCAGCGTTGGCCAACGAGAGCGAGGCCAAAGAGTGAGAGTTTATTAATGTGCGGTTATCAAGTGCTGTCAATTTGCTTCGACTTATCCGCATCATAGGCTAGCCGGCGACAGAAAAGCTTTTTGTTCTCTTCTCCTCAGCTTCGGCCTGCGTTCGGCTCTTATATGTGTAAATAGCAAAATGTCTTCGCCTCCTTTGGCATCCAGTGACCATCGCTGAGATGGAGCGAGAGAGAGAACTGATTGGTTATATGGAGTAAGACGATTTACTGGTTCAGGACGCGTTCCGAACTAGAATAAACCAGATAAAAAGTTAAAATAATTTAAGTTATGATCTCAAATTGCGTTTATTTGTTTCTGATATGAAGCACTTATACTTCAGGTCCATTACCAAGAAAGCAAAATTTGGTATGTAGGTTGGGTATATCATATATATATACCGTATATGGAAGGAATGACACGCTAACCTAGCAACGCTGGTATACCCCAGCCAGTTTCCCATAACTTAAACTATGGCTGCAAACCAGTATTAAAACAAACCTTAAAGAACAGGTTTAATTTGGTTCATGAATTGAAATCCAACGGAAATACTTTAGCACAAGCTCGGCGGAGTTTTCTTTTGATTTGGTGTTAGACCGTGTAAAAAAGCGTCTGAGTAGATAAGAAGCTACTCCCATGAGCGATCAAACGAAGTAGAACTGGTTCTATTTGGTCTGAGCACTCAGCTGAGTGGCATCTATCGAATTGCAGTGTGCTGGCGTTGCCATACTCTGGAAAACGATATACAATAGATATCGAATTTTGAATTAAATTTTACCAAAACTTCCGGATTCTCGTATTGCAGATCACACAACACAAGCTTTTCAGGCATGTGTAAAAGCCAAACTGAGTTGATCGGATGAGTTTAGGTTTGACGAAAACTCATCTGAGTGGTCAGGTCGTGTAAATGTAGCTTTAGGAATTCCAAATTTGGTTTGATCGATTTTTTTCGTCAGTTTTTTGTGTGCAAGGTTAAGAGTTAAGGTTAGACCACTTATCGATTGCGTTGCCGCATTCACAGCCCCATGCTAAATGCCAAACAGCTGGCCCAACAACAAAAAGGCTATGGCCTGTATGAAATATTTTTGCTGCTCCATGTAATTGCCATTTGATTTCAAATAAGATCGCAGTTGTCGCCTTCGTCGTGTTGTTCGTCGTCTATTTATCATTCCATCACGCATATCAAACGGGCTAAGTCGTTGGTTTCTTTGGTTCGTCGGTTCATCGGTTCGGTTGTTTTTTCCACGTTCATTGAACCTATCCTCTCAAGGCTTTGGCTTTGGAAACAAAGTGAATTTCAACTCGTTCTGTGTTTGTTTTCATTTGATGTGGATACTTGCATACGTATAAGCTTTTATTTTTGGCAATAAAAATGTCGCCGTTGTCGCTGAAAGTCAAGTGCACTGAGCACAAAGAAAGCTTCGCCCTCCTATCACACACACAGACTTTCGTTCCCCTGTCTGGCATGTAATTTGCTCAAGTTCAGGCAACCACCACAAACACCGACCCCATTCCCCATCCCCCCCATCTCTTGACTCTTGCACTTCATTTGCGTAGTTTTTGTTCTCTTTCTGCGCGACATTTAATTGAATTATTATGCCTTCTTCTTCGACCAAATGAAAACAAACAAACCGTTGGCCCCGCCATTGCCCCCATCTTCTGTGCTCTTCCCCTACACGCACTCTGCCCACCCATTGATGACGACAATGAGAAGCGGTCAATGAATCGCATAAATACTTGTTCAACGGGTTTCTGTCTGTGAAATACAGTTCGAAGTTCTACTTCTTGTCGGAGTTTCGCCTGTGCCGGCTGCCTCAATATGTGTCAAGTGCGTTGTTTACAGTGTTTACACAGTGGCTCGTCTCATTTATGCATAAACAAAATGGTTATCTTATCAGTGAATGATGTTCTCATTTTTTGTTGTTCAAGAACTTTCGTTTACTTTGAAATTATTTTGCATTCAAAAATAGAAAATCAATGCATTTGCCATTGTTGTTGCTGATGCATAATGCAGCTTAAATGCAAAATTTGCATATCCAGACATGGACGTAGACACGTCCGTGCCTCATCAGCTGTGGGTGTATATTCTATTTTAGCATTTTTGCGGCTTCTTGCGTGGTCTGGCTTGGGGTTAAGTTCAGGAGAAGGCATATTCGCTAAATTGAACCAGATGTGCCACATAATGTAGCAAAAATAAAGGGTGTGCCCGACAAAAATCGAAACAGAACCGAATCGCCATATTACGATAAATGTGTGCGTTTTTGCACTACCAATTAGCACTTCTAATGATATCGTTCACAATCATTATATTTAGTGTATCGTTCATAAGGCGCTTCCTTTTCATAGTGTAGTGCTGTTTTAGATAAGTTTATAGTTTAAAGAAAATTTAAATTTCCCCTTCTTCATTTTACTTTTTCATCAAAGTAATCTTTGAGATGCCACACGTTGTTCTAAAAATAAACAAAGTTGTGCCTGAATTAAAACTTTTAATTTAAAAGGGCAGGATCGGCATGTGACATACCGTGGGATAAAGTGGTCCCTGGGCAATTGTTTTTATCACAAATTACGCTAGCTTTGTTCGTTGAACTTCAAACCAAAACTAACATATAATTTTATTATATATGTTCCCTTACGAGTCATTCGATAAAAGTTGTTTTGTGTAGTAACAGTTTCTGGAGTTTTTCTAAAAAAGTTAAGTTTTTACTGTGAAATTTAAATAAAGCCAGTCTTAAAAAAAATAAAAAGGATGCAGAATAAGGATGAATAAAAAATAAATTTATTATAGATTAAACCTCTAGGCTTATTTATCAGCTTGAAAATACTAACTGGATGGCGCTAATCATGATTTCGAACTGTGAATGCGGTATTTTGGCCCATTCCTCAGTAACAGTGAATGTGAATCGGCGCATTACCTTGCTGAAATTTGGTGTCCGGGTAATTAACATTTCATCCAATAAGCTTAAATAGCCCTCTGTATTCCTGCGACCTCTAATCTTGCATATCGGGGTCCGATTGTGATAGCTAAAAGCGTCCGGAAACATCACAGAGCCGGCACTAAATTTTTGGGAGGTCGAAATGCGCTCAGACGTTTTAATATCGTGCCCTTAGTAACTAAAACCAGCTGGCCTATTCAAGTTGTCCATTTTCTCATCTTAGAGTACCACATTTTTCCACTCCTCCCTCTAAAACATTTGACGTTTCGTAATATCTCTTCAGGCTTATTTATTAGATGTCGTCAATGTTGGCTTAACCTTCATTTTGTTCAAGATTTCAGGTCGGACCCATACACGAGTCAAGGGCCAGTCTTAAGTGGTGCAGTGAATAGAAAATCTAGCTTCTTGAATGGCTAGCACGTTCTCCGGACATGAACCCAATTAAAAACATGTGTGGTAACTGAATAAATAAATACTTTTCGAAAAAAAAATATTCGCAATATTTTTTGAACAAACCCTGTTCCCGTTTTCGATTCCAAACAAATCATGCTGAATCGGACTTCTTAAATGTACTCGCTTTCAAAAACTGACTCTGTTCTTCGGCTTTTAACATTTAGATCCCAAAAGAGACAAATGAAAGCAAGAAGTTAAGAAGAGAAGCTAAAGTCCTTAGAACAGAGTTCCCAGGGCACGTCTGGAACGTTCGGTAATACTTCTTGTGGAGAGAGACACAGTCGTTTAGCGCTCTGGGGGACCCTGCCTTGAAGAACGTTCTCTTAATTATGGCATTTAGTTTGAGCTGTTGAGGGAAAGCGCTTACATGGAGCAAAAAAAAATTTGAGAGGAACGTTGCTCAGTCGACACCGCTTCTGTCAGAAAATTGTCAGCTGTTCGCTCTCATTTACGCTCTCTAGATACTTTTTGGTTAGCTGTTCGCTCTCTCTGAATACATTTGGGTTATGGTCGTCTCGCTCTAACCAGAGTGATTTCCTACTGGCACTTTGCAGTATCTTTTTGGACAGCGTAAACGTTCTCTCTAATTCTAATTGCTCCATGGCGCTTAGACAATATTTTTGATTTTTTTTTTACTTTCCTAAATAATAAAATCGTTTAAAATGACAATTCAAGACGGGTTTTGGTTACCCAATCCGTGTTACGATTTCGAAAAGGAAATGGAAAAGCAAATCTGGTACATACATATAAGTAAAAGATGGGCCTAGCATACAAAATTTAAAGACCAGGCGCGCTCGAAAGCCCTATGTAGCACACGACTCCATAACTTATGGGAGTCGTCTACTATGCTACTTTTTTTTTTTTTAATTTTTTATTGCTTAGTCATACAAAAATATTTCTCAAAAATATTTCGCTCTGAGCTGATATCATGCTGGGAACCAGCAGTCCCAAGGGGACACTTATCCCAAGTTGATAAGGGGGCCCGAGGGACGCCTTCCGTGGACCCAGAAGTCAAGACGTCTGAGCCTGTTTGTATTTAGAGGCAATGATACCTGCTGGTATGCATATAAAATTGTATGTATGTATGCATCCGCGATGCGCTGGAGTAATCGGCTTTTAGAAGATTCTAGTTTCTTGAATGTAGTGAAGATCCCATTGGTCCAGGAAGGCTTGATAATAGCTTTGTAGACCAGGATTTTGGTCGCAATAAAAGTTCACTACGAGGTTTGAGAAGCCAATCGAGGACCTTGGCCTTAGCTGCGACTATAGATCGTACAACATGGGCCTTCCGATCAGACGGCGGCCCGGAGTCACACCAAGAAAGATTCCAAGTACGGGACTCTTGACCCTAGAAGTCGCACTCGGTCAACTTTCCCTTGTCTCTACGCGAAGATGTGTTATCTTTTTGAACGATTAATGGCAATGTTCCATCGGTTAGCTCAACAAATAAAGACATCCAGGAACTGTTCGACCTTAGTTGATGCTATTTTGAGGCTGTTGGTAGAGACAAGACAAGCGGTATCGTCAGCTTTTGTGGCTATAAATGGGTTACTGGATACTTGGAAATTACAACTCTAACCTATTTTATATAGTGTATCATTCAGAAAACTTAAATTTTGGTAACCAGGTAGCTAAATTCTACTGAACAGATTTGGATACGACATGATGCAGGGTGGCCCATTTAAAAATTGGAATTCAACTTTGCTATAAAATAAAAACGGCTCGATATTTTTAAAAGATTGAAACTTTATTGGATAGAAAGGTTGGTTTATATAATTAAATTATGAAAAGCAATTTCGGTGAAATTACCACCACGGCCAACTTTGCAGTAGCCCATTTGATCCACCCAATTTTTGAGAATATTTTTTTTCAATTGTTTCGGAACGTATATCAGCCATAGCAACTCGGATCTCGTTCTTCAACTCATCAATTGTTTCAGGAATGTTTACATAACATTTGTCCTTGACCCCTCCTCAAAAATAATAGTCTATCGGTGTCAGATCACAGCTTCTTGGCGGCCATTTTAAATCTTCATGTTTGCGGATTAATCAAGTTTTGAAGATCGATTGTGGCAGGTAGCGCCGTCTTGTTGAAACCAAATATCGTCCAAGTCCTCCGCTTCAATTTCCTAGAAGAACCAATCACTTAACATTGCGCGATAGCGCTCACCATTCACGGCCACGGTGGATCCTTCTTCATTTTCAAAGAAAAATGGACCAATGACAACAAACAGTGACACGTGGTGGGTGCATTGACTTCTTGACGACGATAAGCAGATTTTCTGAGCCCCAGATGCGACAATTTTGTTTATTAACAACACCACCGAGGCGGAAAGGTGCTTCTTCCGAAAAATGATTTTTCGCCAAAGTTCACTATCCCCATGCCGACTGTTGACGATTCGGATGGATTGTTTCAAGCAACTTCGGACGCGAAATGTTTGTTGAGTCCTGGTCGAGTTTCGCAACCGAACGAGTTTTCGGTGACCAACTGGTCTGGTTGATTTGTCCACCAACATTCCAGTATCACGAACTCACTTTACGAATCGATCCACAAATTCAGTTTTCGGAACATTTTTTTGTTAAATGCTTTTTAAATATCGCACAGTTTGAGTCGAGGACTCACCACTTTGGAAATATGTTTTAAATATTTCACAACTTTCTTCACGTAAACAGCGACCCATTTCTTAAATGTCAAAGTTTTTACTAAATATTAGTCGCTTTCCGAATGACATTTGACGTTTTTAAAGTCAAATTATGAATAGTTCAAATTCCAAACACTGGATGGACCACCCTGTATTAAATTTTCTTATGATTAAGGTTTCGAATCGTAGCTTACTTATTTTGGGACACATTACTTTGAAAAAAAAAACAAACAAAACTCCGTCTCGCAAAAACGAAGAGTTTGTCTATAAATTCAACCCTATATACATAGCCGTTTGGCCTGAGCGTTGATTAGTCAGTCAGTTGGGCAGGTGGTTTGGCTTTGAACATAATATCTCGATATTTTTTGATTTGGAAAATTTTTGAAAATAAGTAGTAGCAAATGCACCAAGCTTAGATATAAGTCACTCTATGTGCACTCACTTATGTCATATAACCGGACTTGCCACAGCCTCACGAGCTCACTAAAGCTCCATTTACACGACCTGATCGCTCAGATGAGTTTTCGGTCATCTGATCAAATCAGTTTTGCTTTTACACATGCCTGATAAGCTCAGATGAGCCTGTTGCAGAACCATTGGTTCATCGGAATCATCTGGTTCATATGAACATTGTGACGTTGCTTTGTTTAAATAGAAGAAGAAGTCAAGAAGAATAAAAAGCAAAATGGCGATATGCGTTCTGATGCTTCTTAAGTTGCAATTTATTTTTTGGACTTAAATAAGAATTCACTTGACATACAAGACACATGACCGATAGCCAAAATTCGATAAGAAATGTATGTCGATTGTCAGAAAATGGCAACGCCAGCACACAGCAGTTAGGCAACACTGCATTTTGATAAATGCCAGTCAGATGAGTGCTCAGGCCAAATAGAACCGGTTCTATTTCGCCTGATCGCTCACCTGAGTAGCTTCATGTCTACTCAGACGCCTTTTTACACGGTCAGAGAGCAAATCAGGCGAAAACTCAGCTGAGCGATCAGGTCGTGTAAATGGAGCTTAACTTGTGGTTGTTGTTCTTCGGCAAATGATTTTCTGTAAATTTTTTTGGGATCTGACCCTGCCATAAGCTGGCTGTGAGCATCCCTTTCCTATGATCTGGTTACTTCACTGTAAAGCTTTTAGCATATACCACTGCAATCAGCCGTTGCCTGGCGTGTTTAGAGCATTCCACAGTCGAGTCGGAAACAAATTATTTGCTTGTTTTGTTTGTTCCGTTTTTTGTGTATTGTTTTTGTTGTTGTTGTTCTTTTAGTTTTCATGCACATTTTGTTTGCTCGCAAATTGAATTATTTTTCCATTTGGTCTCGGGACTGGTCTGAGGCGGTTCTTCACGAGTAAACGTAACGTCACTTGCGAAAAGTTTTGGGTTGTTTCTTAAACTTTTTAATTTCTGCAAATATTCGTTTCTAATACTACACATACTTACTAATACATATAGATTATATGTACCAACTTTTATACTATGTATTTTGATTGTATTTATCTTGTATCTCATACTTAGCTTGCTTTGGAGCACGTAAACAGCAATAAACAAAAGCAAACAATAGCAAAATAAAAGCAAAAGTTTCAAAACTTGTTGTATAGAAAAGTAAAGCAAAAAAAGCAAAGTCAAACGCAAAAACAAACGAAAAGTAAGTCTCAATGTTTATTCCATTTCATTTTAATTGAAAAATAATTAAAAATTTGTTATTCCTTCGATTTGATTTCAAACAGAATTCACACATACACGCACGCACAAGCAAACACACACACACACACACACACACAGCAGAGCTGTGAAAGAATCCCAATAAAATTTAATTAATTCATCATTAATTCTAATATCTAGATTCATTCTTCCACAGCTCTGAGACACACACACACGTTAATAGAAACGTTCCACACATTGGACTTATTTAGTGTTCATGTGTTTGTTTTTGTTCTGATTTTGTAGCCACAACCGAAATTTATTTCGAAAAAATTTTAAATTACCCAAAAGTAAAGTAAATACAAAATTTTTACACACAACCTTCAAGCATACAAGGAACAACATAACCTCTCACAGCATCAGACACCTCCTGCATACATCCATTCCCCATCTGTTAGACCCTGGCGATTTAGCCATGTTAACATCCTTTCTCCTTCTTCTCGTCACACAGTGAGAAAGCAAAAGGACGATATGCAGGTCAATGTTGCCGGTCTACGCAGAAACATCAAGAATCTTGCGCACAACTATTCCGATGCACAGGTAATCCCTTCCAATCCCTTCTCATACCCACTTTAATCCCTTCTCTGTTTCCCTTCCGATAGGTCAAAGTGCGCGAGGCCACCTCGAATGATCCATGGGGTCCGTCGGCCACCATTATGGCTGAGATAGCGGATCTAACCTACAATGTGGTGGCCTTTTCGGAGATTATGCAAATGATTTGGAAACGTCTAAACGATCACGGCAAGAACTGGCGTCATGTCTACAAGGCACTCATCCTGCTCGAGTATCTGATCAAAACGGGCACCGAAAAGGTGGCGCAGCAGTGCAAGGAGAACATCTTTGCCATCCAAACGCTACGTGAGTTTGTCTACTTCGAGGAGGGCAAGGATCAGGGTACGCATGTGCGTGAGAAGGCCAAACAGTTGGTTAACCTTCTAAAGGACGACGAGCGGCTGAAGAACGAGCGAGTCAAGGCCTTAAAGGCCAAGGAACGCTTTGCTCAGCATCCCAGTGGATTTGGTAGCGATGGCTATATAGATGGTCCATCGCAACGGGATATGCCACCAGGTTGGCAGGAAGAACCGCCAAAATCGGTGTCGGAACTGGAAATGGTCAGGCCACAAACGGCTGGCGAGGAGGAACTGCAGTTGCAATTGGCCATGGCCATGTCGCGTGAGGAAGCTGAACAGGAAGAGGCTAAGCGGCGCAGCGACGATGTGCGATTGCAGCTGGCACTTAGCCAAAGCGAACAGGACTTCAAGTAAGCTCTCCCTCATACCGTCCCTTTATCCAAGCTAATTGCTATCTGTTTCAGGGGTACAAATGGTCGTCCTATTGCGGCACCACGCAAGGAGGAGCCCCAAAGCCATCTGCTAGACCTGTTAGATATTTCCCTGGGTGCCACAAGCATCTCAAGTCCACCGCTGGGCGCTGCTGGCGGCGTCCCCTCCGCAGTGGTGGATCCTTGGGCCACACCCCAGGCTGCAAGAGCACCCAGTCAACTTTCGGATCCCTGGTCGGGCACCTCATCACCGCAAGTCGATCCCTGGCATTCCTCGGCCGCTCCACGCACCATTATGGGTGCCGGTGTACCGATGAGTGCGGCTCCTGTGGCTGCCGCTGCAGGCAGCGATGCCTGGGGTCTGCGTACACAGTCACCCTCAGTGGCTTCCGGCTCCTCCAATGAGGGCTGGCTTCAGACCAATGGCAATGCCAGTCAGAATGGTCGGGGAGCCACTCCGGCAGCGGCAGCTCCCTCCGATGCCTGGATCACGAAAAGCACAGCAGGCATAGCCTTGGCTGCGGCTCCAGCGTCCAACAATGGTAGAACTTCTGCTGATCCTTGGCTGGCAGAGCCAGCTATTTCAACGGCAGCAACCACATCCGCAGATCCTTGGGCAGCAGGTGCGGCACCACAAGCGCCAGCGGCCACACTGGATGATCCCTGGAAGTCATTGGCTGGCACAGGAGCTGTCAAGGTAGGCAATCACCTAAAAATTTTCTAATTTATTGAGGGGTTTTCCGGAGTTGGACAATTTTGGTTTAATTTCTGTGGACCAAAGCGATATTACATAGTCACCTAATCTCGAATTTTGCTTTTGATACGAACGGTAAATGCCAACTGTGAAATATCTTTGCTAAAGTCAATTGTTGACTTAGATGAAAAACAAAAAGCCAATTGTCATGGTTCTGTTTAATCTTGATTCATTACTTTCTCTCGCCTCTTCTAATGATGCCTAATGTTGCCACCAATCTTAAGTTGATGTTTTTGTTAAAGGGCATGGCTCGCAATGTATTTCTGTAATATTTCCAGAATTTTAAAAGTTAGGGAAGATGGTTAAATTCTGATTTTCGCACATTCACAGCAATAGGGCCTTGTTGCGGATATTAAATAGAAGTGGAAGAAACACATGGACTGGATTATGCCTTGAAATATGGCCAAGAGAAGTAGTTCTAAAATATATCTCTAATCCAGTAAATGGACAAATTTGCTTTTTCCGCAGAACACGCTTTCCAATTTAAAGACCTCGGTTCTTGCTCCAAACCGTAGGTCACCTTTAGAATTGTGGCAGTGAGAAAGCTCAACGATTCCTCAATGGCACACAGCGTGACAAAAACTCCCCTGTTCCATTAAATACCATTTGACACAGTTAGGAAAAGACCAGTACATTCAGTTTGGCCGTAGTGTCTTCTCTCCCGCTGTCAGTGACTTTATTATGCAGCCCTCAAGTGTCTTAAGATACTTAAGAGATGCTTTGTATCCGGCACGCTGTATAGCGTCATCTATATCATTTTCCTTCAACGGCACGGTGACAGATGTAAGCTTATTCTTCTTTGTTGGCTCATTGTAGACAGCTTGTGGTTAGCTAGTGTCATTGCCGGTCCTGTGAGTCGGAATTCCTAATTTTCGACCTTTGGTTCCACATTCACCCCATCTTCAAGATCAAGTGACACGTCTATAAAACACACAGTCATTTCACCCAACACAATAATTCAACAATCCGTCAATTCAACACAAACAAATTCGACACAAAACAATGTCATCACACGTCAATCACATCACTAAGTCATTTTACCCAGTAAAACAATACAACACACGTCAATTCAACACAAAACAAAATAATAAAATTATTATTAAATTTAAATTTGGTTTGAATTGAATTGATGTGTTAAATTGTTGTGTTGGGTGAATTGACTTATAGACGTGTGTTGGCTTTTTTTTTGTGAAGACTTTGATTTGTGTTAAGTTGACGTGTGTTGAATTGTTTTGTGTTGAATACACATGGAACCTAAACTTAAGTAACGATGACTTTTATTAGAGATAGTAAATGCAGTGGAATAAAATTCAAAAATCCAATTCCTGGTATAATCAACAATTAAATTTCAAAAACTCAATTAAACATACGTCATTTCAACACATTACAAATTAAACACAAACAAATTCATCCTGGGGTGTCACCCACAAGCGGCAGGCAAAAATTTTACGATATTTACAACGTCTGCATTCGGATGAAAAATATTCAAGTTGTGAAACAAGAATGTTATCTCTGGTGCTTTCAAATGTGCGTACACTTTCGGAGGATATTGAGGTTCCACGTCTATTCAACACAAAACAATTTCAACACGTCAATTCAACACAAAACCAATTAAACACGAACAATATTTACAACGTCTGCATTCGGATGAAAGTTATTCAAGTTGTGAACAAAGAATGTTATCGGAGGATATTAAAGTCAGGTTCGACTGACATTGCCACTTGTAGGATTAAAAATATAATATTTTCATAAATTGTTCTATTTTCCAGTGTTGAAATTGTACTTTGTTGAAATCGTACTATGTTGGAATTTGGCGATGTTCAATTGCTTTGTGATGAAGTTGATTATTTTGAAATTGTATATGTGTTGAAATATCTTGTGTTATAATTGTGGTGTGTTGAATTTACGTGTTGATTAGACGTGGAACCGATTAATATATACATAAACTAGCAAGTATACCGTCGCGTTTCGCTGCGCCTTCACATTTCACCCACTTGCCACCTACATACCACCAACTTCCAGCACAGTTGACACCCACTTCCCGCCCACATCCCACCCACTTTCAAAACAACTTACCACCCACATCCCACCCACTTTCAAAACAACTTACCACCCACATCCCATCCACTTCGCCGTGGGTATCCCCGCGGTGTTTCCAACATCGGAAAACAAATAAATTCTCATTTTGAACCGAGTTTTAGGTCAATCAAATGAAAAATAGTTATTTTGCATGGCGGATTCTCCGACATTGAAAAATCACAGTTCAAATTATTTGGTAATCCGTGTTTACAAAACGAGTTTCAATTCAATCGGATGAAAAATAGTTATTTTAAATGCAGAATTTTCCGACCGTCAGGTAAAATTTTCCAACATCGGAAAATCGCATTTCAAACTTTTTCGTATTCTATCCTTTCAAACCGGGTTTCAAGCCAATCGGATCAAAAATAGTTTTTTGCATGCAGAATTTTTTCGTCCATTTTTCTCGTGGGCGGATTTTCCAAAATCGGGAAAATACGTGTCAATTAAGTTTCAAGTCAGTCGGATGAAAAATAACATTTTTTTTCATACAAACTTTTAACACGCATTTCCGACTTTTCCGGGTGGAATTTTCCAAAACTTCGTCTCAGTATTCACTTTCACCACTAAGAAAAACTTCTGTAAAAATTACAGCCTCCTATCTCTTAGCGTTTAGGCTGTGCGATGATTGCCAATCAGTGAATCAGTCAGTCAGTGAGGACACTTTTTTTTTATATTTAAAGAGATTAATTTTAAACACTTTCCACAACTTTTAAAAATCTGAGAAAATTACAAAAATTGTAAACCTATAGTAATGACAAATGCAATACAAATGACAAAAGTCTTAAGTGGATCAGGGCTCTCTAGCTAGGATATCTTCGGAAAGTTGAATAGGAAAGATTATCCAAGAATTGGTTTCTCCTCTTTTTCCCTTAGCGGGATTTACATGCCTTTAGTTTTCTTTTGATCGTAATTCGAGGTTCTGTAGTTGCTTAAAGTAATTCCCACCCACGCCATACCCCACAGAATTGACAAGAGAGACCCACCGATAGGACATTATGTTTTATTATTTAATTAATGTTGTTTCTTTCACACGTCCCAGACAACGTGTTGCGTCCATAAGAGCCTTACTAATTTTTAATTTCTTCCACACTTCCTCTTTCCACAGAAACAATCGCCTGACTTCGACGAGTTCGACCTTATAACCAACCGCAACAAAAGTGGCGAGCTGAACCATTCCCATGCCTCCAATAACAACAATGGTTGGATTGAGTCTCAATTTGTTTGCTTGTTCTCTCCTAGACCTAACACTTTTTCTCATGCTCCCTTCCAGCTTCTCTGCTCGATGATATGGATCCCTTATCTTCAAACTATGGCAATGGCAGCATTAGTTCTGTACATCCCTCAACTGGAGCCACTGCAAAGAAACCGCTCAAGGATCCGCACTCTTTTCTGGGCGAAAACTCTGCGCTGGTTAATCTGGACAATTTGATCAAACCAATTGCTCCACAAACGCAAATGGCCAACGCACCAGCCTACAATCCCTTCAGCGATAACGTGATGCCACCCAAAACGAATCTATTCCAACAACAGCAGCCAGCCGTGAGTAATCCCCAAGTGGTACGTTATGATTTGTTGACTTCGAATTGATGGCTATTCCCAGGTGCCGTCCATCAATCAGCTGAAACAGCAGCCACCGTTTGCAGTGAATATGAATCAAGATCCCTGGGCGCCAGTAATGGGTGGAGTTAGTGCATCCTCACAGGTGAGAGTTGGCCTGCGTGGTCATGTTGTCAGGCTGATTAGAAGTGAGGCTAGGTGTTAGGGTGTTTCTTTTAACATAAAGTTAATGTTTTCTTTATTCTCTTCTATCATTTCCCTTTTCCTTTGCATTTTGTTAATTAATCCTTTGGTTGATTACTTATTTGTTGTCATTTCCTTGCGACCCACTTGGCAGCCCAAGTTGCGTCCAACAAGTCTAAATTTGGGCATGGCTCCCGCCACGGGTGAATTTCAACTGATGAGTTTCAGTAATCCCATCATACCCAATCCACAGCCAAATCCACAGGTCTACAGCAATAGCAGCAGCAACTTTTATGGTGGGTCGTATGATCACATTTACAGCAGTCCAAGTCCCGGCATCGATAGCATACGCAACATGGAGATTGTCCCCGAGACGCCTCAGCAGCGTCCCTATTTCAATAGTCCCACAGATTCGACTGCTGACCATTATCAGAGCAACGGCAATAATAATAACTATGGCACTCCTGGACTATATTCAAGTTATACAGCTAGCTACAGCAGTGCTCTATCCGATTCGCTGTCCGAAACGCCGGGCATAACCATTTCACCCCTGGGCTTTGAAAGTCTCTCGAATACCAACTACGGTGGCTCCACTGGCACAGTTGGCAACCATTGCAAGCTAGAAGTGAGTGAGCATTTGCTCCTGCTGCTGCTAAAGCTACCGTTAGAAGCTTTCGTTTGTTGTTGTCGTTTGTTGATTTTTGCTTGGTTTTCTGTTTTAATTTGGTTTATTTTATTTGAGTTTTAGTTATAAGAAATCTAACCAGCCAGCGCTAAAACTTGCTTCCTTGAAATGCAGGGAATGAAACCGATAAATATTTAATTATTTTATTTTAATAATGTAAATGGTAAAGCTAAAAATTATCCATATCGACTTGACTGTTCCGTATCCATGTCTATTCCGTCCACGTTATCATCACAAATGTTCAACTGATTTTCGTTCCGACATAATCTACGCAATTGGTTGGTTATTGAAAACTCTGTAACACGTAGCTTCAACTGGATCTTAAAAATTAATTTGGTACTTATTTTTATAAATGTTTCAGAATATTTCCGATACCATATAAAAAAGTTCATAATTAATTTCGGAAAAAAAGAAGTGGAATTTTCACAGTCCCTGCCCTAGTGTATACCACAAGTGGAGTTGTTGCCAAGACTCAGCTTTTTATCTCGTATCGATTAGGCTGATCGTAGATTGTCTATCAATAAGTCAGTCTTTTAAATATAGAAGATATGACCACCAACTATAAAAACCTTTAACTAAGATCTTAGCCTTGCATTTTGCAGGATTTTGTTTGAATTTTATTTTGACGATTCGTCAGAAACGATCACTAAATAAATAATAAATAAAAAAAATTAATAACTATTTCAAATCTTCTTTAATTTGGCTTTAAACCCGTTTCCACTTTTTTACCATTTATTCGAATTTCGTGTTGGTAGCTATTATGTCTTTTATTCCTATAATTCCTTAATACAATTTACCAATTTTGTATCTTCGTCAATTTAAGGTTTGAGGCGATTGAGAGGTTTTGATTTAATCTTTAGTACTCCCCTAATATTAAGTAAAAAAAACATTATACATTATCTAAGATTAGATTATTTATTTCTTCTCCCTAGTGCGACAAGGAGTTCCTAACTTAATGCATAGTCACAACAGATGTGTTCAGAATGTTTAGAAATTCTTTACTTTTTATAAGAACAAGTTTGAATGCCTCTTGAGAGTAATTTATTTTGCTTGTGTGACCAGACTTAACCAAAATGCTAAAATTTGAATATCTTGATACAACAGTTAAAAGTAAGCTAAATATTGATTTCGACTTTTCACTTTGTATTTTTGCTATTTAATTTTAATTTAATTTAAACAATTCAAAACAAACAATTGCACTATTGTAATTCAATTTTAGGACAAACGATGTAAAAATCTTAACGTTTTTAATTTAACTTCAGTTGATCGCTGATGTTTTGAAGGTACAAGAAGGGCGGCGCAAAAGTGTGTGTTGTTTATGTGGCATCAGCTGCTCTAAGCTAACTTAGGCCCACAGCCTATTTACTTAGACTCCAAAAAAAAGCACAGGTCACTTAGAGTTTTTTTCTCATTTATTTTTCTCGAATAACACGCAAAAGTCAACAGAATTATGCACACCTTTTCCATTTAATAACAGGTTGAACTTAAAACATGTTTGGTGTTTATAGAGTACTAAAGCTATTTTCTTGTCAATTTTAAATTAAAATTTAATTTAATTTGAATAGCCTTTCAAAACACACAGCTGGGGTTTTATTCACTCAATTATAGAATATACAATTAATTGCCATTACTTTACGCTTAAAAAAGTCCAATAGCAGCAAATAAAAAAAAACAAGCAGAAAATACGTTGTACCAAAGATACTACATAAATAGATACCGCATCCCATACAAACCTTTTTTTCGGATCCAATCTAAGCTCCCAATAATATCTATAAATTTTTGCTCTTAGCCGTATAGTTAATTTAGAAAACGTATACCTAAATTTCAATATATGTATCCTCGTGAAGACAGCGAAAAGCGAGAAATGGCATTTAAAGTCAGCTCACAAAAACAATCGTTTTTTGTTCGGCATTCCTCGTCTATATTATAAATAAGTCTTTGGTTGTACTCAAGTCGAAGCAGTATAACTACATCCAAGTTGTTCTTGATAAAAATTGTTGGACAATATATATCGTTAGTTTAAAGATGTTTGCATTTAAAGTGAAATGTTATACTGAAAAGAAGATGCATACGTTAATTCTTAGCTGCGAATTGTGTGGGAAAATCTTTACTCCTTTTTCCTTAAACTTGGGTATAAAACTTGTTGTAATGGCGGTCCACATTCATTTTGAAAAATGAAATAAAGCTGCGCGGTCTAATTTTATTTTGTGATAGCGGTCTAAATTCATCTTACAGAATAAAATTACACCCCCGGCGACAACTATCGATAATATCTTACATCTCTTACTCACACTCAATCACCTCTCTGTCATTGTGTTACATTTATTCTTACGGGCAACACGTCATCCCCAATAAACCGAACTTAAACCTAATCGGTGTTCAACCTTATAGTTAACGTAGCTTTAATAGCCACAATGTTGAAATAAAATTATCCGAACTGCAAGGGTGTATATACTTCGGATTCAGATTTCAGATTGTTTATCGATTTTTTAAACCGATGTTACATTTTCGGTTTAAGGATAGGTTTACCGTTTGTTATATTCGGAATTCCGGTCTCTGTTTAAAACCTGATAAGAACCTTATTTGATCGATTCCAACTGGTTCGGAGCTTGTTTAAAAATCCTTAAACATATAAGAAAATAAGTTATCAAAAATAAAAGTGTCATGGGTAGCTAAAATATGATCCAACCTTTGGCTTTATTTTAAAATGTTTAATATGTCGATGTATCAAGAAAAATGCAAATCTTTCATTCTATTGGGGTGTAAGTGCGTTGTAACAGTGGTAATTTACAGAAAAATAAAAATATTACTTATTAAACGGTTTCATTCCCTGCTTTTGCTTGTTTAAACATAAAACAAAACACAACATACTCCCACAAAAAAAAAATTAAAAATCAAACACAGTTGCTCATAATATTTTCTAATTGTAGCCATCAATGGAGGCTTGGACGCTTAAATAAAACACAAACAATATGCAATTATTGCAAATGGGTAAAATGTTTTTTCGAATGTGCATGCTTCGCTTTTAAGTAGTTACTAACACTTCTTCTCCAACCAAACCCAACTAAATCAATTATCCCCCAAATTAAACACGTTGAACTAACTGCATGTAGTTGACCCTTAGAAATCTCCAACAATCCGATGAATTATCGCAGTTGACTAATTACATTTTTGAATATATTTACAGCAAAACAATAACATGCCGTGGATCAAACCCGAAGCAACAGCAACAAATCCGTTTTTGTCATAAACAGAGAGAACAATAGCACCAACAACAACAACAACGCATTGCAACAACAGCAGTAACCGCATATTTTCTTGAAAATATAAGTTCTTGATTAGATAAATTTAAGTGTAAGCAAGTATTATTAAACTGTGAAATTTTGTTAGAGATCAGCTGCAGCAATAACAATTACTAGAGAACGCTTACATTTAACCTACAAATTTGCAATATCAACTGATTAAGTTTATTTAATTCGCGTTGAACTGTTGTTACACCAAAAAAAAAAACAAGAAGCGATCAACAAACCATGCAAATGCGCCTAAAAACCTATTCAAGTCTAAAGAGAGATGCAAAAATGAAAATGAAAATTGTTATATAGCTTTAAAATTCTTATATGTGCTTGTAAAATTGTAAAAGTTTTATGTTTTTCGAGTTTTCTTTCTTTTTTTTTCTGCGCGTGTTTCAAAAGCAAAAGCCCAAACGATTTCTTTTTTTAAAAACACATTTTTACAGCTTGAGAGTGTTTGCTTTTGGTCCACTAGCAAGTATATAATTTTTGCTGTTGAACACTTTCTTTTATGATTAATAGCAACTATAGAATAAAATTTACAAAAACACTTTATTTAAACTACTATAAAGAAAGAAAACAAAATGGTATACATTTAGGTTAGAATACGTAAAAATTGTCTAAGCGTAATTTAATGATAACAAAATATACATACATATATACAGAAAAATGGAGGAGATGAAGTAAGATGATGAAAAATGCTTGAGAGATTTAAATCAAGGCTGCAAACCAATCCTGAGACGAGTTTTTTGAGACGAATCTCTAAACCAAAACCGTACAGCCTCTTTTTGGTCAACGAATTACTAATGCGGCCCTGCTTTTTAAGTGTTCAAAATCCTAAGGACTTAGACCAGGGTTTGTCAAGAAGAGCGAGTACAAAAGGTGACAGTGTATTGGTTTTCTAAACCAGCTCTAATTTACTTCATCGGCCGCTGGTCAACTACTGAAAAACTTTTTTGCACTTTTGGCACAGGGCTCGGCATGCGTTCGTCTCGTGTCGGTGTGAATAGCCAAATATGTTCGGCCCAGGCGTGTCTCAAATTACGGTTAACGTATTAAAACCTAAGTTAAGGCGAATTTGAGTGTCCCATTATAAGAGTAACCTAGCAATAAATTTAATTTAAACTGCACTTCAGTCCCAAGGACTGAGTTCGTATAGGCAACCAGCTTCTTATTCTATTATTATTCTTATTCAAAAAGAGGCGGCCCACTTCAATGCTTTACTTTGTATAATTCCTCCATGGTAAACTAATTCAAATGGCAATGGAATTTAAAGTGACGGAGCAACCAAAAAAAATGTAGTGGGATTTATTTATTTTCTAGTTTAACAATGTTTTCTCTTACTTTGAAAATGCCTATTAACGATCATAAATAAAATTTTATTACAAACAAGGAGGAGAGCAGAAGAAAAGTTTAAACAAAGGTTTTGGATGCATTTGTGCTCAGCGTAGTTGGTTAGGCAAGGATAAGATAACAAAGCGATAGAGTCGATTTCATCTGACAGGAGTATAACGAATAAAAAGGACACAATGGCAAATTGGCCTGTTCCTAAGAGAAAGCAGGTTGATTAGACGTGGGGCAGAAGTTGAAGCGGCAGCACTGTTTTATTTATTAGAATAGTCCCTAGACAAGTTCACGATTGTATGCTCAGGCCCGAACTTTTTCTCTAAAGCACCGTCTATATATAAGTCAGGGAGCCAAATCCGAAAGGTCGAAATTTTTCTTGAACATTTGAAGTTAAATTTCTAACTTTCATACTGCTGCTGTCAGAAATATTAAGCGTTAAACAAATATATCGCATCACAAGATTTTCCGAACTTGAAGCCGTAAGTCGAGACACAAAAATAGATCTAGGTGGAGGCACCCCAACTAAAGCTCTAGCGATGGGGATAGAGCCCGTACCAACTGGCGGAACAAGAGGCACTCCACTTAACTCAATCGGGGTTTGAGGAACATCCGCAGTACACTGGGGAATCGGAGGTGCAGTTTCGATTTTATAGAATTTAGATTATGTGAAAGCAAAACTAAATATCTTGGGGGGAATGACGTTTTTATGAGCACTGTTTTGATTTAAATTTTGTAAACAGATCGCAGCCTGACCGAATGGCTGATTGCCAATTGGCAACAAAGTGAAATAATATTTTGTAAGCCAAAGAATTTGTTTAGCAAGCTCGAGGTCATTTTAAACATTACTTATTGGATAGCACTGATTTGGCTGTACAGTTCTTTTTCTAGGACCTCCCGGTCCTCTCATCAGCTGACTTTTTTATGGCACAGCTCAAGTACTTTTAAATACATCGACTTTCCATGGAATAGGCATTTTGGGACTACAAGGAACGCTAAAACGACCGGTGATGCAAGTAGGGGCTGTAGACATCGTGACAGTTAAAAGGGAAAAGCGTTTTTGTACACTTTATAAATACCGATGCAATTCTTGTTAATGTTTAACAGGAAAATGTGCGGGTTTTTGCTACAAGCACTTCGGTGAGATTTCCCATTTTTTAATGTGTTTGGGTTTAAGCGACCTGGTTTGAATATAGTCAAAGTTTAAGTTTAACCTGCTCAAGGTCAACGGTTATTGATAATTCAATTACACTATTTTACAAAAATAAAAAAAATAAATGACCTATTTTAACTGAAATATTTATACACTTGAAAAGTGTATTATAATTTTGCCCAGAAGTTTGCAACGCTAGAAGGTCCTCCGACCAAGTTTCGACAGCGGCGAGCTGAGTCGTTGTCCGTGCGTCGTCCGTCGTCGTCACGCGAACTAGCCAAGTTGAAGCTGGGCTGGACAGAGTCTTTCGCAGCGCAATGTCGGACGACGCGGGGGTTCGGCTGCTACAAGACGGTCGATGGATTTTTAGAGAAAACGGTTTTCCTCATATTACCGCTTTCAACACGGTCAGGGTGTTAAAGTTTTTAAGCTGATCGGAAGTGGTCAAAGCGCTAACCGTTGAGACAAGCGATTCAAGTGTTAAAAACTCGGACGGAGGAGTCTTGTTTTGTATAGAGGGTGATCTCAAAAATCATATTCAAAATTTTTTTATGGCTCCGTTTTTGAAATATTAATTTTTAAAATTTTTTTATTAGGTGCTCTTTCATTTTAAGCCATAACTCACTTCATAGTTATCAGTAGAGACCGTTTATATGCTAAAACAAATATTAAAAACAAGAGTATATTTTTTTCCTTATTTTTTTCCATTAAGAAATAAAGGTGCCTTGGCAGAGATGTAAAGGTGTTAGAATACGAGTCTACGTAAAGGGTTCGAGTCCAGTAAGGACCAATCATTTTTATTTTTTTATTAAATTATTTTTTACATTTTAGTTATGCTGAAATGTGTTTTTCTTCGGATACTCAAAATGAAGATTTAAAAAAATGTTGAACAATAAATATATTAACAAGAAAAAGATCAAAATTGTGAAGGGTAATCACTAAAACTGTTTAAAAATATGTTTTTTACATATAAATTCAACAATGAAGTGAAACTTAGCAGAAACTGGGGGGGCAAAAAGTGAATAAAAAAAGGTGCAATACATTTTAAGTAACATTATTTAAGTAATTGTTTTATTTTTTATCCAAACTCTGAAGAGTTCAACTACATTTTTTCAATATTTCGACGTAAGTTCAGAAAAATTAATAAAATTAACAAGTAAGTGGGCGCCCATAATAAAAATCTTGAAATCCTTTTTATAGTAGTTTTGCATCGAGTTTAAACAGTTTGATAATTGAACAGGTTTTTTGAACACTACGTTGTTTCGAAAGGTTCCCAACTTCTCAGTAAGCAAAGCTTTGAGATTGAGATATCCACTGAATTAAAAGCATCCTTTAGGTAAATTGTTGGCGATTTCGAACGTTACAAATCCGCAGAAAAATTTCCGGTTTTTAAGTCTACCTTTTACGGAGACGGGAATTTCGTGAGTTTGCTTCATCGCGTAAGCCCACTCATTCAATTCTTCATTGCTAAACAACAAGACTTGTGTTAGAATAAGTTTATTTAAATGATTATACCCATATAATATAGATCTTTTTTGTACATTTGCTTTCAACGACTTGTAGCAACAAATGTTTCTTCAATTTTTTAAATTTTCTAAGTTTTTTTTTTTTCAAAAATTAGTATATTAAAAAAAAGTTGAGAGTCTGTATCTTAAGTGTAAAAGTTACCAACAGTGTGTAGAATACGTTTATTAATGTCGGAACCATAGTTCCCCATTTTTGGTACACTATTCAGGACTTGGGTCTTGAAGTACGTTCAAAGCTTTGTGTTGAGTAGCTCTGAACCCGGGCTCGAACCTTAAGGCCTGGGTACTATACTCCTACAAACCGGTTCGCTAACTGAACCTAAAATTTTAATGGCTTGCAGCCTTGATTTACATTTAACAGATGAACCACATACACGCTGACACACCCACACACACATTCAGACATTTAAACACTTGCTAAAATGCAAATTTTTAAGCATATTTTCATATTAAAATTTTATTTAAACAAAAACTAAACAGCCCATTCGATTGATCCAGAGAAAATCCATGTAAAAGTTCAACAATTTATTTGATGCTCGCATTGCACAACCGCCAGCAAGTCAAGGTGCTAAGCAGGAGCCAGGCCTGGCTTACGAGTGTAGTGTGTGCCTGGCAGCCTTCACTTGACAGGCAGCGCCAGCATTCAACACTTTGTTGGGGCGCCAAACGCTGCACACGATTATGTTAATTTCGGGGGCCGCCAGAGTGCAGCATTAACGGAGCACGCCCACCGCATATGGCAGTGATATTTTGGGCAACCAGCTGGGATGGGATGGGATGTGAATGGGGATGGGGATGTGGATGTGTTGCGCAAGTGGCTGGCAATCGCATTTCGGTTTTGATATTTGACATGCGCTGGGGGCCATCAGGAAACTTCGTTTAAATGAAATCAAAATGCACAAATACATAATTTACAAAAATTTGCCGTCGCGTTGCAAGTTGATCTCTGGCTTGGAACATTTTGGCTGGGAAAATGTAGAAAGATTATATAACTGGCATGTACTTAGTAAAAGTCAAGGATAAGGCAAAGAAGAGCAGTAAGGAAAAAAACTTAAAGTAAGTTTAAAAAACTAGAACTGTACAGGGTGAAATCGAAATCAGGGGATGGATTTAAACGCCATCTTAACCTTAACTCGATCGAAGCGTTACATTTGCTCTAACCTTCGCAAAATTTATAATTTGACTAAAGAATAGATGGCGAAGTATTTCTCAATGTTAAACCTTGTTAAAAAGGAGGTATAAAAAGCCATAGACTAAACCTTAATCTATAAACACACAAAAAAAGGAATCACGTTTAATGTGAAGTTTTGTCTCATCTCTAGTTCTCTTTTCTCTCCTCTCACCATCTCTCTCTTTAAGATTGTGGGTGTGTTGTAGGGTGGAGGGGGGGGGGGAGGGTGATTATTTTGCTCATAACTGAGAACGCTGATCCGATCTTTATCTTTCTCAGCAAATCGATAATTTGCTAATTATAATTCTCAGAAGGTACAAATCGTCTATATTCAAAACTGTAGGAGATTAACTTTTTTTCAAATTCGGGGCGGGAGGGGCGTGGCAAAATTTAAAATAAACTTGATCTGCCTAAGGAAGAAGATTTGTCATCGTCAAACTCTTTCTCACCGTCATAACGGGAGGACGACGGACAGCTTTCGACTGTTTGTATCGTTTTCTAAGGGTCGGAAAGTTCTGTAAACTTAAAAAATAAGAAAAATATATAACAAATGGCCCTTTAATAAGGCAAAACTTAATATTCGTTAAGGCCCATACGGACATCAGAACTAACGACAAGTTTCATACAAAAATTGAGGGGAGAAGAAGCAGAAGTTAAGATTTTGCCACTTGAACTTTTTGCAAGTACAGAGGTGCGAAGAAACACTTTATGCTACGCTTAACAGCTCATGTAGATTTTCTGTGGGTCTTATTGTGCTTTGAGCAGCAGACGCAGCATAGATATATTTTTACAAGTTGACGCACTCTGCTTCTATCTATATCGATCAGCTGAGTGTTTTTAAATAAAACAAGAGCGCAAGTTAAAGTCGGCTCTAACCGACTTCGATATACCCGTTACTCATGAAAAAACATTGAACATCTGAAAAGTATCAACACTTTTTAAACTCGGCTATTTTTCACATTTTTGCTCATAACTTGAGAACCGCTCATCCGATCCTTATCATTTTCCGGCAAATTTATTCATTTTGCTAATTACTAACTATCTCTAGAAGGGTACGAATCGTCTAGCTTTAAAACTGTAGGAGATTAACGTTTTCTGAATTCGGGGCGGGAGGGGGCGTGGCCAAAATTTGGAATAAACTTGATCTGCCTGCGTATAAGAAGCATTTGTTCCATACATGTCAACCTTATCTTTTACCATCTCTGAGATCTAGGTGTTCATACAGACGGACGGACGGACGGACGGGGGGAGGACGGACGGACGCGGTTGGCTTACGACCTGCTGTGATGCTGATCAAGAATATATAACTTTATATGGTCGGAAATGATTCCTTCGCCTGTTACATCATTCACGACTTTATATACCCTTTACTCTACGAGTAACGGGTATAAAAATAGAGGCAAGCTAACTTCGGCTCGACCGAAGTTTATATACCCTTGGAGCTATACTATATAGTGATCCGATTTCGATTTCGACAAATCAGCGATAACATTGAGAACAAAAAAGTTTTTCTTACTAAGACTTTTTTCAGACCTAACTTTTGTATGGCAGCTATATTATATATATAGTTGTCCGATATCGACAAGCCTTGGTGAAATTATTGTGATATCATTGAAAACTTATAAATACGAGCGTTGAAGCAATAGCACTAAAAACAAAAAAGTTTTTCTCACTAAAACTAGTTTTTCAACCGATCGTTCCTATGGCAGCTATATTTTATAGTCATCCGATCCGGCCGGCTCCGACAAATGTGCAGCGTATTCATACCAAAAGACTTCGTGCAAAGTTTGGTTAAGATACCTTTAAAACTGACGGAGGAGGTAGCATAGAAACAGACGGACGGACAGACAGATATCAACTCAGCTCGTCATGCTGATCAAGAATATATATACTTTATGTGGTCGGAGATGCTTCCTTCCCTGCGTTACAAACATCCGGACCATTTCAATATACCCTCTCCAAGGGTATAATGACTAAACCCATTAATCGGCTTGCACATCGGCTTGGATCCAAATTCAAACCTGTTTTTTCACGTCTATTCGTATGCTTTTCAATGGACCTCGTTCGGAGCAACAGAAATAATGCACAATACAGCGGAAAATGGTTAGCAATTTAATTCAACCTTCAAAATCAAAGGCCCAGTGTATCACAAATTAGGCTCGAACCACATACACATACTTGTTAAGTGGCGGCTACAACAACTACGCCTAAGGCAGACGCTACAACAAAAATATGGAAAAAATCTACAAAAAAAATCACGAATAAATATTTTTAAAAAAAAAGATAATGGCATGGTATGGTATTAAAGATAATTTTAACCCTTGATAATTATGTAGGCATAAAAATAAAAATAAATTTTAATTTCGTGAATCGTTCGTGACGTGAGTAAAAATTCGCTCACGAGCGTCTCCATTTCAAAATGTATGATGAGTTAGGAAGCTGACTATTTGTAGGAGACCAAATCCGACAATGTTGCAATCAACTTCATTTTTAAGCTTCATGATTGGGCTTTCAGTATGTGTTGCTTTGCTAAAGAGTAAAAAATTCGCTACTTAGTTTTTGTAAAACAAAAAAAAAGTCAAGCTTTTGTACCCAAAAAAAAATTAAAATAGTAATTTTTTTAGATTATTTATGTAGAATAAAAAAATATTTTTCTAACAGAGTAAAAAAAAATCCTCAGAGATTAAAACCCAAAATAAGTAAGAAACTTGCAGAAAAATGAGCACAAATCAACTTCACTCAATCACCGTACAGATAAATATTAGGACTGCCAAGGGTCACGAGTTCGAAATGTTTACTTTTTTGTTTTTCGGAATACTCAAAATAATTGAAACAGTTGGGTGGTCCGGTAAACTTGTCCAGAGATGTCTTCAGATCCGATAAAGTTTCGTACTGCTAGCGTATAAGCGTAAATAACATATTTAATCCAAAGTGATTCAAAGGCCACCACAACAAAGAGTCGTTATGTAACCCGTAAAACAATGTTCAAAAATCAATAATTTACCTTACATTCTAGAAATCATTTTTATACTCTTTCCCAAAGGTACGTAGAGTATATTAAGTTTGTGCAAAAGTATGTAACAGGGAGAAGGAATCATTTCCGACCATATAAAGTATATATATTCTTGATCAGCATCAACAGCCGAGTCGACATAGCCATGTCCGTCTGTCCGTCCGTCTGTCTGTCTCCGTATGTCCGTATGAACAAACAGATCTCAGAAATGGTAAGAGATAGAGGTTTGACATGCATAGGACAAATGCTTCTTATACTTGCAGGCAGATGCAGTTTATTTTTTTGCCAAACCTTATATCTCCCACAGTTTTGAAGATAGACGATTCGTACCTTCTAGAGATAGTTAGTAATTAGCAAAATGTGTCGATTTGTCGAAATGATAAAGATCGGATGAGCGTTTCTCAAGTTATGAGCAAATAAGTGAACCAACCCTCGCCACACCCCCTCCCACCCTTTCAGAACCAACCCCTCACAATCTTAGAGAGAGAGAGAGAGAGAAGAGAAAGAGACTTAGAGATGAGCGCAGCACATGCATTGCCATCAGCTTCTACTCCAGGTACAAAGTATGTTATAGTCGGGCTTGAGCGACTGACTTGTTATCTGTAGCTTTAGGAAAATATGGCTGTTGTTTCTCATCTAAAATAAAAATTCTCGTCTTATTTCTTCTTATCCTCCTACGCGTTTTTGCAGCTTATTTCTCCCTCTTTAGGGATCCTGGTTTTTTTTAATTTATTTCTTTAAAACAAACATGCATTTTTGTACAAACATGCATATCAATTTTTGTCGTCAATTGAGTCGTCTTATTGTACGTTTCGTTGCCTGTTTTATTTGTTTGTTGTTATTTTCAGCTGTCGCTGCATCGTAAGTTTAGTTTGAGTGCTCTCTCTCTCCTCTTTTGTTGAATACTAAGCTCTTTTACGTCAGTCTTGTTCTCTCTTCCTCTGTATGTCTATTAGTCCCACGTTGTCAAAATCAGATTTATGATCAGATGATGTCAAGTGCTGAACTAATGCTGTTGAAACTCTTTTTGATTTTCGCGTTTCCTTTGTGCTCCGATATTCTTGTTTAAAGCGGTCGTTTTATAGTTCCCACATATATCTTAATTTTCAAAACTTTTTTTTTCAATTTTCCAAGTTTTCAAATTTGATTCTTTTATTCAAGGCTCTGTTGCTGTTTGGTTAAGAAAAAATAGCATTCTGTTTAAGAAAAGCTTGCCATAATATTTCAAAACTTTAATTTTTTTTTTAAATTAGAGAAATTAGAGAAGAGATAGAGGTTCAATATATAATATATTATATAAGAAACAAATACATAAACTTCTTATATTTGTAGGCAGATTAAGTATATAAATTCCTTTATGAAGACAATATAGAATTCTAAAATAGAATGTCAATTAAATTCTTAAGCCGTTGGACAACTCAGCAGCTGTTACCCTCCAGACTGTGACATTCATCGTTCCGATTGGATTAAACTTCCTTCTTATACTTTTCATACGCAGAAACATTTAGCTGGCTAGAGCTACGTATATCGATGTTTAATTTTACTATTTTAGTTAATTTGTATTTTATTTCTTATTTGCGACTAAAATCTAACAAATTTATTCATACTGATTGAAATTGTGGGCCTTGCTGAGCCAATAATTTAGTTGTAAGTTGCTTCACTTTGTAACACTTCGAAGATCCATGCTACATAATTAGCCAGTTTTGTATAGACACCCGGAAAATGCGGATTGGCACAGCCATACGCAAAGGATACAATGCCATAGCTACTGCCGCGATGTACCAGAGGTCCTCCAGAGTCGCCATAACAATGATCCCGTCCAGCTACCGCGGCGCATATCATGTTTTTGGTAATATATCGTCCACGTTTGCGATACAGCCTACGACACTGGCTCTGCTCTATGGGTTGGACCAAAGCGCCTTGTAGTGACTCCTGTGACTCACTGGAATTCGAATGTATTGAACCCCAACCAGCTACCAAGAGATTTTTCGGTAGTATATTAAGGCCTGGCAAAGGCAGTTTTATCAGCTGCACATTGCTGTTCAACCTAAATGGTTCTTTGGTCTGCATCAAAGCAATGTCATGGTTTAGCGTACGTAGATTAAAGCCAGGATGTAGTAGTAATTATATCACGCTGCTGGCCATTCATGCTATGAGAAGATGAGCCGGCGCGCACAGAATACCGTCCGGGATAGTTTACACAGTGGGCAGCAGTCAGGAGCCATCGTGTTGTAAGCAAGGAGGCGCCGCAATTGAAATTTCCTTGCACAGTAACGGAGGCCAGCCACGGAGTGGTTTGAATAGTTAGCCCCGCTCCTCCCACTATGCGTTGAGGATGCGATTTAGCCCATATTCGATGGCCCAGTGTGAAGAGCAGCCCATAAATCAGAAATTGCTTCATTATCCGTACCCAACCAGCAAGCGTCAAATTCAATTCAGAACTGGAAGCTGGGTGCTTGACCTCTGACTGCGTGAACTCCCAACGAAATGCTAATCAAGTGGCACAGCTGGTGTCCCATTATAAGTCGCATGAATATTTATTGACCCACTGATGGTACGATTGGCCAAACTTTAGGTTATTAAATTGGCATAGAAAATGTTTGTCCATGCTGCTTGGTAATTAATTGGTCGTTCGTAGTCAATAAGCGTCATGCGAGAGAGTTATGATGTCAAACACTAAATATAATTTGCATTTTTGTACAATTAATTTTGATGGATGTAAACCAGTAAAGCATTCTTCTCCTGCATCTGCGAGATACATAATCAAAAATGAAATAAAGAAAGCTAGTTGTGATACCCTTGCAGTAACTGTAACTGAAATATATAATTTTTAAAGTTAAAATTTCATTGGATTAATTTTTGTCGGAGCTTGCTTCATTGTCAACCTACACCCACAAAGCCCTCAGTATTTCCTGAAAGAAATAAACTTTGTTGATAATCGATGGTTTTTAAATGTGCTTTCCAAATCAGATTAAACTTGGCAACCTGTTCGGAGTTGAACCGCTCCAGAGTCGGAGGCTCCAGTCCGAACCGAACCGGAGCAAAAAATGATAATAATAAGTGCGGTTCAAAAATATTTTAAATTTTTTTTTAGCTGCTATCTTGTTAACTTTGCAACTTTCTAATTTACCTAAACGAAAACATACGGGTTGTAATTTACATTAAAAAGAAATATAATTTAACTTACAATCCAATAGATTTACCCCTCTGAGCTTTAAAGTACGTATGAATGAAATGTTTAAGTTTTTCAATTAGGTTCTTAAATAAATTTTTTTAGTGAGTTTAGTTGGCTCGAGGGCCAACATGTGTACAGCGAGAAAAAATTATATTTTTTCATATTAATTTTAAGACGATGTGAAAAAATATCAAATTGATTATTTAAAAATTTTGAATTAATATTTTTTAACAAATCATTATAACATTTTTATTATCATTCTGAAACTATTTAATATCAATTTACGTGAATGATATTTAGGGTTTCCACGTTAAGGCCTGATTCCAGATGACAAAAGTTTTTATTTCGGCACAATACTTCATTCAAATAAAACTGTTTTGCTATAGCATTCAGATTTCAAAACAGTTCAAAAGTGTTTCTATTCACTTGAACTCCAACATAAAAATTGATTTTTATGTCATCTGGAACTAGGCCTTTAACTTGGATATCTTTTGCCTAATTTTTTTAACTTTCGATCTTTATTATCCATCTATTTATCCGTCTATTTTTTGACAATCTAAACTCATATATGAATACTGAACACTCTGTTTTGGAAAATCGTGTTTTTGTCATTTTTATTTAATGACACATATATATTTTTTTTTTAGAACTTGTTCCTTCGTTTAATTCGGTCAATCAATGGCCACAAACGAAATTTTAAAAATGGCCGCGTTTTACCTTACAGCAACGCCTAATTCTCTCTGGCCACGCATTTTTATGCAAATGTCTTGTAAGCCCCCGAGCACGTTAGTTGAGTTTGCGTTCAGCGGTAAAAATACATATAGAAAGTTTGCTATCTTCTATGTTGATAAAGCTTGTAAGCGTGTGTAATCTAAACTCATTATTTAATTTCTTGCAATAATCTGACCTTATGATCAAGTGAAGTTTTTGTGAAATCTGTGGGCCAGAAATCTCATTTTTTGGCCAAACTCTGGCATTTCTACACCAGCTTAGCTAAGTTGAACTCGACGTACGTAATTTAAAAAGCACTAAAAAAATTTTATAAGATATTTTAACTCTAAAAAAAACCTCGAAATTCGACTTGACCCATTTTTACTGCCCGCCACGTCGAGGATTTTCACTCGATTAAACCACTTCAACCGACTTTTCTATCTATTACTAGGTTTATACGCACTAAATGTATTGTGATAAATGCCTTTAAAAGTATGCTATGCTTTTAAAAAGACCTAATTAAGAATAATATTCATTCATTTTTGCTTAACAATAAATTTTGATTTTTACCTTTAACTGGTCCGACAATTTGGGTGAATATTCCGTGCCATATCTGACTACAATTGTCTACTTTGAAATTGATGATTATTGAAGGATATAAATTTTGCATACTTTGAAGGGCATTACTTACAATAAATTTTGTGTGTATAAACGTAGGGTATGTTAACTTTTCTCTAGATTTAATACACAAATAATACAAAAATAAATTTGAAAATTAAAAATAAATACATGTGTTTCTTTAACTCCAGCCAAGTATGCTACACATTTTATTTATTTAGTGTATTTCGCCAACGAATAAACTTAAATGGCTACTGCAATAAAACTTAAAATTTACAGTAATAACTAAACTACAAGAAAAAGTCCCTAAGTAATTTCTTAACAATAACATTGTTGCTGTTAAAATCGAACCGTATGCCAACTGGAAGACGATTGTTTATAAGAAGAGCTCTTAATATTGGATAATTAAGGGCATAATTGGCCCTGTAAGTCCCCACTCTAAATGGAACCATGGTACACAAAGATCTAGGCGGAACATTGTAGGGAATTTGTTAAACATAGACTCAATGTAACGCTCTGAAACCTTAAAATTTATTTAGATTTTTATTTATTTTTCTAATTTTTATAAAAATTTTCTCAAAGTTTTTCCTGGGAAATCTGGAAATTCATTTAAAAGATTGCATACTTTTAGGCTGGACCATATAAAATGGTTCAACATTTTAGACTCGATTTTCTCAAAACTTAAAAAAAAACCGCGCAAAAGCGCATATAGTGCAATATATAAAGAAATTAATAAGCCATGTTGCAAGTGAATTGAGAGGGGTACTTTCGGGTACTCTTAACGCAAAATAAAAAAAAGTGAAAATACCCAAAAAATTTAAGATTTTTTGTATTTTTTGATGCAAACGCTTACAAGAGGAAACACCATTATATTTCTCTATTGCAATCTAGTCCGAAGTCGAAAAATAAAAATAAAACTGTTGCATGCCTAAATTTGAGAATTATTTATTTATTTTTTGCATCAACATTAAGATAAAACGAAAAAAAAAAAAATAGAAATATACCCTTGGTGATATACAGGTATGAGTATATAAGTCGATCGACAAAGCTTATCGAAATAGTAAATCAGAAAACTATAAGAGCGTGGGAGCGATAACATGCAAATAAAAGTTTTCCACAAGACTTTTTCCAGACCTAATTACTAACAGATAAGAAAAGTTTTGGTGAAATAGGAACAGAAAACTATACGACGTTGGAGCGATAGCATGAAAACAAAAAGTTTTCAAAGACTTTTTTCAGACCTATTTGTATGGCAGCTATACTATGGTCCGTTTTACAAGCCTGGAAATTATGGAAATCATTAAAAACTTAACGAGCGTTGGGAGCGATAGCATTGAAAACAAAAAGTTTTTCACTAAACTAGTTTTTCAACCGATCGTATGGCCTATATATAGTCCGAGCGGCCGAAAAACGTATTACCAAAAGACTCGGCAAAGTTTGGTTACGATAGCTTTAAAACGCGGAGGAGATACAGAAACAGAGGACGGAAGAGACGGAAGGGACTATCACAGCTCGTATATAAGATAAACTTTATGGTCGGGATGCTTCTTTATGAAAAAAAAAAACCAAGGGTATAAAAATTTATGAAATGGTTCCAAGTTTTGCCATAAAAGAACTATATGTATTCAAAATCATTCCAAAGTTTTGGCCCGCTGGCCCAATGTGCAATGTTATAAATATAAAGTTTAAATATTACAATCAAGAGATGATGCTGATGTACTTATTATAGAAACAGCTATCGAAGAATCTAAGCATGAGAGGACTCCCGTTATCATTAAATGAGACATATACTACGTTTATGCCACGAAATTCATGATTTCTTCAATTTGCAAAATAAAATTTGTTTCGGCTTATGCAGTTATTGTAAATTCACAAAATGACCAGCACACATATGGAAAACAAAAGATCTGGCAACACCAACGCAGCGATAAGTTGTCTGCGCCGCGGCATTTGATGAATTGACAGCGAATTCATAGTCAACTTTCGTGTGTAATTGAATTCATGAAATGGTGTTTATGCACGCACTTTCGCATCCATTTCATGAAATGATTTTGCAAAATTAGCATAGCATAAGCGTAGTAATAGATTTGGTTGGTATAATCTATTCGTCAAAAAGTTTGGACACATATCCCCTTTTAACATGCATTCAGTGGCAGTGACACAACCTCTGCGCTTTTTAAGAAAGCGAAAAAATTGGCTCAGGTTTTTTTTAAGAGAAAACTGATCCTGTACAGTAAATATACGAAAATGGATTACGCAACTTATGCTTCTAATTCTGAGTGCAATAGCGATCAGTTTCGATAACCCAGTTCATAAGGTATACAAATGTTTAGAAGCCTGTCCAGCTGTTTAATCTTTCACCGACAAATGCAGCACCCCACTAGCATAAAAATCGTGTTTATTGCCAGATAACCGGGATTGAAATGCTGAATTATTACAATGCAACTCTGCGGAAGAAAGTGTATCTGACTCGAAATTTTGAAATTTTGCAAGGCATTGAAACAACATTCCAGGACAACGAAACAGAAAGAAACAAAAGAAACAGTAGGGTTAAAAACTTAATTTCTAAATCTTTTTAAAATGAATGTATTATAATAAACATAAAATATAAGGGTCTTGCAAATTTTCATTGGTTGTATTCGATGATATTTCAATGAATTAGTAACTTTATACATGATATTATTCACAGAGATTGACATTTGACCACGCATTACATTAAGTATAGGTGGCCACTGAAGGCTCTCTGCCCTCAATGTCTTATACGGTTGGGCGTATACAAAATTTGAGACGACGAAAATTGTCAAAAGTTTTTTTGCTTTACAATTTCTATAATAGATATTTACATCATTAGAGTTATCGAAACCAAGATAATCAGATTTTTTTGCCATTGACCTTGAATAAGATCATATATGTGACTTTTAACACAACGTTTAAAACGCCAAAATGTAGGTGTATAAGAGTTTCCAGCTTATTATCTTATATTATTATATTTATTTCTTGTTGATTCTTGATGACCAATAGTCTTTTTACGAGTTCTTAATTGCTATTCTGCTTTGGGGCAGAAACAAATACATATAACATATCAAAGATCTTAAAAATTTGAGCATCTCTTCTGCAGATCTTAGTGATGTAACATACAAGTCTTTGTTTTATTTATATGTAGATGTAATATCAGTGGCGTTCCGAGGGGGGGGGCGGCCCGCCCCGGGCGGCAAATTTTTAGGGGCGGCAATTTTTGAGGGCTGTGAGTTTCAGGGGCTGTGAGTTTCAGGGCGGGATATATAGTTGGGGCAGCAAAATTCAGGGGCGGTAAATAATTACAAAATGTATGTTGATTATTCTCTTAAATTAAGAAATAGTGGTATTTCTGAAAGTGATTTAGACTTTGCTGTCATTTCAATATGGAGAACGTTGCAAGATTCTGCACTTCAAGATCCAGTAATAAAATAAATATTCATTGAATGCATTTTTGAAAGCTTACGAATCAGTATAAAGGGATTAAAGAGCAGAGGTCTACCATAGACAGAGTCAAACATGCTGCTATATTGATTATGTTCTCAAGGGAGTATGCAGGAGGGTGCAGATTTGTAGTAGGCCTTGAAAAGTTCTTATGAAACAAAAGTTGTGTCAACTGAACAATAATTAAAAAAAAATTGTTTTTATCAAAAAAAATAACCACAATTTCTATATTAAAGTCCAAAAATTTCATTCCAATGAGCAAAATCAGAAAGTTGTTTTCAAATATACTTTGTAATCAATACAGAATGAGTTCTTTAATAGTTTGTTACATGGACTAAAAAAAAACAAGTGAGAAAGTCGGTCAAGCCCGACTATAACATACTCTGTACCTGGAGTAGGAGCTTAATGCAGTACTGCTGCTGTGTCTCTCTCTATCTCAGTCTCTTTCCCTCTCTCGCTCTCTCTCTCTAAGAGTGTGCGGTGTTGGTTGTGAAATGGTGGGAGGGGGAGTGGCGGGGGGAGCTTTGTTCACTTTTGTGCTTATAACTTGAGAACCGCTCATCCGATCTTTATCATTTCTTCAGCAAATCGATACATTTTGACAATTACTACTCTCTCTAACTATCTCTAGAAGGTACGAACCCTCTATCTACAAAACTGTGGAAGATATGACGTTTTTTCTAAATTGCGGGGGCGGGAGGGGGCGTGGCCAAAATTGAAAATAAACTTGATCTGCCTGCAGCTATAAGAAACATTTGTCCCATACATGTCAAACCTCTATCTCTTACCATCTCCGAGATCTGTTTGTTCATACGGACGGACGGACAGACGGACAGACGGACAGACGGACAGACGGACATGGCTATATCGACTCGGCTGTTGATGCTGATCAAGAATATATATACTTTATAGGGTCGGAAATGATTCCTTCTCTCTGTTACATACTTTTGCACAAACTTAATATACTCTATGTACCTTCGGTACAGAGTATAACAATGTATAGTGTTAATTATAAAAAAATAATTATCAAACAAGAATAAATATTTTCACATTAATTCATCATAGTTCGCGTCCATCTATTTCGCGATATTTTCCGAATTTTTGGAGCTTACAATTCTATACTGCCATTGAGTTATGTTTCCAAAAAACGTAGTCCAACTCGTCCAATTAAATCAGCCTCCAGTAAAAACCTCTACAGGCACCCTACAAGGAACGTTTTTTTGGAGTAAAAAACTAATTTCGAAACGCATTTGCCATCAAACTAGAAAACCATGTTCGACCTCAAAACAATTTTTTTTCGGCCCATCGAAGTCAATTTGTATTTAAATTTTGGTTAAGAAGATATGTAAAATACGTTTCCGCGGATTTTGCGAAAAAATTTTCGCCTGCGGCGCACTTTTATTATACATCCCCAAGAATTTTTTCCAATAATGATAGCAACTTTTGCAAAATAATACTCCCCTCACAATTAAGGCCTTCGTCATTCCTAATCAAAATCCAGCGTACGTCCCTTTATGTTACAGAGAAGTTTTTGATGGAAAGAATTAGAAAAACTTAATTGTAATTATAGAAAAATGGTTAAAATTTAGGACTATTCAAGGGGGAAGGGGGGCGGCAAAGTCGACTTCCGCCCCGGGCGGCATAACTACACGGTACGCCACTGTGTAATATAAAAAAAAAATGTACATATACTTAACGACTTCAATCCTAATTTCATTCCAATTCAGTGGCTACTAAACAGAAAAATATTTCGATGGAATTCAACCAACTCTATGTTTAAAATACGTTAACTCATGATGGTTGCATACAGTTAAAGTAACAAAACTAATCTCATATCGATTAGAAATGAAGATTGAAAATAGATCAACCAATAAATATAGTTAATTTTGTCATTGTTTACAGTAAGTTAAATTCAAATATGCAACACAGCCACCTGTATATATTGTACAAGCAATATAAGTACCTCACATCACAGTGCAAATACCACGAACTAATTCTAAATAACGTCGAAATATTATTAATTTAATACAAAATTGTCTTACTTTAAAGTGAGCTCAGGGCCCATGGACTGAACACGATATGAACGCCCAACTGGCTCGGCTGCAGGGCAGCAGAAAACGCAAGCCTGGAGTGGGACAATTTCTTGAATTAGGTAAAGAACCACAAGTCTAAGCACGAGTTCGATTATTTCTGTACGTCTGTCTATGGGTCATTCTTTTATAAACCGAACAGCTAAAAAATTTTTTATTTTTCATTTCAATAAAAAAAAATCCGAAATTAGATCTCGACATGCCCACCAAAACGTAAATTGCGGTTTTGCACAAAAATTTTTTGTTAATTTTATAAACAATTTCAAAAATCGTCAAAATCGAAAAAATGGAAAAAAAGGGTTTTTTAAAAACGTGATATCTCAGGTTTGGTTCATCGGACAGGTCTCAAGTTGATATCGATGGAAAGAATTTCACTGTATCTACTTAAATTATAATTTTGTAGATTTTTAAATAATTTAATAATATTAAGTAATTGATGCTAAAAATTACATTTAATTTTTTCTCAGTGTTAACCACCATGTTATAGCTTCTGAGGATGTACAATCAATTGTTCTAAGCATAACTTAAATTTTGGTGTTTTCAAAAAGATGGAGACTTTTATAGTTTAAAAGTTATGAATTTTTGAAGTTATAAACAAATTAAAAGATGCCCTTGAAAAAAGCTTCGCCATGCAGTCAGTTTCAAAGCTTTTTGATTGAAACTTGGCACTTGTGCTTTATATGTATCAAGCTTTTAAAAAATGTTAACATCAGGCGGATCGGATGAGTATATCATATAGCTGCCATACGAATGCTATGATTAATTGAATTTTGTTGTGAATTAGGCTGGCCAGAGCTTGCAAAGTAATTTATAACACTACTAAATTCAGCATTTGTATGGCAGCTATATGATATACTCATCCGATCCGCCTGATGTTAACATTTTTGAAAAGCTTGATAAAAATAAAGCACGATTGCCAAGTTTCAATCACATGACTTTAAAACTGACTGCGTGAGAAATTTTTATTTAAGGGTACTGTATACCTTCAGGTGTCATTTTTTAAAGGTTTACAAAAAATTAGATTACTCAAAAACTATAACTGGTATTAAGAAGCGGATTTTTTCATTGGATAGGTAATCGGTTAAACTAAATTTAGTAATTTTTGTTGTTGTTGTTGTACCTACGGTTGTTGTTGTATTTTTGTTCAAAGTAAACCAAAAATTTAGAACATAGGCCCATGGTTGCAAAAATTTTTTGAGAACGGATGATCTGAATTTAAAACTGAAGACAGGGTTTTGTTAAGAATTAATGTAATTCTGGTGTGAACTAGGATATTTTGGATCGGTCAATAAATGACGTAGTTATGGGGTTTCAAAGTCAAAATTTCGAAAATCGACTATTTTTTCCCACTGTATTGGTCCTAGCTCCGTTATTTGTTGACCGATCAAAAATATCCTAGTTCACACCAGAATGGTGGGTATTAGGAGTAATTTAAAGGAAAGAATTTGAAAATCGGTCAACAGGTACTCTTTAAATCTTTGCAACCATTTTGGAAAAAGTGGTTCCGAGATAATCGCATTTAAAGATTCGACATCCGTTTTCGATGAAATAAAAATTATTTTTAATAAATGTATAAATCGGATTTGGTGCATTTGGGTGTTAACCTTCACCGAAAAAAAAGATTATCAAAATCGGTTAAGCAGTTCTCCAGAAATTTGAGTCAAAGTGCGTCAAGACATGGTAAAAAATAAAATCTCCGAAAATTTCCAAGTAAAATTTTTTTTTGAAAAATTTTTGTTCCATAATATCGAGCATTTTATAAATATTTATAAAGTTTTTGACCAAAATAGGGAAAAAATACGAATTTCTAAAAATACGAGGATCGATAAAAACAATTTTCATATAAAAGGGTCGGAAAAAATAATTGTTTTTGTTTATATCTTTAAAACTGAGTTTCGGATCAGCTTGAAAGTTTTGCAGGATGTTTATAAGATCCTAATAGAACGTTTAAGCAAATAAAAAAAAAATCAAAAAAAAATTTTTCTGAAGGTATACAGTACCCTTAAGGGCATCTTTTTAATTGTTTATAACTTCAAAAATTCATAACTTTTCAACTATGAAAGTCTCCATCTTTTTGAAAACACCAAAATTTAAGTTATATTTAGGACAATAAACTGTTTATCCTTCGAAGCTATATCATGGTGGTTAACACTTTGAAAAAATTATAAATAATTTTTAGCAACATTTACTTAATAATTTTAAATAATTTAAAAATCTATAAAATTATAATTTAAGTAGATACAGTGAAATTCTTTCCATCGATATCAACTTGAGACCTGTCCGATGAACCAAACCTGAGATATCACGTTTTTAAAAAACCCTTTTTTTCCATTTTTTCAATTTTGACGATTTTTGAAATTGTTTTCTAAAATTAACAAAAAATTTTTGTGCAAAACCGCAATTTACGTTTTGGTGGGCATGTCGAGATCTAATTTCGGATTTTTTTTTATTGAAATGAAAAATAAAAAATTTTTTAGCTGTTCGGTTTATAAAAGAATGACCCCTATATGTTTCTTTGCAAGCTAGTCTCTCAGTTTGAAAGCTATCGAGCTTTTAGGAACCGATCGAATTTACTATAAACTGTTACTCATGGCTGAGACAGGATTTTGGTTTTTATTGTTCTTAAACCATCTTAAACTTAAAACAGCAATTGCAAGGGTGTAAAAGCTTCAGCACAGACGAAGTGAGCCTGGTCTTCACAGCAGAAAGAAGATTTTAATATACATTAAGTAAATCACTCATCGGACATGAATAGAACGCGCCTCTGTAAGACATCTCTGGTTTTAAGCAACTTACACCTTATTTACTTAAGAAATATGTATTCTTCCGATACTTACTTGCTTCATGTCTTATCACTTCATTAATATCAGAATCTTCGCGCTGACTTAATTTCACCAACAAAGGATACGATTTTTTTAAATATTTTGTATGTTTATTAATATCTTCGCATATTCCTAGCTATCCACCGTAAAAATCGAAGGACATTCGTATACACACCCGGATAATTTGGATTGGCACAACCCTCGCCCCACGAGACAATACCATAGAGTGTATTACCTCGCACGAGTGGTCCTCCCGAGTCTCCGGAGCAGCTGTCCCGTCCTGGAGCTCTAGCGCATATCATCTCCCTGGTAATAGGGTATCCTAGCCTTCTATAAGCCCGGCGACATTTTGGGCGACTCACAAAATTCACCGGAGTACCACGAAGATAACGCTGAACATTTTGGGCGTTGTACGAGGTCAAACCCCAGCCGCTGACAAAAAGACGTCGAGGAAACCTCTTGGTGTTAGGACTCGGCAGAAAGACGGGTCTTACACAAGGTCCTAGATTGAGGGGCCGTCTTAATTTTACCAAAGCCAGATCGTTCCGCATGGTGTTTGGATTGTAGCCGGCGTGAGCCACGATCCGACTCACACGGCGCAGCTGGCCACCGCGTCTATGTTGCGCGGATCCCACACGCACTTTGTACCGACCGGCTCCGGCAATGATGCAATGGTGGGCAGTGAGCATCCATCTGCGATTCAATATGACGCAGCCACAAATGAAAGCCCCTCGCAAGCGCAAGGCTCCTTGGTAGGGAGCCCGCCTACAGCTAATTCTCTTGCCGCCTACAATGCGGGTGGGGAGTATCTCGAACGGATCGATGCTCGAGTTGCTGGAGCTGTTGCCCAAATAGAGCTGTTGCGCGACTGGTCTTTCATAGACCAAGTATAAGGTGTTATTCGCCGAATGATACTGATTCTGTGCCACTGCGCTGCCTATTAATATCACAAAAAAGGAAATCGCCGTAAGTTCAGCCAAATGATAATCCATTCTAGCACCTGACTGCCCAACGGCCACGCGAGAACTAAACGCTCAGCTAACCCCAGATTGCCTTTTGACCTCGAAGAACGCTGTCTTCTCTGTTTCCACCTCACACCGTCTTTACACTTTCTACATTTCGACTTCGAAATTTGGCAAACATTTAAGAGAAGCATGAAATCTTTTCCTAGATAAGCTCTTAAAATTAGCAATCCGTTTTAGGCGAATAGGCAAAAACTGGAATAAGCATTTGCATAAAATATTGCCTTGGTGACAGTAGCGAAATTGAAATATTTTTCTACTAGATTCGGCTGAGATGACAGTTAATTTTGGAAATCAGACATAATTTCAATTTTTGAAAGGCCTATGAACGGAACCAATAGACGGTGAAACTAGAGTCGCTAGGTATCAGCACCTCATATCCATTTTTTTAAGATTAGCTTTTTATGATCACATTTATACAAGCAACACAAAGCTTTTTGTAGCTGTGTGCTAAGTAGTTGTAGTTGAGTAAAGAGTTACAAAGTACAAAGTATCGAATACAGAGTATTTAGTATCGAGTACCGGGTATCGGGTACCTTACAACTTACATTTATATTCGTAATATCTATAATCCCTCGATTTTTCATAAAGATCGGATAATAAATACCCGAGTTTCAAAAATGTTGCATACTTTTCGGCTTTCCTTCTCAGGAATGGTATTAAACATTTCTTTCCCTGAGTAATAAGTATATCAAAGTCAGGCAGGACCGACTTTTAAGTACTCTCATTTTTATTTCACGCTACGAGGCGGAACCGAATCCACTACCTCTCGCTCAGAAGGCGCTCAGGCCAACAAAACGACCCACTTTGTGAGGTGCAGCCCTGTAGATTTAAAAATATAATAAGCTTATGTACACTGATTTCAAAACTGGCTTCGGTTTAGCTCCATCATGTGAAAAGGCTACTAGTTTCGACACAGAATTTTTTATCTACATGTAACAATTTATGCAAAATCAAGATCGTTTACTGTTAACAGTTACTCATAAATTTCCCAAATAAACTGATTTAAATGCCACAAAAATCACAAAATTAGATCATATGTCTGGCTATATGCTCAGATGGCGAAAATATCAATCCAATAACGGCGCATAAATCGAATATTTCTGTCCTTAAGCCTCGTACGGAGAGCGACAGAAAATTCCTTTTGTCACAGTATTTCACATAACTAGTGTTTGCGGTTCGTACGTATAAAAATCTGAATTTTATTGAAAACATCATAATTTAAGTAGTGTTTAGGACAAGTTATTGTATATCCTTAGAAGCTATATCATGGTCTTAAGAATAAGAAAAAATTACTTATAAAATTTAGCAACAATAACAAAATATTATTAATAATTTAAAAATTTATAAAATTATAAAATTCTTAACAAATCTTACAAATTTTTTTGCAAAATCTAATCGTTTTTAAATCGTTTTATTTGAAAAGAACAGAGGTCCTGGAAACGATCCCTGTCTTATAATAACTTGGAATATATAGCGCATTCATTTTACTTTAAAATATATTATATATTATTTAATGCAAGTCAAAAACATCCCTTACGATATAGAAATTTTGACCGTGTGATTGGATAATAAGAACGCGGTTCGGATGATGAGTGAATATTACTTTCAGCTAACTTAGTACTTGAATCAGAATCAAACGGTGTCCATTGGATTGTAAGTACGAAAGTACTAGATTTAAGTTCAAAATTCTTATTTAAGGGTACTGTATACCTTCAGGTGTCATTTCTTAAAGGTTTTCAAAAAATTAAATTGCTCAAAAACTATAAGTGATATTAAGAAGCGGTTCGAAGCATTCGATAGGTAATCGGTTATATTAAATTTAGTAGCTTTTGTTGTTGTAGTTGTACCTGCGGTTGTTGTTTTATTTATGTTCAAAGTTAACCAAAAAATTAAAACATAGGCCCATGGTTGCACAAATTTTTTGAGAACGGATGATCTGAATTTGAAACTGAAGACGTTGTTTTGTTAAGAATTGATGTAAATCTGGTGTGAACTAGGATATTTTTTGGATCGGTCAATAATTGGCGGAGTTATTGGTCCTAGCTCCGTTATTTGTTGACCGATCAAAAATATCCTAGTTCACACCAGAATGGTGGGTATTAGGAGCAATTTAAAAAAGAATTTGAAAATCGGTCAACAGGTACTCTTTAAATCTTTGCAACCATTTTGGAAAAAGTGGTTCCGAGATAATCGCATTTAAAGTTTCGACATCTGTTTTCTATAAAATAAAAATTATTTTTAATAAATGTAAAAATTGGATTTGGTGCATTTGAGTTTTAGCTTTCATCGGAAAAAAAATGATCAAAGTCGGTTAAGTAGTTCTCCAGAAATTTGGGTCAAAGTGCGTCAAGACATGGTAAAAAATAAAATCTTCAAGAATTTCCAAGTAAAATTTATTGTTTTCAAAAAAGTCGATGGGGCCAGTACAAGCAAGCGAAGGTCACTGATGATATGGTAGAGATACCATTGAAACAGGCTGTATGACCAACTAGCTTCACTTGTGGTGTGATGTGTTCCTCCTTTTTGGAGTTATGCGCAAGCATAACGAGACCTTGAGCCAGCTCAATATTGATGGTTTGATTATCATAAAGGTCGTTAAAGCACACACATGTGTTTTCAAAATTTTAAAAATTTTTTTTCAAAATATCGAACATTTTATAAATAATTATAAAGTTTTTGACCAAAAAAGTCAAAAAAATAAGAATTTCTAAAAATACGAGGGTCGATTAAAACAATTTTCATATGTAAAGGTCGGGAAAAATATATGTTTTTGTTTATTTCTGTAAAACTGAGTTTCGGATCTGCTTGAAAGTTTTCCAGGATGTTTATAGAAAGTTTAAGCAAATAAAAAAAATAAAAAAAAAATTTTTTCTGAAGGTATAAAGTACCCTTAATGTACGATTTTTCAATCCCGAAATACTTGATTCAAGACTGTTAATCTATTAATGTTTTAATATTTAGGATCTAATACATTTTGAAGTAGTTGATTTGATCATATTTTTCTGTAGTTATGGTCTTAAGTACAGTCCGATTTATTTTTACAATAAACGCAAAATATTTTCTAAAAAATTCAAACTCAACAATACATTCTTGAAACATATTAAAGTTCATAATATAGAAATTGTTCATGCTTAAATTAAAATTCCATAAAACTCAAATGCTGTTCATAATCAGTTCTTGATATTATATTCCTGTATTTAATAAAATAAGGATGCAAAAATCAAATTACAATGAATTAACCAATGATATAGATCAGTGTCCGGCAAAACACACATGCTTATTTTGCCTTTGAATGTGTGCGTTTAGAGGGAAAGCGCTCTAGTTAGACATGTTTGTTAGTGCAAAAGAGAGCAGTGTACGCTCGTATAGTGTCTGTGTATCGACGCCGCTGCTACAGAGGATGGACGTCGCTACTTCTATACACAGAACATTGAACGGTGCCGGACACTGATCTAGATGGTACAGGCAGAATCCCATAATCCATAGGCAAAGTGTTTGAGCCAGAAGGTAATTTTTTAAATAGATCCGACACTTTTGGAGCTTGCAAAGTAAATCTAATTTGTCTTTAATTCAAAATAAATTGTACTTGAATAAGGAACGCGCTTTTCTTAAGTTTTTCGGCTTACTACCTAAATTAACAAAATTTATCAGGAAAATCATGAATTTTTGTACTTAAACTAAGAATTTTCAGTTTCAAAACTTCAATACGCCAGAAAATTCTTGATTTAAGTACAAAATTTCTTGATTGAAAAGTGTTTTTAAAAATATTTAAATTCTTGATTTCAAAACGTTATGGATATGTTAAGGGCGATTAGAAATTTAACCTAACCAACTTCGCAGTTTTGATACCAATTATTTAATTTTAAGAGGTTTTTAGTCCTTGCATTTTATGGTCTTATATTTGTGCGATAAATTTTATTTCTAACCTCTTCACTTTCCAAACAGCAAAAATGCTTAAAATAACAAATTTTTTTATTTTTATACCCTTGCAAAGGGTATTATAATTTTGCCCAGAAGTTTGCAACGCACAAAAATATTCATTTCCGACCCTATAAACTATATATATTCTTGATCAGGGCGACGAGCTGAGTCGATTGAGCTTTGTCTGTCCGTCTGTATCAGAGAACTGCATGCGGTGCTGTTTTTGACTTTAAGTATACTTATAAAAATGCGGTATGGTAAGTATTTTACTACACCGCAAACACCGCAACACCGCTACACCGCTTACCGCAATGATCGCATTTCAATATCGACCGAACCGCTGAAATCGTGACCGCAACACCGCATTATATTTTTGAGCAGATGATTATGAGTGTATGTAGCTCTTGAAATATGTACGGAGCAAAACCAAATAAAAAGTGGGGTTCAAAACCAGATTTTTTTTTTCTTTTTTTTTTTTTTTTTTTGTGATTGTATGAGTTAGCCTTAGTCGATTGAGCTTTCTACGTGCGTCATTCTCTATCTATGCAACAACTCCTTTGAAGTAATCAAGGAGAAATTTTTCACTGACCTTTAGTCAGAATGAGTGTTTTAGTGCAAAAACCAAGTACACGTATTTCTTACTATAAACGGGGTATATGGTTTAATAGAAAATGACTTTGTAAAATTTTTTACTAGCGAGCTCATACTATTGTTCTTTATTTGGTATTCTTCAAATTGTTGTTTTGTTAGTATGAGAAAATTTTTTCATAGGAGTGAAGAAATAATATGCATCCACCGTCTTCGGGCCAAGTTATTTTTCGTAATAATGTTTCCAGCCAAGGAAAACTCACGTCGTGGATGTTCTGGTATTCCGTGACTGAAAGCTAATTTTGACAGTAGGGTAATTTTGCTCATTTGTCTCCACAAGCCACCACGTCGAAGTCCTCAGTCATTTTAACGATGTCTCGCGCATACCTATTATTTCTTTACAGTTTTGTTGTCGGGGGTGATTGCTTAAGGACCGAAACCATGGCGTTGAGTTTGGTTCCCAGCAAAGTGCACGGCAATCACTAACCGTGCACTAAACGGCTAAAATATTCAGATAAAGTGACCGTTGGATAGCGTTCACGGTTGGTAGTTTTGATCTGACTTTTTATATCTCAACAAGTATATGAGTAAACAAAAAATGTATTTAGTCTTGATGTGATGTGTCGAAATGTTCAAAAAAAATTAACAAAATGTTTTGGCTCCGTAATGCGTATACGCTGTATTTTGTTGTAGATATAACTAGGTCGCTCATCTAAAAAAGAGGTATTTTGAGGTTTCGAAAATTGCGATACACGCTGGTGGTGTATGTCGTCTGTGTCGTGTCTGTCTGTTTCTACGCAAACTAGTCTCTCAGTTTTAAAGCTATCGATCTGAAACTTTGCACAGAGTCTTCTTTTTACTGCACACTGATAATATGTCGGAACCGACCGGATCGGATGACTATATCTTATAGCTGCCATAGAAACTATCGATCGAAAAGTGGGTCTTTGTAAGAAAAACTTTTTTTGTTTTTAATGTAAACGCCTTCCGCTTCAGCAATTATTAGTTTTATGCGCTTTTTCACAGATTTGGAAGTTTTGGTCAAAATCGGATGACTATATCTTATAGCTGCCATAGAAACTATCGGTCGAAAAGTGGGTCTTGTTGAAAAAACTTTTTTGTTTTTAATGTAAACGCCTCCAGCTTCAGCAATTATTAGTATTATGCGCTTTTACACAGATTTTGAAGTTTTTGTCAAAATCGGATGACTATATCTTATAGCTGCCATAGGAACTATCGGTCGAAAAGTGGGTTTTATTTAGAACATTTTTTCTTAATCTCTGATGTATTAAAAGATTTGCAAGGGTATATAAACTTCGGCTAAGACGAAGTTAGCTTGGCCTTCTCGTTATATATGGAACAAACATTTTCATCCAATCTTTTGCTACAAAAAATGACATCATCAGTGGCCGCTCATTTAGAAATTATGATTATCTCTGCCTAAAGATGTCTTAATTATAGTTGACAGGTCAAATCCCTCTTCAGCCTTATTTCTCAGTTGTAAACAAGCATGAAAGTAAAATCAAGCTAACCGAATATCTAATGGATAATTCAGACTTTCAGACTTTTGCATAAATTTCTCAATATTTTCTACCGCTTGTGAGCAGGAGCATCGGCGCATAAATCTTGCGTGCGTCCAGGCATTTTTATTTTTATCGCGATTTATTTTTTCTGCATTTGCGGTTAGTGTCAATGGTGGGTTTTCCTTTTTGTGCCTGGTTGAGTGGCCATTTTTGGTAGGGCGCCGCTTCCGCATGGCAAAAGACAAAGACGAAACAATAAAACTATTAATTTAATGTAAATTTTGCGCAATTTAATTATGTGCGAAATCACAGTAGACAATGGACGCGGTGGACCAGGCAGGAATAATTAGGCAGCAGCAGCAGCACTTGCGCAAAAGTGAAAGGAGCAGCACGCCAGCCTGAGCCTGTGCCTGACCAGGCCGGGCTCTAAAAACGCTAATGGTAATTATGTAAACAAGCGCGAATTTCATTAGCTAGCCGCGTATGCAAATTGCTTTATTGGCGCGGGAGTTAATGCTGCTGCTGCTGCTGGAGCAAAAGATGATAAAATTATAAATTTATAAACGAAGTAAGCGCAGAACGAAATGTCGCCAATTTTCATGCATAATTTTGCAATTATTGACATCCCAAAGTACTTTGCCATTTCAGACATCACACGAACTATTTGCAGTTTGGGCTTTGGTCCAAAAACCATGAAAATGGCAATTTGTATGCTTTAATTAAAAAATCTGTCAAATGGCAGCTTGTGCGCTCGTTAATGAGTTTCCCCACGGCAGGCACTACTCAGCCTTAAATAACAAAATCATGCTTGACATAGCGTGAACTCCACTTGGATGTAGCCCCATATCGCCCTGTGCTTAAGATATAAAGCCTGATATGTTCGGCTCACGTTGATGTCTGGCAGCTGAGGCAGATGAGGCGGTTTCTGTCTGCACCTTTGACAAAAGCCAAAACAAAAGACTCAGGCAACGAACGTTATTACTATTATTATGATTTTGTTATTTTTTTTGCTAGCGGCTCACTCTTGCATAATGCATACAAATTTCGGCACTAACATGCGCGACTTCTAAGCACACCAAATTGATTTTTAATTATAGCCTGACAAAATGATGAATTATAAGCCAGGCTTCACCCGCTTTGTTCTGTTCTGGGAAGGACGGTCGCAAGGAAGTTTTGTATTGAGCTTGTATAAATCTGACTTAATGCGAAAATTATTTGTATGTATTGCTTCTATGTCTTCTAGATCTACGTCTATTGCCTTCTAGTTACAGAAAGTCATATATATAGAGCTGTTAAAGATAACTTCGATAAGTCCTAAAAAGAGAGCCAATCTGAACAGCACAGTTTGAATAGCAGCAGGCGCCAGTAGCTCTTAAAGGTGACCGGTTATGTAAAAGCATACCTGTTAAATAATGATTATTAGTTGTAGTCATTATTAATTAGATTATTTTTGTTTAAAGTTAATTATGATTAAATTGCGATTATTTTCGGTTTCACACAATAATTTAAGATTACGATTAAAAATCAAAATGGAAAATTACCATAAATTATTAAATTTGAAAAGGAAAATAGGAAATAATCGTTTCCATTATTTTCCATTTTTCAATTATTTCCATTTCATATTTTCATTCCATTCCTCACTTTCATCTAAGATTGAGTTTTTTGAGGAAACAAATACAAACATGTACGAGATTGGCAAGACGTAAAAAATGTAAAAAAAGGGGGCGAAGAACGAAATCCCAAAATCGAGTTAGAAAGCGATGAGTCCGACAACAGTCTCCCCAGAGCTGCATTATCTGAATTTTATATAGAGCCACAAGTGTAAAGGGTCAGTGGCCCAGTGCGCAAACGTTGGGGACCAAAATTTTTGTTTACGTATACTGAGTCCGTCCTGTCCGGATCGAAAATCATTACAAATAGAGGTACAAACCATCTATCTGAACGTGGGATTGCGGGGGGGATGGGCGTGGGCCTGGATTGGACAAGAGACGCACCTCATACGTGTCAGAGATCGACTTTACAGCTTTTACATTTAACAGTCTTGTCTTCAAAATCGTCAGACCGAGGTGCTACTGACAAGTTCTACCAAACGGGCGCAGTCAACTTTACGTTGTTGGTGTGTCGTCTTTGTTTCCTAGGTGGTTGTACGAACATGTGAATTGAGAAACGGAACAAGCAAGACCGGGTTTTTTTTTTTAGCATGACTTTCGCCAAAGCTTCTACGAAAGGTAACTTCGGCGAGAGCTGCCTATTTTGACAAAGAGTCCCGACGCACAATTAAATTTTTGGGAATTATTTAGAATGCACTATTTTGTTTTTATACGATAACAACGATCAATTTGTCACTAGAGATTATATTAGATGGGTTGACGAGAACATGGAGAATAATGGACGGGGTACGGGAGGGGGGTTGGGAGATTGGTGGGGAAATTGTCAGGACTGGGGGCGGCGGAGGTATTTCAGGGAAACAAATCCGTATAGGCGGAAACAAATTGGTATTTTAGTGCAACGATTTTTGCAGTATCTACGGAAATCCATCTTTTTGTTAGGTCGAAAAGTCCAAGCTAAAAAAGTAATCAGAGAGTAGTCCGTGGTCAAACCTAAAGTAAGATCGACGTAAGGATAGAGGTTGCGTGGAATACTGTGGTCGGCAAACAAATTTTTATGTACAGGGCCACGCCCGCCCCCGAATTTAGAAAAACCTCATATCTCCCACAGTTTTGGAGATAGATGGTTGTACCTCAGAGATATTTTAACGTTCGCCAAAGAACTAGAATCGGATGATCGATAGCGGAGTAACGTAACTTGGTAGGACGTGGGGATGGGTCACTTTTGACACCGTTCAGGTGGCATTTCAGAAGCGGGGTCGACAATGTGTAGGCAACTGTTTTGGGAAAAAGTAACAATGAGTCGATTTGCGCGGTGATTCAGACCTGGCGGGATTTAGATTGCGAGTTTCTTTGCTATCGGTAGTTTTTTCGGCCCATAAAAGACCCCTAGAAATGTTGTTGTTTTTTGTGAACAGTAAATATCGTGAATTTGTGAACGTACGAACGTTGTTTTAATGTGGGATTTCAAAAGTCTCATGTCGAATGGAAATGGAAAATGGAAAATGGAATTGGAAATGGAATGGAAGGTGGAAGGTGGGGTGAGGGTGGGATTATTTATTTTTTCCATTATTTTCATTTTTTTAATAATTTTGGTAATTTTCCATTTTTTTGATTTTTTTAATCGTAATCATTAAAATCAAAATTTTTCACCAGAAACAAATCACTACGACTATTTTCCAAAAATAATTTAATTGTTGTAATTCTAATGGAACTAACAGGTATGTGTAAAGTTTCAAATAACGTCGTCAGTCGTTTTCGTCAAGCGTTTAGGAATTCCAAACGATTAGCGCTCGGGTCTGGGCCAGTACAACGAAGGTATTATAGAGTCCACAGCTGTGCAATACCATGTGTGTTTTTTGGAGTTACAAAACGAGAACCATAATGGTTTATTTCTTTTATTAGATGTTCCGCAGCGTAAGAAACCCACGGCCTCTCGCTCAGCTGGCACACGCACTACCCGAAGAAATGGTTTTCGCTTAACATATAAATTTTACACTTCTGATGCAAACTTTTATACCAAAAACTTTAGTGATTGAATTTATTGTACCAGTTATTTTACTCCTGCCTTAATTCTCGAATTTGAAAATCGTAATAAATCATTGAACGAAATTACATCTCGAGTTAATTCCATTTTTCGTTGTAAAAAAAAAAGCAAAAGTAAAATTTTCCTTCGACATTTATTTTTGGGGTGTACGCAGCTGACAAGTACTGTACAAGTGAAAGTTATGTTATATAGACAACAGCTGAGCAGTGAATATTATATTACTTGGTAGTCACTGTGTTTTGAGAGTACTAATTATCTAAAGTTACAAGAAAGAAAACCATTGTTTCCAAAATTGTGTAGTAGATTTTATTTTAGTTTGCTCAACTGAAGTAATAGTGTTTTGAGCATTGCAACTTTACATAGTTGGCCTGTAAGCCTGTAAGTCTGTATTATTATTTAGTGCCCACCAATATAAGCACATTATTGAATCCTAAAGGACGTCGATATATCGGTCAAGGTTTTCCCTTGCCGAAAGATTCAAATGGTAATCTGAACTTCAGTTCTACGACTTCGTACTAAATTTATCAGTGCTGAATTAAGACCTCAAAATAAGGAATTGATCCAATTTATGACTATTTCAGTACCCTTTTTCAATACTATCAATGAAACACACCCATGAGTTCAGTACTGAAATCGATGCCTATAAGAACAGAAGGGTTGTAGGTAGAAGGTTCTACTGTGTTAAATTGTTGAATGGAGAGCATGTAAAGGCGGACATGATTTCTGAGCAGTACCAAAGAGACCTTCTCAACCTCAAGTAAATCTAACAGAATATTTTATATAAAAGTATTAAATATTAAAGGTCTGATTCACTCACCTTGTCTACTGAGTGTTCTATTAACAATTGTCTGCCGAATCTTAAAAATGATTTTAAAAATCATAGTTTCTCTACTAACTTGGCGATACTCAAGTTCAGATTCAATGAAAAATTGTTTTATTTGCAACGAATTGAATTCATTGAAATTGAATTCACCAAAAGAAAGGCTAAATTTTATAATCCATATTTTTTTTGGCCAATCATCTTGTGTCATGTGGGTGGGGGGTTGGACGAAACTTTACGATTCACTCGCCGCACAGTGGCAGCAATTAAGCCATTCAATTGAAATATCTCAACTTTCATTTTCAAAACATTTAATGCCGCCAGCATAATTGAAACATAATTTTTGTAGTGTAAATTCGCGTCAGCCAACACTCAAACACGACAGGCCAGAAATTTCACCCATTTCGCACGTCCCAATGCCAATCCCGATCCGATCCGACCAGACCAGACCAAACCAGACGAGACTCTGGCCCGTTAGTTAATCATTTGATTGCATTGAGCAGCGATTTTGTCAAGTCAGCACGCGAGATGCTACGTGGAGCAGTGGCCATAATTATCCAAAGAGCCATCAGTTGGGGCGATAGGCGCACCTTGCGTCCTCCTGCCATTCCTTCGAATTATTTTGGGTAAATTGTGACATTTTAGACACAACAAATCATCGCAGGCGGCATCATTAGGCCGCTTTGTATGTCAATGGGTGGATAGAAATCGAAAGTTTCACACTTGTCAATTAAGTGTACCAAGACATCGTTCAGTTCATTCGATGCTTGTTGTTGTGGTTGCTTTTGGTGCCGTTTCCTCCACACTTCCAGCCAACAGAGTTGCAGTTGAAAAGCGGCTGTCAATGAAAATGAAATTTTATTGAGATTTTTTATTTCGAAATTAATTAGAAAAGTGCCTGTATCTGTGTGTGTTTTGGTAGCTTAATTGCTTTGGACATGTGCATCTGCATGTGTGCGTGTGTGTACGCGTCTATGTATATATATCGTTATATAAGTCGTAAAATATTTAAGCCATAATAATCTTGAATGGAAAACGACTATCACTTTTACTATCACTCGAAACCGTGCATTAAGCTAACAAGCTTAAGCGGCAGCCGCCTGCCACGCTTCTAAGCGATTCTGGGGATACGGACGGTGAAAGTAACGTGGCGACCGTGTCGACGGGTATCGGCCGACGGTGACAATGTTGCAATGTTATGGTAGTCAGCCTTATGCAATCAATCTCATCAGTCAGCCCCATGACCGGCAACTTGTGTGCCGCTCATTAAACGCACATAATTGTTATAGCCGACACCGACCGGTTGCATTTTCAATAACCAAACTGGGAGGCACTTTTACTTGCACCAACACCAAAAACCCAAAACCCAATACCCAAGCCAACAACGAAAGCGAAAGTTCTTTTGTGTTGCGCTTCCCGGGCCCACGTCGATTCTTATCGTTGCCCACCGTTTGCTGGCCGCAGATTTATGCACTTTTCATTTCACTTAAAAACACATGAAACGATGCCGAGGAGCTACGACCAGCAGCAGCCGACTGCAACTTTCTTCGTTGTCCAAGCAGAAAGGCCAAGGCGATCGAACGAAATTATGCGCATATGGGGGCGCCAACATTGGGACACTCGATTCGTTTACTTCACCCGATTCTTTAAATTGCCACTTGCACTTGACCGAGCATCAGGAACAGGCAAGAGAAATGCACAGTGGGCAAAAGTGCAAAGAAATGGCTAAGGAATTGTTTTATGTTAGAATTCTAAGGGTTTTGGGGTACTAAAGATGGCTGATGGATTCCCAATGTAAAATTTTAAATGTTTTCTATATTTAAGACATTTTTTCTGAATTTAAAAAATAAATTTTTGGACAACAAATGTCTTTAATATAAAAGTTATTTCTAAAAGCCGAAAAAGCCTAAGAAATCTGCCCCTGAAGATAGTGAATATCAGAGATGGTAGCTATAACACTCAGAAATTAGCGATAGAATTGATACCGTTTTGTACTTACAATTTCAAGAATGTTTTGTTCTTGGATGTACTTAAATTAAGTACGAAAATTTGTATAGAAGAAAAATAACTGTTAATATTATTCAAATGAGAACCAGCGTCCTTGAATCAAAAACATTTCGTACTTACAGTTAGCCGAAGAATTTAAGAAAAGATAGTACTTAAGGACAGACTAGACTTATAATGCAAGTTCTAAAAAGTGTTTTTGACCTACTGTATAAGCATCTTCACTGAGAGAAAATTCAGGAATTTTCAGTTTCAAAACTTCAATAAGCCAGAAAATTCAAGATTGAAGTACTAAATTTTTTGATTCAAGCGCGTTTTGGATATGTTCAGCACGATTCCGGGTGTTTGGGAGGAACTCTTACAGCTCAAACTAAGCACATTCAGAGAAAAAGTAGAGAATTTTACTCTTGAATCAAGAGCATTCGTTCTCAAAAGTACGGTTGGAGTGTTGTTTATAGACATGACCGACACGAACGAGCGACGCGTGTTGTTGGTCTAAGCTGATTGAATATGAGGTAGCCAAACAGCTACATTTTTTTATACCTACTTTACTGGGACTTGCATTCGGGACCTCCAAGATTGAACGCATGAACGACGGCGCGTTAGCTCACTCGACTATTTGGCATCTGCGACCAAATCGTTCTGTTTTTTTAGAGCAGGTCTTCGGTTAATTCATTTCCTCTAAATTTTGATATTATACAGAGACCTAGTATCAAGAAAACAATTAAAAATGTTTCTGGGTTAACTTTAGAATTCATAAGACTTCGATTAAAAACATTTTGCACTTATTTCGAGAGTAGGTCGGGGCTGTACTGAAGACTATAACAAACTAATAATAAGACAATACAGATATAATATCAGTTCGAAATATACTTAAAATATCCCGAAACAGTCTTAAAACAATTATTTCAGGATTAAAAGAAATCGTGCCTTAAATAAGAGTGAGTGTACCTTTTTTCTCCACAATAGTTACATACATATATTTCACGACATTTATCGGTTTGCATTAAATCCAACGTCATAGAGCAGTAAGTACCTATTAGATTTTGCTGGTTCAAAACGATGCACACTGGTCCAGCAGCCCGAAATTTTGGCCAAAAGTTCAAATTTTTTGTTTGGGAAACTGAATAAAACGAAAGTCGGCAATGTTTTTGTATACATATAGCTATTTTATGGCAAAATTTGGAACCTTTTTCCATTAGTCTTTAAATTGCTGCAAAAAATAAAATAATACTAGTCAAAGTTAGAAAAGCAACAGCTGCCGCCATTTATTTTTTTTTCGACTTCGAATTGACGTAAAAAATTATCAAGAAGTTTCCATTCGAAAGCGTTTACATAAAAAATGGACAAAATCTAAAATTTTGTGGGTTTTTACAATTGATAACTTTGCGTTAGGAGTACTCAAGAGAACCTCTCTTTATTTGCTTGCAATATCGCTAATTATTTTCTTTAAACAATGTACTATAGATGTAGGTATGCGCTTTGGCGCTGTTTGCTTTCAATTTTTATAAAATTGCATTTAAAATTATATTCCCATTTGAAATCATGCATGTTCTGTTGTACTGACAGACTAGAAGAGTGTGTTTTTTTTTTAACCATAGTAGATGAACAAAATCGAGTGTTGTAAAAACACTGGCACCCAACTGTAACCTGACAGATTGCAGTCCTTTAAGAGAAAGTTAGAAAAAACCTACAGCGCTAGAAAAATGCAAGACTTTTCCAATAACTTGCACAAAACCCAAACAATTTCTATAGCGGTTTTTGTTTGGGTTAAGAATTTTCAAATAAATACTGCATTAGTTTGGTGTTTGATTCGCGGGCATGATTAAGCGATACGGTGCAATTTGCATTCTTTTCCTATTTTGGTCAAGTAAGCGATGCCACCAACAACGATTGTCTCATATTTAAAGTACACCATTTCTCATCTGGCTCTAAAGACAACGAATAAGTCTTAGACTTAGTTGTTCTTAGAACAAGAGATAGAGATTAATCGGGTCTTAGGTAGATTCAATGAAAAGTGGCTACTTAGAGTTTGAGTGTTTCAATTAATTACACAATATTCCTTTTTTTTTTTAAAGCAGCGTTAAATGTTTTTCACTTTGTCGAAGCCGCCTGATGCCTAATTGAGCAAGTGCTTGCTTCAACCATTCTATACTTAATGCTGGGTAAGACCAACGACTCTTAGAAACACAAAGATTCGTAACGGCCATACATATTGACTTTGTTATCCCTGATCCACTGTACTTGAAGGTGGCCACCCAGAATGTGCGACAACCTGGGCCCCAATTAAACTTTGCAGCATTTTAATCGAGTCGATGCAGTTTTCAGTTCGCAGGTTGAGTTAATTTGTGAAAGTTTTGTGTAAACAATTGGCAGGCATCAGACGCCCGAGGGCTGGCCCAATCGATGTGGATGTGCGGCCATAAATTCAATCAGGCGTGGCCCCTGAGAGATGAGGGTAAGTCGACGATCAATGAGCGGTCCTTGTCAATATATTGAGCCATATATTTGGCTGTCCCAGCTCCGACGTCCTGTGTCCGTTGACATTGCCATAAGATATTTGGAGTAAAACTGATTTAATTGACGTTGGCGTTGCGTAATAATGCTGCCCTCGGTCGGCGATAAAGAGGCGACTGCCATTAATGTGGCATAATTGGCCAACGCAAATCCCTGAGCGGAGTGTGGAGGTTTTAAGTGGGTTAGTGGCGCCGGCGCCAAAGTCAGAAACCCGAAGCCAGATCGCCAACCAGTTCGTGTCATGCGATTTTTATCGTTAATAGGAAACAACTGCAGCGGCAGCCGCAGTGGCAGCAGCAGCAGAGACAAGTACAAAGCCAAAGCACCGCCAATGGAATTGGTATTGGTTGTTGCTGTTGTTGGCTGGCAGACAAACAAATGTTGCATTAACATGAAAAGGGTTTTTATTCAATTGCTGGCAACATGCACCAGAAGAGCCTCCGTGTCCCAAAAAACTCTCAGTGAGTCAGCCTAGGAAAAGTTGTTTCTGCGGCTGCGGCTATCTCTCAACTTTCATAACAAAATCCACAACGCAATCAAATTACAACGTTTAAAATATAAAAAGCATTGCGAATTATGCAAAATGTTTTGGCACGAAGCATCGCCCGTCCGTTTAAGGCTCGCACCATCGCCTCGTCCACCTCCCATCAGTTCGTCTGTCAGTCAGAGTCAGCGTCAGGCCAAGCCACTCACATTCACTGCAACAACTGACGGACAAGGTCTTCGGTTTCGCCCGAGATTGTTGTTTGCTTTCCATTGAAATTGAAAGTTCTGCTAGCGTGCGAAAATATAGTGCCAATAGAGCCTTAACTTTGTGTGCTCTTGGGAGACAGACCAACCGAAAAGTAAACAACGTAACTATTATCTGCAATTGTGCATGAGAAACCACCCCAAAGTCCAGTGATCTTACCCCATTTGAAATATAACTTAAGCATCGTTTCGTTATAACGACGAGAACTTCACAGTACTTTCGTGGTGCATCGCTTTGAAGCACAAGTTTGAGATTATCGTCTCTCAAGCATTTAGTTTAATTGAAAACGATACTTTCTATGCTTAAGCAGCCTTTAAACTTATCAACATAAGCAAAAACTAAACAACATAATAGTCGGCTGCCAAAATTCTGTAAAGGAAAACTTATCAAATTGACCATGGTAAATTTTCTAAATATTTAGAGTTGTTTGCTTTGCTAATACACTATCTTCAAAGAGTCCCCTTAGGCCCATTTTCTCAAAAGTTGCGGTTAGGTACCGGCTGGTCAAATTTGCCTGGTTAACCTGCCGGTAAGTCATTTGGTTTTCTTAACGGGACTTACTGGTAGGTTCGCCCGATATCGATAGATTACAATCGCTGCCATAGTGTGACCGCACAATGTCAACGAATCAGCTGTGTTTGTTTCGGTTTTCTTATTTCTATTGCTGTTGCTGGTAATCATTTAGCAAAAAAAAAGTAGATTCAAAGGGTCTAGCCCGATAAGGGAAGGGGTGCGGCCTAAAGTCTGGGATTTTGAAATATCGCATATAATTGGATAGATAACTTCAAACCAAACTGATCTGGCCCAATGTTAGGTCATTTTGGTGCCATGTCCTTGAGATAGCGTCAAAAATCCTTTTTTATAAGCTTTTCTTTAAATAAAAATATCTTGGGAACCAGAGTACCTAGAGACATGAAATAAACTGCCAGTGAAAGAGAATTGATCAAAGTTTTTGAAAATTGGATGGACCGCAAGCGAATATATATTGTTGAATATTTCATAAGGAAGCGTATCTTCGATTTTTTTCAAACTTTTTGATAATTGGCTCTAAGGTTGGGGGAAATACGAGGAAAAGTTTTAAGGTGGCGGTCCAACGCGAACTGCCAAAACCATCACATTCAAGTTTTCTTTTAATTATAGCAAAAAATGTTTTCAGTGTATGTCAAAAATTTTCCAATTTTCAAAAACTTTGATCAATTCTCTTTCACTGGCAGTTTATGTCAGGTCTCTTGGTACTCTGGTTCCCGAGATATTTCTATTTAAAGAAAAGCTTATAAAAAAAGGATTTTTGACGCTATCTCAAGGACATGGCACCAAAATGACCTAACATTGGGCCAGATCAGTTTGGTTTGAAGTTATCTATTCAATTATATGCGATATTTCAAAATCCCAGACTTTAGGCCGCACCCCTTCCCTTATCGGGCTAGACCCTTTAAAAAATGCTTAATATAATTTATTTTTGTCTTTTTTTTCATATTAAAAAATGAGATTGTTTCATCTTAAAGTCGAGTATAAACGATCTTTATCCAAGATTGATGGATTAGGATTAAAATTGCGAATATAATCTTGGGTTAAGATTATCTGGTATTAGTCGAATTTTGACACCGTTTCTCTTTAATTCAAGATTATAATCATACTTTTAGATTGATTTTTTTCTCAGTGTAGATATATATTCGAATGATCGCTATTTATATTAAATTAAAATAAAATCTGACAAAATACAAATTAATTTTAAATAGTTATCTAGAAGATTCGTTATTCGAATAAAGCCAACACTGTCATAAGCACATAAATTTTTGCTCATTGTGGCCTCCTTAATTTTTCAAAGCAAAAAACATTAAAAAAACATTTTCCGCCATATCTTTAAAACAAAAGCAGATTAAGCCAAACCGAGACTAGTTTTGTTATCAGTAGACAAAACTGGAACGGAATTTTTCATTGACGAAGTTGCAACAAAATAGCTTTTCCCCTGTGTAATCGACTAAATCGACACATGAAAAAAAATCATATCGGAATATGCAATTATCATATAATTAAAACAAAAGTTAACTCGATTTACCGATACGATTTTGACTAAGACATTTGAAATGGAGCTTCCTTGAAAGAACTTAAGAAAATTTTTTGATAACTTTTTGGCTGATGTTCCCATATTTTGGGATTCTATTTTTCTAATTCTTTTAATGGTAATTTTTTATCTGATGAGTTTAATCTCTGGGGCCTATTAGACTTCCGAAGCCCCATACTTAATACAATTCTTGGCCTTGGATCTCCTTCGTGTCTGCCACTCGGTCACTTAGTCAGTGTGTCTCAAGCCCCACACGCTCGACTTTCATTTCACCTGCACCCATCCCATGTTGACAAAATCAAAATGCGGCGAATTCTGTGATGCGGCAGGTGAGAGCTGCCGTTAAGAGCCATGTTGACGACGCATGGAAATTAATTATAATTGGCCACGGTAAATATGCTGAGATGTGAAATGCAAATGCAAAACTTGTTGGCAATCAGCTGAATCAATCATCAGGTGAGCAATTGACGGGTGCCGGCCAGCAGCCAAATGGGCAATAGAGTTATCAATTTTAGTGGCCGGCGTGTCACATTGTCGCTGAGTTTGAGTTGTTGCTGCCGAGGAAGAGAAATTCGGTGGCAAGTGCCATGTGGCGCAGAGCTACCTTGGCGTCTTCTTTTTTATTTTTTTGGGTATTTATTTTAAATACCGTGCGGAGTGTGTAAAATAACATTTTATAGCGCAAGGCAGTAAATGAAGTTGTAGATGAAAACGTGTAAAGTAAAAACATTTACAGCGACAACAGTTGCCACGACACCTTGCAGTGCTCAAGGTGAAGTGGCCTGGCTTGAACTGGAGATGGTGTCATTTTTATGGCCCAACTTCATGCACTTTTCTTGTTTACACATCAGTTTTTTAGTTAAGGCTGGTCAAAAGATGGTCCGTATGTCGAGTTATTATGTATTGAAGCAGGTTCAAAAGAATTCCGATATTCCACAAACATATTTGAGCTTTAACGAGGTCGACCGAGCTGGCAAGATAAGTATTACACTTGTTGAACCAACCAACTTCAACAAATTTATTATGATTTAAGTACCAAATTTTTTTTGATTTAATATTAAGAATTTCCTAAAAAGTGCAATCGCAAATAAGGTGTTGAATATTTTCTATCTTCCCCTTATTCCCACAAAAGTCGCGGTCACGCATCCTGTAGCCATATGATGTATAGTGCAGTGCTCCGCTAAGACTCCTAAGCTAAGGTGTATTAGTTAAAGAGTTCTGACCGATAAACCCATAGTCGCTCTGTATTTTTCTATGGATTTTAAGCTCTGTGGTTAAATCGCTCAAAAATTGTAATGTTTTCTTATTTTTTTGACATTTGACGAAGAGAACTCTCATATTTGTAGAACAAAACCGAAAATTTAAAAAACTTATTAAGAAGGAAATCGTTGGATGACCGCCTCGACCTAAATGTATAATAATTCTTTACAATTCGCTGTCTATCGATGACATTTTTTTCGAAATTGTTGTTAAGTAGGGTCACTAATTTGTCTTTAAATGCTTCTTTCTTAGTATAGTGTTTTGCATATAAAAATATATTCCATGTCGGACAGGGGGGCTTAACCCCCAAAACCCCGGTCATCAATAAATCTTTGATATAAACAAACTTAAAAGCTAATAATAATTTTGTTAGCCATTAAAAATCTGTGTATTTTATTTTATTATTATAATTAAATATTTTGCCTTTGAAACTGATTAACTAATTCTGTTTTGAATTGCGTTGCTTTTGTAATTTTCTTTATGTCATGAGGTAAATTATTCCAGCAGGGAGCAGCGAACACGAAAAATTGCTTCTCGTAGTTCGAAAATCTTGTTCTTGGACATAAGTATAAGGTTTTTGGTCCGCGAGGATGCTGCAAACGTAGTTTGTCCAACAGATGAGGTGGCTCTCTTTTTATTATTATATTGTGTAGATACACATTAACATTAATGCCGAATACTTGGTTGGCCAAGCTTGTTATGTGCTCAGAACGACCGCATTAAAAAATATATCTAGCTATGGAATTAAAGGTCACTCGATATCTGATAAAGCAGCTTGCGTCACTGTGCGCAAAAACCTCCAAACTATAGAACAAAGTGGGGATCAGGCACGCCTTTGTAATTAGCAGTCTAAGTTCTTCGGGTATATCCTTTTGCGTTAATGACAGCTGCCTGAGCATGCCATATGTTTTTCCTGTGGCCTTGTCTATGTGTTCGCTCCATGTGAGAGTGTTATTCTAATGAATTTTTTATATATGGTCAGACATCTGGTTTTCGAAGCATTCAAGCTTAAACCATACGCTTGCTCCCATTGGCTGACTATTGAAAGTTTTTCATTGCACAGCCTAACACACAAGTCAATTTCACATAACGTTGGACATCATCAGCATACATATGGACATTACAGTTCAACAAACAACGAAAAAATTTTTTTTTTTTGGGTGTTTGAATTTTTGTATTGTTGGAAATACGATATAATGAGATTGATTGCAGTAGACGATATATTAAATAAATGTTCCAGTTTGGAACAGAGAATTTAATGATCTACTGTGTCAAAGGCTTTGCTAAGATCTAGAAGCATCAGTAATGTAATATTGTTTTCGTCCATTTGTTGTCTGTGCCTTTTAAAGCCAGATTATCTTTTCGCTTATGATTGAGTTTGAGGCAAAGAATTCTTGTAGGGCTTTAAAAGGAGAACGGAATGATTGATATTGGCCGAAACTCGTCTTTCGATTTTTGGATTGGAAGTCTCTTGGCCAATTGCCATGAGTCAGGGTAAATAGAAGTGGTGATTGCAGTATTGAAGATGTGAGTAATGTGTATTGTGGTTTTCAAAAGTATTTTTAAAAAGTTAAGACTTAAAATTTTTTAGTATGTTTCGTTCTTGGATATGCTTAAATGAAGTACGAAACATTTTAGAATAGAAAAACGACTGTTAATATTATTTAAATGAGAACAAACGTTCTTGAGTCGAGAACGTTTCGTACTTACCCTTAGCCGAAAAATTTTAGAACAGATCATACTTAGTTTAAGTTCAAAAATTCTTGTAAATATGAAGGACAGAATAGGCTGACAGTGCAAGGTCCAAAGAGTGCTAAGGAAAATGCGAATTATTTGAATTTGAATCTGTTCTTAAAATTGCCTCCTGGTTAAAACTCTTTGCTTATGGAATTTCAAGAACAAATTGGGAAAGCTTTAGAATTTTAAAGCCCAAGAACATTTTGTACTTATTTTTATTATTTTGTTTAAAAAATATTTTGGGTTTGACTTTGGAAGAGAGATTAGTAGTATTTTTATTAGTAGTATTCTTTCGTACTGGGAGAAGAGACTTCAGCTTAAAAAGTCGGCCGTTCATAAGCGATCGAACGTCGAGAAAGACTGCAGTAAGCGTCATCCTCCATAGTCTCCAGGATATGGTTGCAAACATTGTATACCTTTTCTGGCGCTCCATGGATGCTGCGGAATCAAAATTGGTGTTCCATAGTTTGAAGAATATTTTGGAATGATTACAATTATTACAGGATTTCATTCGGTGGAAAAGTTATAGAAAGGAGTCAAGCTTAACGGCCCTTTCTTGAAAGTCAATCAATCAATTATCAATTTCTCACCAAACCAAAAAAAGGCATGCCCTGTTAAGTAGTTTTTCGAAAGCGGCAAAAGAATGAAATCAAAATATATGCACCATTGGGAAATTTGTTAACTTAACACCAAAATGTGTGACTTTGACTTTGTGTGTTTGGCCGATGGCAGCGGCCAGTGTGCAATGCTGGCAAATGCAATTAACACCCGACTGCATTTGCATTCACATTTTGTTATTGATGTTGCAACCGCCACACTTATGTATTACCACTTGCGCCTGCCTAGACCAAGTGCAACAGCGTCTCAAGTTCGTTGCCAGAGACTCTTTCGTTTTGAAGTGCACCGCGTAGCGCGTCGCGTCGCCGACTTATTCAAATCTTCCGCATGTCAAGGTCAATTAGCATTTTGTTGGGGTTGAGCTGGTGTTGTGCGTGATAAAAATGTCAAAAGGTTTTCATTGGTATTTCGATGTTGTTGTGATTGCCATTTAGTGGCCGAGGCACTTGGCTTAGCCAAAGATAAGTGTTGGCATAAGCTCGAGCCCCCTTCAAAATGCTCTAAGTCCATAAGTACTCAAGGCGCAGGCGGAGGAGATGTCATTGAACTGCTTGAGTCTTCAGTCGCTGGGTAGAAAGTGACCGCTGGCCCGCTATCCTTGGTGATCTATCTTTGTGGCCAAATACAAACATACCCAACACTGCTCGAACAGCAAAAAAGTTTTCACTCCTTTCGCTTTCATTGCAATTACCAAATACGATTCTTATTTTCTATTTCAATATGATGACGACGACAGGCACGACGACAACGACTGCACAGTGGCTCTAGGTGGTTAAACATTTGGAAAATGTTTGGAGCCATTTGTGAACCGAACCGGTGATCCTATATCAAAAAGAAAGGATCGGACTTGGGCTTTCGTTTTCGAAGAAATTTGATTTAAAAGATTCGGTTTAAGGTTCTGTTTGAAATAAATGGCAAATGGTATTGCACTCCCGGCTTCTTCAAATACAAGGACTGCCCCCACTGTGCAATGTCCATGACGAAGAAAAAAAAATAGCGCCCGCGACAACGCAGTTTCGCACCAAATTTGGAGCCAGGAGCCAGGCAATGGCAATAACAATAACGGTCTGTGGAGCTCATGGCCAGCGCTTGGTGGTGGCTCCTGACGCTGCCGCTGCTGCTGATGTTGTTGCTGGGGCCTATTACCATTTGGCTTAGTCAAATCGTTTGTTATGTTTTTATCTTGATGTCCAGTCACCTTGATTTGTTGTGGAAAATGCATTTTTTGGCATGGTCCGTTGTCTGATCGGGTACGGAGGCTACTGTGGCCGACTTTGCCATCGATGCGTAGGGTGCATCGCTTTCTCAGATCCGAGACGCGGTTGCCGTGGGTGACGGACAGGCAATGAAAGTGAAATTGCCAAGCGGCTAGAATTGCTAACTGCGCGTCAACAAGGCAATAAATCAGCGCACATTGTTAGCGAAATCCATCAATTTACGGGCTTGGCATTGGGGTTCAATGCACTCACCGGCTGGGATGCTCAAATTAGAGCCGTGTAGTGCAGCAGCGGGAGCAGCCTCATCCGCACCCGCACCCACTTGGCGGGGTCAGAGTTCAGCGCATGTTTCTAGGGGTGGTTGGCAAATCTAGAAAAATGCCTCATGGAAAAAAATACAAAAAATAACAAAAACACAATGGGCAGACGACGACGTTTGTGTCTTGTTAAGCTCGGCTCAACAACTTGAAACAAACCAAACCAAAATGCCGGAGTTAGGGCTGAAAATAAAGCAAATAACAAGCAACAAACAATAACAAAAAATAAGACCGAAAAATGTGTCATTGGCGCACAGGAGCTTTAAATACTCTTACAACTACGACACAAAAAGTTTCGGGCTTGACTAGAGCAGCTCATCACCCACCTGATTCTTAGGGTTTTTAAGAGAAAACAAAGCCCATATCCAAATAGTTCATGGTGAACTCCGAAATCGATATTTTTCTTGGACGATAAGGGTTATTTTGATATGATTATTTTTGTTCCGGTGTTGGTGTTTATCGATACTATTATATTATATTATATATATTATATTTTTATGCCTATACAAATCAAACCCCCAAAACTATAATCTAGATTCGTAAAATTAAATCGCTCATTAAATCTTAAATGGGATAACCATTAGAAATATAAGATATAAGGACGTTTCTTAAAATATTTTCAGTTTTCTTAAGCTTTAGATAACAATATATCGATGTTTTTCGGACCCGATATATTATATATCGATATTAATATTTTGAGAAATATCGACAGCCCTAGTCTCAACCATCACATTGAAGGGGATGTAAAATCGTGTTAACTTGTGTAATTATTGTAGAATGTAATATTTTTCACAATCCACGATGTTCACACTTCTTTTATGATTTCTGCCAGTTTTAGTAAGAAAGCTTTTTAATGGAGTTTTTCTGTGAACATCGTTCAAATAAAAGTCCGCTTGTGCTGGGTTTTGGAAGGTCGTTTTTTTCTTAATGTACTGCGAATCGATTTGGGACAAAATGTCCAAATGGAAACTGTAATTTTATGCAAGAGCAAAATGTGAAAAGTAATTTCTAAAAGAAAAATAGAGGCAAGCTAACTTCGGCTCGACCGAAGTTTCTATACCCTTGGAGCTTGATATTTGCCTGTACAATAATGGCAGCTATTCAATAAGTTTAAGCTAAACAAAAAAGTTTTTTTCACTAAGATTTTTATTCAGACCTATCTTTTGTATGGGAGCTATACTATATAGTTGTCCGACTTCGACAAATCTTGGGGATATTATGTGAAATCATTGAAAATTTATAAATACGAGCGTTGGGAGCGATAGCACTGAAAAAAAAAGTTTTTTTTCACTAGAACTAGTTTTTCAACCGATCGTTTCTATGGCAGCTATATGCTATAGTCATCCGATTTGAATTAAGCTTAGCAAAATTGTGTGGTTGCATAGAATATAGATCAGTATCAAGTTTGGGAGCGATAGCATTGAAAACAAAAAAGTTTTTCATACTAAGACGTTTTTTCAAAACTATCTTTTGTACGGCAGCTGTACTATATAGTTGTCTGATTTTCATAAAACTTTGTGAAATTATGTGAAGGCGTAGAAAACTTATAAATACGAGATTTGGGGACGATTGCCTTGAAGACAAAAAAGTTTTTCTCACTAGAACTACTTTTCCGACCGATCGTTTCTATGGCAGCTATACGATATAGTCATTCGATCCGGCCGATTCCGACAAATGTGCAGCGTATTAGTACTAAACGACTTCGTGCCAAGTTTGGTTAAGATAGCTTTTAAACTGACGGAGGAAATAACATAGAAACAGACGGACAGAAGGACATGGCTATATCAACTCAGCTAGCATATATATATTTTATGTGGTCGAAGATGGTTTGTCTGTGCGTTACAAACATCTAAACAATTTTAATATACCCTCTCCAAGGGTATAAAAAGAAAAAGGACTTGCCATCATTGACTAAAACCGAAATGATTTTCGTTATAATTCGGTAACGGTTTTATCTTGGACACTCATAGGTTTATTCCTTTTACAGTTAAAACAAGTTAGAAAATCTAGTTTTAAAACTGACTAATAAATGGCACCAATATGTACTGTGCCCATTTGGCATTCGACAGCGAACTTTTTTTTGGTCACAACTTTAGTATAGCTCATCCGCCAGCTTTATCATTCCAGTTAAATATCTTGGTTACTAAATATCTCTAGAAGGTTCGAATCATCATCTATCATCTAGTGTTTTACACTGTGGGAGAATGAACGTCATTTTTGAAATTGCCGCCTCAGCAAGGAGGCGTGACAAAAGTTGAAAATAAACTTGATCTATCTTTAGTTGGGATATGATAATAAATATCAAGACATTTAAATAGTAAAAAATCTTAAATAACCACTTTTTTTCAAACTGAGTTGTTTCGGTCCGGAATCTGGAGGCTTCCAGGTCAAGGCGCTATAGATAAAAGTGCGATTAGAGCGATGATCAGAGAATATAGTACTAATCCGAGAAAATTGCCCTAAAGTGCCGCAGATGCTTTATTTCTCACCACTCAACTCAACGGGGGGGGGGGGGTATTAAAAAGGAAAGAAAAAAAAAAATTTTTTCGGGGAATTAAAAAAAGGGAAGGGAATCTTCGGGGGAGCCGATATACCGATATATATAAAAATGATTTTCCTCAAACATTCTTAGCAGACATTTTTCCCAAACTCATCAATAGATGGGGCCACCATATTGACAATTTGGCAACCGTGTTGCCAAAGTAAACACTTAGTTGATTTACCTACTAATAATGCATTAATTAAGTTTAATTCAAAATGACGCTGTTCACAGGCTTGCGGTAGCCATCTTACTTCTAATAGTACCAGTAAAATGCTAGAGATGAGGTTATTTCAAAGTATGCAACAGATAAGTGTTACCAAAGCTGTCACAGCTAAGTGTGACCAGGGTTGCACCACAACAACTTGCTTGCCAGTTTGTTATACGGCTGTACAAAGTAGTCTTCAGATTTTTACCAAATCCCCCAAAATTGTGGGAAAACCGAAAATATTCATAACTGGAAAGCATTAAGACGCTACCATTGAAAAAAAAGTTTGACTTACTAGAACTTCTTTTTAGACAGATCGATCATATGGCAGCTATATGCTATAGTCATCAGACTTGGTTCAACTTGACAGAATTGTGTGATAGCATATAATATTAACCAGTAACAAGTTTGGAAGCGATAGCATTGAAAACAAAAAAGTTTTTCCTGTCGAGTCTCTACTATGGTACTATGGTGGTCAGATTTCATAAAATTTGGAGGAATTATGTGAAAGCATGGAAAACTTACAAATGCGAGGTTTGGGGACGATTGCGTTGAAGTATTCTCACTAAGACTACTTATTCATCCGATGATTCCTACGGCAGCTCACATCCGATCCGGCCGGAAAGCTTTGAAACCTACGGATGAGACGTACAGACGAACATGGCTTTATAAACTCAGCTCCTAACGCTGATCAAGAATATATATACTTTATGTGATCGATAATACTTCCTTCTATGCGTTAAAAATTTCCGGACAATTTGAATATACCCTCTGTAAAAGTATAAAAAGCCGACCTTTATACCAGACGCGATCTAACGCCCGTCTAATATCCAAGAAAATGGCACAGCATTATTGATGCTTCTCAAATGTTTTCAACATGTGATTATTGAGTCTGTGGAAAGAGTCCTCTGGGAAAACCGAACAGGTGGTCTGGTAAAGTTCCTTCAAATATTTTGGTACGAGTCGGTCTTCGTAGAATACTTGCCCTTCTTTAATAGGGATGGGAAGTATTAAACAAATGTAATATCGCGTGAGACAAAATAAGCAGGAATGGAAAGTTTGCTTTCGGAATTGCCTTGACTGTTTTGCCGTCATCATTGTCAAAGCCCAGGTCCTTAACTATCAGATCTGTAGAAGTGCTTTATTGCTGACAAGATATGTTATACCAAAGACACTACGTATATAGATACCGCATCTCATACAAACTTTTTTTTTTTGGGATCCAATGTCAGATCCCAAGACAATACGTTTTTGACGTCACATGTACTTATAAATTATCTATAAATTTTTGCTCTCGGCCGTATAGCTAATTTAGAAAACATAAAACTAAATTAGCTTCCAAAAACAGTAGTTTTTTGTTTCACTTGCGTCATCTATAATATCTATAAATCTTTGGTTATACGCTTCTTTCATTTTCGGTCACTGTAACCTTAATTTTGTCAGCCTGTTTGTTATGCTTTTGCTGCCCTAGAGCAGCGATAGGCATACTGTTGCCCAGCCCGTTATGCCACTTGAAACGAAATTTAATGAATTTTGCTGTTGTTGCACCCTTAAAAGGAATATTCTTCATGCAATAGGATAAAATCCACATAAAAACTAAAGTAAAGTACATCTAAAGTAATCAAGTAAAATGGTTTTAAAACAATTAAGTAATTGTTGCCAATCAGTGAGGTATTCTAGCTGCTATAAACGTCAAGTTTGCCATTTTCCAATATGTGTAATTGAAATAAAATCAGCTTAACTAAAAACATTTTGCTTTATTGTATAATATTTAAAAGAAACTAATAAGTAAAAGCTTTAAGAATAATAAATAAAATAATTATTGATTATTTGCCATGCCTATCAGCTGATGAGGGTGAAAATCAATTTTTATTCTAAAAAGTTTTGGAATAACTCTCATTGTAAAGAACTTAACAATAATTGATTTGTTTTATTAGCTATTTCTGCAACACAAGTATCAGACTTGCGCACTTTTCCTTTTCATATCAGTAATAATGAAATATTTCTGGAAGACAAACTAATGATTAACTTATACCAAGTGTGTTAACTGAGTGGAAAGTATTACCCCCACTTATGTTAAGTGTGAAGTCTACTTTATTACTTTCATCGACTGTTGTTGAACTAAGTTTGACACTTGTTACACTTAGAAGAATATTACATAAATAAATAAGAGCCGAAATGGGTACACACTCTTTCCAAACAATCATAGCAATGGTCTCTGCCGACATGCCGAAGATAGGCAAAGCCAGCTAACGATAGAACCGGGAGGTTCTTGAAACAGCTGTACAGTCGACCATCCTCCTTTGTGGTGTATGTGTGTGTTGTTTTCAAGGTAATGAACTAACACAAATAAATAGACTGATGGGTGGGAAATTTGTCAGCTGTTTCCTCTTACTTAAGCTCTCTGAGTGCATTTGGGAATATGCCCGTCTGATTTAAGGGCCGATTTTGCATCTTCCATAATTCACACAAACTAACAAAGAGCGGGGTATATTGAGAGCTTATTTGGCACATAGATAAGGAGGGAAATTGACACTAAGTTTGATTCAATTTACGTACGTGTTTTCTGAATTAGAAATAAACTTGCTAAAAAGTTTAAAGGTTTTATTTTTTTTCAACTTTAAATTTGATAATTTTGAAAATAATTTTTAAAATTGTCAAAGTTTTTATAGCCATAATTCAATCACAAGCACTAAATTGATTAATCTAGAAAATTGATTATCTGCAAGATTTAAGTGTCAACTAACCCTAACTAAAGAGTATAATAAAAACAAATGCAAATACAAAGCCAACTACGATCATTTGTTGTTGCCTTTTTGGTGGCTGTTTGGTTGCTCTGCTGTCATTATTTATGCCCAAAACGTTTCATTTTCATTTGGCTTTGGCCAAGGGAACCGTCGTTGCTGTATTTGTTGTTGTCGTTGCCAGAAACCTGAAAACTGGGTTACTGGCGCCTGTTTCGGGCTACAAGATCGTGTCATGCGATTTCTATCTTTGTGTGACTACGAAAGCGACGACGTTGTCGTCGAATGCTGAAGAAGAAAACCCCCAAACTGAAAATCGAAACAACCCAGCCAACTGACAACAGGGAATAACAGTTGTATGCATCGACTACGACTGGGGTCTTGGGACTGGATCGGGAACGGGAACTGGCAACTCTTTGAAAACAAAAGTAAAGTGCCCGCGCCTGCGGCGTGGGATGGAGTTGGCGGCTATTTGCTCTCCTATGTGGCGCATATAGAAAAACGATCTGGCTGTTGTGCTAGCTCGACTTGCACATGACTCACACGAGTCAAGCGCCACTTCCAAGAGCAGTAGCAGACCATGGTTGGTCATGGGTTTGGTTTCGTTTTGGCAGGGTCTACCATGTGAGTTGGCCATCCAACTCCCTCAATGTTTCTTGACAATCGTTGACTTGTCATTATTCCTAACATTGCAGAGGGTTAACGGACTTTATTGTTAGGTTGGTTATTAGAAATTATTTGTACCTTTGAACTTGGGGCTGCTCTACTTACGATTTTAGATTGGAGTTCATAATTCAAGTGGATGAATAGAGGTTTTGTTACTAAGTCACATCTTTCTTTCTTCTTTCAGTCCCAAACGGAGTTTTGAAGTAATGGGTAGAAGTATAATAATTTCATTCAAATAATTTGGATGGTTAACATTACTTCTCATTACTTCACAACTCCATATGGGGCTGAAAGAAGAAAGAAAGATAAAGAAACAATGTAAAAGTTTCATACACATACATTTTTGGTGTGAAACTGTTACATCACTTCACAACTTCGTAGAGGACTTTCAGGTAAACATTACATCTGCAACTTTGCCAAAACAGAGTATATAATATTCGTTCTGTATATTTGGTGTACCTAAGCTGTATGCTATTGTTGTACATTTTAGGGCCTTTGGTCTGGGTCTTTCAGTCAGTCGTACAACAAAGTAGTCACGAATTAGCGCAATTCGCAAGCGTATACGAGTATGCCAGCAGGGCGAGAGGAAAGGGTCAACTTATATGTACATATGCCTTAGAACATAGTTGGCTGCCGATTTCGGCCCAGCTGCTGAGACATAGCACGCATTTGGTTGCAACACAACACCAAGTTCGTTGCCTAAGTCTTTTGTTTCTTATTTTTTTTTGTTTCGCTGACGCATGATCAAGCGAATGCTCGAATATCTGAACTGATTTATGCGCTTGACCGCACACGCGCCACCTACGCAACGGACATTATTCAGAGAGAGTGAAGTTTCTAGTTATCAACTGATAAGTAGGCTTATGTAATGGCCCACGAAAAATGGGTTAACAGTCGCTACGACAGTTTAATTTGACAATTTTTCACTCGGCCAGATGGGGTTGACAGGGATGACAGAGTGCTTTTTGTTTTGATGCTTTCCTTTCGGATTTGCTTAACAAGATTTTGTGTATTGAATTGTCATTTCTTTTGACAATTTAATTTGGATTATGCGCGAGGCTACTGCAAATTGAAACCCGCGGGCATTATGAAAGATGCAGCTGAGCAGAAACCAAACGCAAAGAAATGAAACACAATTTAAAAAAAGAGCGCTGCAGTACCGACTACAGAAATTCCCAGTACTCCTGATTTGTATGTATGTTGAGAAAAGAACATAAGTAGCAAGCGGATGTGGGAGCAAACTATCAAATGATTTTAATTCAGCTCTCAAATTAAAAAAGTTTGCCATCTTCCAATATCCAAACGAGGATATATGGAGCAAGCGGCCAAAAATACTTCCAGTGGAGATATCATTGGGAATCTTATTTTATAATTCTATAATATTATAACAAGTAATAAAAAACACAGTGGGCGTTCCTAAGCCCCTCCAAAGCACACCTAACCACCCGCAACAAAAACAACACAATTTTTTTAGCTAGTTACTTTATAATTATAAGATTTAATATTAATATTATTCCAACAAATCAAATACAGATTTATTTAAAACTGATTTATGCTTTGGTGGCAACTTTCGCTGTCCCGTTATAAACGGATCTGATGTAAGGAGTAGACGATTGAATAAATCTGTATTTGTTGCCACACGAGAAGTTTTACGTGTATGCTGCAACCGACATTTTTTTATCTTCTCTGCATTTGTACCGGTCTTAGAGCACCAATTTTGAAATAAATATATGCGCCTAAATTTGCATTCACAAGAAGCCCCTACAACAGAAATTAAAATAATAAAAAATGTTAACATAACACTAAAATATCAATTAAATCGCAACAAATCATTTAAACATTCATTGCACAAAAGGAACAAAGAAGACAATCACAATAACTGGCAATAACTGACGAAGACGATAATCACAATAAACGGCACAAAAAGCATAGTTACACATATAAAAAAAAACCCGAGAAGGCCAAGCTAACTTCGTCTCTGCCGAAGTTTTTATACCCTTGCAAATGTTTTAATACATCATAGTTTACGAACGTTAGCATTAAAACAATCAATTTTTCTAAATAAAATCCACCCTTCGACCGATAGTTTCTATGGCAGCTATAAGATATAGTCATCCGATTTTGACCAAATCTTCCGAATCTGTGTAAAAGCGTATAAAACTAATAACACAGTGCTACAAATTTCCGAAAATTGTAATAACCTTATGACCCAAAAACCGCTTTTTGCTTTTCTACCTCACTTAAATAGATATAACTCGCGAATGGACCGTCTGATTGCTCATAACCTTATCAATTTCGATAGCCACGAGAGGGATCTAAAACATTATAATCAATGGTTTGACTAATTTAACGCGATGGCTGAGAAATGCGGCTTACAGATCTGGCATTTTCAACTTTTTTGAGAAATTTGTTCTTTGACCATCACTGGTTTAACTATTTCATTCTATGCGATTTTTCCTTAAAGTTTGTAATAAAAGTCCATTTAATTCTCCGTCGAACGGTTGTTGTTCCAATGAATTTGGATACCGTTTGATGAAGTAATGCGCGATTTTCTGAGTACACATCGACAATCTAGTATTTTATTTTAGTGTGCTAACATATTTATTTTTGCTTTCACATAATTGCCCCTAAAAGTAAACTCAGTTTTGTTTGGCGCCAGATTCAAATAATATTTTTAAATACTTAAAATGCAAATATATATCAACTTCAATGCTTCACGATTTCTGGGCCAAGATTAACGCTCATAAATAATGTTACCTATTGCGGCCGGTTAAGCTATTTTGTAGAAACAGCACAAACCACCCTTATAAGCGAGTTAAAGTCGCCCATACTGCACTTGCTGCGCTGTGTGCTTATGCGGGCTGACGTCGACACTCTTGGATTTATTTGTTTTAACTCACTTCAAATCGAGCCAATTACACTTGTTGCGACGTCAGCTTGTGCGTGTCCTCGCTTCAAAAGAAGGCAATTTATTATGCGCTGAGTTTTTAGACAGGATAACGGGCCGGGCGTCGCGGCTCAAGCGGTCTATGCATTATCCATTGCTGCTTAATTGCAAACTGATGTCACTTTCTTCTCATTTTTACTTGGCGTGGTCCACTTTGGTTTTTATTTGGTATTTAATGGTTCGTCCATCCTGTTATAGTGGTTTTTATTTTCTTCGTCATTGGTCATCCATGGTATTTTTTCGCGGTTCTCTACAATCGTGGTTATACAGCTATCATTGGGCCTTGTCTGTGGACTTGAAAAGTAATTTCTTAGGTACCAAAGGGGTTTATCATTAAATAGAACCCGCAGCTTCATTAGACCAGATATGTCTAGGCGTGGCCAAGACTTGCGCCATGAGCCGTGCCTACCTGTATACGATTCTTGTTGTGCACGTCTCTTTTAACGCCAATATATGCCAATTTCAGCTCATTGACAAATAACCACAACCACTTACAACCCACATCTACTTACTATACGTAGCTCAATTTATCTTTATGCTAGATAACAGTATTCAAAGACCGTTAATATTTACGAAAAAATTTTGAAACATAGAAGTTTACATATATTTGCATTTTAAGTATCTAAAAATATTATTTGAATCTGGAGCCAAACAAAACTGAGTTTACTTTTAGGGGCAATTATGTGAAAGGAAAAATAAATATGTTAGCACAATAAAAAAAATACTAGATTGTCGATGTGTACTCAGAAAATCGCGCCTAACTTCGTCAAACGGTATCCAAATTCATTTGGACAACAACCGTTCGACGGAGAATTAAATGGACTTTTATTACAAACTTTAAGAATAAATCGCATAGAATAAAAAAGTTAAACCAGTGATGGCCAAAGTACAAATTTCTCAAAAAAAGTTGAAAATGTCAGATCTGTAAGACGCATTTCTCAGCCATCGCGTAAAATTAGTCAAACAATTGATTATAATGTTTTAGATCCCTCTCGTGGCTATCGAAATTGATAAGGTTATGAGCAATCAGACGGTCCATTCGCGAGTTATATCTATTTAAGTGAGGTAGAAAAGCAAAAAGCGGTTTTTGGGTCATAACTTCAGATTTTGGGGGTCCCCGAGGAAAACCAAGTATGAGGAAGTGCTATACGCGACCTGCTCTACAGCGTACGCTACCCAGGTTATTTCGCACTGTAGCACTATGTAATTGCTGAAGCGGGAGGCGTTTGCATTAAAAATAAAAAGTTTTTCTAACAAAGACCCACTTTTCGACCGATAGTTCCTATGGCAGCTATAAGATATAGTCATCCGATTTTGACCAAATCTTCCGAATCTGTGTAAAAGCGTATAAAACTAATAATTGCTGAAGCGGGAGGCGTTTGCATTAAAAACAAAAAGTTTTTCTCACAAAGACCCACTTTTCGACCGATAGTTCCTATGGCAGCTATAAGATATAGTCATCCGATCGTTCCGACATATTATCAGTGTGCAGTAAAAAGAAGACTCTGTGCAAAGTTTCAGCTCGATAGCTTTAAAACTGAGAGACTAGTTTGCGTAGAAACAGACAGACAGACGGACAGACGGAACAGCCACAAAAATGCTGCTATTTTATTTTATTTGATTTTCTGATTGACTGATTAAAACGAACGAGAAAAGCAAAATTCCGATAGCAAAGCCTATATTACCGAATAAAATATTGAAGTATAAATCAGACTATTCTACGAAGCCTAATTTTATTAAAAGTAATCATACTTAATGTTAATCGTATTCGGAAAGTAAGAACCTGTTACTTTTTTACTCACTCGTTCAGTTCTCTAGTAATCATATTTGTTTGTAATCGTACTCGGCGAATAGTAACATGTTATTTTTTTACTTACTATTGCAGCCTTCTAGTGTGTATATGTGTCGTTAGAAAAACTACATAAGTTGAACCGAATCTTTTTTTTTTCGAAAAAAGTGGTCCAGTTCGGGTTCAGGCTTAAGGAGTCAAAAATATTAGGGGTTCGGTTCATGGTCCAGTGATATGAGATTGAGAGGGCCAATTGCACCCTTTTATTATATCAATCATATTCCTTCCCTCTAGAGTCCATTTTAAAAAATATTAATTTTTGAAGCTATAAACAAATAAAAAGATACCCTTAAAGAGAACTTGGCAAGTGTGCTTTATATTCATCAAGCTTTCCAAAAATGTCAACATCGCGCGGATCGGATGACTATATCAAATAGCTGCCATAGGAATGCTGAATTTGGTCTTGGTATAAAACACTTTGAAGGCTCTGGTAACCCTAATTTACAACAAAATTCAATTAATCATAGATTTAATTTCAGAATTTTTAAAAATTTAATTGCAATTTCCAATATTTTCCACTTTTAGTATATAGATCATTAGAATCTGCTTGCGGTTCTTGAGAAAACCCAGCTGTGGGATTTACGACAATTTTAAGTTTTTCGAAAAAAATGAATTGTTAAGTTCATTTCACTATATCGCCTCTGCTGCTAGAGCTGATCAAGAATCCAAGTACCTTAGAAAGTCTTTAATGTATTTCTTTTGCACTGCATGATACCCTGTTTTCCCATTTTTTAAGTGTACTGGGTATAAAAGCAAAAATATTATTAATGGTTGGCCTCGTCTTGCATTTCCGTCTTGACCCAAGAGTTATGCAAAAATGTTAGCCAAAAGGCCAAACGAAAGCAGTCAAAAACAAAAAACAAAAACAAAAAGAAATACCAAACAAATGATGTCCATTTCGCAGAGTTTTGCAAGTGCGTTGCAGTATGGCAAAAATAATATTAATTGAAAATTCGCATGCGCCTCACTAAAAGACTCAGCCGCTGCTGACGCTGAATGTTAAGTAGGTTCCAAGCGGTCGTAGAGGTTGAATCCGCAGTTAAGCTGCTCATTCTCTGTTAAAACTGGTCGAAACTGTTAGGCTGGCAAGTAACAGATGTGGCAGCTGCTGGTAGTGTTAAACTGTAACAATGTTGTAGCGGAAGCTCTGTTAAATTGGTAACAGGGCATTGTCTGTGTGGTTTTATCGCTCCAAAAAAATCTACAATCAGAGCTGGAGCCTGGTTGCATAAACTTATTGATTTGCCACGCTTGTTGCTGTTTGTTGCTGTTGTTGTTTATGTTGCTGTACATATAAACAAATCAGCCGGTGTTTGCCGCTAACAACAATTGCATAAATCAATTTTACACCGCAAAGCTTGCGTTGCCTGGCCAACGGTGCGTATGTGCGATGCCATGTTAATTTGATTAAAAGCACGTTTTGAACCACCAAGACGAAGTGCTAAAATGCAATTTCTGCCTGTTTTGTTGCCTGCTAATTTCAACTGTCTTGACCACAAAACGACGCCTCCATTTATGATAAATGAAAGTAAAAGTACAAACACTTACACTTCATAGATCATTAGCGGCGGTTGTCGTTGTGGTCGTTTTTCTATTTTTTATGTTCGGTGCGTTCAATGAACCAGTCAACACATGGCCGAGTCATTAAAAATAGAAATGCCCAAAAACTTGTTCTTTCACTTTCAATGTCACGCCAGGCAACAACAGAAGACCTTCAACTTCAAGTCGCCGCTCTTGTCCCTCCCCTCAAGGTGTTTGCTTCTTCCGCTTGGGAATTAATTGCGGCATAAACCAAACATTTTTGCGAGTCAATGTACGTAATTTGAAAATCGTGCCAAAAATACTGGCAAAGCCAAAGCCAATTGTCGAGTCGCCGCTGCTGCTGCTGCTGCAGGTGCCTCGAGAGGGGGAGACACCACCCCCGCGAATCTGTGTGCTTGGCCGAAGCCATTTGTCTGCATGTCGCTCTGTT